>JALBWW010000009.1:30636035-31322960 GCA_023212625.1 Styphnolobium japonicum
CGGTTCAGATATGGACGAGATCAGAAACTTGAAGATGCAGTTGTCAAAGGAATTTGACATGAAAGACTTAGGTCCAGCAAAGAAGATTCTTGGAATGCAAATCACGAGAGATAAGCAAAGAGGGATTTTACAGTTATCTCAAGCAGAGTACATCAACCGTGTTTTGCAAAGATTTAACATGGACAACGCCAAACCGGTCAGCACACCTTTGGCTAGTCATTTTCGCCTGTCCAAAGATCAGTCCCCTCAAACAGAGGAAGAAAGAGAATTTATGGCTAAAGTCCCGTATGCTTCAGCCATTGGAAGTTTGATGTACGCAATGGTCTGTACGAGGCCAGACATTGGCCATGCAGTGGGAGTTGTAAGCAGGTTTATGTCAAATCCAGAAAAAGCTCATTGGGAAGCAGTTAAGTGGATTTTGAGATATCTACGAGGCACTACAAAAAAGTGTCTGTACTTTGGTAAAGGAGAATTACAAGTAAAAGGGTTCGTAGATGCAGACTTCGGAGGTGAAGTCGATCACCAAAGAAGTACCACTGGTTACATATTCACTGTTGGAACAACAGCTGTTAGTTGGATGTCGCAGATACAAAAGATTGTTGCTTTATCCACTACAGAGGCTGAGTATGTAGCAATAACAGAAGCCAGTAAAGAATTGATATGGCTTCAAGGATTGTTGACAGAGCTGGGATTTATCCAGGAGAAGAGTGTTTTGCACAGTGATAGTCAGAGTGCGATACATCTGGCAAAGAATTCAGCATTTCATTCTAGAACAAAGCACATTGATCTTCGTTATCACTTCATCAGGTCTCTACTTGAGGATGAGATGCTAACACTGGAGAAGATTCAAGGAAGTAAGAATCCAGCAGACATGTTAACAAAAGTGGTGACTATTGACAAACTGAAGTTGTGCTCAACTTCAGTGGGCCTGTTAGTGTAACAGACCAGAAAAGGCTGCTGCATTGATCGAGGTGTGAAGACAGATTGAAATCAGTCTTCAAGTGGGAGATTGTTGGTCAAAGGAGGTGGGCGAGGTGGGCACCAGCTACCCACCTACCAAATTGAGAGAGAAACAACAATTTGCAAACTTGCAAATTGCTTTCGGTGCAGTTTTCTTTGAAAGCCAACAGAGACTTTGTTGGCAAAGACGTGTGGAAGGAGAGTTTCAACTTCTATAAATAGAAGCTCTCAGATGAAATGAAAACACAACAAAAAGAGAGAAAAAACCAGAGAGAGAAATAGAGAAAGCTTAGAGAGAGAAAAGCTTCAGTTTCTGGGTGTAATTGGGTTGTGGTGTTGTGAGAGGTTGTGAGTGTTTTGTAAGCACTTTGTATATTTCCCTTTTCAGTAAAAGATCTGCAGCAGCTCGGAGACGTAGGCATAATTGGCCGAACTCCGTTATCAATTGTGTGTGTGCAATTATTCCGCATTTATTTCGCTCTTCCACAAATCTGATGATAAGGAAATGTTGCGTAATTTCCCAACAGCTATTGCATTCATTTCATGCATTACATCATCTTCTTCCTTCTACTCTATTATCCAAACCAGCCTATACCCAAAACCTTTGATGTCTATCCTTTTTTAGCTCCATTGTAGTACTTGTAGTCCAAGCACAAGTGACCCTCAAGGACAGGCCAAGAAATCTTGCTTCATCTCAAACCTAAAGCATAGAAGATCATACATCTACTCAAACACAATACATTATTTTTCAGATGGACGACAGCTATTGGAGACTTACCTAATCTGCACCCTTTCTTTTTCCGTGGATGATGGCCATTGTAGAACCAAAAAGTAAAATAATCCAATCGAATCGTGGGATTATTAATCTCAAAAGTAACCACAATACTACATCCTTTGGCCTTTGAATAACTGAGTTTTACTTTTACCTTCACCTTTTTTTGGCCATATAAATTGGAGAGTTTTATTGGATAAAGCTAATTCCAATACAACACCATCTCCAAAATATTGTGTTTTTTCTTCTTCTTTAACCCATATATTTGAGTACCCAAATAACTGTCCTCCTTCTTCCATCTTTTTCCACACATAACCTTTCCTGTTTCCACAACAACAATCACATCTTTCTCAAATACCAAACAAACCCTGAAACTCATCCCTTTATCCCTTCCTTCCATTCTTACATGCAAAACCCCAAATTTCACCTCATGAAAAAATCCTAAATTTCTGATCAGAGCTCAGGTTAGAACTTCTCTTATAAAATCAAGTAAAATGGCCGCCTTCCAAGAAGAGAGGTTTTAAAGTGACCTCACATCTTTAATCTCAACAAGCCCATCTCTACGTCTTGCAAGCTCTATCTTAAGTTTCTCATACCCATTAATGTCCTTCACTCCCTTTCCCTCTAGTTCTCTAATGTATATACCTCCTTGTTACCTTTATTCAAACTGTTATCTTATGCCCACTGCTATTTATTCTGAGTTTCAAGATGATGGAGTTAAAAGAGAAAAACAGATTGCGGGTTTTGGGGTTTATGTCCCATTGAGATGAGAAGAAGAAGAATGATGATAAGGGACACTTTACAAAAGCTCTTCTAGTCTCCAATAAAATAAAAAAGAGCAGGGGACAGATACAGATTCGAAAGATGAAAATGCCTTCACAGCAAACCACAAACTTATACCAGTCAACATGCAGATATTGAAGTGTGATTTCAACAACCAATTTTTACCATCTGAACTCCAGTCAGAACCAATTTCATCTGAGATTTCAACTTTTTTATTAGTTTTAACTTCACTGATTCTTAACTTTAGTAGTTTTTACAACAGATAGAACTATTAAGCACTACATCTTATTGCTGAAGGATCAATCTTCAACATTTCATAGCTTTTAGGGATATGCTACAAAAATACATATACAATCAGATATTATAGATATTTGTTTTCTGAATAAAATAACTAATTTAAAGATCCAATCACCCATTTAAGAGTAAAATGGGTTAACCAAGATAATAAAACTATGGCAACAACTAAACACCAAACATAATCTGGAAATATGATCAAGATGAAAGTCTCAAAAGTACCTTATGCACAAATAGCTCAAGTAATTCTGCAAATCAGCATGTCTATATCGGATCATCTCCTATACGGTTTTAATTCATAATTTTGAAACTCTGAACCAAATGTTATGGATTCTTCATCAAGTTTCTTCTTCAATCTCCTCCAAGTTCTCAACATATCAGACTGTATTAGGCCACTGTAAAGGGTCTCAAAAGTAACTTTTTGAGGAAGAAACCCATTCTCGATCATCTCAACAAAAAAATGGCAAGCCTCCCTCCAATTTTTTTTCTCACAAAGTCCATGTATTAAAACTGTATATAAATCTAAATCTGGCCCCACCCCAGTCTCTTTCATATCATTCCATGTTTCTTTCACAACCCCAATTCGATTTAGTTTCAAAAACATCCCAATCAATATGCTATACGTGTGCGTGGTTGGCACACACAAGCCATCATCCTTCATCTTCTTAAACAACTTCAAAGCACTGTCTGCATCCCTTCTCCCCCTATATTCCTTAAAGAAGCAATTGTAGGTTGCAGCACATGGACTTACTCCATTTCCTACCATCTCATTAAGCAACTCCTCAGCATCTTCAAGCCTCCCACAGGAACATAGACATTTAACAACCGAAGTATATGTCACTACGGTCGGACAGATTCCTTTCTCCTTCATCAATCTTAGTTTATCAAGTGACAATTGCGGCTTATGCGCCCGGCTATAAACATGAAGCACAATAGAGAAACTAGTCACATCTGGCTCAATCCCTCTCTTCTGCATTTCATCAAACAAGTTCTCAGCATTCTTTATCGTCCTCTCAAATCTTTCATCCGGGTGCAGACTTGCCCGCCTACAAATCCCATTCAACAACACATTATAGCTAACAACATTAGGCTCAATTCCTTGCCCCGCCATGTCCTTCAAGAACGCTTCAGCCATTTTAATTCTACCCAACTTACACCACCCATATATCAAAACAGTATACATTTTCACATTAGGCCCAAACCTATACTTGTTTCTATTAAAAACTTCAACAGCCACTTTCACATACCCATACTTACAAAGGGTATCAAGCAAAACACAGAAATCTTCAGAACTCGTCTTCTTCTCTGCGAAACTATCAATGTCGTCGAAGGCACGTATTGCTTGGCGAGTTAACCCAGCAGAGACAAGCCTTCGAATCAAAATCAAGAACGTAGAAGAAGTGGGTTTGAGGTTTTCTCGCTGGTCCATTTCGACGATGAGTTGCCAGACAACATCGAACTGTCGAACCTTGCCCATGATGTCGATGACGAGGTTGTAGGCGGAGGATGTCAGAGGGGGGTTTGGAAGAGATTTGGAATAGTTGAAAAGGGATAGTGCGATTTTGGAGTGGTGCTTGAGACGTAGGAGGGTCTGAGAGAGAAGGTGAGGGGTAAGGGTGATGCCATGGAGTTGGAGAGAGGATTCCATTGCGTGGAAAGGGTTGTGGTGATGGACGAGGATTTTGTATACCATTTCGGCATCGTTTGAAGATTGGAGCTTGGGGATTGCTTCGTTTTCATCTGGGTATGGATCAAAAGTTGAACAGAAGTGGTGGATTCGTGGAGCAATGATGGGGAAGGACCGCAGAGAGACGAAAGAGACAAAGCTCTGAACTGGGGCTTTTCGAAACGCCATAGAATTTCATCAGCAAATGTGAAGATGAACGAATTTACAATACGTCTATGAACTACTTTCAGGTTTGGTTCGAGAGCTAAGCCACTCGCTTACCACCATAGGATTAACAGAAGTAAAATGTTTGAATCTTAGAAAATGTAATTTTGAGAGCGTTAATAATAGTAATTGCTCACTAGTTGAGCGAGATTAATCTCTCACAAAGATATTATTTTAATACTAATTTTTTTTTTAAAGAATATCAATATTACGGTATTATTTATTTATTTATATTTAACGGACTTTGAAGTATTTATTATTAAATTAACAGTTTATAAATAATTGACAACTCAATTTAGATACATACTCATTAGAATACTATAATAACTTATATATCTTTTAAAATTGTAATTTATATTCTCTAATCATTATGTAAGTATTAAAAGATGAAAAATGTTATAAGATGATTAGATGATAAAATTAAATCAAAATAAAATGAAAACTTAGGTTTCTTGAAGCCTTAAGTCACAAATCCATGGAGAGAAAGAAAGGTAGGTAGGTTGAAGAAGAGAGAAAGAGAAGAAAAATTTAAAGAAAATAGAAAAAAATAGAAAAAATGCTTAAAAGTTTAGTTTTTGATCAAGAATTCAACAATCAAGCAACAAGGAATAACATCATCTTTTAGCATTCAAGCTTAAAGGAAAAAGGAACCAAAGATATAGGAATTCAAGCACCTCTAACTTCTTGATTTTTTATGTTTGGTGTTTTTAAGACATTTCCTTGGTTTTCATGCTTTTTATGGATTTTTATCTAAGATTACAATCAAGTATGTTTTGCTAGGATGGTTTGTGAATGATGGTTGGAGATTGTGGTTTATATATGAATTTCAAAACTATATATATTGGTGGTTTAATGAGATTTAAAGTAGATATTATTAGAATTTGATGTTATTTGGTTGTTTGGATTGAAAAACTCTCGGAACCATGACCTATGTCCTATGTAAGATTCGGTCAAGGCATAGATTAGGGTTTCAAATTGTGTAATTGTTGGAACAAGGATTAATTAAGTGGTTTAATGCTTATTTAGAATATTTGAAGTTAATTAAGAAAGATTAAGTGGTTTTACTTGCATTAGATGAAAAATTCTAAGGATTCTAGTTTAAGGGAGGTTTCGACGCCATAGCTAAGATTTTGATATTGGAATTGTTTAATTATAAGATTATTAGTTAATTAAAAGGATTAGTATTTAATTAGGTGATTTAATCAAATTTAAACATAGTTTGGTATTTGAAAAAAACAACTTACGAAATGGATTATGATGGTTTCGACCAAGAGGAATAGAATGCCTAGGTTTGATCTACCTTATGATATAAATATCTCATGGTGATTTGATGGTGGTTTTAGTGGTGAATAAAAGGAAAAATCAGAGAAAATTACAAGTTCAAGTAATAACACAACTTAGGGAAACCTAAGATGGAATTCGGCCAATTAGGGTTTTATAACCTAAGCATTGGTTTAAATTTAATGAAATGGATATTTAGAGTGAATAAAGAAAGTTATATGCAAAGGAATAATGACAAATCAAGTATTTGGAAAAATAATCAAATGAATAGTAATTTGGCTAAGTTGTGAAGTGTTTTACAAATTCCTTATGGCAAACCCATGTTAGCAATTTATGATATTGATGATGGAAGCAAGAAGTCTAAACCAAAGGGTTAGCATTTTGGAAGATCTAGTTTATAAGGCTAGATAAAAGTTAAGTTAATTTCTAAGAGTAATTAGGAAAAAAGAAAAAGGTAAACAAAGTTGATATTATGAGACAAATGTCTAATAACTCTAAAAACTTAGAAAATGAAAATTACATGCTTATTTGATGATATGAAACAAAGATTATAAATTAAGTTTATGAGAATGAAATCCTAAGCTAGTATTCGGCCATTTAGGGTTGATGACAAGTTAAGTAAGATTAGAAGTTTGAATGATGATTAAATTAGCTATGAAGCCATATGAATGATTCGGCCAAGTGAAAGAATGATGGTTAAACCTAGAATTTAACTAGGTTAAGTTCAAGTTAGTTCCTATGGTTGAAGAATTAACAATAAATAAAGAGAATAATTTTGTTGTTAAAAGTTAGCAAAATGTAAGAAAATAAAAAGATGAAATGCTAACTACCTTAGAAGCTACCAATTACATGCTCATATAATTATGTGAAAGAAAGATGAAAATCTTGGAAGTGATTATCACATAGTAGGTGATCCATAAAAGCTATCCACCACAGAGTGTGGAATGACCTTTTGGACAAGGAGAATCCTATGCCAAAGAAGAACTCTTATTCTTTATTTGATGACCATGTAAGCAAAGATGAAGAATTAGACCCAAAGTTATGTAAAAGAAAGGATAAGCATGTAATTGTGAGAGTACACTATGTAATTGTTTAGATTTGAAAAGTTAGATTATTAATAACTTATTTTGCTTCAGAATATTCCAAGCTATGAGAAAGATAGTATAGATTTCAAAAAATGATTATGTTTGAATTGTTTCATTGTAGTCTGAATTGCATTATAATCATGAAAAAATTTTTTGCAGCTTGATGCAGTTAAAAATACCATAGTTTTTATTTAATGTTTTACTTGCTGCTTGAATTTTTACTAAGAATTATATTCTTGCTCCTGAATATGGTGTTTCCAAGGAAACAATGAAAAATGTATTATATTACCTTGCTAATGGACTTGATCTCACACTTGCATATCATTTGGTGGATGACTCTATAATTCTATCATATTCTAGTTTTAGAACTAAATATTCCGCTTATGATACATCTATATATATATATATATATATATGATAGTTAATAAGATCAATGTTGTAGTTTTTTTCCCTTAGGTTTCATTATTAGGGTTTAGAATACCCTAAGTCTTTTTGTAAATAAGTGATAATGTCATGTATGAAACAATCAAGAAAATGAAGTATTATAAACTTTTGACTTTTTAAATCTATTTTTTTAATACGGGTTCAATTGAGATAATATATTAAGGAAATAAAAGCAAGTAGACAAAGATTTAAGATTAATGAAAAATCAGTTTACGTAATCACTTAAAAATATAATTTCAGATTCTTAAATAAACCTCAAATTATTAAATAAGGTTCTTACATTAAGTCAATAGAAATACACGTGACACTACTATAAAAGAAAGTATATAGTAGGGTGTTATATACAAAAATTAGATATAAGTATAACATATTATATAATGTCATTAACATAAGCAATAAATATTTACTACATTGTTTTGAACATAATGGATTTATGATATATGCATAAAGCATATCTTGAACTATAAATTAATCAATTCAAGAAACTAGAACAAGTGGACATCATATATAAATGGAGAAAAAAGAAAGATTGAGATGTCCTTATTAAATTTGATTCTTTTTCTTTTTTCCGAAGGATGTTAGTCAAGTATAGACATGAATAAATAATAATTAAATTAAATACATAACACAAAAAGGAAAGTTCATATTGCCAAGGTTGGGCCAACCTATTTTCAGATTAGGCTGGGTCAGCCTATAATTGGTTTGGGCTGATATTTTCTTAATCTAACCCATGTTCTTTTTGGTTTATTCGATAGGCCGACACATTTTGACACATCTAAATACACATCTTCCCTTCACTTAAACCTTTTTTTTAATCACTGCTTCATACTACAAAGATATAAGTGTTACGATGTTTATAACAACTCCCTTTAATTATAAATACATTATGGTCCTTCAAAATTAATTGTATGCAATTAAATTAGTTATTAAATTGACATTAAATTTGTTCTTAATATGACAAAACATATATTTAATTACTATCTAATAACCAATGATGTTTCCTATTAAAAAAAAAGAATAATATGATGTTACGTGTATTTTTAAAGAGTAAAAATATACTTTTACTTAAATACATTTAACCTTATCAAAATGTATTGTTCAATCATGTGTTTTGAGATTATTAAAAGTGTTTGATTTTGATAACAATTATCAAAGATGTCAACCATTTTTAATAACTTTTGTGTGCAAAAGAAAAGAAACAAACAAACGAAAGACGAGGCAGAGAGTATGCAGTCACTATTTAATTTTGATTCATTATTAGTGTAAATTTATTTTTTATAATTATCTAATGTATTGTTAAATTATTAAAAAAGTTTAACTTTTATAATAACTACTTAGAAATTTTAACTCTTATAGCCTTTGTTTGGTTTGAGAGAAATAAAGAAAAAAGAAATATAAGAGAAATGAGAAAGTTCTCTTGTTTGGTTAGAAGAGAAATAGAGAAGAAAAAAAAATGGTGGGTCCCACAACTTTTTCATTTCTCTCCTAAAGTGAGAAGAAATAAAGAAGAAATGAGTAGAGGTGAAAATTTGACTAATATACCCTTCTTTTTGTTGTTTTATAAATAAATAAATGGGGGCAAATATGTATTTAAAACAAAATTTAATTTTCTTTCTTTCCTATTTCTCTCCTAATTTTCTTAATACAAACAACTTAAAAATCTACTCATTTTCGACTCTATTTCTCTTCTCTTTATTTTTTTCTACTCTATTTCTTTTCACTTTATTTCTCTCATAATCTAAACAAAGCCTTAATGATATATTAATACATTAGTAAATGATAATGTAAAATATAGTAAATCAAATTTAAAATTTAATGATATATCATCAGATAATAATGTAAAACATTAAAATTAAACTCATGCAATTATCAGCTAACAAGCTAGTCTGAAGAGCAGCCAAATAATGGGCCAAATAACAAAGATTGGAAGAAGGGAAGCGAGCACCCATCTTCATATGTTTTTATAAGATTCTCTTGTGCTGCTGCTGCCTCCCTTGCAGCAGAGTGTGAGAAAGTGAAGAAAAACAGGGCTCAACACTGATGATCCACAGGTGAGGGAAAACTTATGAGATGATAGGGTATTTAGTAATTTTATGTTTAAAAATAATTTTGTTTTACCCAATCCAAACAAAGTTAATTAATCTAAATTAAGTTTTGAAATATCATTCCAAATATAAATCAATTCTTTGAACATTACTTTTTTTAGCAAAAATTTTTAACATTAATTCTTTTAAAATCAATTCAACTATAATCTAAAACAAACATACCCTAAATGTATTAAATGTAATGATTTTCACCATTTATTTTTACACATAATTTTAAAATATATTGGTGGGTTTTATTAATGGAAATATTCTTTTGGTAATAATTGAAATATTTTTTTATAAACTATACAAATAATGTATTACCTTTTATCATGATTCAATCTTAAATTATTTACTTAAAAATAGCTAGAATATTTTTCACATTAAAAAATAATACTTTTAAATATTTTCAGAATTTAGAGGATTTTTCTATTATTTTATAATAATAATAAAATAATAATAATGTCAAATCACGTTGATATATAAATATCACATATAAAAATATTGCAATGATATGTTTTTATAAGATTCTCTTGTGACAATGAAATATTGCACGTGTCTTACCTTAATTTGTAAAGTTTATGTATACGAGATATATAGTAACTTTATTATTTCACTTGACAAAAAATATAATGAGAGAAGATATATATTGTAACTTTATTATCTAATTTGACAAAAATATATATAATGAGAGAATTATTGAGAAGGACTGGAAAATAAATTATTCACCGTAAATGGTTCTTTCTAGATGATTTTATTAATTATTAATTAATAGGTCAATTTCGATAATTAACAGTTTCCTATTCTTCGCAGAACTTATCCCAATAAAATTATTTATTTGTATAAATAAAATTAATCTCTTTGTATTAAGCATCATTTAATTTGAAGTAGGTTTTGAGTATTTAAAAGAGTTATATCTTCCTCTTCTTCTCCCTTCTCTTTAGAATTTCGTTTTTGTCTTTATTTTTATGATTTCTTCCTTCCCATCTATGGAAGGCTAGGCTCTTGTAATCAATTCAAGGGATTAACCATCTTGACGTTTAATGTTGAGATCTTGTTTTGCTTGTTCATATTACTTAATTGTTATTTAAGTTTCTTTTCATCCTCTTTTGATTTAGATCTAGATTGAATTGCTTAATTTGATTTAGATGTTTATATAATAATAGCTTTATTACCATGTATTCAAAGAGGATGTATTACAAAGAATAAACAATTTATTAAAAGTTTTTGATGGATTGTTTAGCTTGGTTAAATTCTAGATCTTAAGTTAATCTATGCTTGGATGGTGCTTACTTTATCTAACCTTGGTTAATTAAATCCTAGAAGCTTATCTAGTAGAGGATTCCTAGATCATGTTGAGGCGTCTTGATGTGATTTAAGGCCAAGAATATGGTTAGCAATTAAGTGAAGTCCTTGTGATCAATGATGAATTAAACTCAAGATCGGTAAATTTCCTTTGATTGGTTAATCTGTTAATTGATTTTATTTAATTCAATCGGTGTATTTTCTTTACAAATCAACAAACCCCCCTTTTTTATTATCTTGATCTAATTGAATCTTTGTTTTTGGATCCTTGAGAGACGATTCGGTTCATTCTCTATATTACAAATTAGTTTGTGAACCGGAAAATTTTATTTATTTGACGAGTCTCAACAACCTCTTGTCACAAAGCTAACATAAGTGTCTCAAAATGATTGATCATATACGTAGACACGCGGACGTGGTAGGCATTATATTCACATATCACACCTTTTTCATGAGCGTGTACATGTATATCACGTCGCCCGTGTTAGCGTGATGACGTGTATCACGCTTAACGCTTTGGCGTGATACACGTGGAATATTTAAAAAAAAATATGTCTCGCTAGCAAAAACGACAGTATGCAGGTAAATTGTTTAAAATGAATGGTATTTCAGTAATAAGTTTCCTAATCTACTATATATGGGCCAAAAAGCCATTATTTTAATCCTTATTTTTTAAAAAAGAATATCGGTACTAGGGTATTATTTATATTTAACAAATTTCGAAACATTTATTATTAAACTAATAGTTAATAAATAATTGATAACTCAACTTGGGTACATACACATTAGGGTACCATAGTAACTCTACTTTTGATATATACTTTAAAATTGTAATTTATATTCTCTAATCATTGGGAATTCCTTCGATACCTTGCTATATAAAAGGGTACCGGTATCTTGCTGATTTGTTAACATTTAATTGGTTTAATTATTTATTTATTTTTAAATAATAACTTGCAACTTGCTCCAATGGTAATTATATAATTTTTGTTTTATGCACATAACTTTTTAATATTTATAAAATAACCTAATAAGTGAGCCACGATTTAAGCGTTCTTAAACTGATAAGGGAGGCTATCTAGCAATGCTCAATGCCTCAATCTATTGAAATCTGACACTTCAGGCTTCATCCCACAATGTTCCATCTTCTCAAACGTCTCCACTGCTTCTTCAACCTTCCTAAGCGAGCAACTTTCTGCGCTGCATGTCATCCACCAAATTCCAAATCATCTTGAATTGGCTGATATTACCCAGTGCCTCAATCAAAGCATAGTAGCTCTCTGCACTTTACTTGAACCCCTTTTGCTTCTTAGCCCAAAGAAGAACAAAAGTGCAAGAACACCCGCATTGCTCAGCTTCTTCAAGACCTTAACCACAAGCTACAGCGATAACTCCACTGAAACGTTAGCAAGAGAGGGGTCAACACTAGAATCACACATGTTTGATAAGATTTTACAGATTCTTTATGCATTTGAGCCATTAACGTGATCTGGGTTATGCTTGTTGTTCGCTTCAACAAATGGTTCTACTTGTGCTGTGCTCGTACCGCCTTGAACCGATGTGTGAAAGGTGGAATAATGGTTTTTTAGAGACCCAGATGGGTTTTGGTTGGTGGGTATCAAATAGGAATCATCAAAATTTGAACTTGGTGAAGCAGAGAGCAATTGGGGAAGTTGAGGAAATATTAAAACTTGAAACTGATATTTGAAATTATAGATAAATCGAATAAGAAAACTAATAGAAAAAAGTTTCGCTTAATAATTTCCACATGTCAAATCAATATTGGAACACATTTGAGAGTATCTGTACCCTTTAGAAAAATAAGGGTACCCTTTGGAAAAATAAGGGTACCGGAGAAAGGTCTTAAAAGATGAAAAATGTTACAAGATGAATAGCTAATAAAATTAAATCAAAATAAAATGAAAACTTAGGTTTCTTGAAGCCTTAAGTCACGAACCCATGGAGAGAAAGAAAGGTTGGTCGGTTGAAGAAGAAAAAAAGAGAAGAAAAATCTAAAGAAAATAGAAAAAAAATAGAAAAAATTCTTAAAAGTTTATTTTTTGATTAAGAATTCAACAATCACGCAACAAGTAATAACATCATCTTTTAGCATTCAAGCTTCAAGGAAAAAGGAACCAAAGAGATAGGAATTCAAGCACCTCTAACTTCTTATTTTTCAAGTTTGGTGTTTTAAAGACATTTCCATGGTTTTCATGCTTTTTATGGATTTTTATCTAAGATTACAATCAAGAATGTTTGGCTAGGATGGTTTGTGAATGATGGCTAGAGATTGTGGTTTATATATGAATTTCAAAACTATATATATTGGTGGTTTAATGAGATTTAAAGTAGATTATGTTAGAATTTGATGTTATTTGGTTGTTTGGATTGAAAAACTCTAGGAACCATGACCTATGTAAGATTCAGGCAAGGCATAGATTAGGGTTTCAAATTGTGTAATTGTTGGAACAAGGATTAATTAAGTGGTTTAATGCTTATTTAGAATATTTGAAGTTAATTAAGAAAGATTAAGTGGTTTTACTTGCATTGGATGAAAAATTCTAAGGATTCTAGTTTAAGGGAGGTTTCGACGCCATAGCTAAGATTTTGATATTGGAATTGTTTAATTATAAGATTATTAGTTAATTAAAAGGATTAGTATTTAATTAGGTGATTTAATCAAATTTAAACATAGTTTGGTATTTGAAGTTAAAAAAAAAGCAACTTATGAAATGGATTATGATGGTTTCGACCAAGAGGAATAGAATGCCTAGATTTGATCTACCTTATGATATAAATATCTCATGGTGATTAGATGGTGGTTTTAGTGGTGAATAAAAGGAAAAATCAGAGAAAATTACAAGTTCAAGTAATAACACAACTTAGGGAAACCTAAGATGGAATTCGGCCAATTAGGGTTTTATAACCTAAGCATTGGTTTAAATTTAATGAAATGGATATTTAGAGTGAATAAAGAAAGTTATATACAAAGGAATAATGACAAATCAAGTATTTGGAAAAATAATCAAATGAATAGTAATTTGGCTAAGTTGTGAAGTGTTTTACAAATTCCTTAAAGCAAACCCATGTTAGCAATTTATGATATTGATGATGGAAGCAAGAAGTCTACACCATAGGGTTAGCATTTTGGTAGATCTAGTTTATAAGGCTAGATAAAAGTTAAGTCAATTTCTAAGAGTAATTAGGAAAAAAGAAAAAGATAAACAAAGTTGATATTATGAGACAAATGTCTAATTACCCTAAAAACTTAGAAAATGAAAATTACATGCTCATTTGATGATATGAAACAAAGATTATAAATTAAGTTTATGAGAATGAAATCCTAATCTAGTATTCGGCCATTTAGGGTTGATGACAAGTTAAGTAAGATTAGAAGTTTGAATGATGATTAAATTAGCTATGAAGCCATATGAATGATTCGGCCAAGTGAAAGAATGATGGTTAAACCTAGAATTTAACTAGTTTAAGTTCAAGTTAGTTCCTATGGTTGAAGAATTAGCAAGAAATAAAGAGAATAATTTTATTGTTAAAAGTTAGCAAAATTTAAGAAAATAAAAAGATGAAATGCTAACTACCTTAGAAGCTATGCAATTACATGCTCATATAATTATGTGAGAGAAAGATAAAAATCATGGAAGTGATTATCACATAGTAGGTGATCCATAAAAGCTATCCACCACAGAGTATGGAATGACCTTTTGGACAAGGAGAATCCTATGCCAAAGAAGAACTCCTATTCTTTATTTGATGACCATGTAAGCAAAGATGAAGAATTAGACCCAAAGTTATGTAAAAGAAAGGATAAGCATGTAATTATGAGAGTACACTATGTAATTGTTTAGATTTGAAAAGTTAGATTATTAATAACTTATTTTGCTTCAGAACATTCCAAGCTATGAGAAAGATAGTATAGAATTCAAAAAATGATTATGTTTAGAATTATTTGATTGTACTCTGAATTACATTATAATGATGGAAATTTTTTTTACAGCTTGATGCAGTTAAAAATACCATAGTTTTTATTTAATGTTTTACTTGCTGCTTGAATTTTTACTGGGAATTATATTCTCACTTTTGAATATGGTGTTTGGAGAGAAACAATGAAGAATGTATTATGTTACCTTGCTAATGGACTTGATCTCACACTTGCATATAATCCCGCAGATGACTCTGTAGTTCTATCATATTCTAGTTTTAGAACTAGATATTCTGTTTATGATATATATATATATATATATATATATATGACAATTAATAAGATCGATACTGTAGTTTTTTCCCCTTAGGGTTCATTATTAGGGTTTAAAATACCCCAAGTCTTTCTGTAAATAAGTGATAATATCATGTATGAAACTGTTAAGAAAATGAAGTATTATAAACTTTTGACGTTTTAAATCCATTTTTTTTATACTGGTTCAATTGAGATAATATGTTAAGGAAATAAAAGCAAGTAGAAAAAGATTTAAGATTAATGAAAAATCAGTTTACGTAATCACTTAAAAATATAATTTTAGATTCTTAAATAAATCTCAAATTATTAAATAAGGTTCTTAATTAAGTAAATAGAAGTGCACGTGACACTACTATAAAAGAAGGTATATAGTAGGGTGTTATATACAACAATTAGATATAAGTATAACATTTTATATAGTGTCATCAACATAAGCAATAAAGATTTACTACATTGTTTTGGACATAATCGATTTATGATATATGCATGAAGCATATCTTGAAAATATAAATTAATCAATTCAAGGAACTAGAACAAGTGGACGTCATATACAAATGGAGAAAGAAGAAAGATTGAGATGTCCTTATTAAATTTGATTCTTTTTCTTTTTTCCGAAGGATGTTAGTCAAGTATAGACATGAATAAATAATAATTAAATTAAATACATAACGCAAAAAGGAAAGTTTATTTTACCAAGGTTGGGCCAACCTATTTTCGGACTAAGCTGGGTCAGCCTATAATTGGTTTGGGCTGATGTTTTCTTAATCCAACCCATGTTCTTTTTGGTTTATTCGATAGGCCGACACATTTTGACACATCTAAATACACGTATTCTCTTCACTTAAACCTTTTTTTTTATCACCGCTTCATACTACGAAGATATAAGTCTTACGATGTTCATAACCACTCTCTTCAATTATAAATACATTATGGTCCTTCAAAATTAATTGTATGCTATTAAATTAGTTCTTAAATTGATATTAAATTTGTTCTTAATATGACAAAGCATATATTTAATTACTATCAAATGACCAATGATGTTTCCTATAAAAAGAAAGAATAATATGATGTTATGTGTATCTTTAAAGAGTAAAAATATACTTTTACTCAAATACATTTAACCTTATCAAAATGTATTGTTCAATCATGTGTTTTGAGATTATTAAATGTGTTCCATTTTGATAACAATTATCAAAGATGTCAAAGATGTGAACCATTTTAAATAATTTTTGTGTGCAAAAGAAAAGAAACAAACAAACAAAAGATGGGGCAGGGAGTATGCAATCACTATTTAATTTTGATTCATTATCAGTGTAAATTTTTTTTTTATAATTATCTAATGTATCGTTAAATTATTAAAAAAGTTTAATTTTTATAATAATTACTTAGAAAGTCTAACTCTTTTAATGATATATTAACACATTATTAAATGATAATATAAAAAATAGTAAATCAAATTTAAACTTTAATGATATATCATCGGATGATAATGTAAAACATCAAAATTAAACTCATGCAATTATCAGCTAACAAGCTAGTTTGAAGAGCGGTCGAAGAATGAGCCAAATAACAAAGATTGGAAGAAGGGAAGCATCTTTATATGTTTTTATAAGATTCTCTTGTGCAGCTGCTGCCAGCAAAGTGTGAGAAAGAGAAGAAAAAGAGGGCTCAACATTGATGATCCATAGGTGAGGGAAAACTTATGAGATGATAGGGTATTTAGTAATTTTATGTTTAAAAATAATTTTATTTTACCCAATCCAAACAATGTTAATTAATCTAAATTAAGTTTTGAAATATCATTCCAAACATAAATCAATTCTATGAACCTTAATTTTTTTAGCACAGATTTTTAACATTAATTTTTTTAAAATCAATTCAACTATAATCTAAAACAAACATACCCTAAATGCATTAAATGTACTGATTTTCACCGTTGATGTTTACACATAATTTTAAAATATATTGGTGGGTATTATTAATGGAAATATTCTTTTGGTAATAATTGAAATATTTTTTATAAACTATACAAATAATGTATTACCTTTTATCATGATTCAATCTTAAATTATTTACTTAAAAATAGCTAGAATATTTTTCACATTAAAAAATAACTTTTAAATATTTTCATAAATTAGAGGATTTTTCTGTTATCTTATAATAATAATAATGTCAAATCACGTTGATATATAAATATCACACATAAAAATATTGCAATGATATGTTTTTATAAGATTCTTTTGTGACAATGAAATATTGCACGTGTCTTACCTTAATTTGTAAAGTTCATGTATACGAGATATATAGTAACTTTATTATTTTACTTGACAAAAAATATAATGAGAGAAGATATATATTGTAACTTTATTATCTAATTTGACAAAAAAAGAAATAATGAGAGAATTATTGAGAAGGACTGGAAAATAAATTATTCACCGTAAACGGTTCTTTCTATATGATTTTATTAATTACTAATTAATAGGTCAATTTCGATAATTAACATTTCCCTATTCTTCGCAGAACTTATCCCAATAGAATTCTTCATTTGTTAAATGACTTGCAATGGTCCCTGAATGCATGCCTTCGCCGCAAATTTCCCATCAAAGGAAATTCAACGGACCAAAATTACAATCCTAGGGAACACTGAACCAACCTTACAAAGTTGCAGTCACCATCACACAAGGGACATGAAAATCCTCTGAACTCATTGGACCCACATGTCACAATCGTCTCTCAATCTATTTTGAAATTATTATTTTCACTAATTTTTAAACCGTTAAGTTTGATTTAATTTTTTTAAAAAATTATTTTAATTTTAATTTAACAATGCATATAATCATTTAGCATCATGTATTGTATTTTTAATAGAATAATATAGTACTTTTAAAATATCTAAAATCTCTCCTTGAGCACGTGACCCTCCCAAATCTTAGCAAAGTACACCAACACAAATACACTGGACTAGTTCCACAAAGATCTACCTAAAAAAAGAAAGACTAGTTCCACCAGGTCTCTGCTGTAACCCTCTTCACGACTCTCTATGCTACTTAATTCTTTATTAAATATTGCAAAACCCATCGATACACTCTTCTAGATTCCTCTCCTCTCATCTGTTTTTCTATATTCTTTCTTTTTCATTGTGTACTCCACCAACTTGGGGAAGGAGTGTCTGTCCTACTCTATCCTCAACTCTAGTCAAATATATAACGCAAAAGCTTCAGCTCTTTTTTCTGTATTCAATTTGTTTTTTTTTTCTCTTATTCTCAGATTTAAGTTCTATATCTCAAAACCATGATTTACCCTTCAATTTCTTCTCAGAACCCATTTGTTGGGGCTATGCCAAAACTCCTTAAACTGCCCAAAAGACCATCTTTACCGTACTCGAGACCCATCATTTGTTTTCAACACCAGAATCCTAATAGCATTAGTAAACCCACAATCATGGTGAACACGAACCAGTTTCTCTTCAAGGAGAAGAAGAAGAAGAAGAAACAAAGGGTGTATGATAAAGAAAGGGGTTCTCTTCAAGTTGGTAGCAAGCAAATGCTGCTCTTGTGTGGGTTTGGTTATTGGGTACAGGGTTTTAGGTGCTTTCCTTGGCTTGCTCTCAATTTTCACATGGCCAACAATCTCAACTTGCACCCCTCAACATTGCAACTTGTGCAGAACTCTGCTAACCTCCCCATGGTGGCCAAGCCCCTTTATGGACTCCTTTCGGATGCTATCTATATTGGTGGTGCTCACAGAATACCTTATATTTCCATAGGAGGTAAACCGACATATCTTTATGCTCTGTCTTTTAATTTATGCTTTTTGGTTCCCTTGGTTTCCTTTAAAGGGATAAACGTTGTCTTTTCTTGTGCTTGTGTCTTTTGCTTTCTCTGAATGAGTAATTTCATTAGCATTAGTTCAACATGACAGGGATTTGGCTAATGGTTGACTTATGAAGACAGTAATGAGAGACCAAGCTGGAACTAACCTGTCTCTATACAGCTTGAATATGATTCAGTTTTGTATCTTTAATCATCTTTTTGAATTGGAGCAAACTGGTATATAGATTGAGATAGGAAAAAAAATATTTAAACTTGATTTTGATGTGACATTTTTCATTCTTTCTCAATTATGTTTTCTCTTGCTTTATCTGTAATGAGATAAATTGCAAATGAGAGTACTTAAGTGCAAAGACTAGGATCAGAATTTAAAACTTATCTCTAACTAGCCGATAAGGTCACAGGAATTGAAAATTTAATCAGAACATGTATAGAATAAGATAGACCAAGCAGAGACTAAGGGTGCTGAAAAATTAAAGACAACCTAATCCATCTGCTTCAAATATTGAGATTTAAGGATGAAATCTCCAATTTTGTTTTCTTTTTTACATAAAGTGAGATCCTGATCCTCAATGTATCAGCAGTTCAGACTTACAATTTCTTTCGTTTGGACCAGTCTGACTTGATATTAAGATTTTCATGTCTGTTATTCCTTCTTTAGGTTGTCCTTAATATTAAGGTTAGATAATCTCTTTCCCTTTGCTACCATGTCTTATGTTCAACTTCCCTGTTTCTGTATCTACAAATTCTATACAGAGACACGTACAAGATCGATCAATTTTCTTATAAAGTGATACGAACCTTGGGAGAACCACACCCTAAAAGCTAACTATTAATGTGGGAGAGTCCAAGGTTATATAAACCCTACATCTGAATTTCATATTTTGCAATTAGATCCTAACATTCCACCATGCTCCACAGCCCCGGAGCCTAGTTGTGCTAGTCTTGAGTGAATACTGCAATGCTGGTGTCACCACCTGCGCCACTCGTTTGCAGCTGAGAGACATGGTGGATAGCTCTGACACCAATTGATATGAATCTTGGGAGAACCACACCTCAAAAGCTAACTATTAAGGTTGGAGAGCCTAAGGCCATATAAACCCCATATCTGAATCTCATACTTCCGATGTGGGACTCGAGTCCCATACTTGTAATTGGATCCTAACATAAAGTAAAGTTTAACTTGGTTGAATATAAATAATATCACTGATTATGAAATGACAAGAGGGTAGTGGCTCAAAAAGACATTAAGAAAAGCAAGTTGCAATTCCTTTATTTGACTTGATAAATTTTTTACCATGATTTTCAATCAAAGTTATATGATTTTGTAATAGTGGAGTAACTTATGTCTCTTTAGAATTTGGCGAACTCAATGCAAATGAAACTTCCAAAATTCATGAGTTTCTTATGTATCTGTAGTAAGTTGACTAGAGTTTTTCAAATAGTCATGTGTATATTATTTGTATCAAGAGATCTGAAAATGGGAAAAACAAGAAAAAGTTGGCATTATGTGTAAGAACAGAACAGATAAAGCATTCATTCAGCTTGTGATGTCTAACTTCTTCTCAAGAGTATGTTTTAGGTTACATGATGCACGTGTTGGTATGATGGTGGTCCTAAGTAAACATTGTTATTTAAATGGAAAGAACATCTTGATCAAAGATACTTATTTAGTTCAATCTTCAGTTCTTTTGCAGGTCCTTTCTTGGAGTCTTCTCGCATCGGTCTCTGTTGCACGCGAAGTGCTTCCCAACTTAATTGCATCTGTGCTTCTCGGTAATTTGGGAGCATCCATTACAGAAGTAGCAAAGGATGCTCTTGTAGCAGAATATGGAAAGAAACACAAAATTGGTGGCCTACAGTCATACACATTCATGGCTTTAGCTGCAGGTGGAATCCTAGGCAACTTGATTGGTGGTTATTTTTTACAGAAAATGCCTCCCAGAACCATGTTCATTATATTTTCATCCTTACTGTCTCTTCAACTAGCAATTTCTTTCTCAACAAGAGAGGAGACTTTAGGCTTACCCCAACTTTCAGATCATAATCTTCCTAGGAAATCCATCTCAGAAGGTATCAGAAAACAACTCTCTGATCTTGTCATGGCTATCAGAGACAAAAGCATTTCCTGCCCCCTTACATGGATTGTTGGATCTATTGCCATGGTCCCAATGCTTTCAGGCTCTATATTTTGCTATCAGACACAGTGTCTAAATCTTGATCCTACAGTAATTGGGCTGTCTCGAGTGATTGGCCAGTTGATGCTTCTTTCAGGGACTGTGCTTTATAATCGTTATTGGAAAAAAATTCCTATGAGGAAACTGATAGGCATGGTGCAGATTCTATATGCTTCATCTCTACTTCTTGACCTTGTTTTAGTAAAACAGATAAATCTTAAATTTGGTATTCCCAACGAGGTGTTTGCTCTTTGCTTTTCTGGTTTGGCAGAAATTCTTGCACAGTTTAAGATCCTTCCTTTTTCAGTTTTATTTGCAAGCTTATGTCCACGGGGTTGTGAAGGATCTCTCACCTCTTTCCTTGCATCGGCTTTGTGTTTGTCATCAATAGTTAGTGGGTTTTTTGGTGTTGGATTGGCCTCTCTACTTGGTATTACTTCTGGTGATTACTCAGGCTTGACTGCCGGAATTCTTATACAATTCCTTTTAGCTTTGGTACCGTTAAGATGGATTCATTCTGTACCTATGTCACAACCTGTTGTTGAGAAGGGAAGAAGAAGAAGTATGAGCAGAAGAACTCGTAGAAACAGAAGAGTTGGAAAAGTTGTTCTTGGTTCTCTTAATGCCTACAGGCAGGAGAGAGAATCAGAGACACAGAGGTGAAAATAATTAATTCTTACCTTTGCAGTTTTAATGATTATGCAAGGATGAATGGTACGTGAGATCTGTGCTTTTCATCTTCATTCTCCTTTAACTGATTCCTTATGTCATAATTGGCTCGGACGATTTGGCTTCTGCTACAAAGCTAGGATTTTTGCCCCATGTTGAATTCTGATATTGGGGCCAACACTTGTCACAGGTGATTTTTGAGCATAGATTGGTCCTGGATATTTCCTTAAAAAGTTGTTTAGATTTCAACATTCTGCCTCTTGATGCTACCAGTGATGTGTACTGTAATTGCCTGGGTTCTTTTATGTCCATATGAGTTTGGATAGCTCAACAATCAAAGGTTCCTAACTGATCAGGAATATTCATCTCATATGATCTGTTCATGAAGATATATGCACCATTTGATTGAGTCACAATTGGTATGTAAGAATTAACCATCCTTTTTCTGGGAGCTGAGCATCTAGCAATGCAGAAATTATGATTAAAAATGTCAGCAATCTACATTGGTTGACCTCGGAATCAATTACTTCACGTTACAAAGTTGATGCATGCTTAGAAAGAAAATTAATAAGCTGCTGTGATAGATTTGTGCATGGATGTATGGATGTTGCAGAAAAATGAAATATTTTCCCGTACTATGTTGTTAATATCGGGGGGGTATTTTTTTTTTTTTTAGGGGTTAGAATTCTCAAAATGAAAAGGCGAGATGTCATTAAAAAAATATTTAATTTTAGAATTTAATTTTAATTCATTGTAATTGAAAGCCTTTTATATTTTCATTTAATTATATATTGTTTTGAGAATTGTTGTTAGAATATAATGTTTGAATAATTTGGCACGTAATGATAATGGAAAAGAATGTTATACTGACAGTCAAAATTTAATTCTTAATTTTAGTGGAAAGTTTTTCTTTAATGAACTAACAAATCATTAATAGAGTTGACTTTTTTTTTAAATGATGTTTATTAAGATAGGTTGTTCTAAATGGATATATTAAAAAAATTGTTTTTTATTTTAATAAAACCCAATGATGTTTGATCAATGTAGCTAATCACATTTAGCATGATAAGGTGTCGTTGTTGTTATTGATTAATGACCATGAGAAAAATAAAAATTGAAGGTTTGATAAAAAATCATAAAATTTATCTTATAATGGTTAGACATAGAGAAAGGCGGACTTCTGAAAATGATGAGACTGCAGTTTTCATGCATTTATAGTTGATAAATGAATTTTACACTGATTGCACAGTAAGAAGAAAATTGAAGACTGTTCTATAAAATCAAGCCGCGAGGTTCTTTACTTTTTTTTTGTCTAGGGGGGGGGGGGGGATTCTTTTACTTTTATTCTTGCTCCAGTATTTATTGATAATGGCCGAAGGCCTAAAGGCTGAAGAACTTATTGAACTAACATCAACTGAAGCAAAAAGCAGAATGAAAGAAGGAAATGCTGCCAGTGCACCATCTAAACAAAAGTGGTTGAAACAAAGAAATGCTTTGCCACTTGTAATTTCCTCAGCAAAAAATTTCCCTCCAAAATGAAATTATTTCCTTTAATAGAAACTATTTCAATTTTCCTAAATAAATTTCTAAATATTTAAAAATTAATATTTGACTACTTCACAGCTCGCTATTCATTAATAGTCTTTCATGATACCGAGAATATTGTATTTATACATTTTGCGACTACAAGATTATTTTTGGTTTTTGTCAAAAAAAAAAAGAGATTATTTTTGGTACATTTCACGAGATCCTTTATCGATGCATTTTGCTACTCTTTTCTCTCTTTTTTGTGAAACGAAAGGTCTCTCAAATTGAATTCTTCATTTATTCTCACCAGTTTGATACTTGATTTATATGAATTTCTCTCACTGTACGATATCTTTCTGACTCTTGGTGTTCTTCATTCCAATCCTACTTAAAGTCCTCATCTCAAGTTTGCTTCATAAGTGTGGATTGGTGAGTACGAGATCACCTTTGATGACCTCGACAATCTCCATTTCCTCTTACGCGGTCGATTTTCTTCTCCCTGGCGCTTCACATTTGCGTCCCCCATCCGCTCCCGTCACGATAAACGACGACGGTGATTGTTCTTCTCATAAGAGTTTTGATTATAATGTTGATAATTTTGATTCGTCAAAATCAGGTGTTTCTATGTTTTTGATTTCACAAGCACTAGAATCAGAGTTAAATAGTTGCAAGCAGGAGCTTTCTCCGTCGGTTTCGGTGGATAATTTGAGAAAGGTTTCATGCTTTCGTTTGCTGGATTGTGAGTCTTCTGATGGGCCCGTTTCCTCTCAAGTTTCAGGCAATGGTGGCTCGGGTGTTAATGAAGTTATGAAATCGCTCCCAGCTTTCCAGGCAGAGAAAGAAGCATTATGTGGGGGACGTGGGCACTTTCTCGATTCTACCATTGCTGATCTGAGTGGTAAGATTTCGTTTGGAATGGTAGAGAATGTTATTATGAGAGAGCAATTAGGTGCTGGTGGGATGTGCCTTGCACCAGCTCCAAAGATGTACTCTCATCCTCCCGTGGCTTATCCCTGGTTGCCCTGTGTTCCTTATGTTGTCAAGCCTCAAGGGTCTCAGGTTCCCATGGTTCCCACTCCTAGATTAACATCTAAACAACCTGCAGCAGCCTCCAAGACTAAGAAATCAGAAATCCTAAACTTATTCACTACTTCTTATTTTTATAATTCTATCTTTAAATTTTGCATCACTGGAGGTTCATTCAAATGGTTGCTAAGCTTGAACATCACTATGAACTTGCATATATGCTTCTCTAATGCCATCCCTACAAGGAAAGGTAGCCATTTGAATTACAGTTTAGTTGTAGGAACTCTAAAACATGTTATCTTTATGTGATTTCTATTCCAATGTTTTATATCTTTTAGGTAGTCAAATTAAAGAAAAGGAATGTGGTTGGTTCTGAAACTGTGTTGTGCAATGTTGCTAGCAAGAAATGTGATTGGATGCAGGCAGTGTTTTAAATTGAGGTTGTGATTGCGGTTACGTTGTGATTGTATAAATTGAAGACAATTGTGGGAAAATGTGGCTGATGTGGCCGTAATTGCGGCTGCGTTGCGGTTATGGAGACCTCCAAAACTGTAATATTGCGGCCGCAATTTAAAACCCTGGATGCAGGTAACCTGATGTTGATATGGAAATGGTCTTATATTTTTTTTATTATATTAATTTTGGATAGAAGAAAGCATTGGTTTTAGTTGTAAATATTCCTAATGTATGTGAATTATCTATCTCTTCCTTGCTGCAGTAGTTACGGAGCTCTTATTATTTTTACTTTGGACACGATTTACATTTGGATTCACTCTTTAAAATGTTATGGAAAGTGGATAATTGCGCAAGGTTGTTTAATATCAATAAAAAAAAGCAAATTTCAAAGATTTTAGATTTGTTATGAGTTTAATATCAGTTGGTGCTTTGTGTAGGCAGGCTACAGATTTTGGGCTTGCTAAGTTTTCTACTGATGTCAATACTTTTGTTTCTATTTTAGCGATTGGGAATTTTATGGTAAAAATATCTTCATTCTATCTTTTGAAGAACATTAGGAGTAGCAATTTAATGCATTGGTTTTTGTTGTGAATATTTTTAGAATGAAATATTTTGCTAATGTTTGAAAACTGACAGAGAGGAAATGCGGTGGATTATGACGTGCTATGTTACTGATATCTGCTATTTTTATTTATATTATAATTCATTTACATTTACTAGATGATAATGAAAATTGTTGATGACATGCATTATTTCAGGGTGTTATTTTAATATATATCAACTAACATTAATTTTCTTTATAGAACTATGTTTTAGTCATAACTGTGTTTTTCTTTAATTGTTTTTAAGAATGATGTCTATATATATTGTAACAAGATGAAGTTATAAAGTTATTTGTTTGAAATATATCAATTGTTTAGCTGTTAGTTCATTTTATTAGCCTTGCCTTGGTTCTAAGAGGGTATTTTATTTCTTATCAGAATATTCATGTATTGGTAGTTAGTATTGTTTGAAATTCTCAGTAGTTATTTGTAATATTTATATGGCATATTTTGATAAAATTGTGATGCTAGTAGTTAGCATTACTCTTTATGCAGTATATTTAGTGTCAGATATTTCATTAGAGTGGATGTTGCTAGAAGATGGATGGGTTATGGATGCATCTCCGTATTGCAGTAGCTGGTGCAAAGGTCTTTCACGAGCTAGGGAATGGAAATATAGTTATTTTAACAACTCATTTTGTAGCAATGACCATAGAATTGAACCCGTTTGTATTCTTCACTGCACTTTAGTTATGTTTAAATGTGTTCAATCGCAATGATGGTAGGCGAAAAGAAGGGACTACATGTTATTGAAGATTTTATATTCATATGTTGAATATCGTATTATTTTACTTACAGGTTCAAGGTATGCAGGAATTGAATTAGTACTACTTATAAACTGCTCAAATGATTAAGATTGGGTTTTGTTGGATTTCCAAAATTAAAACCCCAAGGATTAGCTGTAAATTAGCTGTTATAGCAGTTGTAATAGTCAAAGATTAGGTGATGTTATAGCAGCTGCTATAGTCAAAGATTAGGTTTAGATTAGCTATTATAGCAGTTGCAATGGCTGATTGTCAAAATAAGTTGGTTGTAATCCCTCCAATTAAGGGATTTTATTTGTACATTGATCTATATAAATTCATCAGGCTATGAGTCTTTCTCTTAAGCCATTTATTTTCAAAACTCATATGGTATCAGAGCTTTGGTTATTCCTATAACTATGGGTCAAGGCTAGAATTCTCCCATGGCCCAAACTGACCAAATTTCCCATACACACAAGTCTAATGATGCCTCACGCACACAGACCCCTCAACAAACCACATCGGTGCACCATAATCCAGCACCTAGTTTCTCTAACAATGACGTTAGCCATTCCTTCCAAATAACCCAACATAAATTAACTGGGTTAAATTTTTGAGAGTGGTACCAGTCAGTTCTTCTTGTTGTGAAAGGGAGAGGGAAGATGGGCTATCTCATTGGAGACATCACTGCACCAGCTTCATCTGATCCGACTTACAAGACATGGGAGGCTAAAAACTCTATTGTGATGGCATGGTTGATCAACTCTATGGAGCCTAAAATTGGTTGAATTTGTCTATTCCACAACACAGCTCACGAGATTTGGAAAACAGTCCAAGAAATGTCTCAGACCTTGAAAATTCATCTCAATGTTTTGAGATTAGGTCTGCTCTTCAAAATACGCAGCAAGGAAATAGGTCTGTTATTGAGTACTATAATGTATTAGTTGAGTTGTGGCAAGAAATGAATCTTTTCTATACCATAAAGTGGAAATGCATTAAGGACAGCCAACAATACAATCAAATGCGTGAAAAGAAAAGAATTTTTTATTTCCTTCATGGACTTAACAAAGAACTTGATGAAGTGAGGGGTCATATCCTTGGAACTAAGCCACTACCTACAATCAGAGAAGTCTTTGCTGAAGTTAGGAGGGAGGAAAGTCAAAGGAAAGTAATGTTAAAAACAACTCCAACTATGGAGGAAACTCACTAACTTGGCTTTGCTTTAATCTCAAATCGGGGAGAGTCCAGCAACAAGAGCCAACATCCTAAAGATAACAAACTGTGGTGTGATCATTGCCAAAAGCCTTATCACACCAAGGAAACATGTTGGAACATCCATGGAAAACCTGCAGATTGGAAGCCTCGCAATCAAAGAAAAAATAATAGCTCTGCATTTGCTCATGTGGTTAAGACTACTACAGAGCAACATAAGCCAAATACCTCTCCAATCATTGTTGAGCAAATAGAGATGCTCAAGAACTTATTCAGTCAGTTCAGAACTGAACTTCCTGCTCCTACAACCTATTCTTTTGCTCATGTTGCACAAAGAGGTAACTCCTTTTTATCAAAACAGGAAAATTCAGCCAGTTGGATTGTTGATTCAGGAGCTTTAGACCACATGACTGGGTCTACAGATTTATTTTCCTCCTATAAACCGTGTGATGGTGAGATAAAAATTACAGTGGCAGATGGAAGTTCCTCTCTTGTGGCTGAGTTTGGTGATCTGAATTTGTGTGGCTTAAGTTTGAAATCTGTTCTCTATGTTCCTAACTTGAAATACAATTTAATTTTAGTTAGCAAACTATCCAAGGATCAAAATTGTGCAATAATTTTTTCCTTTACTGGTTGTGAATTTTAGGATTTGGCTTCGAGGATGATGATTGGCAATGCTGAGGAACGAAGTGGTCTCTATTATTTCCCTAGCTTTTCTTCAAAATCTCAAACAAAATCAAAGTTTTCCTTATCTACTGTTTTAGATTCTGTTGTAATGCTTTGGCATAAACGTTTAGGTCATCCTAATTTCAATTATCTCAAGTACTTGTCTCCAAAGTTGTTTATCAATAAAGATGTTTCTTCTTTCCAATGTGAAAATTGTATTTTTGCAAAACAATCTTGGAAAAATCATCCCGAGCACTCTTATAAAAAATCAAAACCTATTCACCTCATTCTTAGTGACCTATGGGGTCTTGCCCGAATTCCTAATCTTACTGGCTCAAGATGGTTCATTACATTTATTGATTATCACACATGCATATGTTGGACCTATCTTATGAAAGACAAATCTGAAACGAGTGACATATTCAAACAATTTCACAAACTTGTCCAAAATGTATTTTTGTCCACTGTTCAAATTCTTCGAACTGACAATGGCAAAGAATATTTTTCTCATGAACTTTCAAATTACATTGTTGAACATGGCATATTCCATCAAAGCACTCGTGTTTACACTCCACAGCAAAATGATATAGCTAAAAGAAAAAACCGTCATATTCTTGAAGTTGCCTGTTCCCTAATGTTTTCCAGTCATGTGTGACATTCTTTTTGGGGTGAAACATTGTTAACTTCTACATATCTAATCAATAGGCTTCCCTCCAAAACTCTTAATTTTCAGACCCCATTAAGTTGCTTACAAAAATATTTTCCCCATATCCGACTCTGAGTCCGTTCCCTCTAAAGTTTTTGGGTGTATTGTGTTTGTTCATAACTCTAGACCCACTCGAGGAAAACTTGATCCCAAGGCCATTAAGTGCATCTTTGTTGGTTACTCTCCTACCCAAAAAGGGTACAAATGCTATTGTCCTTCCACTAAAAAATTCCATATCTCCTATGACACCACCTTACTTGAACATCAACCCTTCTTTCCTAATGTTCCACTTCAGGGGGAGAATTTTAGTGACGAGGAACATTGGAATCCATCAATGTCTCTTCCTAGCTTACTTCCCACTTCATTTCTAGAGGAGCCCACTATTCAAGACCTTAAATCCATATTGCTTACAACTCAAGGAGAAGAACTTGAGAAAGGATTGCAGGGTGAACTTCGGGTTTACTCTAAAAGAGCACGAGTTCATCAATAAAACCAACCACTAGAACCAATGCCAAATCTTGTGGGAGACTGTCAAGAGGTTGTCGAGACCTGTCAAAATAATAAAAATTGCCGGTTCACAAACTAATTTGTAGTATAGAGCATGAACTGAATTGTCTCTCAAGGATCCAAAAAACAAAGATTTAATCAGATCAAGATAAATAAAAAAGGGGGGTTTTGTTGATTTGTAAAGAAAATACACTGGTTGAATTAAAGAAAATCAATTAACAAATTAACCAATCCAAGGAAATTTACCGATCTTGAGTTTAATCCATTATTGATTACAAGAAATTCACTTAATTGCTAACCATGTTCTTGGCCTTAGATCACATCAATAAGCTTTAACATGATCCAAGAATCCTCTACTAGATAAGCATATAGGATTTAGTTAACCAA
Source organism: Styphnolobium japonicum (assembly GCA_023212625.1). NCBI lineage: Eukaryota > Viridiplantae > Streptophyta > Magnoliopsida > Fabales > Fabaceae > Styphnolobium > Styphnolobium japonicum. The sequence continues at coordinate 30,665,695 of JALBWW010000009.1, forward strand.
GGGTAGATAAAGTAAGCACCATCCAAACATAAATTAACTTAAGATTCAGAATTTAACCAAGCTAAACAATCCATAAAAAAACTTTGATATATTGTTTAGTCTTTGTGATCCTCTTTGAATACATGATAATAAAGCTATTATCACATCAACATCTAAATCAAATTAAGCAATTCAATCTAGATCAAAATCAAAAGAGGAAGAAGATAAACTTGAATAACAATTAAGCAATATGAACAAGCAAAACAAGATCTCTAAATTAAACATCAAGATGGTTAATCCTTTGGATTGATTATATGAGCCTAGCCTTCCATGGATAGGAAGGAAGAACTCAGAAATAAAATAACAAAAACGAAATTCTAAAGAGAATGGAGAATAAGAGAAAGAAAACTCTCACAAAGACTCTCACAAAGACTTAAACTTTCTTCAAACAAATACTCAAACTTACTTAAAATTGAATGATTGTATAATACAAAGAGATTGACTCTATTTATACTAATCCTAGAAGTCAATTTGTAATTGAAAATAATATGAATGCAAGCTGTAAAAACATTAAAATTGTCAAATATGGTAGCTTGATGCATGGTTGGTGGGTTGGTGCATGGTTGATGGGTTGGTGTATGGTTGGAGGCTTCTAGTCAGCAACTCTTATCCGACTTCCAGCTTGACTTTCATGCCCTAAACGATGTATTTTGGCTTGGAGGACTTAGTTGTAGATAATTGTCTCCTTGAACCTTTGGCGTTGGTTTCATGCCAATTGGACTTTTAGAACTCCAGATATGCCAAAAACACTACACCTACCTCAAGTTAGGTTGGCAGAACATGTTTCCAAATTCAAACCAACTTGTAGCATCATAATCATGCATAAAATGACATCTATTGACTAAATGGTCTTCAGTGAAGTTGGAGATATGGGTCTTATCTTTCTAATGGCCAAGTTTCAGCCCATGAGGAGGCCTATAGCCCACTATATAGTCCAATATGTGCACACTGCCCAGATTTCCGTGATAGCAAACCCTATTTGCATTGCAGGGATATTTTGGACCCTTAGAAGTTCGATCCAGCTCTTGAGTTCTTCATGAAACTTGTAGAGCCTTGTCTTAGCTTTCCAAAGACACCAAGATCACCTCAAATGGATTACCGAGTCCCAAGTTATGGCCTAACCAAGGAGGAAATGTCAAAATACATCAAAATCTGAGAATTATCCACAGTTTGCATTAAAGCCCAATGAGGCCCAACAATATTAAACTTAGCTAAAATACTAATATTGGACACAATAAATATCTAATAAAGTCAAGTACAAAGCTAACATAAGTGTCTTAAAATGATTGATCAGAGACACACAGGTTGACGAAGGTAATTGCATAGTTAATGATATTGATGCTACGATTGATGATCCTAATGTTCCTATTGCTATTAGAAAGGGAGTTAGGACATGTACTCAACATCTCATATCAATTATTTAACTTATTCTAAGTTGTCACCAAAGTACAGGGCTTTTATCACAACAATTGATCAAATGGAGGTTCCAAAAAATATTCATGATGCTCTTTAAGATAAAAATGGAGAGATGCTGTAATGGAGGAAATGAATGCCTTAAATGAAAACAAAACATGGGATGTAGTGGATCTTCCTGAAGGAAACAAAGTGGTAGGATGTAAATGGATCTTTACCATAAAAATAGGAGCAAATGAAAACATAGATAGATACAAGGCTAGGTTGGTAGCTCAAGGGTACACTCAAACCTATGGTATTGACTATGAAGAAACCTTCACTCCAGTAGCAAAATTAAACTCTATCAGAGTCCACATCTCACTTGCAGCAAATCTTGATTGGGAATTGCACTAAATGGATGTGAAGAATGCTTTCCTAAATGGAAACTTGGAGGAAGAAGTTTATATGAAGTTCCCTCCAGGCTTTGAAGAAAATAAAACAGGTACGGTATACAAGTTGAGAAAATCCTTATATAGACTAAAACATTCTCCTAGAGTCTGGTTCATCAAGTTCTGCTTGGCTATGAAACAGTTTGGGTACACATAAGGACAGGCAGATCATACTCTCTTTGTTAAACAAGCTGAAAATGGGAAGAAAGTGGTACTTATCGTCTATGTAGATGATATAGTGATTACTGGAGATGACACTCAAAGGATTAAAAGGCAACTTCAGACAGAATTTAAGGTAAAGGACCTTGAACACTTAAAAATATTTTCTTGGGATAGAAATAGCAAGGAGCAAGGGAGGAATTTTCATTTCCCAAAGGAAATATACTCTTGATCTACTGAAGGAGACAAGGAAACTTGGGTGCATGGCTACTGGAACTCCTTTAGACAGAAATTGGAAACATAACATTCATGAAGAAGATCCTCTTGTGGCGAAGGAATCCTACTAGCGCTTAGTAGGGAAGTTGATCTACCTATCTCTCACTAGACCTGACATTGCTTACAGTGTTAGTGTGGTGAGTCAATTCATGCACTCTCCTACTAAGAGACACTTAGATGTTGTCAATCAGATCCTTCGCTACCTAAAAGGGACTCCTGGCAAAGGACTATTATTCCAGAAAAATAGTCAACGAGGAATTGAGTGCTATGCAGATGTAGATTGGGCAGGCTCAGTAGAAGGCTCAAATTCGGCTACAGGGTATTGCACAAAAGTATGGAGAAATGTTGTGACTTGAAGAAGTAAGAAATAAACTTTTGTTGCAAGAAGTAGTGCTGAGGCAGAATACAAGGCAATTGCTTAAGAAGTTTGTGAACTTATTTGGATAAGTAGGTTACTACAAGACCTATTTATTCCATTGGAAGGTCCTATGAAAATGTACAGTGACAACAAGTCAGCTATCAGCATAGTCCATAATCCTATTCAACATGATAGGATGAAGCATGTGAGGATTGACAAAAATTTCATCAAATCAGAAATTGAAAATGGAACTTTTAGCCTACATTATGTGTCAACTAAGTCACAAGAAGCTGATATGTTTACAAAAGCCATACTGATGTCAGAATTTGATTCAAATGTTAGCAAGCTGTGAATGATTGACATCTATTCACCAGCTTGAGGGGTTGTGTTGGATTTCCAAAATTAAAACCTCAAGGATTAGTTGTAAATTAGCTGTTATAGCAGTTGTAATAGTCAAAGATTAGGTGTTGTTATAGCAGCCACAATAGTCAAAGATTAGGTGTTGATTAGTTGTTATAGCAGCTGCAATGACTGCATTGTCAAAATAAGTTGGCTGTAGTCCCTCCAATTAAGGGATTTTGTTTGTACATTGATTTATATAAATTCATCAGGTTATGAGTCTTTCTCTCAAGCCATTTATTTTCAAATCTTACGGGTTTTAAAAAAAATGAAAAGAGTAAATGATATTGATTCAATCACAAGACCCAAATGATCTAGGAAACATGTGTGCTCCATAAGCAGGTTTTGCCAATGATATAAGGCATCCTTTAATATCCAAATAGTAAGGAGTTTTATCCTTAGACACCCATTTTGATCCAGAAGACGGGTTTATTTGTTTCACCTATATCTTAAGATTAACCTAGGGGAACGGTAGTTTCCAACAAGCTTTTGCACTATGTGTTCAAATATCAAAGAGATCGTTTTTATTTATCCTTCCAAACACTTTGTATCTTTTGTCAAACCCTTTGAGCCTAAAAAAAATAGAAGTTTATGTTCACACCCAATACAAAAGCATACATATGGATTAATGAGAATTTAATACAAAGAAAGTGGTCTTTTTTTCCCAAGCATTCCCAAAAAGAAAAAGAGAAAGAAAAAGAAGAAATGAAAAAAAAAAAGCAAGGTGCAAAACAGGCAAAAAGAAGGTTGTCATGAAAACTAATGTAAAAAAGAAAAGATGAGAGAATCTCATCAAATGGAGATTCACTTGGAAGTGAGACCATAATTAGTTAAAGAAATGGTTCTCATTGAAACTCGACATCAATTTTTGGGCCTTTACATCCTTTCTATATATAGCCACATATTCACCCTAGACCTCATTACAACCCCTGAATATCCTCATGATAAGTGAATACTGGTGCAAAACTTGTTGAAATTTAGGAACAGAAGGTTGAAGAAAGGAAGACAAGGGTGATAAATGAATCGTTCAGCCTTTTATCCTTTGGTCTTGGGAAAATCACTTTACCTAAGCCTCATTACAAGCTTTTGAAGTCCTTATTCAGGTTTGGTCTGCTTGTGATGTTCACTGGGGAAATTTTGTTTTCAAAAGAGTTTATGTGCTTAGCAAAAAGGAAAAGAGTTAAAGGAAATCTTACGAATCTCATGAAAGAGTTGATCAATCAATTTGAGACACTTATGTTAGCTTTGTACTAGGCTTTATTAGATATTTATTGTGCCCAATATTAATATTTTAGATGAGTTTAATGTTGTTGGGCCTCATTGGGCTTTAATGCAAATTGTGAATAATTCTTGGATTTTGATACATTTTGACCTTTCCTCCTTGGTTAGGCCATAACTTGGGACTCAGTGATCCATGTGAGGTGATCTTGGTATCTTTGGAAAGCTAAGACAAGGCTCTACAAGTTTCATGAAGAACTCAAGAGCTGGATCAGACTTCTCATGGCCCAAAATATCCCTGCAATGCAAAGAGGGTTTGCTGTCACGGAAATCTGGGCAGTGTGCACATATTGGACTATATAGTGGGCTATAGGCCTCCTCATGGGCTGAAACTTGGCCATTGGAAAGATAAGACCCATATCTCCAACTTCACTGAAGACCATTTAGTCAATAGATGTCGTTTTAGGCATGATTATGATGTTACAAGTTGGTTTGAATTTGGAAACATGTTCTGCCAACCTAACTTGAAGTAGGTGTAGTGTTTTTGGCATATTGGAGTTCTAAAAGTCAAAATGGCATGATTCTAACGCCAAAATTATAAGGATATAACTGGCTACAACTGTCATGGGACCTCCAAGCCAAAATGCACCGACTAGGTCATGAAAATCAAGCTGGAAGTCGGATAAGAATTGCTGACTAAAAGCTATCAACCATACACCAACCAACCTACCATGCACCAACCTACCAACCATGCATCAAGCTTTTATATTTGACAATTTTCATGTTTTTACAGCTTGCATTCAGATTATTTTCAATTACAAATTGGCTTCAAGGAATAGTATAAATAGAGTCAATCTCTTTGTATTATACATCATTCAATTTTAAGTAAGTTTGAAGAAAGTTTGAGTATTTGTGAGAGTTTTCTTTCTCTTCTTCTCCATTCTCTTTACAATTTCGTTTTTGTTCTTTTATTTCTGAGTTCTTCCTTCCCATCCATGGAAGGCTAGGCTCTTATAATCAATCCAAGGGATTAGCCATCTTGATGTTTAATTTGGAGATCTTCTTTCACTTGTTCATATTGCTTAATTGTTATTCAAGTTTCTCTTCTTTCTCTTTTGATTTTTATCTAGATTAAATTGCTTAATTTGATTTAGATGATGATATAATAATAGCTTTATTATCATGTATTGAAAGAGAATCATAAAGACTAAACAATATATTAAAGATTTTTGATGGATTGTTTAGCTTGGTTAAATTCTGGATCTTAAGTTAATCTATGTTGGATGGTGCTTACTTTATCTAACCTTGGTTAATCAAATCCTAGATGCTTATCTAGTAGAGGATTCTTGGATCATGTTAAGGCTTCTTGATGTGATCTAAAGTCATGAACAAGGTTAGTAATTAAGTGGATTCCTTGTAATCAATGATGGATTAAACTAAAGATCGGGAAATTTCCTTGGATTGGTTGCTTCTTTAGATTTGTTTACAATTTTAAATCTCGTGCTTTTGTCACTCTTGTTAATTAACAACAAAACTCCCCATTTCTAATTATTTTAATCTAATTAAATCTTTGTTTTTATTGGATCCTTGAGAGACAATACGGTTCATTCTCTATACTACAAATTATTTTGTGAACCAGTAATTTTTATTATTTGACGGGTTTCGATAGCCTCTTGTTAAGAGTCTTGAAAAGAAATACTCAAAGGTTCAAAGCAATGGTTGCAAAAAAAAAAAAAACCCCAAAAAAGCCTTTGAAGCCATCTGTTTGGTGATTAGTTCATTTTCCAGCCTTAGGCTCTTTTTTTTTTTTTGGATTTGTTAAATACTTACCATCTTCATTGAAAATGTACATTATCACCTGCCGAATATTTCTTTCACAATATTTGTGATCATTGCATTAATGTTGCTATCTAAGGGGTGAATCAAATTAAAAACTTGACAAGTCAGGCATTTACTTTTAAGGAACAATATGGAAAGGTTTGAACTGTGATTGAGTCATACTTCTTGAAAGGAAGTTGGAAAGGGTTAAACAGTAAGAGGGCATCAAGGAAGAAAAGTCAAACCTGAGAATCACTTCAAGGCAAGTCATTATCTTAGCATGAAGAGAAAACTCAGTAGAAGAATGCTCAAAAAGAAATGGAGACACTTTCACAGAACCGGGGAAATTTAAAATCCTTCATGGGGAGGCCTAGTTTGATAATGGAAAGTTCAAGCCCTGCTACGGGATAACTTCAAAGGTTGCAGCTCAATACTGAAAACATTAAATAAGCAAAGCAAAGATCCAATCTGGAGCGCTAATCTATGTGGAAATTTGAAGAGTAAGGTTGTTAGTGTTGGTGTATACCTTAGATGCCAGTTGTATACTGACCTTTTGGTTACATTGTATCTTGTCGTATATTATATATATGAGACTTTTCATTATTGTTATTTATTTTGTTTAAATATGCATGATAAAATTCTTACAATAGTAAGTACAATGCTGTAGGATATCAAGTGCAAGACTTGATTGTGAGATCCTATTAGTTAACTTTGAAACACTATTCTTAAATGTCCATAGTCAAATATTATTGTGAATTAGGATAACAGTAATACATTGAGACTAGTATGTGCGTAGACTTTTAATTTCTTGTCATTCAAATTAAGCGCTTCGGCTCATTGCATTTTAATTTCCTGCCATTTAAATGTAGTGCTTCGGCTCACTGCACTTTAATTTCATTTCGTTTAAATTGAGTGTTTCGGCTCATTGGGCTATCAGCTCACTGCAATTTCAAATTCCTGTCATTTACTTTTGAGTGTTTTAGCTCATTGCATTTTGCATTGTCTATCTTCCACCACATGTTGCATTTTCGCATTTTCTCTGTATTTTTTAGCTTTAAATTTTTTCTTGCATAACCTACCCATAGTTTTCAAGCATTCTTGCATCATCAAACAAAATATTGGTTCATTATCTTTACTCGTTCCTTACAACGACAACACAAAAGCTTTGGTTATTTGAGTTTTTTTCATAAGAAACAAGTAAAGAGAGGCAACTGTGAAAACTCAATTTTTTCCATGTCACATTTAAAAGTTAAAAAAATTAAAAAAATGTGAATAAAAGAATTTTTTTAATTAATCAATGAAAAACAAGGAAATGAAGAAAATAAAACAATAAAATGGAATGAAGAGGACTAATCTTAATACAACTCAATAGCCCAAATAAGAAAAAGAGAGAAAATAATTGGAGAAAAGATAAAAGACCCATATTTGAGAAAAGCCCAAAACCTCATTCTAAAAAAATCCTAATCCCTTATAAAATCCTAACAAGAGGTAGTAATAAAGAGGGAGGAGACAAAAATAGGAGGCGGCTAGGGCAAACATGAAAAGAAAAAAGAAGGAAGTGGCTTGGGAGAAGACAACAAAAAAGAGGCACATACAGAGAGAAGAAGAAAGAGGAGGCTACTCGGAGAAGAGTGAGAAGAAAAAGAGGCAAATAAGGGCAAGTGGGACAACCGTAAAAATAAGGAAGGAACCACATTTGAAAGATAGAAGATGACCAACAAAGGAAGGAGAGGAATACATCAAAGGGATAAATCAAGGAAGGAGCATCAAGAAGCATGTTTGAGAAATACACCTTAAAAGACTTTTGCCTCTCGTTCTTTCGAGCTCATAAGGGAAGGTACGTTTTGGTTTTTATTCACAGTTTCATTGTTGAATTTGTTCGTGCTTGAGCCATTGCTTCTCCCTTGTTTTCCCTGTCCACATGAATCTGTCATCACATCTAATATCCCAAGGCTCTATAGGACTCAACAATATTCGAGACTCCCCAAGTGTCTCAAACCCATCATACAGCCCATGTTTCATCATTAAATTACAGTGTCTCCGGGGTTTTAAATTGCGGTCCACAACCGCAATTGCGGCTGCAATATTGTAGTTTTGGAGGTCTCCGCAACCTCAATTAGAGGTCCCAAACGTCAAGTATTCACTAGTCAAGCTTTTGAGATTACTTTGTGGCTTAGTGTACCCTGTTTGATCCCACTTAAAATTCACATTTTTTAAAAAAATAAATTAAATTAAAACATCCTTTAGAGGTCACGAGGGGTCAAGTACCCATTAGCTAAGCTTTTGGGGTTGTTATGTGGCCTAGTGTCATGTGTAATCCCACTTAAGACTCGTGTTCTCCATAAAAAAAAAATCCCTTAGTGGTCTTGAGGGATCAAGTACCCACTAGCTAGGCTGTTGGGGTTGCTTTGTGACTAGTATCATGTTCAATCCCATGTAGGACTCGCAAAAATAAAATAAAATAAACATCGCTTAGTGATCTCGAGGGGTTAAGTATCCATGGCCAATTTTTCCTGAGATGACTTTGTGGGCATAGTACCATATTCCATTTCAATTAGGACTTATTAACAAATTCACTTACTTTATTCAAATCAATTCATAAAAAAATCAAATCAACCATTTTTAAAGAAAATTAAATAAATAATTTTTTCTAACCATTATGCAATAATTTTTTAAAGAACTATGTAGTTTTGACTTCCTCATTGCACTTGGAAGATATATAGACACTCACGGCAAGTCAAACCTGCAAATATTTTAATTTAATTTTATCTTTATTTTCTTCCCAACTTGTAAATATTTTAATTTTAATTTTTTGTGTGTTTATTTTCCTCCAAATTTGTAAATAGTGTGATTTAGTTTTTATTTGAATTTTTGAACATTTGTAATTTAATTATTTTGTTTAATTTTATCTTTATTTAGGGGGTAAATCGAATCTTGTTTAGGTTATTAAATTTGTACAACTAACTTAAGGTAATCGTTTTATGACAGATGCATCACGGGTGCTGTGGGGTTCAATTTCCACCATTCCTTGTGCATAATCGACTCCTAAAGCTTACTTGTTTATAAACCATTTTTTTATTATTTTAAGTCTCTTTAAAGGGTTTTGCCAATCATTTTTTCTACCCAATAAAAGATAGTGGTGACTCCATTTTTAATTAATTTTCTTGTCATCTCGTTGCATTGCAAATATTATAACCTTTGCTTGTTTGTTTTATCCCCTTTATTTGTTGTTTTGTTTTATTTTATTTTATTTTTGTATATTTTGTCTATAAATTTTTGTTGTCGATATTCTTTTCAATATTATCCTTTACTTTGCTTCCTTATTCATAGTTTATCTTAATTTTCATTTATTATTTTATTTTATTGGCTTTATTTTCACATGTTTTATTTGTATATAATTATTTTTATGTTCCTTTTGATATTTTCATTCTCTTGCTACTCAAACCTTAGGATAGTCAATTTCTATTGTATATGTGTTTTGCTTGGCTTTGTTTTACAGGATTATGGTAGTCTTTAGGATTGTACAGGTTTGTATGCTCCTAGCACACACTGCACTCTCACTTACCTCACACACATTTTGGGCTCTATACTCGAGCTTGTGCGAACCTTAGGGCTAGATGGGGTGTTAGCATTGTCATTGAGGGCCTAGTGTCCACCTGACATTGTTGATTCCCCACTCAGATTGTACCTGGTATCTTGGAGTAGCCATATTGAGAGGGTGCATCCCTACTTGTGGTTAAGTCCAAGGAACTGGGTCCTTATCTTCATTAAATATCTTTCTGAAGAGAGTGATTTGTGATTGAAAAGAAAGTAAAGTCATTTAATAGACCAACGATTTATTAAACCAATATGGCATTCATAATAAATCATTTTTGGAAAATTGTTCAATTACATGGCAGTCACTTTTTTTAAGAAAAAGTAAATAAAAAGAAAAAAATTGTCATCACATGTTAACATAAAATTGTGCATCTGAAAAGATAAAAAAAATTAAAAACAGGTATTTTCATCACATCTTAGCATAATGGCATCTTAGCATGAATTCTTTGCATCTAAAAAAAAAAAGTTCATCTATGCATCTAAAAAAAAACAAAAATTCATTGCATGTTAACATGAATTTTTGCATTTAAAATATAACAGAAAGGGAAAGTTCTTTATAGCATCTTAACATAATTTTTGTATCTTCGCATCTTATCATGAATTCTTTGTATAAAAAAAAGATAACAATTTTTTTTTATGGAACCTTAACCTAATATTTGCATTAAAAAAAAAGAAGGAATCATGGCATGTTAGCTTTAATTTTTGCATTAATAAATTTTCAAAAATTCAGTTTTGCATTTTAAATAAAAACCACATGTTAGCATGAATTTTTGCATTTAAAAGATAAAAAATGGGAAAGTTCTTCATAGCATCTTAGCATAATTTTTGCATCATCACATATTAGCATGAATTCTTTGAATCTAAAAAATGACAAAAAAATTCATCTTTGCATCTAAATAGATAAAAAAAATTTCTTCATAACAACTTAGCATAATTTTTACAAGAAATGACAAAAAGGAATCATGTCATGTTAGCTTTAATTTTTGCATGAAAAAAATTTCAATTTTTTTTCATTTTTGCATATAGAAAAAATAAGAAATTATCACATGTTTGCATGAATCTTTTTCATCTAAAAGATAACAAAAACAAGGAGTATTTCTTCATAACATCTTAGAATAATGTTTGCATCGTGACACTATTATGAGTTTTTTTGTTTTTTGTTTTTTTTGCATATGGAAGAGTTAATCTTTGCAAATAAAAAGATAAAAAAAAATTTGTAGCACCTGAGCATTAGCATAATTTTTCCATTTAAAAAAATAACAAAAAGCAATCATGGCATGTTAGTTAATTTTTGCCTTAAAAAATTTAAAAAAAAATCATTTTTGCATATATTAAAAAAATCATCGCATGTTAGCATGAATCTTTTTCATCTAAAAGATAACAAAAAAGGAGTTTTTCTTCATGACATCTTAGCATAATGTTTGCATCATGGCACTAGCATGAGTTCTTTGCATCTGAAAGAGGTAACAAAAAATTCATCTTGGCATCTAAAAAAAAACTCATAACACCTTAGCATAATTTTTCCATTTAAAAAAAATGTCAACAAAGAATCATGGCATGGTAGCATTAGATTTTGCATTGAAAAGAAAAACCATATTTGCATCTAGAAAAGCAACAAAAATCATCACATGTTAGCATGAATTTTTGCATTATATCTTAGCATTAGTTTTGCATCTCATAAAACTAAAAAGAAAAATAGCATTGAGTTTTTTCTAATGAGAAAAAGAAAAAAAAGAGATAAAAAATGTTAAAAATATTTGTCATTGTTCAATAAATTTATTGGCTCAGACTGTTATGGATTTACAGTGGAGAATGTTTAAAATAGCATTGAGTTTTTGAAAAAGGACATATAGCTTGTACTGGTCAAGGCTTCATTTTTCTAACTTTTGCAATCTTGTTGGAAAGTTTACATCCAAATTTTTTTGAGATTCAAAAGTTGTGTTGTCAAATTCTTCTAAAATGGAAATTTTGATAAAAGGAAAGATTGAAAAAAGAAAATGAAGAATGAGAAGAAAAAAAGAGTCAAAAGAAAAAAATTTCTTTTTGGTAACATGTTGTATGTCCTTCACCACATTTTTGAAAAAGCAAGAGTTTTAATGTGACTTAGATTGGGACAACAATTTGTTGATAAATGCAAAAAAAGAGAATTCCCTCTGTTCCCACTGGCAAAATCAAGGATCGCTTAGCAATTACATGTGACTTACCCCAATTAAGAGTTCAAGCAAATCAATCAATGCAAATCAAGCTCCTCATGGAAATAAATCCCATCGTGCAAAATTTTGATTGGGTTTTGGAAAGGGCAAAGAATTGGTGCTTTGACTCTTCTCAAAAGGGTGGCCCAGCAATGGCCTCACATCTTCACCTGTATCCATTTTCAGTTACTCTCAGTGTTGTATGAAATAACAAGTTGAAACACAAGAAAGGGGGTTAAATTGTGTTTCTTAACCTTTTTGGAAAACTTCATCTAAATCGATTCTCACAGTGACAATGGTGTATATGGTCCTTTGACTTGAAGGCACTAGAGTTCCCTACCTGAGGTGTTGTATGACTTGATACCGTCAAACGTCTCCTGTAACAATGAGATTAAAAAGACAGCTATTGGACATACTGCAAATCATGTAAAGGGATGTAAGTGGCCTAGATAGGATTTGTCCCTCCTACTTAACGGGAGTGATATCTATGGGTCCTTGATAAAGTGAGACTGAAAATGCATGGCCATGCTCGAATGAATCAATATGAGATATTGATTTCATTTGTCTTAGTATGTCTACTCAGAGATCAGGAAACCAAAGATTGAACTATACAATGATGACAGTTCCATGTCTTGTGTTTAATCTAGATATCTTGACAAAAGGACTAGACTACACTATAACATTGTTCACAGAAAGGTTATGTCTGATCAATCAATTTGAGACACTTATGTTAGCTTTGTATTAAGCTTTATTAGATGTTTATTGTGCCCAATATTAGTATTTTAGATGAGTTTAATGTTGTTGGGCTTCATTGGACTTTAATGCAAATTGTGAATAATTTTCAGATTTTGATGCATTTTGACATTTCTTCCTTGGATAGGCCATAACTTGGGACTCGGTGATCCATTTGAGGTGATCTTGGTGTCTTTTGAAAGCTAAGACAATGCTCTACAAGTTTCATGAGGAACTCAAGAGTTGAATCGGAATTCTAAGGGTCCAAAATATCCTTGCAATGCAGAGTGGGTTTGCTGTCACGAAAATCTAGGTAGTGTGCACATATTGGACTACATAGTGAGCTATAAGCCTCCTTTTGGGCTGAAACTTGGCCATTGGAAAGGTAAGACCCATATCGCCAACTTCACTGAAGACCATTTAGTCAATAGATGTCGTTTTAGGAATCATTATGAAGCTATAAGTTGGATTGAATTTGGAAACACGTTCTGCCAACCTAACTTGAGGTAGGTGCAGTGTTTTTAGCATATCTGGAGTTCTAAAAGTCCAAATGCATGATTCCAATTGAAAAATTTCAAGGAGACAACTGGTTACAACTTTCATGAGACCTGCAAGCCAAAATGCACCGTCTAGGTCATGAAAATCAAGCCAGAAGTCGGATAAGAGCTGCTGACTAAAAGCCACCAACCATACACCAACCCACCTACCATGCACCAACCTACCAACCATGCATCAAGCTTCCATATTTGACAATTTCCATGTTTTTACAGCTTGTATTCAGATTATGTACATGTACAAATTGGCTTCTAGGATTAGTATAAATAGAGCCAATCTCTTTGTATTATGATGATTCAATTTTTAAGTAAGTTTGAAGAAAGTTTGAGTATTTGTGATAGCTTTCTTTCTATTCTTCTCCATTCTCTTTACAATTTCGTTTTTGTTCTTTTATTTCTGAGTTCTTCCTTCCCATCCATGGAAGGCTAGGCTCTTATAATCAATCCAAGGGATTAGCCATCTTGATGTTTAATTTGGAGATCTAGTTTCGCTTGTTCATATTGCTTAATTGTTATTCAAGTTTCTCTTCTTCCTCTTTTAATTTTGATCTAGATTGAATTGCTTAATTTGATTTGGATGTTTATGTGATAATAGCTTTATTATCATGTATTCAAGAGGATCACATAGAATAAACAATTTATTAAAGCTTTTTGATGGATTGTTTAGCTTGGTTAAATTCTGGATCTTAAGTTAATCTATGTTTGGATGGTGCTTACTTTATCTAACCTTGATTAATTAAATCCTAGATGCTTATCTAGTAGAGGATTCTTGGATCATGTTGAGGCGTCTTGATGTGATCTAAGGCCAAGAACATGGTTAGCAATTAAGTGAATTTCTTGTGATCAATGATAAGTTAAACTCAAGATCGGTAAATTTCCTTTGATTGGTTGTTTCTTTAAATTTGTTAATTACTTTCCTTTAATTCAACTAGTGTATTATCTTTATAAATCATCAATACCCCCATTTTTATTTATCTTGATCTGATTAAATCTTTGTTTTATTGGATCCTTGAGAGATGATTCGGTTCATGCTCTATACTACAAATTAGTTTGCGAACCGGTAAATTTTATTTATTTGACGGGTCTCAACAACCTCTTGTCAATGTCATATCACTGACATTCCTGTTACTTGAGTAGCAACGATACATTACTAGATGCCGCTCACTGTTTGTATTGCTAAAATTGGATTTTAGTATTACTATCAACGTAATGGGAACCTATAGGGTCACACACTTAGAATGGATCGATATTGGGATTTAATATTCATGAGATGAATTTAATTAGGAATCCAATTATGACTTGGGCTCCTAGATAAGTGGTTGGGCATTTAGTTAGATTAAATAGGCCAACTAGGTAGATGTGCCTGCACATAATTGTGACTTAGGTCAGATTGTGAGCAGGCACATTAATACTCATCTTACTCACTAAAGGTGGAAACCCTAGCTATATATATGACATATAGTCGCTGCAGCAACAGACAACACAAATGATAGAAAAGTGAGTGTGAGAGGATCACCCCCCGGTTGCTAGGACCGCAAAGTGGAGAACAACCTGATTTCGGTTCATTCATGTGGATACAGTCGAGGCACCGCTGGATTGCTGTGCTGGTGATTGACAGCCGTTCTTCATGGAGGTAAATCACTTTTACACATTTTATGATTTTATCATGGATTCTCGGGTAGGTTTGCGATTTGTTCTCAATTTTCCTGCAGTGTTTCCCAATCCAGAAACCCAACATTCTTCAAGTGTCAGAGGTTGGAACTTGAGTTGCATTGTGTAAAGGTGGATTTGTTGAGAGAACTCATCATAATTGCTAGCTCGCCTCTGGACCTTTGAAAAACTTGGGTGTTTTTGCTCCCAATGATCAACCTTGTGTGGTGTCACTCCTAGTGTAAAGGTTCAGAACCTCCAATCATGAATGACAGAGGTTGGGGATGGTTTTAAAGATAGGGATAATGGGTTTTGTACAGGAGAAAAGGGAGGTGGGGTGTAAGGTGTCGTAAGGCTAGTAAAGGTGGTGAGTGATCGAGCCGCTAAGCTCGATCAAATAACCAAAATCAGTTCACAGGTTAATTTGCAGTATAATGGATGAACCAAGCTGTTTCTCTCAAGGATCAACTCAGTGACACAACTAATTATGCAAGCAATTAAAATTGTAAAAAGGGGGGGTTTGTTGAAACAATTAAAATAGAATGCAATTAAAACTAAAAATGATTATGAAAGCATCCAATCCTAGAGAATTGACTAATCCTGATTTTAATCCATCCTTGATTTCCAAATATTCAATCAATCGTTAATCAAATCCTTGATCTTAGGTCGTATTAAGACACCTCAACATGTCCCTAAATTCCCTACTGGATAAGCATCCAAAATTCGGTTAATCAAGGTGAGACAAATTTAGCACCCTTCTAGCCGAGATTAACCTAAAACCTGAATTCAATTAAGCTAAACAATACATCAAAAAGCTCTAGTGCATTATTTAGTCGCTGTGATATCTTCCAAACATATGATAATTAAGCAATCAACACACGAACTCCAAAATTAAATTATGCAATTCAATTCAGGATTAAACAAAGAGATGAAGGGAAATTTTATGAACAATTGAATTCGAAATAACTAAAACATAATCTCAAGATTAAGGTATCAGCACTGATAATCCCTAGGATTGATTATAAGGTTCTAGCCTTCCATGGATGGAAGAGCAGCCATACAGAAAAATAAAGAAAACCCTAAGAAGAGAAGAAGGAAAACTCAAAGTGCAGAATGTAAAATGTTTGTTGCGTTTTTCTGCTGCCTTACTATATAACTAACCCTTATTTTGGCTGTACATGATTATAAACTCCTTAGACACAAATCTAGGTCAATTAGGAATCCCTAGGCCTAAGTTTCATGCTAATTGGAGGTCTAGAGCCCAAGTTATGCCTAGTTAAGTAGCCCAATCTCGTCAGTAACTATTCTCCAACTTCCAGCTTAATTTGAATGCCCAAAACGACTTATTCTGGGTTGGAGGTCTTCGTAAGAATTGTAGCTTTATGTCTCAAATTTATTTGGCCATGCTTTGACATCTAATGGACTCCTACAACTCGAGATATGGACTATCGACTACGCAGAGGTCAAACTGCCAGGATCAGCTCTCCGGCTCTATATTCGACTTTAATTTAAATTGTTTTAACGTGCTATTAAGATCTCAAGGTCTTCATGAAACTTCTATATATATTTCTTATATTTTCATAGACACTAATATCACCTCAAATGGATCATCGAAGCCCAAGTTATGGCCTGATCAAGGAGGAAATGTCAAAATGCATTAAAATCTGAGAATTAATCACAATTTGCATCAAAGCCCAATGAGGCCAACAACATAAAACTCAACTAACATACTAATATTAGGCACAATAAACATCTAATAAAACCAAGTACAAAGCTATAATAAGTGTCTCAAATTGATTGATCAGTTAGGTTGGAGTATGAGTAGATGAAGATGGTGAAGAGGGAGCTTGTGTTTGTGGCTTGGGTACATGTGTTTGTGGTGAGGTTTGAGGTTCAAAGGGTGAGGTTGAGGAAGGAGGAGGTGCAGGAGTGAGTGTCAATGGGAGTTTCTAGTATGGCCTTCTTTTGGTACACATTTTTTACCTTGATCCTTTTGGTACTCTAATAAAAGATGCAACCGTCAATATCTTGGCAATTGGTTGGTTATCGTCTTCAGAGTTATCGTCCACACCCAACTGTCTTGGATGTTTGAGTTCAGTCAATGTGGTAGAAGGCTTCTTTGGACGCTCAACTGCGCTAGGGAGGGTTTTGCATCGCCCAAACTTCCAATAAAATCTTAGACTGTCTGGAGCTTCATCTTTAAGAGGTTGCTTCGTCCAAAGATTTGTTGAAGTTGCTTTCGTCCAAGCACCTTCATCTGTTCTTCTTCGTCCAGAGCTTTGAATGGGCTGAAGATTCCTTGCTCCTTGAAGAGCTTCGACAAAAGTACACCATAGGAGATTATGGTTTTCTTGCCTTTCCCTTGAACACTCAACTTGAAATGCTTTAACAGGAGATGAGGGAGGTTGATTTGCTAGCTTAGCATCAAATAGCACAAGCAAAAAGTATGTAAGTTGGAGACGGTGTCTTTTGACCCAGCCTTGTGCGGTATCACCTTGTTGAGCAGTTGGTGAAGCACTCTAGTTTTATCATCCATTAGAGATGCAACAATCTTTTTGGTTGCAACTGTTGGATCCTTGAGAAGGATGTTCCACACACTGTCAGTTCCCCTAATTTCATCAGTCAATTTCTTCGAGTACTTGGCCCTTTCTAGCCAGCACTGGGTTGCGTTAGAGATCGTGACTTCAAATACTATCACCTCCTTTCCCAACACTTCTCTAATATCAATATCAAAGACAATAGCGTTTTTCCAAAATGCGTGTACCAATCCTGGATGAACTACCACTGATTCTTTGAAGTAGTTGATCCAACCAACACCCTGGAGATTCTCAACAATATCTATGCCACACTTTGTCAATGTCGAGGTTTGAAACAAGTATTCCACTAAGACTTCAGCTTCATACACATTTAACCTTCTACCTCCAACCATTTTTTAGATGATTTGAAAAAGGGAATAGGGTTTTTGAAAGAGAGAGGTGGTGTTTACAAATGATTTTTCATATCAAGGTTTTGAGGAGTCAAGATAGCGTAAAAATGCAATCTTAAGAGGAGAGGAATTTTTATAAAAAGTTGTAAAATCAGGGTTTTGGAAACTGAGAGGTTTTTGCAAAGTGAGTGAATGGAAATTGTAATCGTTTTGAAAATAAGATAAAGGAAATTTGAATAGTTAACTCATTAAATGCTCATAAAAGTAATTGTCATGTTTTGCAGTAAAAAGTAACTATTGTACCTTTCAAAAGCTGACTGTTGCTCACCGCAAGTACACTGATCGTACAAGTAGTAAAGATATCGTTCTCACGAGGATCGTGTGAATACTATACTATAACGATTTTAATTATCTAGATAATTAATTAGAATGATGAAATTAAAACAAACTTCATCTCTCGATTCTTCATTTACTTATCTTAGATGATGCGATTATGGGTACCAACATAAGGCAAGCATTAAGAACACTAGAATTGCAACAAAACATCAATCTTTCATTAACTAAAAGAGGTCCAAAAACTTGTCATAGAATCATAGAAAAGTTACATCCTTATCCTAGATGAAAGACCTAGCCTCTCATGTTTAGAAGAAAGCACATGTTAATTGAAGAAATAGAAGACATCACAAAGAAATAGAGGTAAAGATGAGAAGGTTCCCCAATTCTTCAAGAACGATCTTCTTCTTTTCAATTTTCATTTTTCGATCTTCAATCCTTGATCTTCCTTCCTCTAGGGTTTCTATTCTTTGCTTTTATATGTCTTGACTCCTTTTGGGTTTACTAATGGGTGGACACTTTCTCATTTTATTTCATGCAGCCCAAGCCCAATAGATCCAGTTTTTGCACAATTCGTACCACGACATGGGATAGGCCGTGTGATTTCACATGGCAAGAAAGAAGGTGATCATGTGATGCTCTGGAGTCCGAATTAGGATATATGTCCAACAGTAAAGTTGTAGCTTTGTCTCTCAGATTTCCAACGCAAAAAAACCACTTCAATATCACTCCTCTAGCTCGAGATATGACCTTTTTACTGTGAGGAGGTCAGAGAACTACGAGATTCAACAACAATCTTTGATCAAGCTTGTGGATCCTCCAAGGATGGGTCCAAAATGTCCATTAAGTATCTAAAAACACCAAGAATGAGAGGAAATGAGCCAAAGTGCAAAAGTATATAAAATATAGCAAAGTAGGGAAGGATTCAATCAAAATCAGTCCAAATCCATATCAAATCAAAGCACTAGATGTGTGCATTTTACTCACACATCACTGATTTAGCGTGGGAAAGTTCAAATAAGTTCAAAAGAGACAAATAAATGTGAATATTATGTGCTATGACTTATCAGGTAATGGACGCACAAGCATGATACATATCAAGTGCAAGCATATTAGAAGCAGATTATCAATGGACGTATAGTTATCAGTTTTTCACAAAATGCATACTTAAATGCTTTCTAATAAAAGTGAGTCTATCCTCAGCAAGAGGTTTTGTAAAAATATCTGCCCATTGATGATCTGTATCCACAAATTGAATGTTAAACACACATTTTTGGATATAATCTCTTATAAAGTGATGTTTGATTTCAATATGCTTTGCCCTTGAATGTAGAATGGGAGTTTTAGATAAATTTATAGCAATTGTATTATCACAGAGTAAGGGAATCTTACTTTCAAAGATGTTGCAATCCTCCAATTGATGCTTGATCCATAGTAGTTGAGAGCAGCAACTAGATGCTGATATATATTCAGCTTTAGTAGTTGAAAGTGCAATTGTACTTTGCCTTTTGCTGAACCATGAGACTAAGTTTCCTCCAATGAAGTGACATACTCCACTGGTGCTTTTTCTATCAATTCTGTCTCCAGCATAGTCTGGATTGCAAAAGCCAACTAATTTGAACTCCTATGATTTCTTAAATAACAAACCCAAATTAGTAGTACCTTTCAAATATCTAAATATTCTCTTAACAGCAACTAAGTGTGACTCTCTAGGATCAGATTGAAACCACGCACAGAGATATACACTAAACATAATATCAGGTTTAGAAACAGTAAGATATAAGAGAGATCTGATCACACATCTATATCGTCCAATTTCGGTGTGGACGATGGATGCATTTATGTGCTAATCGTTTTGCAATTGTCCATTTTGAACATCTTCAAAAGTTCCTTTGTAAATTTGGTTTGATGAATATAGATTCCGTCCAACGTTTGCTTCACTTGCAAACCTAGAAAGAATTTCAATTCTCCCATTAAGCTCATTTCAAACCCCTTTTGCATCAACTTGGAAAAATCCTCACAAAGAGATTCATCAGTATCTCCAAAAATAATATCATTAACATAAATTTGAACTATAATCAAATGTAAGTTTATGTTTATGCGAAAGAGAGTGGTATCAACTTTTCCTCTAGAAAAATCATTTTCCATTAGAAAAGTACTCAACCTCTCATACCAAGCTCAAGGAGCCTGTTTCAATCCATATAAAGCCTTTTTCAGTTTAAAAACATGCTCTGGATAGTTTTGATCCTCGAAACCAGGGGGTTGCATTACTTAAACTTCTTCATTAATTATGCCATTTAGAAAAAGCATTTTTTATATCCATTTGTAGAGTCTCATACTATGATAAGCAGCAAATGAAAGTAAAATACATATGGCTTCTAATCTAGCACCTAGTGCAAAAGTTTCAATAAAAATCTATACCATCTTGTTGTGAGTAACCTTGGGCAACTAACATTGCTTTGTTTCTCATAACCTTATCATCTTCGTCCAATTTGTTTCAAAATACCCATTTTGTGTCGGTGATGGATTTGTCCTTGGGTCTTTGAACAAGCGATTAGACATCATTTGAAGTGTCAGCTTCGTTGAACATTGTTTGTTGCATTTTCTCCTTTTTCTTCATCGTCCAAAGTCTTCTTGCTCTCGGTTGATATACCTTTGTCTTTGTCATTAAGATTTAAATCTGCAAAAGACTCATCTGGATCTGATAAAATTTTATTAGGCATTTTATTGTTAAACTTAACATGTATAGATTCTTCCACTATCAAAGAGTGAGAGTTGTAAACTCTGTAAGCTTTTGAAGTTTCAGAGTATCCTAAGAAGATACCATTATCAACTCTAACATCAAATCTTCCTAACAAATCTTTAGTATTTAAAATAAAACATTGACAATCAAAAGAATGAAAGTAGGAAATGTTGGGTTTTCATCCCATCCATAATTCATAAGGAGTCTTTCTCAAAATAGGTCTGATATATATTCTATTTTGAATGTAGCAGGCAATGTTAACAGCTTCAGCCCAAAAGTATCTTGAGATTGAGTTGTCATTGAGTATTGTTCTTGCCATCTCTTGGTAAGACTTTTTCCTCTCTACCACACCATTTTGTTGTACTGTTTTCGGGGCGGAGAAGTTGTGAAGAATACCACTTTCTTCACAGAACCGTTGAAAGCTCTTGTTCTTAAACTCTCCTGCATGATCACTTCGGATTGAGCTGATACACATGTCTTTTTCATTCTAAACTCTTTTGCAAAATATAGAAAAGACCTTAAAAGACTCATCCTTGTGAGCTAGGAACATAACACATGTCCATCAAGTATAGTCATCCACTATAACTAATCTATATTTCTTTCCATTTAATGAGGTTGTTCTTGTTAGACCGAACAAATCCAAATGCAGCAACTTTAGTGGTCTAGAGGTGGAAACAATATTTTTGGATTCAGAAGAGTTTTTAACTTGTTTTCCCTTTTGACAAGCATCACACCGAACATCCGATTTGTACACAAGATTTGGTAATCCTCTTAGGAGGTTATACTCGTTCAGCTTTGAGATTAACCTCAAGTTTGCATGACCAAGCTTCTTGTGCCATATCCATTATTCTTCTTTGATGGACACTTGGCATGATATTTGTTCTGTAAGGTCACTCAAATCAATCTTACAAAGATTATTTTGCCTTTTAGCAGTAAAGAGTATGGATCCTTCAGGATTTCTGACTATACATTCTCCTTTGTTGAAGGAAACGTCAGATCCACTATCACATAATTGGCTTATGCTAAGTAGATTGTGTTTTAAATCTTCAACGAGAAGCACATTATCAATAGAGGGAAAATGATGCTTACCGATCTTACCAATCCCAACTATCTTACCCTCTTGGTTTCCTCTAAAGGTGACACAGCCACTTGATCTAGGTTTGAGTTCTTGGAACATAGAATTTTCTCTCGTCATGTGACGTGAGCAGCCACTGTCCAGGTACCATAGTTGGGGTCTTTTTCTTGCTGCTAAGCACATCTGCAAAATGAATTATCATATTTTTAGGTACCCAAATCTTCTTGGGTCCTTCAGGTTAGTTTTTGAAGACTCATAATACCACGATTTCCTTTTGTAAAAGCATTTGGATGTTGTATGTCCTTTCTTTTTGAAATTATTACAAAAAGGTTTGAGTTTTGCAAAAGTAGATGTTTTTTTGAAAACTACTTTTCTCAGTATGTTGATACCCCAGTCTAGATTTAGCACGAGGATCTCTAGTGTATTTAAATAAGGTGTTTAGGTTTTTAGTGATACCCACAAATTTACTGAGATCCTCAGTAAGTTCTATTACTTCTATTTGAAGTTTCTCAACTTCAACATGTAAAACCTTATCTTAAATTACAATTAATTTCTTTATTTAATTGATCTATAATATATGGAATTTAATTTAATTACGACATTTAAGTAGTTTTGTTCATCTTTAACATTCGTAAAGCGTGAATTTATTTTTCGTAATTTAGATTAATAAGTAAACTTAAATGAACGTTTACTTTTACTGATAATGTATGTTGTACTAATAATATAACACACCAAAATATTGTTCGTGTTCATTACTAGAAATTATTTATATACATAGGCTTCATCTTACAAACTATGTACATAAATACATCAAAAGAAAAAAAAAATCTCTAACCCTATTGATGAAGCTTTTCTCCATAATGTGTCACATATATATGTAGGTATCATCCTCAAGATCATGAAGTAGAGCCACATCAAAATCTATCATAATGGTGATATGATACATCTTCTCAGGTCTCTGAGTCATCTAGAAATATTATACTTAAGAGTGAGAATTAAATTCTCAATAGGAATTCAAGCAGATAAAATAAATGAAACACTAACTGTAATGTTTCCCGCTGCATTAAATTGTAGAAATATTTTCAAGAATAAAATTAAGTACAAAATATAATTAACTAAGCTAGCAGTACATATTCTCTCAGAACATTCACAAGCAAAATAGCTATTAGGAATCTGATTTCTTATTTTCTGTTGGGACAATTACATGCTCATGCTTATCTTTCATCTATGGGCATAGCCCTATAATCTATGCTTACATAGTCAACATAATAAAATTACTATGAAAATAGTAATAAGAGCTCTTCCTTGGCATAGGGTGTCCCCTAAACCAAATGGTCATATCACACATCTCGGGTGGATTCCATCTGGTCCTCTGATAATTCCACTCTTGTGTTGTGGATTATCCATCTCTAGACACATGTAAAACTTTCATGGATCACCTCCCTTACCGAGGATTACATCCTTGTCTTTTATATCATCTTACATATCATTTTATGAGCATGTAATGTCATTTTCTAAGTTTCTAGAGTAATTACACATTTTTATCATAAAGTCAACTTTCTGGACTTATTTCATACCTAATTACTCTTAGAAACACACTTGATTAACACTTATCCTTAGGAGCTAGGTTTTGGCTAAAACCCCAACCCTATAATTTAGGTTTCTCTTAGTCTTCATAAACATGTCAACTTGCTAATCTAAATTAGCCACTAAGATGCTTAAAAATGCTTCACAACTTAACCAAATTACTATTCATTTGGTCATTTTCACTTTTCATTTGGTCAAGTTTTCCAATTGCTTGAACATTCATTATTTCTTAACACTTAAACATTCTTAATTATTCTAATACTCATTTCTTTGAATCCAAATTAAACCTTAAGTTGAAAACCCTAATTTAGTTGAAATCTAATTTAGGGTTTCTTAATTTAGTTTAACACTTAACCTTGTTAATTTCTCTCATTTTCTTCCAAATCTCCACCAAGGTCATCTTCTAATCACCATAATAGAATAATTACATGTAAATTTTCCAACCTAGGCTATTTAAATCACTAGGCCGAAACCTTCCACTTGGTTTCCAAGTGATTTTTCTCACCTCTATCACCTAACTAAGCTTGGATTTTGTTACACAATTTGATTAGCCTCTAATTCACTCTCTTAACTATTAATATGTCAACTTACACATATAAACCCTAAAGGACTTGTCTTGGCTGAAACATATATATAATTAAGGTTTATATATTTTTATTCCAAATTCATCAAAACTCCACCAATTCTTGATAAACCACCTAACAACTTACTAATCTACATCATAACCCTTATGTACATGATCAAACACATTGGAACCCTAATTTCTCTAGCTTGGCCGAAACACACATGGTCAAGGTTCCTAGAGTTTTTCAATCCAACCAACCATATTTCATCAAAACATAGCATACATCACTTAATATATCAACAAATCCATCTTTCAATCACTACAAGCCCATGGATTCCAAAATTCTCATGAAGCTAAAGTCTCCAACCATCATCCATATCTAAGTGTATTTTTTGATGAATATTCATGAAGAACTCAAAATCCATGAAAATCTAGCTAAAACACCAAGTTTATAATCAATAGGATGATGGGTGCTTGAACTCCTACCTCTTCCTCTTCTTTGAATACAACTTTGAGTTTGAAAACCAATGGAGAATCCTAGTTTCTTCTTGGCTCTTGGTAGATTCTTGGATGAAGATTCACTTGGAAGCAATTTCCTATTTTTTTTGGAATTTTTTCCTATTTTTTTCTCTCATTTTCTTTCTTTTTCTCTCTTCTTTTTCCTTTCTTTTCTTTCTCTTCTTCCTCCTTTGGCTGTGCCTTCCTCTTCTATTTCTCTTCCTTACTAACCGACCTTGTCTTGATAATTATCATCTTATTTTCTTATTTTCTTTTTTTATGATATGATTATTTTATTAAGAGATATTTAGAAAGAATTGTTATTTTATTAAGAAATAATATTCTATTGTTTGTCTTCTTTCAGAAGCCATGTAAAATTATTTTTTTATTCATTATTTAGTTAGATTCTAACTATTTAGTTAGTTTATAACTAATTTAGTTTAATTCTAATCAATTTAGTTACTAATTAACTAAGTTAGATTTTAATGAATTTAGGTAGCTTCTAACTAGATTTCAATTTTATTCCAACTAGATGCCAACTAGATTTCATCTAGTTACACCTATTTTTTTCTTTTTCCTACTAATATCTCTAAATGATAATTGTACCCTTATGTTAATATATGATAAAATAAAAATGATACTCAATTCCTGTTAAAAACCCTACTGTAAAAGATGTCTTTGTTTAATTATATAAGCTACACTGATTATTTTAATTGACACTCTTTGTACAAAAATAGTCTCTAAAATATTATTACTCTACAATCAGATAAAAACAGAAAATATACTAACAATAATCTGTTCCGACCAATTTTTTTTACTGATATACTGAAAATAATAAACGACTGTAATTAAATAAATAAAAATATGTCCTAAGTAAATTTTTCTACACTCTAATCTATAGTTAAGAAAAATCAGAGTTCTAAGGCATAACAATGGAGAAATAGATTTATAAAGAAATAAATATTACACATAACTAAATACTAATTTAAAAATATTAATATTTAAATAATGAAATTTAAGGGAAGATGTTACACATCAGATGTGTTGGGCTCAGAGGATGTTTTCAGAAGAAGATTTTCTGTTTATAATTTATCACAAAAAAATTTAAGTTCTTGTTTCTCTGAAAGCACTTTTTCAAACTCCTTTGATTGTTTTGAAAATTTTCTTTTAAGAGCTTTGTATTCAACACACATAATGGAAGAATTATTTAACAGTTCATCGAAAGCTTCTTCAAGATTAAAGTTAGAATCAGTTACCTCATCTTCTTCCTCATCAGAGGGTGTGCTTGTCATGAAGTATATATTTGCTTCTTCCTCTGCTTCCTCTTCATCTTTAGCTGATGAGAGGTCAAGATCTTCCCAAGTGGTCATCAATCCTCTTTTCTTATTTGGGAAAAATCTCTTTTTCTCCTTCTCATTGTTTAGTGAAGGACATTCAGCCTTGATGTTTCCTGGTTTCTTGCACTGGTAACAAATGATAGGACTTTTATCCTTCATTTTAGTTTTGTCTTTTGGAGCTCTTCTTTCAAGGTGTCTTCTTCTCATTCTTCCTTTATTCTTTCACATCAATTGAATCTTTCTGGAGATGAAAGACAATTCGCCATCTTCAGAGACATCTTCTCTAGATGATTTAGCTTCATATGAAGATTCTTCAACTTTGAGTGCCTTGGACGCACTCCCTTTGTGAGCTTTTAAAGCAATAGACTTGTTTTTTCTTGAGTTTTCCCCTTTTCGAGGTTCGAGCTCATGAACTTTAAGATAACCGAGGAGTTCCTCTGTAGTAAGAGAGGCGAGGTTCTTTGTTTCTTAGATTGCAGTAACTTTAGGCCTCCATTGCCTAGAAAGACTTCTCAGAATCTTTCTGATATGGTCTTGATTATCGTAAGTTCTTTCCAAGGGAACAAAGACTGTTAATGATGGTTTGGAAGCTTCCAAACATTTGGTCTATTGTTTCCTGTTCTTTCATCTTAAACAATTCATTCTGGTGAACCAACATGCTTATTTTTTATTCCTTTACTTGTGAGGTACCTTCATTGGCCAAGCCAAGAGTATCTCAAATTTCTTTAGTTGTATCACAACTATGAACTTTATCATGTTCTGAACGTGTGATAGCACACATCAAAAAAAGTTTGGCTTTTGAATTTAGAAGATGTCTTGAGCGTTGTCCATTCGTCCATTATGGTCGAGGGAGTTCTTGCCTTTCTGCGTCTGTGAGCACTTGATAGCCATTTTGGACTAAGCCCCAAATGTCCATGTTCTGTGCATCAAAGAATGCTATCATCCTTTTCTTCAAATAGTCATAGTCATTTTCGTTGAATAGAGGTGGTCTATTCATTACTTGTCCTTCGTTTTCCATAACTAAGTGAAACACAAGAATGATGGTCGAATTATGTTTCTTAACCTTTTTTAAAAAAATTGCTTAAAACAATTCTTTTAGTGCAGACTTAGCTGAAGTGTAAATAAAAATGGACGAAATGCAAACTCTTTACAGTTCGTTGGATGCAAAAAGAGTTATTCTAAAAAAATGGACGCAATTTGAAAACTTTATCCTTTTAAAAAATATTACTTACGAAAGACAATATCAATCCCCAGATGTTAGTAAATAAAAATAACACAGAGAGGGAAGAAAAACTTACACTAGATATTTATATTGGTTCACTCTCACAACTCGAGAGCTACATCAAGTCTCTTCTACTTGAAGGATTTTCTACTAAACTTTTCAAAGTTTACAAGTATTCTTCTCAACACCTCTTTAGGCTACAACAAGTATTCTTTTATACCCTGCCTCTTCAGGCTTATCAACATAATGATAAAGGTGTTTTGAATAACACTTGAGTTTAACTCATAGCGAGTGAGGACAAATAAAATATGCTTAAGTAGAAGAATTCTATACAAGAGTAAATAAAGACAGAGCAAAGCTTTCAGAATTTTCTCTTGTTTTCTTGAGATGAATCGCTATCTTTTTTTATATTTTTATTTCTTCTTCGATGACCTTTGAATTTATAGGTAGAAAGCACTTGAAATAGATTTCATAAGCTTCAGCGTCTAACGAAAATATTTATTTATGTTCTGAATAGCATTAAATGCACAATGTTGATAACATGTTGATTTCCTTCTGAAAAGTGGCTTTGGTTATCAACAATAGCGAGGAATAAGATACCTTAGTTTTGACTCTTCTTAACACGCATAAAGTTCCTCATTTGCTAGTCTTTGTAGTTATTAGGAGTGTCGGCTCCAGCATACAAAGTTGATTTCTCGAAAGTCACATTTATCATAGATCCCATTAGCAGTTAATGCACTTTGTTTTGCTTGTCTTTGAATATCCTTAGACGGATGCTTTGTAGGAGATAAACAATAGAGACAAATAATTGACAATCCAATAATATAATAACATAATTAAAAGAAATTGGACACACAGTTAAAGAAAGAGTATAACAAAACTTGTCTTTCGTCCAAACGAATTTGTCATTTGTAATTTAAAGAAATTACTTTGTAAAAGTATAAGTTAATTAAAAATTTATTTGTTCTCTTTAATTTAATATTTGCTGTTATCTTCAAAACTCTAAGGAGTTCAATTTTATTAAACAATTTTGGTTCTAATACGATAGTAAAATTTGTCTTTGGTTCTAACAATTTGTTCTCTTTAATTTAATATTTATTGTTATCTTCAAAACTACGAGGAGTTCAATTTCATTGAACAATTTTGGTTCCAATATCATATACTAAAATTTTTCTTTAGTTCCAACACTAAAAAAACACTTGAAGTTGCTACCTTTATCTTTCCCTTTCCGTTTTCTTGATGTATGGCCTTTTCTATACTTCTTAACATTATGTTTTCTTAGGAGAAACAAATTCATGAGACTTTCCTTTATCGTGGTTGGAATTGGCCTTGGTTTGAGAAGCTATAAATGCAAACTCATTCTTCTCCATTTGCAACTTTTCTTCTTTAGTTACACATTTGGAAATCAAATCATTCACACTCCAAGTTTGATTGTGGGTGTTATAAGTTCTTTTAATTTGACTAAGTTGTGGTGGAAGGCTTAAAAGTGCTTGGTGAACAACATAGTCATCTAGTAAAGTAATTTAATAAGTCTTGAGTTTGGATTGATGGTGTACTTGTTTCAAGAGAAACTCCCTCACACCTACAATCTCATCGGTATTTCAAGGCTGACAGTTCACTCATAAGTCAAGCAGATTCAATATTATCATATATTTGATACCTTTCTCCCACATCATCCAAGAATTCTTTTGCATTGGCAGCATATGGTAAACCACTAAGCAAGTGTTTGACAATAGTTCTTTTCATTCCAATAAGACTAAGTCAGTTTGCACTTTCCCACTTTGCATAGTGTTTCTTTACTTCAAGGGAGCTATCATCAGTGGGTTTAGATGGTTCTTTTTCTCATATACAAATATCCAAGTTCACAATACCCAAAGCAAACTCAATGTCATACTTTTACTTTTTGAAATTAGAGCCAGTCAAGATTTATATGACAACATTGTTGTTGTTCAATGAAAATGAGACTGTTAAACAAAATGCAATGTGATTAATAATTAATAAAAGGAAATTAATAGCCAAATTAGCTTGCAACAAAACAAATGAATCTCCAAGAGCAAACAAATGTATTATAATAAACTCCACTTTAGGAGAGCAAGTAACGTACAACTAATCTCTAGATCATAGAGTCAAAACATGCAAAAAAATGTACAACGTTCGAAAAGTTTATCCCTTTGGGTGGATAAGCCCCACTAGGTCTTATATAGAGGGCACCATAATCTCAAAATCAATCACCTTTGGACAGATGAATTTGTTGGCAAAACTTCAAGAAAAGAGATATGACAAGAGGTTGTCGAGACCCCATCAAATAATAAAAATTACCGGTTTGCAAACTAATTTGTAGTATAGAGCATGAACCGAATCGTCTCTCAAGGATCCAAAAAGAACAAAGATTTAATCAGATCAAGATAATTAAAAGGGGGTTTTGATGATTTGAAAAGATAATACATTAATTGAATTAAAGGAAAGTAATTAACAAATTTAAAGAAACAACCAATCCAAGGAAATTTACCGATCTTGAGTTTAACTCATCATTGATCACAAGGAATTCACTTAATTGCTAACCATGTTCTTGGCCTTGGATCATATCAAGACGCCTCAACATGATCCAAGAATCCTCTACTAGATAAGCATCTAGGATTTAATTAACTAAGGTTAGATAAAGTAAGCACCATCCAAACATAGATTAACTTAAGATCAAGAATTTAACCAAGCTAAACAATCCATCAAAAAGCTTTAATAAATTGTTTATTCTATGTGATCCTCTTGAATACATGATAATAAAGCTATTATCACATAAACATCCAAATCAAATTAAGCAATTCAATCTAGATCAAAATTAAAAGAGGAAGAAGAGAAACTTGAATAACAATTAAGCAATATGAACAAGTAAAACAAGATCTCCAAATTAAACATTAAGATGGCTAATCCCTTGGATTGATTATGAGAGCCTAGCCTTCCATGGATGGGAAGGAAGAACTCAGAAATAAAATAACAAAAACGAAATTCTAAAGAGAATGGAGAAGAAAAGAAAGAAAACTCACACAAATACTCAAACTTTCTTCAAACTTACTTAAAATTGAATTCTCCTAATACAAAGAGATTGACTCTATTTATACTAATCCTAGAAGCCAATTTGTACATGTACATAATCTGAATACAAGCTATAAAAATATGGAAATTGTCAAATATGGAAGCTTGATGCATGGTTGGTGGGTTGGTGCATGGTAGGTGGGTTGGTGTATGGTTGGTGGCTTTTAGTCAACAACTCTTATCCAACTTCTGGCTTCATTTTCATCACCTAGGTGGTGCATTTTGGCTTTGAGGTCTTCATAAAAGTTGTAGCCAGTTGTCTCCTTGAAATTTTTCAATTTGAATCATGCCATTTGGACGTTTAAAACTCCAGATATGCCAAAAACACTGAACCTACCTCAAGTTAGGTTGGTAGAACGTGTTTCCAAATTCAAGCCAACTTGTAGCTTCATTATCATGCCTAAAACGACATCTATTGACTAAATGGTCTTCAGTGAAGTTGGAGATATGGGTCTTATCTTTCCAATGGCCATGTTTCAGCCCAAGAAGAGGCCTATAACTCACTATGTAGTCCAATATGTGCACACTGCCCAGATTTTCCTGACAGCAAACCCACTCTGTATTGCAGGGATGTTTTGGAACCTTAGAAGTCCGATTCAGCTCTTGAGTTCTTCATGAAACTTGTAGAGCATTGTCTTAGCTTTCCAAAGACACCAAGATCACCTCAATTGGATCATCAAGTCCCAAGTTATGACCTAATCAAGGAAGAAAAGTCAAAATGCATCAAAATCCGAAAATTATTCAATATTTGCATTAAAGCCCAATGAAGCCCAACAACATTAAACTCAACTAAAATACTAATATTGGGCACAATAAACATCTAATAAAGCTTAATACAAAGCTAACATAAGTGTCTCAAATTGATTGATCAAGATACCATGGTCTCAAAATCCATCACCTTTGGGCAAATGAATTTCTTGATCAAATCTCAAACAACTCCATTGTTAAATTAAATTAATTCACAAAACAACCACCTTTGGGAAGATAATTATGTAAATTAACTTTTTTATTTTCCAAACCTTAGGAGAAATCATTTCCTTATGAGTTTTTTTATGATTGACTCGCTTTGACGATAAACAATTTCAATAACTCTTAATTAGATTTCTCAAATTTAGGAAAAATATTTATTGCTTTTAACCTATTCTAAACTTGATGTATGGTTGTGATCAAACCTTATGAGATATTAAAATTCATACACCTTTTTTTATCACAAACAAATCATAATTGCATGTATAGAACAACAACAATTTTAACTTAGGCTATTTTAAATTAGTTAATTATTACTAATTTAAGCCTTTGTAATCTAACAAGAGAGTATACTATTCTACTAACTATCTAAGAAGAGTACATCGTGCAACATTACTCCATAGATACCAAAGTGTTTTTCTATAATTTCATTTTCTAAAAAATTGTCTAAAAGATAATTCTAACCATTTTTCTAGTATTAGAATAATAAAAAAATTCAAAAGAATATTTTATTACCAGTATAAGATTATAGAAAAATAGTGGACACTAAGACAAGTTCACATGAACAAGTGATTGATCAATCAATTTGAGACACTTATGTTACCTTTGTATTAGGCTTTATTAGATATTTATTGTGCCCAATATTAGTATTTTAGATGAGTTTAATGTTGTTGGGCTTCATTGGGCTTTAATGCAAATTGTGAATAATTTTTGGATTTTGATGCATTTTGACCTTTCTTCCTTGGTTAGGCCATAACTTGGGACTCGGTGACCCATTTGAGGTGATCTTGGTGTCTTTGGAAAGCTAAGATAAGGATATACAAGTTTCATGAAGAACTCAAGAGCTGGATCAGACTTCTAAGGGTCCAAAATATCCCTGCAATGCAGAGTGGGTTTGCTGTCATGGAAATCTGGGCAGTGTGCACATATTGGACTACATAGTGAGCTATAGGCCTCTTCTTGGGCTGAAACTTGGCCATTGGAAAGATAAGACCCATATATCCAACTTCACTGAAGACCATTTAGTCAATAGATGTCGTTTTAGGCATGATTATGAAGCTACAAGTTGGTTTGAATTTGGAAACACGTTCTGCCAACTTAACTTGAGGTAGGTGCAGTGTTTTTGGCATATCTGGAGTTCTAAAAGTCCAAATGGCATGATTCCAAATTGTAAAATTTCAAGCAGACAACTGGCTACAACTTTCATGAAGATCTTCAAGCCAAAATGCACCGTCTGGGTCATGAAAATCAAGCCAGAAGTCAGATAAGAGTTGCTGACTAAAAGCCACCAACCATACACCAACTCACCTACTATGCACCAACCCACCAACCATGCATCAAGCTTCCATATTTGACAATTTCCATGTTTTTACAGCTTCTATTCAAATTATGAACATGTACAAATTGGCTTCTAGGATTAGTATAAATAGAGCTAATCTCTTTGTATTAGATCATTCAATTTTAAGTAAGTTTGAAGAAAGTTTGAGTATTTGTGAGAGTCTTCTTCATTCTCTTAGAATTTCGCTTTTGTTCTTTTATTGCTAAGTTCTTCCTTCCTATCCATGGAAGGTTAGGCTCTTATAATCAATCCAAGGAATTAGCCATCTTGATGTTTAATTTGGAGATCTTGTTTCGTTTGTTCATATTGCTTAATTGTTATTCAAGTTTCTCTTCTTCCTCTTTTGATTTTTATCTAGATTGAATTGCTTAATTTGATTTAGATGTTGGTGTGATAATAGCTTTATTATCATGCATTCAAAGAGGATCACAAAGACTAAACAATATATTAAAGCTTTTTGATGGATTATTTAGCTTGGTTAAATCTCTGATCTTAAGTTAATTTATGTTTGGATGGTGCTTACTTTATCTAACCTTGGTTAATTAAATCCTAGATGCTTATTTAGTAGAGGATTCTTGGATCATGTTGAGGCGTCTTGATGTGATCTAAGGCCAAGAACATGGTTAGCAATTAAGTGAATTCCCTGTGATCAATGATGAGTTAAACTCAAGATCGGTAAATTTCCTTGGATTGGTTGTTTCTTTAAATTTGTTAATTACTTTCCTTTAATTCAACTAGTATATTATCTATATAAATCATCAAAACCCCCCTTTTTATTTATCTTTATCTGGTTAAATCTTTGTTTTATTGGATCCTTAAGAGATGATTCGGTTTATACTCTATACTACAAATTAGTTTGTGAACCGATAAATTTTTATTATTTGACAGGTCTCGATAACCTCTTGTCAGTGATGCACCAAACTGTTGGGTTTCACAACTAGAAAAGGTAGCGGAAGAACAAAAAAAAAATCGAAACCCTCCAAGGATCCATGCAATGGTTATAACCCGTGTTAAGATGATTACTTTATGGGCGAAACTGATTTCGTGATGGATAGCAAATCACGAACGCTGCAATGAACATTGTTGTAGCGTCTCTACGGTATCCACACAAACGAATGTGAATGTCTCCCTCTTCGGCACAGTGCTAGCCACGAAGAGGGGCAGATTTCTCTCTGTCTCTCTCTTACTCGGAAAATGTTTCTGACTCTCAGTTGTGCGTGTGTAGTAGTGCGGTACAAGAGACTAAGAGAAGTATATATAGGTCCCTTACACATATTTGACCTAGGTCAGACTCGTGTGTGGGCCTATTCAATTGGGTTGGCCCATCTAGTCTTACTAAAGGTCCAATTAGCCTCATTTAACTCAATTCCATTCCATTCTATGTGTGTGACCTTGGAGGATCCTATCATGTTGACAGTAACATTAAATTTTATTTAATATTACAAATAGTGAGTGGTATTTAGCAATACATTACTACTACTCAAGTAATAGGAATGTTAGGGATTCGACATAACTTAACTGTGACTAATGTTACCATGTAGTATAGTCCCTTTGTCTTAATATCTTGATTGAACACAAGGCATGGAATGTGTTACCCTTGTATAGTTCAATCATTGGTTTCTTGATTATCGAGTAGACTGACAAGAGGTTGTTGAGATCCGTCAAATAATAAAAATTACCGGTTGACAAACTAATTTGTAGTATAGAGAATGAACCAAATCGTCTCTCATGGATCCAAAAAAACAAAGATTCAATCAGATCAAGATAATTAAAATAGGGGGTTTTGATGATTTGTAAAGTAAATACAGCGGTTGAATTTAAAGAAAAGTAATTAACAAATTAACCAATCCAAGGAAATTTACCGATCTTGAGTTTAATTCATCATTGATCACAAGGAATTCACTTAATTACTAATCATGTTCTTGGCCTTATATCACATCAAGATACCTCAACATGATCCAAGAATCCTTTACTAGATAAGCATCTAGGATTTAATTAACCAAGGTCAAATAAGGTAAGCACCATCCAAACATAGATTAACTTAAGATCAGGGATTTAACCAAGCTAAACAATCCATCAAAAACCTTTGATATATTGTTTAGTCTTTGTGATCCTCTTTGAATACATGATAATAAAGCTATTATCACATCAACATCTAAATCAAATTAAGCAATTCAATCTAGATAAAAATCAAAAGAGGAAGAAGAGAAACTTTAATAACAATTAAGCAATATGAACAAGCAAAACAAGATCTCCAAATTAAACATCAAGATGGCTAATCCCTTGGATTGATTATAAGAGCCTAGCCTTCCATGGATGGGAAGGAAGAACTCAGAAATAAAAGAACAAAAACGAAATTATAAAGGGAATGGAGAAGAAGAGAAAGAAAACTCTCACAAATACTCAAACTTTCTTCAAACTTACTTAAAATTGAATGATGTATAATACAAAAAGATTGACTCTATTTATACTAATCCTAGAAGCCAATTTGTAATTGAAAATAATCTGAATGCAAGCTCTAAAAACATGGAAATTGTCAAATATGGAAGCTTGATGCATGCTTGGTGGGTTGGTGCATGGTAGGTGGGTTGGTGTATGGTTGGTGGCTTTTAGTCTGCAACTCTTATCCGATTTCCAGCTTGATTTTCATGATCTAGACAGTTCATTTTGGCTTGGAGGTCTCATGAAGTTGTCTCCTTGAAATTTTGGGGTTGGAATCATGCCATTTGGACTTTTAAAACTCCAGATATGCCAAAAACACTGCACCTACCTCAAGTTAGGTTGACAGAACGTGTTTCCAAATTCAAACCAACTTGTAGCTTCATAATCATGCCTAAAACGACATCTATTGACTAAATAGTCTTATTGAAGTTGGAGATATGGGTCATGTCTTTCCAATGGCCAAGTTTAAGCCCAAGAGGAGGCCTATAGCCCACTATATAGTCCAATATGTGCACACTATCCAGATTTCCATAACAGCAAACACACTCTGCATTGCAAGGCTATTTTGGACCCTTAGAAGTCCGATCCAGCTCTTGAGTTCTTCATGAAACTTATAGAGCCTTGTCTTAGCTTTTCAAAGACACCAAGATCACCTCAAATGGATCACTGAGTCCCAAGTTATGGCCTAACCAAGGAGGAAAGATCAAAATGCATCAAAATCCAAGAATTATTCACAATTTGCATTAAAGCCCAATGAGGCCCAACAACATCAAACTCATCTAAAATACTAATATTGGGCACAATAAACATTTAATAAAGCATAATACAGAGCTAACATATGTGTCTCAAATTGATCAAAACTAAAGAAAAACAAGAAACATCATATTATTAAACTAAAAACATAAAAACTGATTATACCTAATATAATCCACTTTCATAGAAAAACACAATGGCATTTAGCATATGCCACAAGCCTTTAAACACCTAGATGTCCCTAGTGGACGAGTTATAGTCTCGTGAGGGTTTACTAGGATGATACCCACAAACATGTAATACTTTATTTAATCAATTCAACTAATTTTTAAATACAAGCATTGTATCAAATTTAATCCATAATTAATAAGTCAAGTATGCTTAACAAAGAATAGTTGAATCAAACCAATTGAGAATAAAGTATAGCATAATCATGCTTTAATTAGACATAGGCATGTTCAAATTGAGTAGAATTCCTCTCAAGTGACACTCAAATCACACAAGGTGTTTAGGTTAAATGTTTGCGCTCAACTCAGTCAAATTATGAAAGTATTTTACCATAGGCTTGCTTATACATCAATTCTCTACTACTTAGATCAAATAAATTGCAAAAATCAAGAGGTCTTTCAAAAAGGTTGTAATGAGACTATAAGGTGAAGGAAGAGAACAATATGGATAATAGCAGGTTAAAACCAAAGAGAATAAAATAGCATTAGGGAGTAACTCAAGTAGAAAGCATAAAATTTTACCCTAAACCATAAAATGCTCATTCTCTTCACACATTCCTTCATTTTTCTAT
This sequence comes from Styphnolobium japonicum, assembly GCA_023212625.1. NCBI lineage: Eukaryota > Viridiplantae > Streptophyta > Magnoliopsida > Fabales > Fabaceae > Styphnolobium > Styphnolobium japonicum. The sequence continues at coordinate 30,702,203 of JALBWW010000009.1, forward strand.
TCTTTTCTTTTACAACCTTTTGGCTTTATTTTCTTCTTCTTTCTTTTTTTTTTCTTTTTTTTTTGTACCAAGCATTTCGCATCAGCGCACCAATTCCCCCACACTTAAATCATTATAAGCAAAATAGCTCATCCATTAGGAAAATCAATGCTCTCATATTCCCTAAGGTGAGGTAAAACATAGTTTTTCACTCAAGGCTTGTAATGAGCTAAGAACAAAAAATGGGCAAGTAGACTTAGAGGGGGTTAACAATGGGATAAATGCAAGGTAGGTTTATTTGGCCAAAGCAGTTTAGTCAAGAAAAATGCCTCTGTCATTTTCATGCAACATATAGACCAATGTAATCTCAAATCGATTCAATGCAAGTTCTAGAAAATAAATTCATAATTAACATCACTCATGAAAGAAAATAAACCAAGTGTAAGTATCAAACTTAGAAAAGCCCAAAACTCACAAAGGTATAGAACATTCACTCAATTCAAGTTTTTGCTTTTTGTTGCTGCTGCCTTGTTCCCAATTTAGTGGAGTCATTGCTGGATAACGTTGTGGTACAAATTCGTGTAGTTGATCGAGCAATTGTTCGGGGGTTGTAGCAGTTACAAGAATTTGACGTGTCGCTTGTGAGATGAACCTTTGTTCCACAGCATGATTAAGAAAACAAAATAAACTGTCATAAAAATCATTAATATTTAATATACTTATGGGTTTTTGGTGAAAGTTCAGTTGTGACCAGGATGTAATTTGGAAGAGCTCTTCCAAAGTTCAAAAACCACCAGGTAGGGCAATAAAGGCATCAGCATTTGCTATCATAATGTTCATGCGTTGGTGCATGCAAGATACCATTGCTTCATGCCCTACCGTTTTTGCAGTGGGATGGCCAATAGTTAAAGGATTAAGAATGACACCAAGGACTTTGCCACCTCCTAAATGTGCAGCAGTGGCTACACAACCCATTAACCCAAGACTACCTCCTCCGTAAGCTAAATGGATTTCTCTCTTAGCTAGCACTCGATCAAGATGGTTTGCAATATTTACAAACTTTTTATCCTTCCCAGGATTAGATCCACAAAAGACACAAACACTCTTGATCCGACGAACTGAAGTGACTTCCATTTTATTTTTTTTCTTTCTTTTTTTTTTTGTACTCTCACCTTATCAATGATCTGAAGAGAGCAAAGTGCATTATTTAAAGAAATCAAAACTCAAATGTAATAATTACACCTATAAAGGAGGGGTAGATCTGTGTGTCAGGAAAGTTTGAAAATAAGCACATCAATGATAATAGCTATATGACAAGGATAAAAGACTAATCTCTATGTGTTAGAAGAAGTCTGAAAATACGCAACGGCTATTTCAAAAAAATACGACTAATTTTTTTTATAATTTTTTTAATGAACATGAAGAAAAAGAAAAATAATACTTACATGAGGTGTGATTGTGGCTCACATTTTCTACTGGTTTTACGTCCAATAATAGCTTGAATGCTCTTTATGGGCCGATGGTCGGTTTCCCATCCAATTTTCTTAAAAATTGACAAACAGGGCCTTTTTGAGTCAGATTCCCGAGACTATAACGTTCATGTTCATCTTGGAATATTGGCCATAAATCGAGAAGTACTCTCTGCACATCTCCACTATGAAGCGTCTTAAGAGTCAATCGAATGTTATCTAAAGACTCCTTACTCATGACATCCTTAATAAAGTGAATTTTACCAAGTCGATTTATAGACGTCATTCCAATTGATCTGCATTTTGTGTTACAGGTCCATCTTGCACATTTATAGCAGACTCGTAACCTTTTTGCTCTTCTCTTCTTTGCATATGAACTTTTGCCTAGCCCTGGCATATATGAAACAAGAGCGTCTGAAAATTCCCCTGTGATTCGGACCTTTGCTTCGATCAACCAGCGTATATCTGCAAGGATGGCTTTGTGCATAAGTATCCTTAATCTCTCAAATGTTGCACAATAAATGTTAGTTAAAGCATTTTGAGGGAGAGAAGGGAATCGCTTGCGGAGGTTAACAAGCTGATTATTCATTTTGAAAGAAAGAAATAAGAAAGAAAAAAAAATTGAGTAAAATTATATACAGATTTCAGTGTTTGTGGGTAACTAAAGAGACCGAAAAAGATTTTCATGGAGTACCGTTATCCGCCATTTAACCGGTGAAAAATCATCTGTCAAAGAAAAACAAACAAAATTAAGACAGAAAAATCAAACTCTGATAGATTTTCTCGCTTGACACCGATTTTCTGTCTCAATTCCTGTGATAGTAAATAAGTCAAAGTTTGAAAGATGAAAGAGATAGAAAACTTGGGTTGCCTCCCAAGTAGCGCTACTTTTAATGTCATCAGCCAGCGTGATTGAAGATTTTGCACGATCGATGGGTCCTCCCCAATAATGATTAATCTTTGGCCATTGACCTTAAACGTGGCTTAATTTTTTTATTTTTTTTCAACGAAGTAGTGATCAATCATGGTAGAGGGCCTCCTGTAGTTGAACATCCTCCATGAGGTTCTCTTGAGCTCCTTCATAAAAATTCTTGAGGCGATGACATTAACTTTGAACACTTTGTTAGTGGCTTCACTCTTAATTTCTACTGCACCAAGAGAAAAAACATTAATAACAATGAAAGGTCCAAGCCACCTAGAACGAAGCTTACCGGGCATAAGTTTGAGGCGAGAGTTGTAGAGAAGGACTTTTTGACAAATGGTGAACTCATTTCGTACCAATATCTTATCATGAAGGAGTTTAGTCTTCTCCTTGTAGATCCGAGAGTTCTAATACGCCTCTAATCGAAGCTCCTGAAGTTCCTGAAGTTGGAGCTTCCTTTGAGATCCGGCTTGACTCAAGTTAAGGTTACATTATTTTACTGCCCAATAGGATTTATGCTCAATTTCCACCGGAAGGTGGCACGCCTTCCCAAAGACAATCTGGTACGGGGACTTCCCTATTGGTGTCTTGTGGACAGTTCGGTAAGCCCACAGAGCATCCTCAAGTTTTAGGCTCCAGTCCTTCCTATTAGGTTGGACTGTCTTCTCAAGTATGTGCTTGATCTCTCGGTTTGAGACCTCGACTTACCCGTTTGTCTGGGGGTGATAAGGTATAGAAACTTTGTGCAACACGCTGTACTTTCTCATCAAAGCCTCTATTCTCCGGTTACAAAAGTGTGAACCCTGATCACTGATAATGGCCCTAAGGATTCCAAACCTGCAAAAAATCTGTGATCTAACAAAGTCCACAACAACTTTGGAATCATCAGTCCGAGTGGCTTTTGCCTCCACCCATTTAGATACATAATCAACAGCCAACAAAATATAAATAAAACCAAAGGAAATAGGGAAAGGGCCCATGAAATCAATACCCTAAACATCAAAGATCTCATAAGATAGCATAGGTTGCTGAGGCATCTCATTCCTGTGTGAAATTGTCCCTGCTCTCTGGCACTGTTCACAAGACTTACAAAACAGATATGCATCATGAAATAGGGTAGGCCAATACAACCCAGAGTCCAAAACCTTCCTAGCTGTATGTTGGGAGCCAACGTGCCTACCACATGCAAATGTATGACAAAAGCTAAGAATGGATTGAAACTCATGATCAGAGACACCTTCTAATAATCTGGTCACTACAAAGCTTCCACATATAAGAATCATCACATACATAGTACTTAGACTCACTTTTCAATTTATCAGATTGAGCTCTAGTAAAACATGCAGGAAGAACACTAGCAACCAGCAAATTAACCATATCTGCAAACTAAGGGGAGGTGTTCTTACCTTGCAGTTGCAGAAGCTGCTCATCTAGGAAGGAGTCTTGTATAGGGAAGGGATCTGAAGCCCTCTGGGGTTGTCTCACTGGTTTAGTTTCCACCTCAAGTAATATCCTGTGCGTGCATGTGGAGGGGTTAATACCAGGAATGTCTGCAAGTGTCCAACCAATTGCCTTTTTGTGTTGCTTCAAGACTTCCAATAATTTGGTTTCTTGCTCAGGTTGGAAGTGTTTGGCCACTATCACCGGGAGCTTCTCATCCTCCTCCAAGAATGCATACTTCAAATGCTCGGGCAGGGGCTTAAGTTCAATGGAAGGTGGTTGCTGGACTGATGGTACTAGTTTTGGAACCAAAACTAAATCTGCTAAGTTCTCAGCAGTTACACCTGCTGCACCTGTACCGGCAAGCTGTGCACAATCTTGCAAAACAACATCATCATATCTTATGGAATCAAAAGAATCACACTTAGCAGCAGGATGAATGACAACATCATTAATAACAGCATCATTGCCATAAATAACAGAAACAGAATCATCAATGTCAGCAGAATTAACAACAGCACATGATAAGTATGTAGAAATCTCAGCATAGGCTGCACACATTGTAGTGGGTTTACAACCAGAAAGTCTGAAGCACGCAGAACAAGTATCACATGCTATGCTATCAGTGTATCCTACAATTTCAGAGAACTCTGCCAACATATCAGCATGCATATCATCAACTAGTAAATCAATGACATCAAAATAAAAACAGAATGATCCTCTAAAGGGTATTTCATGGCATAAAAAATGTTAAACTGAATGATATCACCAAATTCCATGGGAAGGGTACCAACATACACATTAATCTTAGTTTTAGCAGTTTTCGAAAATGACCTACCTAAGATCAATAGGGGTGGGGAAGAGGCAAATTCATCTTCCATATTCAACACATAAAAATAAGCTAGGAATATTAAATTATTTACCCAGACCAAAACGTCCTCCGACACTCCTGCAGGTTGAGTCGTGCTCCGATTTGCTAACTAAATGACAACGCCGGTGGGTTTTAGCTCTCCCATATGTAAGGAAGTGTAAACTGACCTTGGCATTACATTGATGGAGGCTCCCAAGTCTAGCAAGGCATGAGTGAACTGTTGGTGCCTTATGGTGCAAGGGATGGTAAAAGTGCCTAGGTCTTTGCATTTGGGAGGTAGGTTGGGCTGAATCAAAGCAGAGACATTACTCCCCATACTAACTTTTTCAGTCCCCTTTAGCTTTCTCTTATGGGTGCACATCTCTTTAAAAAACCTAGCATACTTGGGGATTTGTTTAATTGCCTCCAAGAGAGATATATTCACCTCAACCTTCTAAAAAGTCTCCATAATTTCCTTATCCAACTTAGTATCAACCATATGCCTCAGCTGTATCATTCAGTTGGGAAAAGGAAGAGGAATGTTGGAAGCTGACTTTTGTGGATGTTCACTTTTCTGTTGTACTGAATTTTCTGTCAATTGCTGGTTTGATCTGGTTTTCTGCTTGGCTGTTGTAGGATCATTTGCTGCTGAATTTGCTACAGCATCTGAATTAGCTATAAAACTTGAATTTGTTGCAGAATCTTGTTTTTCTGGGTCAAGGGTAGTATTTGGAATTATTTGCTGCACTGGTCCATTGATTTGCTTACCACTGTACAAAGTTGTAGCACTAACATTGCCTCTAGGGTTTGGAGTGGCTTGAGAGGGTAATTAGCCAAAACCCCGTGACTTTAATTCATGAATAGATGTGCCAAGTTGACTAATTTGAGTCTCCAAATTCTGAATGGTGGTTTCAGTTCTCTGTTGAAATTGGATGTTATTGGTGGCCAACTGTTTCACCAAATCCTCCAATGAGGGGCTCAGATTTCGTGGCTACAGGACCTTGCTGCTGGAATGGTGGTCTACTTGGTCCGGCATGTGGCTGAAACTGATTTGTCCTTGCTTGCTGCTGGAATGGTGGTCTATATTGGTTTGGTGGCTGCTGATTTGATGCATTCCCATATCTCAAATTAGGATGGTCCCTCCAGCCAGGGTTGTAAGTGTTGGAGAATGGATCATATTTATGTTGTTGCTGCTGATGGAACTGTGGCTTCCCAGGAAATATACCAGCTGCAGCCACAGATTGGTCTTGAAACTTAGAATCATCTTGCAATGTGGGGCACGAATCTGTGGGATGAAAGGAACTAGAACATATGCTACAAACTCTTGTAGGGGTTTGCACAGGTGGTTCGTGTTGTCCCATTGCCATCTATCTGACCAAAGAAGTGAGCTCATCCAATCTATGTTCCACCCTTTGTTGATCAGCATGTGAAGAGGTATTAACTTCATTGACTACTCTGGTTGTAGCACCTATTCGAGTACCAAATTGCTGAGAATTTGCTACCATGTTTGCAATTAAGTTTCTGGCAGCAACTGGAGTTTTATCTACCAATGCTCCACCACTTGCAGCATCAATCATACTCTTTTCCATTGACATCAACCCTTCATAGAAGTATTGGATTAGCAGTTGATCACTAATTTGATGCTGTGGGCAGCTCAAGCACAATTTATTAAATCTCTCCCAATACTCATGGAGAGTTTCACCACTGGTTAGCCTTATGCCATAAATATATTTCCTTATTGCAGCAGTTCTTGATGCAGGAAAGAACTTCTCCAGAAACAGTCTTTACATGTCATTCCAAGAAGTGATGGCAGCAGGTTGTAAGTAATACAACCAATCCTTAGCAGCACCATTCAAGGAGAAAGGAAATGCCCTCAGCTTGATGTGATCTTCAGCTATTCCATGAGGTTTCATGGTGGAGCAGACAACATGGAACTCCTTCAAATGCTTATGTGGATCTTCACTTGCAAGACCATGAAACTTGGGCAGCAAGTGTATCAATCTAGATTTCAACTCAAAATCAACATTAAGTTCAGGATATTGAATGCACAAAGGTTGATAATTCACATCAGGTGCAGCCAATTCCTGAAAGGTCCAATTATTATAGTCAGCCATAGTAAAATCAGCAGACTCGGTATCAGACACTGAAGTACTAGTAGAAGCAGACTCAACAGGATTAAAAAAGTCAACAAGATTAGGTGCAATGTCAAGTTCAAGTCCAATTCCAGAAGTAATTCTATTAGCTCTATGAATGCTACTACCAGTCCTATGAATTCTATGAAGTGTATGAAATGTTCTATCAATTTCAGGATCAAATGAATGCAAGGTACTAGGATCAGACCTAGTCATACAGTATGCAGCTCATAAGAAGGTATAGGAAAGCAATAACAACTAAAACACTAAAAATTCCTAAAACAAATACTCCAAAAAAATAAAAAATAAAAATAAAAACAGTATCAAATGAATTTTAAAAATTATGGAACCACCACAGGGTGAAATCTACACAAAAATGTTATCCAACAAAATAATAAAAAATCTTACAAAATTGAAAAAGTTGTCTAAATGATGGAATTTGACTAAAATAAGGGTGACCTCACTGCAAATAGTGAGTCTTTCTCAAAATAACGTTTTCCAATAGTGTGCCAAAATTTAGGTCAATCAGAGATACTTTACTGAACCAAAATTCTTGACATGATCCCTTTTACCCAATGTCAGCCGAATTCCACTTGAAAAAGCTTCAAAAACAAAACAAACACAACTGTTAGAGTTAGATTGGTTCTTGAAATGATCAAATAGTTGCCTTGGATCCCCGGCAACGGCGCCAAATTTGACAAGAGGTTGTCGAGACCCGTCAAATAATAAAAATTACCGGTTCACAAACTAATTTGTAGTATAGAGAATGAACCAAATCGTCTCTCAAGGATCCAAAAATACAAAGATTCAATCAGATCAAGATAATTAAAATAGGGAGTTTTGATGATTTGTAAAGTAAATACAGTGGTTGAATTTAAAGAAAAGTAATTAACAAATTAACCAATGCAAGAAAATTTACCGATGTTGAGTTTAATTCATCATTGATCACAAGGAATTCACTTAATTGTTAATCATGTTCTTGGCCTTAGATCACATCAAGACGCCTCAACATGATCCAAGAATCCTCTACTAGATAAGCATCTAGGATTTAATTAACCAAGGTTAGATAAGGTAAGCACCATCTAAACATAGATTAACTTAAGATCGGGGATTTAACCAAGCTAAACAATCCATAAAAAAACTTTGATATATTTTTTAGTCTTTGTGATCCTCTTTGAATACATGATAATAAAGCTATTATCACATCAACATCTAAATCAAATTAAGCAATTCAATCTAGATAAAAATCAAAAGAGGAAGAAGAGAAACTTTAATAACAATTAAGCAATATGAACAAGCAAAACAAAATCTCTAAATTAAACATCAAGATCGCTAATCCCTTGAATTGATTATAAGAGCCTAGCCTTCCATGGATGGGAAGGAAGAACTCAAAAATAAAAGAACAAAAACGAAATTCTAAAGAGAATGGAGAAGAAAAGAAAGAAAACTCTCACAAATACTCAAACTTTCTTCAAACTTACTTAAAATTGAATGATGTATAATACAATGAGATTGGCTCTATTTATACTAATCCTAGAAGCCAATTTGTAATTGAAAATAATATGAATGCAAGCTGTAAAAACATGGAAATTGTCAAATATGGAAGCTTGAAGCATGCTTGGTGGGTTGGTGCATGGTAGGTGGATTGGTGTATGGTTGGTGGCTTTTAGTCAGCAACTCTTATCTGACGTCTAGCTTGATTTTCATGATCTAGACGGTTCATTTTGGCATGGAGGTCTCATGAAAGTTGTAGCCAGTTGTCTCCTTGAAATTTTGGGGTTGGAATCATGCCATTTGGACTTTTAAAACTCCAGATATGCCAAAAACACTGCACCTACCTCAAGTTAGGTTGGCAGAAAGTGTTTCCAAATTCAAACCAACCTGTAGCTTCATAATCATACCTAAAATGACATCTATTGACTAAATGGTCTACAGTGAAGTTGGAGATATGGGTCTTATCTTTCCAATGGCCAAGTTTCAGCCCAAGAAGAGGCCTATAGTCCACTATATAGTCCAATATGTGCACACTACCCAGATTCCCATGACAGCAAACTCACTCTGCATTGCAAGGCTATTTTGGACCCTTAGAAGTCTAATCCAGCTCTTGAGTTCTCTATGAAACTTGTAGAACCTTGTCTTAGCTTTCCAAAGACACCAAGATCACCTCAAATGGATCACTGAATCCCAAGTTATGGCCTAACCAAGGAGGAAAGGTCAAAAAGCATCAAAATCCAAGAATTATTCACAATTTGCATTAAAGCCCAATGAGACCCAACAACATTAAACTCATCTAAAATACTAATATTGGGCACAATAAACATCTAATAAAGTTTAATACAAAGTTAACATAAGTGTCTCAAATTGATTGATCATAGACTTATAAAGACAAATGATATCAACATCTCATATCGACTCATTTGAGCACGGCCATGCATTTTCAAGTCTCAATCATCAAGGGGCTTGAAGATATCGCTCCCGTTAGTGAGAGGGACAAATCCTATCTACGTCACTCACATTCCTCCGCATGACTTGTGACATGTCCAATAATCGACTTTATGATCACCTTGTTACAAGTGACATTTGACGATATTAAAACATGTAACTTCTCGTGTAGGGAACTATAGTAACCTCAAGTCAAAGGACCACGTACACCATTGTCACTATGAGAACCGCTTATGACACTCACCATACGATCCATGTAATGTTCTCATGGTGGGTCAGTCTAGTACTTCTTACTCTAATATGTACCCATGTGTAGACTTGATATCTCATTTTCGTGACCTGTGAGACACGGTCATCAGCTTACATACTAGTCTCAATCCATCACTATCGTCCTAATTGATAGTAATACTTGACTAGGGACATTTAAGAATAGTGTTCTAATTTATCCAATGGTATCTCACTATCAAGTCATGTACTTGATATTCCATGACATAGAACTTTCCATTCTAAGGACTCTATTATGTTCATTTAATATAAATAAATAACACAATAAATGAAATGTCTCATATATTAAATAAATATCATGATACAATGTAAACCATAAAGTCAAAATATAACTGGCCTCTAGGGCATACACCAACACAAACGGAGCCCTAGGGTGGGAGCACGCACTGACATGTGCATATGGGTATGTGCCACACGCAAGGAGGTTGTCTACGTCCATCAGACAAGTCAAATTTATCCATTTTGCATGAAACCGAGACCTTGAGACCCAGTTTGCGTTGTTTTGATCAATTCCAAGGTGTGGAATTGCACCAAGTTTGGAAACTGCCACTATGAACACTGCAATGTAAGCTAAGCAGCTTCTAGCCATTTTTCGGCAAGTTTCATATATTCAAAATGTATATATTCAAATTTTAAATGCTTTGGAATTTGTTCAAAGTTATAACTCATTTAATATGCCTATTTTTAAAACTGTAATATGGTGGAATAAAATCCCCATTAAGTTTCATGTGACATAAACAAGGCATGGTTCAACAAAAATTACAAGCATCTTTGCAAACACTAAATTTGGATTAGCCTAATATCATTTGGAGTCAAAACCCATAAAATATTCCTATTCTAAAACAGAATAAGGAATTAAATCTCATAAGTTTCATGTGAAGATAACAAAAATTTTCACATAAAAGATTAACTTGAAGGATAGGCTATAACATGTGTGTATATATGTCAAAATTTATACAATTGATTAGGTTCTAAATCATGTATCTAGGCTCTGATACCAATTATGAGATTTTCAAGAAATATTTATTCCCTAGATCATGGATACATGAAGTTAGAACACCAATCCATTGAAGCATAAAGAATACAACTATACCATTTGTGCCATATTCAATAGTGGTTGATCTTGTGCAAGATCTTCCTCTCTGTACCCAAATCCAAATGGTGGCTATTCAATGGGGCAACTAAACCACAGAGGACACTCTAAAGACACGCATTCTCTTATTCAAATAGGTTGGGTTAGAGAGGGGACTTAACTCCTTTAAATAGGTTACTGAACCCTCCCATCATGGGCTTCCGTAACCATATTTATGGACTATCCCATCAACCTATTTTATTAAATCAACATAAAATTAATTATTAATGTAAGCCCACATGAAGATTTTCCTAACACATATGATTGGTTCATGTTTTGAATTTTTATTTTAAATTTATGAAATAAACAATACCTACACATAAATTTATGTACATACATTCATTAGAGCTTAAATCGAGCTAATTCACGAGATGTTTAACAAACACATTGGTTTGATTACACTTAAACGCCACCAAAAACAACCCTAGATAGAAAAGGTCACAAAGAGAATATTAGCACAAAGATTGACTCCAAATCAATCTTTATTAAATGAAAGGCCAGAAGACTAGCAATTGAAAAATGAATGACAAAGTATAGTAGGCTTGAGAAAATAAGGGACAAAAGAAAAGAGCCCTCTAAAGTAGAAAAGACCCTCAAATATTAGAAAAACCTACGCAGCCCGAGTTTTGTACTAGATCAATGTTTTAAAAACCAAATCGGTCGGTCATACCAAGAACCAGATCAGTCTACGGTTCGATTTCACCCAAAGAACCGGCCAAGGCATTGAACCACCATTGAATTGGCCAAAACCGGATTAAACCGGTGACCTGGATGAACCGGACCTGGTTCTTGAAAACCAGCCAGTTCTCCAATTTTTTTATTACTTTTTTAGATATTTAAATTATTTTTTAAGATTTTAAATTAGTTTTTTAGGATTTGTTTTCACATCTATCTCTCAAAAGTCATAACTTTTTACTCGTTCGTCTGATTAGGATGCATTTTATATCGATTTCACGTAGCTTTTTAAGATCTATGCGATGAAAAATGAACGAATGAAGTTAGACCAACTGATTGTCAAAACAAAATTCATTATTTTCATAGTTATGAGTATTTTAAAAAGAAATAATAAGAGTTATTCTTTTAAATATGGATTAAACGCTAATTTTTTTCTTAAATCCTTGTTACTCTCAAAATAAGGTTATTTTAATTGAATATGTATATAAATAATTATGTATATAATTATAATTATAATTATTACGTTATTTGGTTCGACCACTGGTTCAATCGGTTCGACCAATAGAACCATGACCGAGAGGTCTCACTGGTTTGATCTCTGGTCTGGTTCTTAAAACATTATACCGGATAGCACTAAAGGTGGGGTGGGTCCTACCCACCTGTGAGTATTTGGCACATAGCTCGGGTTGTGTAATCCGGGTTGTGTAGGGGGACTTTAAAATATATAGAAACATGCAAATGAGAACAATGGCTACATAATTGCAAAGAACCCACTTATGATACACTTATTATAATAGTTTTTTTGCAAAGTTTGCAGGCAAAGAGCCTAAATGTTTTATGTAGTTCTCATGACAATGTTTGATGCATAGTGAATCCATTGGTTTATGAAGTAAATTTTCTTCTAAAAGAAGTACAGAGAAACAAATGGAGGCTACTGCAAATCATGGTTATTGGCTTGCAGTGAAGCTATTGAAGGCATACACATAATCAACATCAGGCTTTCTCCTTCAAGTGGAGTAAGGAGTGCTCTTAACAGATTTAGGTGTTACGGCCTGGGTTTCGTGTGTATGCATGGGTCCGGCCATGGTGGTTCTAGGTTTGATGTGGAACTCGATCTATTTGGAATTTATAGGTGATTTCTACGTTTGTGTTTATGGATGGGGTTTTGGTTGCGCAGGGAAGGAAGAATTTCAAAGTAAGGATATTGAGGAATGGTGGCTAGATTTGGGGGTGACTTTTTGGTGTATTTTGATTGTTGGTGATATAGTGGAGCAGAGTTGGGACGCTAGGAAGTCAGTATAAGTGGGTTTAGTGACTTGAAGCTAGGTTTGGCTATGGAGGATGAAGGTGAAGATCAGGGCGTAGGCGAAGATCTGATCGAGAGAGTATTCAAAAATGGAATGTGGCTGAGAAAGGACCATGGTTGTGCGTTGGGTTTCAAGGATTGCGATGGCTCCTAGGTTAGATTCAAGATCAGTGATGGTAGTAGTTTGTATGTGAGGAATTTGGGTGTTGCATTGGGGGGTAAGATGTGTGAAAAAGCCTTTTTTTTTTGTTTTTTTGATCCACTTAGGATGTGCCCTTCATGAGGAAGAAAACATGCCACATATGCAGATAAGGGACACTTGGGACACCCGCTAACAATTTTTTCATAAATCATTATAGAAGGACTAGCGTGATATCATTTTAAAAGACTGGTGGACTACATAAATGTCAACTATTATTAGAGGAATAAATTGATGACATTTATATTTTTTAAAGATTAAAATAAGTGTTTATTCTAAAAAATAAGTTGGCTAACAATAGCATGGTAAATTAAATGATGTACACTAATATTTTTATTATTAATAAAATATTTAAGTAATTTTTTCATACTTCATTATATTTTTTTTAAATAATCATTAACCTTGATTTTTAGTTAATTTTACTATTAAATATATACCTATATATATTATTTCATCATTTATTTTTTATTTATTGAAAAATAACTAACACAAAAATAATAAAATTCAAATTTTATTTATTTTTATAATTCTTCTATTTTTCTCTTACATTTTTTTATTTATCATTTTTCTTTTTATAGGCATATGTATGGGTATACTTCTTTTACGCATTTTATTTTTGAACTATTGATTTGTAAGAACTTAAATATTAAATCTGGTGACATGTAAACAGTAACACTAAAAATGCAAATCAGCGAGTCCTTAACAAGCCACAGGAACTATTGGGAGGAAACCCGAGAAAATGCATCGTACGGAAGTAAATGCGGTCTATCTTATAGTTTGTGTCATAAAATTAATATTTAACTTGAATTTATTAGACATAAATTTCCTGTTAAATTTTATCAATCATGTCTAATCTGAGAATTTTCGAGTACATATTGATTTTTATCATTTATATATATAAGTGTTATCAGTTTTATCTTTTAAATTTTTTTAATTAGAATGACTAATTTAATATCAAAAAATAATATTAAAGGATTAATTTGATGCACAAAATTAATATTTAAGAACCATCTTAATTTATTTATTATTAAAAAATCTAATTAATAACACTTATATTTTTAAAAAATAAAAAAATAGTATTTAACTTTTTTTATATGATGGACAGCAATTTATTAATTTGCCACGAGTTTCTATTACATTTAAAAATAATAATAAAAGGGATTCTTTTATACATTAGATATAATAAAATTCTCTTATATTGTATCACTAATTATCGCATGGGTTTGTAATAGATGTAATATTATATTTTTTGTAATATTAATCATTTAAAATTTATGAAAAAGAATATTTGAATAGCTTATGTTATTTAAATTATTATAAATATCAATAAATAAAGAACTAAAATTTATTTAAAAAATAAATTAAAGTGCTAAAATTTCTTTTTGACGTAACTTTTTTTGACATATAATATTTTCTTAGATTCTCTTGATAACATAATTATCATTAGGCCATGTTTGGTAGGCTGTAGAAGACATGATAGTAGATAAATTTATACAATCAAGGCATATGCAATGTTTGGACCATTAAACTTGATTGTATAACTTATATAATGGTATTATCTTATACATCATATGTTGTATAAGGCTATATATGCTTAAGGGGAAGGATAAGAATAGATAGAATAAGTTTATTTATAGAAAATAAAAAAACTCCCTCAAAAATTTGTCTCTCTATAAAAACTTCTAAAAATTCTCTCTCTAGAGATTCTCCCTCTCTATAAATTTTCTCTCTCTAGAAAATCTACCTCTCTTTTTAGAAAATCTCTCTCTCCCTCTAGAAAATCACTTTCTCTCTCTAGAAACTCTTTCTCCCTCTAGAAGATCTTTCTCTCTCGAAAAATTATAACTCTCTAGAAACTGTCTCTTTCTAGAAAATCCCTCTCACTATAGAAAATCTCTCTCACTCTAAAAATTCTCTCTCTAAAAATTCCCTCTCTCACTCTATAAATTTTCTCTCTTTCTTTAGAAAATATGTCTCTCTCTATAAACTTTCTCTCCCTTTAGAAAATCTCTTTCTAGAAAAAATCTCCCTCTAGAAACTCTTTATAAAATCTCTCTCTAGAAACTCTCACCCTGTCTAGAAATTTTCCTTCTCTTTCTCTCTCCCTCTCCCTCTTTAGAAACTCTCTCTTTAAAAAATCTCTCTCGCTAAAAAATCACTCTCTCTAAAAATTCTCCCTTCAAAATCAATCATTCTCTCTCTTTAGAAACAATCTATAGAAACTCTCTTTTATAGAAACTTTATCTCTTTTTATAAAATCTCTCTTTCTAAAAATCTTCTCTCTCTAGAAACTATTTCTCATAAGAAATTCTCTCTCTAGAAACTATTTCTCTATACATTCACACACACTCTCTAGAAACTCTGTCTCTCAATAGAAAATCCATCTTTCTCTTGAAATTCTCTCTAAAAACTCTTTCTCTCTCTCCAAAAACTCTCTAGAATTTATTGCTTTTTAATATATGAGTATATTTGTCTAATTAAATATTTTATTATCTTATACTTGCTTATACATTGTAATAACAAACATATGATAGTATAGAATTCTATAATATCATATCTTATACAATGACACATCAAACAATGTATAGTATAAAACCTTATACGATAGATAGTTTATCCTATACTGTCCAATACCTGTCTTATCTTATACTATGCAAAACTTAGCCTTAGTGTTCATTGTATCTATCTTGAAATTGTGAAAAAGAATTTGAGTTATTTAGAAGACAATCATTAATTATATTTATTGAACTCAAGTATTATATGAATTCGAGTTAATGTTCGATGTAACTAGCTTAAAATAAGAAAGAATGTAAGCATTAACTTAAATTTTTTACTAGTTAAAATATTTACTAATAACATTGACTTCAAATCCATGTCACTATAGGCATAGATAGATAGATTTTATATGTGCACCTTTAGACTTTGTTTGGATTAAGAGAAAAAAAGTAGAGTGAAAAGAAAATTTTAAAAATTTAAAATTTTCTCTTATTTGAATAAAGAGAAAATGAATAAAAAAAATATAAAATAAAGAAAACTTTAAAAACAAAAAATTTAAAATTTTCTCCTCAAGTTTTCTCTTTATTTTAAATTTCAAAATTTTCTCTTCACCCTCATTTTCTTTCTTCTCAACCAAACAAAGGATTTAAAATGGGTGGGAATATACTTGATCTTAGTTATGATATAGCTGGTTATCATATACTTGTAGTATATAATATATTGATACACAAACAATTAAGATGTCTGTCTCATTTGATAAATTAAACTTTAAG
Organism: Styphnolobium japonicum; assembly: GCA_023212625.1. Classification (NCBI taxonomy): domain Eukaryota; kingdom Viridiplantae; phylum Streptophyta; class Magnoliopsida; order Fabales; family Fabaceae; genus Styphnolobium; species Styphnolobium japonicum. The sequence continues at coordinate 30,718,303 of JALBWW010000009.1, forward strand.
TATATGGACTTATTAACAATATAAAATTTAAATTTTATTAAAAGTATCTTATAATTAAAATTAAATTAATATTCAAACAATGATTACTCTAATATTTAAAAATATAACATTTATAATTTTTAAAAAATAAAATAAAATAATAAATACTAACTAACATTGTAAAAGAAATAAATACTGACAAACATCAAATCGTTTGTGCAGTGCCAATCACGTGGGGGTCAAAAAGCCAAACATCAACCCCACTTTCGTCTTTTCCTCATTCTCAAGTTCAAAGAGGTTTAGGAGAACTCTGACCAGATTATCACCGCCAAGGTCCCTCAAGGGACGCTCATGAAAGGCTGCTCAACTAGTACTAAATGTTAGGAAATTTTTTTTGGAAAGGGTTGTTCATTATGCAGGATAACTGACTAATGGAAGAACCCTTAATCGAAAAATGAATCAGTAAAATTTTCAAATTAGGGTTAACTATTTAAATTGGTTAGTGGAATCAGATAACATCATAATAATAATTTATATAAAATAATATAAAATATATAAAAATATTCATAAAATATGAAAAATATCAAAAAAAATTAATGATATATCAGTTCAATCAAACAAACTGGATAATTCAATCAGATTTTGATCAGTTTAAAATAGTTTAACTATGAATTAGATTAGAAAATTGAACTATATTTGTTTAAGTATTTAGTTGACAGTCAAATCAATCGGAACATTCGGTCTGAATTGGACAACACTTATTACACCTAATTCGTTATTATTATTAGATTAAGCATTTACTTTAAAAATACAAGTGTCATCAGTTAAATCTTCTAATAATAAATATATTAAAATGATCTAAAAATATCAATTTTTAACATTGAATTATTCATTTGAAAAGATAAATTTAATGTCAAAAATTATTAAAAGACCAAACTGATATTAATCATATATGTAAGAGATTGAAATGAACATTTATTTTTATTATTACGTACATTATATTCCTGTCGTTTTCACCACTTGAATTTCCATATTTATCCTTTTTGTCTTTTCTCCATTCGCATTTTTTTCCTCTTTAAACCCATTCATCATTCCCTTTCAACATCGCCATGGATACCCTTGATAACGTATAAGTAAAAAACTCCCTCTCATCTCATGTCAACTCAACTCAACTCGTTCTGACTCCCCGATTCAACTCACCAAGCCATGAGCCGATTCCGGCGATTCGAGCTTATCGAAGAACCCCTCTGTTACGCCCCACCATTCTTCCTCAAAGAAACCTCCATTGTCGTTCCCAAAGCCCTAACATTCCCTTCCTTCACCAAATAAGAACAAGATCTCAATCTCGCGTTCGCTCTCAACCTCTTCCAACCCTTCCATGGCATTGCAGATCGGGTGTGCATCGACCGAACGCCGTCGTTTACGTGCAGGCGAGTTCAGTGAGTCAACACGCAACTCGGACTCAGGACTGAGTTTTGTCTGCACAGCCTGTGCGACCGAGTCGCCGAGTTGAAGTAGCGGTTTGATCGGCTCTCCGCCGAAAGTTCGACAGCGGAGACCGGAGCTACACGTGGACGGTGGAGGAGTTTGATAGGAAGTACAAATGTGTTGCGGAGATCGTAGAAGAAGAGAAGAAGAATAATGATAATAATCATAAGAAGAAGATGATGATCAACAGTTGGATCGCGAGGAACGTGAAATGGACGGCTGAGATTAAGGGGAAGGGTGAGGAGAACGGAATTTTGAGGAAATACACGTTTTTGATGGAAAATGGTGATTGTGGTAAGAAGAAGGAAAAGGAAAAGGATGCGCATTGTGGAGATTGGAGCACCATGTGAAGAACATGGAGTTGTGCCTTTAATACAGTTTTCGAAAGTAGCTTACACTCGCAATTTAGTATGTGGTGGTTGGCAAGTGGTAAAATTAGTCGAGTAGGCTGATCAAGGGAAAATGGATTGTCGGTCATGTCTGATTGGTAATTGTCAAGATTAAAGGAAATGGTGGTCGGATCGATCAAGGACGATCGATCAATTGTTGTTCCAAATGGGACAAGGGTCTGATCAGTCAAAACCGATTGGTTTAGTTGGTGAGGATGGGAAAAGGTGGTGATCGGTAATAACCGATCGGTTAAGGGTAAGCTCGGTTAGTTGAATTGATGGGGAAACTGTTAAGGAGATCGATCGATTGATGAGCAGAAGGGTAATAGGTTAGGAGCAAGGTCTGCTTGGTCGGTTAGGAGATTTGAGTGATATGCTGAGGGGGTCGAGTTTCATATTTCTCACCCAAACGACGTCATTGGAAGGGCTAGGCATGTGGAGTAACTTATCATGTGGCATTTAACGGTACACGTACGTACTTAACACGCTACATCACGTGTTAACGTTTAATTTTGGGAGGAGAAATAACAGAAAGATTAAGTTGCTATGCGTTTTCAAAATTTAAGGACTAACTTATATGTAAAAATAAATTTATGGACTAAATTGCAAGTGCAAGCTATTTTTAAGGACCAAATTGCTAGTTTACTCTTTTTTTTTATTTTTTATTTTTTGGGAAGAACCGAGAAACATTCATTGAAAAAATGTGATCTTTGTTTGATTATTATTATTTTATATATATGTTGAGTTTGTGAATTGAATTTTAAATTTGAGTGCTGCTTGCTCTGATAGTAACTAGTAATGAAATGTCGGATTATGGGATAACGATGATAGTGATGATGTATTGAAATTTTTGAGTTTTGGTTGGGTTGTTTCAATACGACGTCATTTATGGGCGTTTATGGTTACTTCCATGTTTGTGCTTTTGGCAGTGACGGTGTATATCTATATATATATATATTCAACCAAAAGGGAGTGTCTGATTACAAAAACATGGTGCGACTCATAGCGCTAAGTTTTGGCAGTCCCAGAATGAGGGTGGGATCGGAGAACAAGATAGTACATAGAATGGAGGAAAGAGGATGAAAACTTAATTCCATTTTCGCTGAAAGACTTGAAACCTTGTTGGTAAATCAGTGGGAAAAAAACCAACAAACAGTTGGTTGGAGTGGTAAGAGGCTCCAATCCTATGTGTCCAGGCAAAAGTTTGATTCTCGTCATTGTTGGGAAGGCTCATAACCATTACACTTCCGAGTCCGAATGAAATTAGTCTCATACTCAAAAAATATGGAGATACTCTTGGTTCAACAAAAAAAATATCAGTGGGGAAAGTATGGAAGTTTGAGTAGATATATAGTGGTTGCAACACCTTCCTGTTGTGCTCTCTTGATGCATTGCATGGACAGCCATCAATCCAACTGGAGAAAGATATATGGAGCTGGAAAGCAACTTATAGATTAATGCACTTTGTATTTCTTCATTGTTATACACAAGTATTAAGAAAAAGCTATGACTGAGTTGCTATATCTGAATCCCATTGATGCCTTCTTTCTATTGTTTTCTACTTGGAAGGACCATACACACATCAGCGCATCAAATGATATGCTGAGGGCTAGAAGTTTAGTATTGGAACACAGCTTGCAAAGAATTGCTGCATTTCAAACTTTACCAACCTTCATATGCTGTCTATTCAATTGCTTATTTCTTGCTTTTGCTTCTGTTTGAAAAATTGGAGTTCATTCATGAAAACTTGCATATGTTCCATGCAATTTTTTTTTTGTATCTGAATTTGATTTATCTGTTCAGGAGATTACTTTGAACAGGCACCACCCTTTCAAATTTTCGAGCATACTAATAGCATTTTTTCTTTTCTTGCCAACACCAGCATGCGTATTACGGAAAATATATTCATTTTCGTGTATCCCTAGCTCCTTGTAATGGCTTCATTTCTGTCCAAATCTGCTTGTATTATAATTCTACATGGGATGATATATGCTTCTTACAGCATCTTTGCAAAAGTTATGGGAGGGTTACTTTTTAAACGCATTTATATTGTTATTCAGAATATTGACTTTTGTGTGCTGCCTAAACCCAAAAAGAAAAGAGGGGGGGGGGGCGAATTCACTTGAGATCTTTTCAAGTGAAACTAAAACCTACAATAAATTAAGAGTATGAACCCAGAAAATGTGATATGAAAGTCAAAAGCATCTTCAAAAAAATCAACTCTCACATTTTGTTGAGAGTGTGTTTTTTTGTCCTATGAGTGATTACTCATTCGGGGGATTGTACCCTGGCTTGTAAATTTAATTATTGTTATAATAACACTATGCTTGATACATGTGAAGAGAGGAAGGATTAACTAAAAATAGATATACTTTTAGGCAATTTTAGAGTGTTTGGTTTGTGTGTTTTATGTTTCCATTTTCAATAAAAACAAAAAACAGGCATAAAAACATGTTTTGGTTGGGTTTTAATGAAAATATTTTCTTGGAAACATTTCTTAAAATGGGACTAAAACTGAAAGCCACAAATAGTCGTTTTCATCGTTTTTGAAAATAAGAAGTTAAACATGGTGGCAATTTTCTAATTATAATAAAAACTATATCAATCAAATGTTTTCTAAAATTTGAAAATCTGAAAATGAAAATTACTTCGAGAATGAGAATAGAAAATGAAAACAGAAAATGTTTTCTCAAATCTTCCCTTCTACTCAGTTCCTCCCTGTATACTTAATATGCCAAATTTAGTAATTTATAGTTGTGATTTGGGGAATATGGAGTTTGAAAAGATGTATTTCAATCAGGCAATATGATGCTAAAGTCCTAGTTTCATCCAAATAGTTAGTCTTGTTCATGGAACTCAGCTATAAATTGTGATGTGACTATGAATGTGTTGTATGCATAACTTAATAAATTGTTACTGTCCTGGCTCTTTATTTGGATGTATATTGCATTTGCCAGCCATTGTTCTACATATGGACTGCTGCTGATGATATGTCCCTATCCATTACCACTTCCCCACGCCACGCCCAAGTGGCCAGTGTGCTGGGGGTAGGAGATGCATTATTAATTTTTTATCATGCGAAAGGATTGTGATTTATTTTTATTAATTCAGAATACAAATTCTAAGGATGGAATTTGTGTCCTCAATACACATTTTTCTACTAGATGGTACCATATCATTACATAAACATGTCTGTAATGGTTGAAGCTTCAGCCAATGGGATATTAGCTACTTTTCACTTTTTTCCCAAATATATTCTTTGATGGACTGTAGATCGGTACAAATAAATGCTTTTATATTTGAAATTTGTAACGGTTTAGTATGCTGAGTTCTTCCATCTAATTTCCTTGTTGAGGAAGGCATTTGCAAAGAGGTTTGGAGCTGTTCAAAATAGCAAGGGAAAAACGAAGGAATTATCTCCTCAAGATGCTGCATTGTTGATCCAGTTCAGCTTTAGAGCTTACTTGATCCATAGGTCCAAGGTTCTTCGTGCCCTTAGAGAACTGGCTGTCGCAAAATCTAAGTTAAAGGAAATCATAGCTCACTTCAATTATTTTTCCTACCATCATCGTATAGCTCGTGATGTAGAGGCATGCCAGAAGTTTTCGGAGAAAATATTGCCTTGCTCCTCACTGTTGATGCCATTGAGGTAATGTGATCTCTCTCAACGTGTCTCCGCAAATTGGATTGAGCTTTCTCCTCATTTTTGAATTGCTAAGCAGTAGATCAGATAATAAAGTGGTGGTAAGTAGTAAATCTGTGGTGCACTTTTAATTAGTCCTGACAGGACAGCATAGTGATCACCTAGAAGAAAAACTTGTATCATATGGATCAAGTATGAAGATTCATAGATTGGATCATCATCTTTATGACCTTGTTTAAAAGCAGTTGTGAAGTCATGTTGAATACTGCATCCCGTCTAAGATATCTCTGTAATTGGTTCAGGAATTAGGCAATAGTTCTGTTTATTTCTATAGGAAACTCTATTTCTAATAATAGTCAAGGAAGTGTAATAACTATTGTATGCGTCTAAAGATAGACTTAATAGCAAAATCAATTCTCTTCAAAATCTAAGCCAAACAGACACTTATAATTTTGCTGCTTAGTTATGGTGTACTAGAAAGGAAAAAGAAATCTTATATCAACAGCAGAGGTAAGAAAAATATTTTGACAATTGTCCTACATTGAGTGCATAAGCAAACAGAATATTACCATTTATTGGTTTGTCTAATGGGTTTGTTTATTTCTTATCCTTTAGGGAGCTGATCTGATAGTGCGTTCTGCGAAGAGGTCAATGGTGGATGAGCTGGAAGCAATGCTTGATGTGGTAGATCCCCAGCCTGCTGGAAGATCACTTGTCATCAGAAGAAGGACGATTGACATACCTGATGGAGTCATCCGGAAGGAAATTGCAGAAGGCGTAGCACAGGTTGTGCAAATGCTTGATGAAGCAAAGAATAGCAGCAGCACCTTTGAAGCTTGCTTGTGAGAACAAGGAATAATTATCTGCTTAATATCACGCTTTCCCTATGGTATTTTATCATGCTTTCGTCTAATGGTTTTTGTCCTCGAGCTATCTGAATGAAGGGGTTGGCTTGTCCTCGAGCTTTGTCATTTAACTATGTGAGTGAAGCTTGTTAATTTGTACCTATCCTCTTGGCTACTTTGGATTGTCCTAAATGTGATGCCTTCTCATTTCTCTGGTATTCAGGTAATTTTACCTGATATGAATCTATCTGCAGATCTGAGAAGAAAAGCGCCTAGCTTAATCTTTCACATAACTATTGAAGTTGAAGCGAATATGTGGTTTTTAATTGAAATGCCAAAAGAGAATAGAAAGATTTAATTAATATAATAATGCCATATATGTATTTTATTAAACATTAAATGTGTAAGAGATTTTTTTTTTAAATATATGTATTTATAACATGATTTACATAACTTTATTCATATTTAATGTTAAATAGAATATGCCGTGCCTACATTTGGGTTCTCAAGTGGAACGAACTTAGCTTAGGTACCATCCCTATTCCTAGTATCAACCATAATTTTATAATTTTTTAAACATTGGTTAGCCTCATAGGTGCATCATATTAGCACTATGTGGAGTATGATTGATGGGTTCACGACAAGTGTACAGGATCGTCAAGTAATAAAAATGGTGAGAAATCGGATATCGTTATCAAGGATTGGTTGCCAAATACCGAACAACGAGATTAACTACTATTTAAACTAAATTTTGGATCAAAGTGAGCTCTAGCAGCAAAATAAGATGAACACAAGAACTAATGCAATAACAATATTTTTGGTATTTTCTATTAAGCAATTCAACAAACACTTGGTATGCAATATGAAAGATAATCAACTAATGAAAGAGATGGGATCAAGTTTCATTTGATTTCACTTGCTGCATATCAATTGGAATTAACACAAGATATTATTCCTATTTTGTTACCGAATTCTCTAAATTAATCAATTCCCAATTCCTTAGGCAATTGATCCTTTATTTCCAAATAAAATCCCTAATTCCTTAGGTGATTCAAAAAGGTAATAAGCATTAGGATTTAGAATTCAATCAGGTAACGAGCAAATCAATGACTATTCCTAGCCTAAAGATAAGCAAGGTTCATAATCTCATAGCAAAATCATACATTAAATTTCCATTCAACATATAATCCTAAAATCATTCCAAAGAGGGTTAATCCTTAGAAAGCATTAAGAAAAGAGATCATAAACTCAAAATAGAATAATGACTTATGTTAATTGAATCCAATATCAAAAACAATCCAGATTCATCAAAATCCACCTAATCCCAACAAAGAGGAGTTTAGCTAGACATAGTGAAAGAAAGAACAAGGAAAAATAAAAAGGGAATGAAGAACAAATCAAACTCCATGAAGATCTTCTCCCAAAGATGATCAAGAGTCTTCTTTCCTCCTTTAGGGTTGAAGGTTTCGTGCCCCAAGCTGCTCCCTTCAAACCTTGACTTAAAAGTGATTTTATAATGTCAGGTGAAAGTTGGAAGTTTGGCTCAGCCAAGCAAAAATTGCGCTCAGCCAAGCTTTTTCTGCGCTCAGCGCAGATTATCCAGAATACAACCTCTCGATCTTGCTCCTTGCACTCAGCCAAGGTTTTGCTGTGCTCAGCCTTGGCTTTCTAGAATGTGAAATTTCTCCTGCGCTGAGCCAAGAGGAAGCCTGGCTTCTTCCAGCATGTAAAAATGATTTAAATTGCTCTTGAATCCCAATCTTTCCACAATGCAACCTTATGCAAGAATAAAAAGAAAATTATTAACATTAAAAACAACTAAATTAGCAAGAATTAAGTAACAGACAACTAATGAAAAATAACAAAGAACTAAGGGCAAAACCACTAAAAAAGTTTCCAAAAGAGACAAAACCACCAAAATGAAGCACACAATAACTAGATAATTGGTAGATTATCATTCCCCCAAACTTAAGATTTTGCTTGCCCCCAAGCAAAAGAGAACAACTCTAAAGAAAACAAATGAAACAACCACACAAAGTCACCAAAGCTGTGAAAATTAGCAATATTAGCAAGATATCATCCAAAACCCCACAAGATCCTATCCTTCAAGAATGAAGTTCCTAAGATGAAAATAAGGCATGTGACTAAATTCAGTTCAAACTCGTCAACAATGAAGACCATGGCAACCATACAAGCTTAATGCACTCTTGAAAGTATAAGTCAATGACAATCCAATGAAGATGCATTTTGAAATGAAGAATCTCACCAAGAGGTCAAATGTTTTCACTCAACCATTTTGTGAATGGGTTTGTGTTTCCCTCACATTCACCGATTGGATTATGCAGCTATGAAATTGTTCTTCTTCTCTAACCAACAAAACAAAATTGAACATGCATTCATAAATCATAAGGTCTTTTCAAGGTTGAAATGGGGTCAAGGTAAAAGTGGGTAAGATTTGGATACGAGAGGTTAAAAGCCCAAGAGGATAGAGAGACATAAGGCATTTGACAGTTCATGTTCACGCCCTTCTTCCTCAGAACTCTTATACATTTATGTCCACCTTCCTCACTTTGTTTAAGAATCCCATGTTCCACTCTTGTGGATTCCACCACAACATATGTATTTTCTTTCATTCATTGGATTTCCCCCTTCTTCTTCTTCTTTTCTTTTTTTTCTTTTCTTTTTTTTGTTTCTTCTTTTTTTTTTCTTTTTCACTAACACTTGAGCTTCCAAAATTGCATGCCCAAACTTTTTTCTCTTTTTTTTTTGCTGTTACGCCTGCCAATGCCTATCCTCTATTTCTATACTAAGGTAATTTCATTGTTTTTCAGTCTTGGCTTTGGAAGGTTATAACAAGAATGCGGAATAATAAGCTCAAAGGGGGTATTCAAGGAATAAAGCTTCAAGGTTGGTAATTAGGTCAAGTAGTTAGAGAAAACAGATTGCCTTAATCATTCTTTATGTAACATGCCATTCAGATCATTAGAAAAATAATCAAGCAATTTCCAGCCCATGAATTCCAACCGTGAGTGCTTAAGAAAAAAATAAAATCAAATGGCCCAAGACACACAAGTAAGGAAGAACATTGATCCAATATGCATCTTCAACTAATTGCCACAACTTCAACAATCAAGAATGTATAAACATGCAAAAGTTCCATCAACTCAATAAAAAATGGTTCCAACTCAAATCTAGCTTTCATCAAAGGAACAACATTCATTAAGGAATCAGAAAGTTATAGTATTCTAGATGACAAAATGCTAAACCATTCAAGTTCCAAGCATGGTGACTTATTTTCAAACATTTATTCAATTCATAGTTTAAAAAGTCTAATTAAAAACACACAATCAACTTAAAACGACTAAACAAAATCTACAAGTTTGTGTAAGAAAATGGAAAGGGGGGAAGATGAGGAATGAGAGGAAAAGGAGAGAGAGAGAGAAGAGGTCTGCAAAAAAATTTTTTTTTTTGAAAGCCAACGCTGAGCGTAGGCTTATGTGCGCTAAGCGCAACATGTGCATATCTGCATAATTCTGCAGCTTTATGTTGCGCTCAGCCAAGCAAAAGTTGCGCTCAGCGCAGACACACCCGAGGGCAACAGGCAAAATGATGCTCAGCCAGGAATAATCTTGGCTCAGCGCAGCTCAAAATTTTATTTTTTTTAACTCAAGAAATTTTAATCACATAAAAGCAACTCTAAACTAACAATAATTTAAAGAAATTAAAACACACTTAAAAGAAAAGAAAAAGGGATAGAAAGCATGGGTTGCCTCCCAGCAAGCGCTTGTTTAACGTCCTAAGCTTGACAGTGTGTTGCTTCAAGGTGGATCAAATCCTTCAGAGGTTTCAAGTCCCCATTGTTGCAAGTATGAGTACTTTCCATAAGAGGTTATTGCTTGGGCTGATTTTTCAAGAATTCCTTTTTGTTGGCTTTTATCCAATTGTCGTGGAGATTTACTTGATCTTGAAGAAGTCCCTTTTTCTTCCATCTCTTGCTGAATTTTAGGAGCAATGACATTAATTGGAGCAAAGAGGTCAGATGTGACCGGTGTTTTTTCAAACATCTTGATGATGACCTAGTCACCATCAACCCTCAAGATTAATTTGCCTCTTGACACGTCAATTACTGCTCCAGCTGTAGCCAAAAATGGTCTTCCGAAAATAAGAGGGATGTTTTGGTCCTCATCCATATCCACAATAATGAAGTCCATCGATAATATGAACCAGTCAACCTTAACTAGCACATCTTCAACCAATCCCCATGGATGAACTAATGACCGGTCTGCCAATTGCAAGCAAACTGTGGTTGGTTTAGGATCTCCCAACCCCAATTTCTTGTAAATGGAAAGTGGCATGAGGTTGACACTTGTGCCCAAGTCACATAGAGCCTTCCCGAAATAATGGGAACCAATTACACATGATACAGTAAAACTTCCCGAATCCTTGAGCTTTTGAGGAAGTCTTCTTTTTCAGATTGAACTACATTCTTCAGTAAGTGCTATCTTTGTTCCATCTTCATCCCATTTTCTTCTTTTTGAAAGTAATTGCTTTAAATACTTAGCATACGAAGGCAGTTGTTCAAGAGCCTCCGCAACTGGGATGTTGATGTGCAGTTTCCGAAAGACATCCAAAAATCTGCTGAATTTCTTCTCCTCATTCTGCTTTTGAAGTCTTTGAGGACATGGAAGCTTAATTTATGGTGAAGGTGGCTTGTCCGTAACCCTTAAAACTTCTTTCTCGGTCTTTTTCTTCCCCCACTCTTCATCCACTAGCTTCTGGTTCTCAACCACAATGGGTTGAATAGGAGTGAGAGGTTCAAGTTCACCATTAGAGCCTTCTTCAACCATACCCTCTACCTCTTCATCTTTCTTCCTATCATTTTCTCCTTTCTTCTCAATTTTTGGACTTTTTTCAGTTTCCACCTTTGGGCTAATCACTTTGCCACTCCTTGTTGTTATGGCCATGCATTGTTCCTTTCCCTTAGGATTTGGGATGGTGTCACTTGGTAGAGAACCTGGAGGTCTTTTCGAAAGTTGCCTTGCTAGTTGGCCCACTTGAGACTCCAAATTTCAGATTAACGCATCTTAATTCTGAAACCCACGTCTTGCCTCCTCCATGAAGTCAGTAGTCATCTGGACAAAAGATTCTCAAAAGCTATCTCCCAAGAAGCCTTCTCAATAGGTGGAGGTTGAGATGAAGAAACTTGATGTGAAGAATATTGAGGGTGTCCTTGATATCCCATCTGCTGCCTTGGTTACTCCATGAAAAATTTGGGTGATTCCTCCACCCTGGGTTGTAAGTGTTGGGGTATGGGTTATTTTGTTACCTTGGAGGATTGTTCATAAAGTTAACTTGCTCTTGAGCCGGTGGTCCAAACATGTTTTCTGGATAATCCACACCCTCATATTCACCTCCACAAAAATCACAAGCCAAGGGAGTATTGCTCACCGCATTCACACTAAGAGTATCAACCTTCTTTGTAGGATTTTCCAGCTGTTGAGTCAAAATCTTGTTATGAGCTAGAAGTGCATTCATTGAATCAACTCTAAGTATCCTGTCTTCACTATAGCTCTTTCCACATTCCTTTGGTAGTCATTGTAAGCCATCATCGCAAATAATTCCCAAGCTTCCTCTGTAGTTTTATAGTTCAAGGCCCCACCTGCTGCAGCATCAACCATGGCTCTAGTTTGAGGTAACATGCCATTATAAAAACTCTGCACTTGGATCCAGAAGTCAAAACAGTGATGTGAACATTTTCTCAATATCTCATTGTATCTTTCCCAGGCTTCATTGAGAGATTCCCCATCATGCTGTCTGAAAGAAGTAATCTCGCTTCTCAACTTCGCAGCCTTGGACGGAGGAAAATACCTTGTTAGAAATTTCTAGACCAAAATCGCCCAAGTGGTAATGCTTCCCTTTGCCAGTGAGTCCAACCAATTCTTAGCCTTGTCCCTCAAAGAAAAAGGGAACAACCTTAAACAAATAGCATCCTCACTCACCCCGTTCAGCTTCACAGTATCACAAATTTGCAAGAACCCCGCTATATGTGCATGTGGATCTTTATTGTCAAATCCTCCAAACTGATTGTTCTGAACCAAGTGGAGTAGAGCTAGCTTCAACTCAAAATTATTGGCTTGGACTGGAGGTCTTGTTATGCTCGCTCCACACCCATCCATGTTAGGAATAGAGTAATCCATGAGGGTCCTGGCAGGTGGATGTGGTGGGGGATCTACATTTTCTCCATCCATGTTGTGGGTTTGATTTTCTCTATTGTCTGTTATGTCTTCAACAACTACTTGAGTACCACCCAAATTCCTTCTTCGGTCTCTGGTTTGCTTTCTCAAAGCTCTTGCAGTTCTTTCTATTTCAAAGTAAAAAAGAAGGTTATCCGGATGAACAGTACCTCACATACAATGAAGACACAACGTCAGAAATGAGATAATCTAAACAAAATGCAGAAATTATGTAGAAAATTTAAAATTGCTACAAGTAAATAAAACTAAACAACTAAAACAGAAAGAAATAATGTTTAAATTAGTAGCTGCCTTCGATATTATCAATATTGGTAAAATCAATCCCCGGCAATAGAGCCAAAAACTTGATGGGTCCACAGCAAATGTACCAGATCGTCAAATAATAAAAACGGTGAGAAACCGGATATCGTTATCAGGGATTGGTTGCCAAATACCGAACAACGAGATTAACTACTATTTAAACTAAATTTTGGATCAAAGTGAGCTCTAGCAGCAAAATAAGATGAAGACAAGAACTAATGCAATAACAATATTTTTAGTATTTTTTATTAAGCAATTCAACAAACACTTGGTATGCAATATAAAAGATAATCAACTAATGAAAGAGATGGGATCAAGTTTCATTTGATTTCACTTGCTGCATATCAATTGGAATTAACACAAGATATTATTCCTATTTTGTTACCGAATTCTCTAAATTAATCAACTCCTAATTCCTTAGGCAATTAATCATTTATTTTCAAATAAAATCCCTAATTCCTTAGGTGATTCAAAAAGGTAATAAGCATTAGGATTTAGAATTCAATCAGGTAACTAGCAAATTAATGACTATTCCTAGCCTAAAGATAAGCAAGGTTCATAATCTCATAGCAAAATCATACATCAAATTTCCATTCAACATATAATCCTAAAATCATTCCAAAGAGGGTTAATCCTTAGAAAGCATTAAGAAAAGAGATCATAAACTCAAAATAGAATAATAACTCATGTTAATTGAATCCAATATTAAAAACAATCAAGATCCATCAAAATCCACCTAATCCCAACAAAGGGAAGTTTAGCTAGACATAGTGAAAGAAAGAACAAGGAAAAATAAAAAAGGAATGAAGAGCAAATCAAACTCCATGAAGATCTTCTCCCAAAGATGATCAAGAGTCTTCTTTCCTCCTTTAGGGTTGAAGGTTTCGTGTCCCAAGCTGCTCCCTTCAAACCTTGACTTAAAAGTGATTTTATAATGTCAGATGAAAGTTGGAAGTTTGGCTCAACCAAGCAAAAGTTGCGCTCAGCCAAGTTTTAAATTATTTCTCAGGTGGCCTTGCGCTCAGCCGAGCTTTTCTGCGCTCAACGCAACTTATCCAAAATACAACCTCTCGATTTTGCTCCTTGCGCTCAGCTAAGGTTTTGCTGCATTCAGCATTGGATTTCCAGAATGTGAAATTTCTCCTGCGCTGAGCCAAGAAGAAGCTTGGCTCAGCCAAGCTCTTCCAGCATGTTAAAATGATTTAAATTGCTCTTGAATCTCAATCTTTCCACAATGCAACCTCATGCTAGAATAAAAAGAAAATTATTAACATTAAAAACAACTAAATTAACCAAAATTAACAAGAATTAAGTAACAAGACAACTAATGAAAAATAACAAAGAACTAAGGGCAAAACAACTAAAAGAGTTTCCAAAAGAGACAAAACCACCCAAATTAAGCACACAATAACTAGATAATTGGTAGATTATCAATGACCCATTTGACTTTGTTCTTTCTTAGCGCACTTGGGCTGCATATCTTTGGAGCTACGTGCTGCGCTTTCTCTTAAGTTAATATTATGTCATAGTATTAAATGCTTGAGGGATAATATACTGAGAAAACAAAAGAAAAGAAAAATCTCACACACACAATTTAGTGAGTATTGTCAAAGGGTGTTTATTGGTTTGGGTTGACCCGATTAATCCGACAAACTAACTCAAACTAATTAAAAATAATTGGTTCGGGTTGGGTTATCGGGTCTAATTCGATTAATCATTTATTTAAAAAGTTAAAGATATAATGATATATATCTTTAATTTTTATTTTCAAATCTCAATCATTCAATTATTTTTATTTTGTTTTAGTTGCATATTAGGATAGTAACGTTTCAATGATTAACTTACTCATCTGTATTATAAAACTTTATATCTTAAAGCCTTCTCTGTGAAGTATATATATAACCTTCTTTGTGAAGTAATATACATTTAAAGTCATACATTTATATTACAAATGAAACTTATGATAATTTTAAGACGTTAAAATGTTTCTTGTCAAACTTAGTTTTACTTTTATCTTAATACTTGTACTATACTAGAAGGCTTATATGCTTAAAATTCATATGTAATTGTCTAATTGAGTTTGCAGTATTTAGCAATAATAGATTTGTTATTTTGCTATAAGAAAAAGTAATGATCAGACAACTAGATGACTTGAATTAAACCAACTCAACTTTAATCGGGTTGGTTTGGTTTTGATTACAGAAATTTTTTTTTTAAAACCAAACAAAACCAACCCGATCAAAGTTGATCAATTTGAATTTTTTTTTCTCCAAAACCCAAACCAATTCAACCCATGAATACTCCTATTATTGCCTAAGAGTTTGGTGTCAATATAAATGAACCATTAAGAGCTTGGTGTCAATATAAGTGAACCATTTAAGTGAGCCTTTTTGTTAGTCGATCATAACACTCTTTGAAGTATAGACATTGAGCTACCTAAACTATCTAGGTGCCTAATCTAGATATGGAGAACCCATATAAAAATTTAAGATTAGTGACTACATGCCACTTCATTTGAACACAGGCGACCCTTTCTTTTGTTGTTTGGAAGTGACATAACACAGTCGACAATTGTGGGTCTAATAATAGTGTAAATAGTAGTGTCTTTTAATTTTAAACAGTTGATCTCTCTCTCTCTCACACACACTCTCTCTCTCTCTCTCTCTTATTTTGGTTCCACACAATTAACAATAAAAAAAAGAAAAGCCCCCATAATAATTACTTCTAGGTTGGATCCAACTTCCCGTGATTAACAGGAACTTGGGGCACCTGCACTTACAAGACAATTTTGCCTCATGGGTCATCTTGTGCCCACAGCCCACTAGACAACGTAATCACTAAATCACCATTTCATAATTTATTAATTTTCAACTAGACTCAAAGAGTTAAGATGACAAGTTGATAATATATAGTTTTTTAGTTGAAAAATTAATTTTTTATTAAGAATAAAGATAATTTGTTTCTTTAACAAATACCATAATTTTATCAAAAAATAAATAAGCAAATTAAATTTATTTCTTTGTACATCGGGGGTTGAATATGTTACCTCTACTTAAATATTTTTTATGGTTTCAATGGTTTGAGTTAAGCTCATGACAATATAAAAAAATAAATAAAAATATTCACACCAAACTAGTGGCAAATTTAGTACTAAATAATAATCTTTCCAAACAAAAATTGAAAAAATATATTTCTTTTTAGAAATACCATTATTTTATCACAATTAACTAAACAAACTAGTGTCAGTTCTTTTATGTAAAAAATTGAATATCTCACCTTTATCTAAATTTCTTATTCCTCTAACCATGACTTACTTCAGTAATTTGGTGTTTTGTTCCTCGGAAACAGCCAAATATTTCACCCTGGATTGCTTTTCTTATTGTTATTTTAGTTTTGCTACAATTCTATACAATTGCAAGTCAAAGCAGAGTTATCATTCTGGATACAAAATAAAGTCTGAAGTCCTTTTCAATAATAAATAAATAATAGCAGTACTTTACCATAGGAAAAAAATAAATTATAGGAGTACTAAGTTGTTTCTTCGATTGCAACTTTTATATGATCAATTCAACGGTCATTCAGAGGAAACATCCTTTGATGTTACATTCAATGCAACCTTGAAATTGGCTTCTTGGAAAAGATCAATGGATTTAGCTGCATGGAAATAAAATTGACTTTACAAACCAATAATTGCCTCCCACTTGTTAAGAAATAATAAAGTAATGTATTTGCTGACGATGATGGGATTCAATCGTGTTTTAAATATTTAAAGAAAGATAAAACTTTTTTTTTTCATAGAAGTTAAGAATCTTCTTAAGTATATGAATTTGTTTAAAAGATGAGTTAGAAACAGAGCACTCAAGATATCACAGTAGTAAGTGAAAGGAGAATGTTCAAAATAAGAGTATTTAAGGCCTCGATTGGGTGGTTTTTGTTTTTATGTTTTTCAAAATTTTAAAATCTAATTTTAGTTTCAATTTTGAGTTTTAAATTTTAGGTTTTTTTTTTGTTTTTTGAGTCAAGTCATTCTCTTTATCTCGTCTCACTATGAATATACTTAATATTAAAAAATATTGACATATAAAAATAATTAAAAATGACAATAAAACAATGAAGTCTAAAAAAAATAATATAAATTTTGGCAACAAAAATAAATATTATAAAACTATAAAGATAATAAAAATGGTAATCATAAGCAGTAGGACCAACCATGATAACAACAACAATAATAAAAATAATTATAATGCTTATATAATTTGTGTTCAGTTCTTATTACGTAAAAATTACACATGAATAAATAGTAGAAAGATAATTGAAATGAAAGTACTTCATAGAATAAAAATTGTAGCACAAACATCATAAACCAACTAATAATTACGAAGCAAAAACGTTAAACGAACCAATAATATTCCTAACTACTGTATGATAAGCAATTTCACATTTTGATGGAAAATGCAAGAGAGATTAATGAAACCACAATTACTAGAATTGATATTATTATCTCGTGAGTCATTTTACATCAATAGAATTAGAAACCAAAACTTATTAGTGAATGAAACTTTACATCGTGAGTCATTAACATCATTAGAAACCAACAAAATCAAAACCATAATTGTAACAACATCAACCTTGTTGAGAAGGGGAAAGAGAAATGATGAGAAGGGTCCGTAAAGAAAATGAAAGGGTGGGAACAAAGTACAATAGAGACAAAAAAAAAAGTAGAAAAAAATAGCCAAAGAAGAGAAGAGATGGAAGAAGGAGAGAAAATACCTTCACAAAAGTAAGAGAGTCAAGAGTAGAAGAGCCACCAACAAGAGAGGAATGGTGAAGGGGATGGTAAAGGGTACGAAAGAGAGACATGAAGGGCCACGAGAGAGAACGTGGTTTTAAAATGAAAACTGAAACAAAAATCACAAAACCTATTTCTATGGTTTTGTGCCTTATAAGAAAATTGTTTTAAAATTAAGTAAAAGAACTAATTTGACCCCATTTTACTCGAACACGTTTCGTTGTCAAATTTAGCCTTTAAAACCAAAAATAAGAAACTTAGAACCACCTCGAACGAGGCCTAAACTTCTTAAAGATCAGTTAAAAGAAGATTGACAAAGAAGATTTTCTTTATTTACAATAGTTTTTGTTCAAAAGAATGACAACTGAATAACAACTTTTGAGTTTAAACACAACTTTGGTTGAAAGCAGAAAGATCAATTGTTTAATACACTTAAACTTAATAACTCCTTTTAGAAAATAAATATTAAGAATAGCAGTTAAGACTATTAACAAAAGAGAAGAGCTAAGAAAGAGAAGTTGTAAACATAGAGTTTATACTCATTTGACCAAAGCACTTGCTTACTTCCATTCCTTAGCTTCACTGAGATTTTTATACATTTATCAAGTAATCTTTCTTTCACTCTAGCCTCTTCATGCTAATTTATAAGTATTCTTTCTTCAACACTAGCATCTTCAGGCTAGAAACACCAATTACGTTAGCACAACAGCTAACTAACTTCGTACAATGATCACTATTGGATCAGCTTACAAAATGCAAGGTTGAGTAGTGTTAAAAATGGTACAAAAAACACTCTACGAGTGGATAATACAATGTCGTACATAATAATCTCTTTCTCATATTGTAACTAAGCGAAACTTAGCTTCTGCTAAAGGAGAAAAGATATGAGAAGAGTTAGAAGCACTGTTATATTGAAAGCTTGTTGAAAGGGCCATCCTTCTTCTTCATTTGTACTTGCAATTCTCTTATAGGAGCTGAATAATGCCAGGTGCAAGTATCCGTTGAGTGCACAATGTTTTATCAAAGAATCAACACGTTTTCAGGCTTGACTTTCCATGCTGATGAGAATAGTGGTTCTGAATGACTCTTCTTCTAACTTGTTAGAAACTTACATGCTTCTTATCATTCTTCTTGATGGTTCTAAGCAAGTGGGTCTACAAGCTTCATAAGAAAGTTGTATCTTCCTGTTTCTTTCAGACTTCTAATCTTGTTTGAGTTTGATCTTTGAGGTTCTTTAACAACATACTTCTGGAGTGAAACTTCATCAGCATAAAGAAGTTTCTTTTCAACTTGAGTATCCAAACCTTCTTAACCAAGTTTCTTACCAAGATAAAATCTAAAATCTGAAACTTGAGCTTGATTAATCTAATAAGAATTATCAGTGTAGGTTGTTAGGCATCAAAACTTGAAAGTTTTAGACTTTTGAGCTTACATTTGCTAATGAGTTTTCTTAGTATATTGGTTAAAGAATTAAAATAGAGAGTATTAAATGTAAAAATAAAGAATTTAATATCTTGTAAATTCAAAAATATTTAATATTTCTTCATTTAATAATTTAAAATTTTTATTAATGAGTATTAAATGTTTCTTAAATAGTGCCCTTAGGGCATTGATTAGCAAAAGCCATAAAGTAATGAGTGCTACTAACAAGTATAAGAAATATTTAATACCTTTTAATAAAAAAATTTAATTACTTAATGAAAAAAATTTTAAATATTTTTTGAGTTTCTAAAAATATTAAATGTTCTACTTTTACATTTAATTATTTTTATTTTAGTTTCTTAACCACATACATTGTTAGCATATGCCTAAAGTAATATGTAACTAGATGAAGACCCGCGCGTTGCGCGGGCAGAATTTTTTTATTATTATTGTAATTACATGTTATATATAAATGATGTTGTTAAACTTTATGTTATCATTATAAAGCTTTAGGAATGTTTGTATTATAAATATAAATTAAGTACATAACTTATAATATAGAGAACACTCACGTGACCCTCCACCTTACTCTAGATAAGTACAAACAATGTGAAACAATGAAATTCTAAATATTCTCTATATTATGGCATTAGACATTTCTATTCTCACTCCAACCGTTTAAGCTTTTATCTCTTACCAATGAAATTTTACAATGTAGAGGCTGCGAGGCCATGAGAACATATTTTGAACTGCATTAGCTTGTGTCACCTTCAAAGAAATCACTTTCAACCTCCAAACAAACATTAGAAACAGGAAATGCTACAAAGGTTGGGGCATCCCCTAGATAAGCCCAATCCATACCAAAGTAGACAATTCAACAACGCAAAGTGGTCTAAGACGAAAACAATTCCAATTCTTAAGATGCTTGACATAGTCCACCCAGGTCAAATAAAGCAAGACATAGGAAGCCCCAAGCAATAGCATGGCATCCAGTAAAGTGGATGACACTTGACATGTTTTAATAATTACATGTACCTGTCGGTGAGCATCCCTCACAATCTCAAGAGTAGCAGAACTAGAGTCACTTAATTTGGCTGTCTAGTATTAATATTAAGAAATTTCATTTCATAAAGTCAGTGTCAACTGCTAATTAAATTAATTAACTATGCACCTATCAATACAGATAATCAGAAATTATTTCTTTTTAATTGGCAATTTATTGAAATGGGAGACAAAAAGGAAGAGTACAATAAGGAAAAGAAATCCTTACATGACCAAAAGAGAACATCAAATGTAACATTAATTAACGTAAAAATGCAACCCTGCAATACATTTGAATATCTATGAAGAAAACCCATAAAAGGCTCAATAAGCAAAACCTTGTGATGAAGCCATGAAATGATCTTATTAATTACAATGTAAATGTGGCTATTAGACATAGTACTTGGAAATTTTTTCATTTCTCTCAATGATCAATCAATTTGAGACACTTATGTTAGCTTTGTATTAGGCTTTATTAGATGTTTATTATGCTCAATATTAGTATTTTAGACGAGTTTAATGTTGTTGGGCTTCATTGGGCTTTAATGCAAATTGTGAATAATTTTCGGATTTTGATGCATTTTGACCTTTCTTCCTTGGTTAGGAACTTGGGACTTGGTGATCCATTTGAGGTGATCTTGGTGTCCTTGGAAAGCTAAGACAAGGCTCTACAAGTTTCATGAAGAACTCAAGAGCTGGATCGGACTTCTAAGGGTCCAAAATATCCCTGCAATGCAGAGTGAGTTTGCTGTCACGAAAATACGGGCAGTGTGAACATATTGGACTACATAGTGAGCTATAGGCCTCCTCTTGGGCTAAAACTTAGCCATTGGAAAGATAAGACCCATATCTCCAACTTCACTAAAGACCATTTAGTCAATAGATGTCGTTTTAGGCATCATTATGAAGCTACAAGTTGGTTTGAATTTGGAAACACGTTCTGCCAACCTAACTTGAGGTAGGTGCAGTGTTTTTAGCATATCTGGAGTTCTAAAAGTCCAAATGGCATGATTCCAATTGCAAAATTTCAAGGAGACAACTGGCTACAACTTTCATGAGACCTCCTAGCCAAAATGCACCGTCTAGGTCATGAAAATCAAGCCAGAAGTCGGATAAGAGTTGCTGACTAACCACCAACCATACACCAACCCACCTACCATGCACCAACCCACCAACCATGCATCAAGCTTCCATATTTGACAATTTCCATGTTTTAATAGCTTGTATTCAGATTATGTACATATACAAATTGGCTTCTAGGATTAGTATAAATAGAGTCAATCTCTTTGTATTATGATTTATTCAATTTTAAGTAAGTTTGAAGAAAGTTTGAGTATTTGTGAGAGTTTTCTTTCTCTTCTTCTCCATTCTCTTTACAATTTCGTTTTTGTTCTTTTATTTCTGAGTTCTTCCTTCCCATCCATGGAAGGCTAGGCTCTTATAATCAATCCAAGGGATTAGCCATCTTGATGTTTAATTTGGAGATCTTGTTTCGCTTGTTTATATTGCTTAATTGTTATTCAAGTTTCTCTTCTTCCTCTTTTGATTTTTATCTAAATTAAATTGCTTAATTTGATTTAGATGTTGATGTGATAATAGCTTTATTATCATGTCTTCAAAGAGGATCACAAAGACTAAACAATTTATTAAAGCTTTTTGATAGATTGTTTAGCTTGGTTAAATTCTAGATCTTAAGTTAATCTATGTTGGATGGTGCTTACTTTATCTAACCTTAGTTAATCAAATCCTAGATGCTTATCTAGTAGAGGATTCTTGGATCATGTTATCTAAGGCCAAGAACATGGCTAGCAACTAAGTGGATTCCTTGTGATCAATGATGAATTAAACTCAAGGTCGGTAAATTTCCTTGGATTGATTACTTCTTTAGATTTGTTTACAACTTTAATTCTCGTACTCTTGTCAATCTTGTTAATCAACAACAAAACCCCCCTTTCTAATTATCTTGATCTGATTAAATCTTTGTTCTTTTTGGATCCTTGAGAGACGATTTGGTTCATGCTCTATACTACAAATTAGTTTGTGAACCGATAAATTTTATTATTTGACGGGTCTCGACAACCTCTTGTCAAATTTGGCGCCATTGCCGGGGACCCAAGGCAACTATTTGATCATTTCAAGACCCCATCTAACTCTAACAATTGTGTTTGTTTTGTTTTTGAAGCTTTTTCAAGTGGAATTCGGCTGAAATTGGGTAAAGGGCATTGTGTCAAGAATTTCGGTTTGGTAAAGTATCTTTGATTGACCTGAATTTTGGTACACTAATGAAAAACGTTATTTTGAGAAAGACTCACTATATATTGTGAGGTCACCCTTATTTTAGCCAAATTCCATTGTTTAGACCACTTTTTCATTTTTTTAATATTTTTTATTATTTTTTTGGATAGAATTTTTGTGTAGATTTTACCCTGTGGTGGTTCCATAATTTTTAAAATTCATTTGATACTATTTTTATTTTTGTTTAATTTTTTAGAGTATTTGTTTTAGGAATTTTTAGTGTTTTAGTTGTTATTGCTTTTCTAATACCTTCTTATGAACTGCATGCTGTATGACTAGGTCTGATCCTGGTACCTTGCATTCATTTGATCCTGAAATTGATAGAACATTTCATACACTTCATAGAATTCATAGGACTGGTAGTAGCATTCATAGAGCTAATAGAATTACTTCTGGAATTATGCTTGAACTTGACATTGCACCTAATCTTGTTGACTCTTTTAATCTTGTTGAGTCTGCTTCTGTTAGTACTTCAGTGTCTGATACTGAGTCTGCTAATTTTACTATGGCTGACTATAACAATAGGACCCTTAAGGAATTGGTTGCACCTGATATGAATTATCATCCTTTGTGCATTCAATATCTTGAACTTAATGTTGATTTTGAGTTGAAATCTGGATTGATACACTTGCTGCCCAAGTTTCATGATCTTGCAAGTGAAGATCCACATAAGCATTTGAAGGAGTTCCATATTGTCTGCTCTACCTAGGGATGTCAATTAATATTTGTGAGCGGGGATCCCCGCGGGCGGGGAATTTTTCTCTGTGGGGACGGGGACGGGGACTATACACCCCGCCCCGAATAAATTACATATATACCCTTTATTATATATATTATATATTTAAATATTAATAACATTTTTTACTTTTCACATTTTTTTATTAAATATTAATTTTTTTATTTTATTTTTGCAAACTCTGCACGCATCTCCCAAAGCAATCATAATTTCACGTTCTGAGCAGCAAAGCAAATAGCACATGGTGGGGATCACGGGGATCGCGGGGATAGCAGGGATCCGCGGGGACGGGGACGGGGGAAGAAAGTTCCCCGTGGCGGGGATCGGGGACGGGGAAAAATGTGGGAGGCGGGGACGGGGAGCGGGGGAGTACTCCCCGCCCTGCCCCGTTGACATCCCTAGCTCCACCATGAAACCTCATGGAATAGTTGAAGATCACATCAAGCTAAGGGCATTTCTTTTCTCCTTGGATGGTGCTGCTAAGGATTGGTTATATTACTTACAACCTGCTGCCATCACTTCTTGGAATGACATGAAAAGACTGTTTCTGGAGAAGTTCTTTCCTGCATCAAGAACTGCTGCAATAAGAAAAGATATTTGTGGCATAAGGCAAATCAGTGGTGAAACTCTCCATGAGTATTGGGAGAGATTCAAGAAATTGTGCTCGAGCTGCCAACACCATCAAATTAGTGATCAACTGCTAATCCAATACTTCTATGAAGGGTTGATGCCAATGGGAAGGATTATGATTGATGCTGCAAGTGGTGGAGCATTGGTAGACAAAACTCTAGCTGCTGCCAGAAACTTAATTGCAAACATGGCAGCAAATTCTCAGCAATTTGGTACTCGAATGGGTGCTGCAACCAGAGTAGTCAATGAAGTTAATACATCTTCACATGCTGATCAACAAAGGGAGGAACATAGATTGGATGAGCTCACTTCTTTGGTCAGACAGATGGCAATGGGACAACACGAACCACCTGTGCAAACCCCTGCAAGAGTTTGTAGCACATGTTCTAGTTCCTCTCATCCTACAGATTCGTGCCCCACATTGGAAGATGATTATGAGTTTCAAGACCAATCTATGGCTGCAGCTGGTATATTTCCTGGGAAGCCACAGTTCCATCAGTAGCAACAACAAAAATATGATCTATTCTCCAATACTTACAACACTAGATGGAGGGACCATCCCAATCTGAGATATGGGAATGCATCAAATTAGCAGCCACCAAACCAGTATAGACCACCATTCCAGCAACAAGTAAGGACAAATCAATTTCAGCCACATGCTGGACCAAGTAGACCATCATTCCAGCAGCAAGGTCCTATAGCCATGAAATATGAGCCCTCATTGGAGGATTTGGTGAAACAGTTGGCCACCAATAACATCCAGTTTCAACAGAGAATTGAAACCACCATTTAGAACTTGGAGACTCAAATTGGTCAACTTGCTACATCTATTCATGAATTAAAGTCACAGGGTTCTGGCCAATTACCCTCTCAAACTACTCCAAACCCTAGAGGCAATGTTAGTGTTATAGCTTTGCGCAGTGGTAAGCAAATCAATGGACCAGTGCAGCAGATAATTCCAAATTCTACCATTGATTCAGCAGCAAATTCAGATGTTGTAGCAGATTCAGCAGCAAATGATCCTACAACAATAAGCGTAAAAACCGCATTAAACCAAAGAAGCTAATGTAAAAATTCAAGACAACAGAAAAGTAAACATTCACAAAAGTCAGCTTCCAACATTCCTCTTCCTTTTCCCAACCGAATGATACAGCCGAGGCATATGGTTGAGACTGACTTGGATAAGGAAATTATGGAGACTTTTCAGAAGGTTGAGGTGAATATACCTCTCTTGGATGCAATTAAACAAATCCCCAAGTATGCCAAGTTTTTGAAAGAGATGTGCACCCATAAGAGGAAGCTAAAGGGCACTGAAAAAGTGAGTATGGAGAGAAATGTCTCTGCTTTGATTCAGCCCAACCTGGCTCCCAAATGTAAAGACCCAAGCACTTTTACCATCCCTTGCACCATAGGGCACCAACAGTTCACTCATGCGTTGCTAGACTTGGGAGCCACCATCAATGTAATGCCAAAGTCAGTTTACATTTCCTTGCATATGGGAGAGCTAAAGTCTACCGGCATTGTCATTCAGTTAGCAAACCGGAGCACTGCTCAACCTGCAGGAGTATTGGAGGACGTTCTGGTTCGGGTAAATAATTTAATATTCCCAGCTGAATTTTATGTGTTGAATATGGAAGATGAATCTGCCTCTTCCCCACCCCCATTGATCTTAGGTAGGCCATTTTTGAAGACTCCTAAAACTAAGATTGATGTGCATGCTGGTACCCTTTCCATGGAATTTGGTGATGATATCATTCAGTTTAACATTTTTGATGCCATGAAATACCCTTTAAAGGATCATTCTATTTTTCATTTTGATGTCATTGATTTACTGGTTGATAATATGCATACTGATATGTTGGCAGAGTTTCCTGAAATTGTAGGATACACTGATAGCATAGCTTGCGATACTTGTTCTGCCTATTTCAGACTTTCTGGTTGTAAACCCAATGCAATGTGTGCAGCTTGTGCTGAGATTTCTACATACTTGTCATGTGCTGTTGTTAATTCTGCTGACATTGATGATTCTGTTTCTGTTATTAATGGCAATGATGCTGTTATTAATGATGTTGTTATTCATCCTGCTGCTTAGTGTGATTCTTTTGATTCCATAGGATATGATGATGTTGTTTTGCAAGATTGTGCACAGCTTGCAGGCACAAGTGCAGCAAGTGCAACTGCTGAGAATTTAGCAGATTTAGTTTCGGTTCCAAAACTAGTACCGTCAGTCCAGCAACCACCCTCCATTGAACTTAAGCCCCTGCCCGAGCATTTGAAGTATGCATTCTTGGAGGAGGATGAGAAGCTCCCGGTGATAGTGGCCAAACACCTCCAACCTGAGCAAGAAACCAAATTATTGGAAGTCTTGAAGCAACACAAAAAGGCAATTGGTTGGACACTTGCAGACATTCCTGGTATTAACCCCTCCACATGCATGCACAGGATATTACTTGAGGAGGAAACTAAACCAGTGAGACAACCCCAGAAGAGATTGAATCCTCTCATTCTAGATGTGGTGAAGAAAGAGGTGACCAAGCTATTGCAGGCTGGCATTATCTATCCCATCTCTGATAGCATGTGGGTGAGCCCGGTGCAAGTAGTTCCAAAGAAATTCAGGGTGACTGTCGTGACCAAACAGAAGAATGATCTCATTGCAACCCGAGTGCAGAATAGCTGGAGAGTCTGCATTGACTACAGACGTCTCAACCAAGCCACTCGGAAAGATCATTACCCCATTCCGTTCATCGATCAGATGCTGGAACGGTTGGCTGGTAAGTCTCATTACTGCTTTTTAGATGGCTACACTGGATACTTCCAGATTCACATTGCACTAGAGGATCAGGAGAAGACCACATTTACCTGTCCCTTCGGCACCTTTACTTACAGACGGATGCCCTTCGCCCTCTGCAATGCCCCTGGTACCTTCCAACGATGCATGATGAGCATATTTTCTGATTTCTTAGAGGAGTGCATGGAGGTATTTATGGATGACTTCACTGTTTATGGTTCTTATTTTGATTCATGTTTAGCTAGCCTATCTAGAGTGCTTCAAAGATGCATTGAGACTAACCTTGTGCTAAATTTTGAGAAATGCCATTTTATGGTAGAACAGGGTAAAGTTTTAGGCCATGTAGTATCCAGTACGGGCATTGAAGTAGATCCTGCCAAGATTGATGTAATTACTTGTTTATCTTACCTCATATGCGTGTGGGAAGTGCGTTCTTTTCTTGGTCATGTAGGTTTCTACAGGCGCTTCATTGCCAACTTCAGCAAGATTGCCCTTCCATTTTCCCACTTACTGCAGAAAGATGTATGTAACACCCTCGGTAGGATATCACATTTAACGAAATATTAAATTAAGTTTAAAAATACTTTTATAATATCTACATATAAAATATGAGTTCCAAAATTTCTTTTCACGGATATAACATTAATCAAACAGATTAGTAATAATATACATATCGAGATATGAACAATACGCATACTTTATATTACTTACTGTTTAAGTTTATCGGTAATACATAATACAAATCATAAGTACTGACAAGAAAATAAATAAACATACAATACTAATGTATTATTATTATCTGGCCATCATAGTCTACTTACGGAGAAGGGTCCTCCTCCGGATCCTCCTCGGGATCTTCCTCCGGATCCTCTTCGGGATCTTTTTCTAGGTCCTCCTCCGACATGGGCCTTTCGGGTGCAAGCCATCCGAAGTTAGTAGGCCTCCTTACAGAAATTCTAGCAGTTCTACGCCCAGGAGATCTACGGAAGAAACTTCAGAGTCTTCCTGGGGAGTATACTCAGTGTCAAAACCCCACAAATCCCTAATTGGCATAAACAATTCTACAAAGCAAGTAATTGTAAATGAACTAATAGGATTCCCATGACGGGTTCTACGAAGTGTGAGAGATATGTCTCCAACATACTCTACGCATTCGGTTTCTAAATGTACGTACCACGCTTGCGGACCTCCGTGGAATTGGACTTGGATGATACCCAAGAATTCACGCCTGTCGCCCATCTTGGTTTTTATAACCAGATCACAAATATAATATAATAGAACGGGTGAGATTCTAATATCATCATAAACCAATAAAGCAGTATAGAAAAGATAGTACAACCAATCTACACAACATAATAACTATTTAACAGTTATACCTATTATCACATCAATGAGTAATCAAGTTTGACATAGACCAAGATAAAGCAACAGTGTAACAACTGACTATGCACATACTCAATGATTGACCCCTACTCCATGGAGCTATACACAACAGTCGGAGAGAGTGATTGGGAGTACATGTTTCGTATCTCATTAGCCCCAAAAGTGCAATATAACCTCAATTGCGCAACTTGGCTCACGAGAACACTCTCCACCAATCGGGAATAAGATAGTGTCTGGTCGGGATCGTTCGGTGTGTTGCAATCATATTACCACGGCACAACAGTGCTTCCAACTGGCCCCCTGTGGAGTTTCCGCACCCCGACGTTCCCAAGATCATTCATAGATTTTCACTACACAATTCGCACCCGTACTAAGGTGTAACTCAATCTCCTCTGCATTAAAGCCTTGACCACAAATCTTTACAGACTTTTCTTAATGCAACACACAAAAATGCAATTTATTTATAAACGGAATAAAACAATCCCCTCGGGATTTCAAAATCACGTAACACTACAGTTATGGTTTTTCAAACATATAACCCTCCTGTTACAGTTTTTCTGTCATGTAACATTTCTGTTACGTTTTTCAGTCCCGTAAAACTATTTTTCTATTTTTCAAGTCGAGTAACTTAAAATTTAATATTTTTCAATCGCGTAAGACAAAATAATTATTTTTCAATCGCGTAAAACTTTTTCTGTAAATTCCTAATCGCATAAGACATAAATATCATATTTTAATCGGTTTAGGCTTAAAGATTCACTTTTAAACAGCAAAAAGGTTTTCTGTAATTTCCAAATTGCGTAAAACATATTCTGTAGTTTTTAATTCATAAGGCATAAATAAATCACTTTTTAATCGCAAAAGGGTTTTCTGTAAACACCAAATCGGGTAAAGTGTTTTCTGTCCATTTTAATACATAAGGCATAAATAAATCACTTTTTAACCGTGAAAGGGTTTTCTGTAAACACCAAATCGGGTAAAGTGTTTTCTATCCATTTTAATCGCGTAGAGCTTTTAAAAATCACTTTTCAACTATGAAAGGGTTTTCTGTAAACTCCAAATCGCATGAAAGTGTTTTTCGTAAAAACGAAGCAATTTTGAGCTTATTTAATTATTTCCCAATATATTATTATTATTATTGATAAAGATCAATTAAAACATCATAAGTATAAATTAAAGCATTATTTCGGCTTTGTTTAATAATTCCGCTCTTTTCTATTTATTTACAGAAATCATTAAGTGAATTAAATATCCCCTAATTAATTAATTTAAACAATTAATAAAATAAACTCTTTTGTAACTATAGAGTTTTTAAAATGTTCAAAGGTCTTTGGACCAAAATCCATCATTTTCCCACCATGATTTCCATAACACCAACCAACCGTATGTATGTCCAAGAAATATTATGCATCTAATATTACCATATATGCAATATTTCAAAGCCATAAAAACACAGGCTAAATAAAGCATATAAACACTAAATACAACATATAAACACAGAACACAAATCATAAATCAAGAAACATAAAGCATAAACAATTTAAATATCAATTATAACTACTCATACGAAATTTTAAGAACATGAACCATAAATCCTATTTTCCTACCAGAATATTGGTTGATAAAGAAATATCCTTTTGATTCTTCAACTTTGGGATTTCTCAAGAAAACGGTTTTGAGAACAATTTCTTCTTAAGAAACTTTCTACACAAGATCTTCCTAAAATGATGTTTGGATTCTAAAACTAGAAATAGAACTTGGATCACAAATTTGAGAGAAAAGCTCAAGGGCTTGGCTGTGACTTTAGAGAGAGAATGGAGAGGAAATTGGTGAGTTTTTCAATGGTGCTTGAATGCTTATTTATAGGCAAAGTTTAGGACAATTTGGTAATTAAAAAGTTTATAGGTAATGACATTTTTATCCCTCCCCACTTGTTTGGCCACCCACCTTGAAGCTTGTAGAAGTTTGGAGAAGCTTGGAGAAGAATGTGTATTCTACGTATAAATACTAGTATGTATCATCAAATGAAAAATAAAATACGCCTAAATTTTGTTTCATGATAAAATCCCTTAAAATGGAAATTTTCTAAATCTGTTCTCGGATTTGAGTTTCGAAAACTCTCCTACTCCTAATAAATGGTCAAAGCATTTATGGGTCAAAATTTTAAAATTATTATTTTATTATTCGAAATACCCCCGGTTTAACACATAAGGTCAGCAAAAACTAAAAATTCCCAAAAATAGAAAACTTAAGAATCTGGTCTTAGAATCGAGTTTCGTGACTTTCCCCGGCCCTAATAAATAGTCAAGGTATTTACAGGCCAAAAATATAAGCTTTTATTTTTATTTTCTGAAATTGGCCCGAATCGACACATAGCATTCAAGAAAATACACTAATTTTAAATGAAGTTCAGAAAATTTCCCAAAAATCATCATAAATCACAAAAATTGAGAAAATCAATATTTCAATTAAAAACAGAAATTTCGGGGTGTTACAATGTAGAGTTTAATTTTGATGACAAGTGCAAGGCATCTTTCAACCACTTGAAGCAGGCCTTGACCAGTACCCCCATCATCCAGCCACCTGACTAGACATTACCATTTGAGTTAATGTGTGATGCTTCTAACTATGCAGTAGGAGCAGTCTTCGCACAGAGAGTGGGGAGAGCTTCTCATGTGATATACTATGCTTCCAGAACTCTAGATGCTACTCAAGCCAACTATACCACAACTGAAAAAGAGCTTTTAGCCATTGTTTTTGCTTTGGATAAGTTTAGATCATATTTGCTTGACTCTAAGGTTGTTGTGTTTACTGATCATGCAGCTCTTAAGTTTCTTTTGAAGAAGCCAGAGGCAAAGCCCTGACTAATAAGGTGGATGCTACTGGTCCAAGAGTTTCATATAGAGATCTGTGACAAGAGTGGAGCAGAAAATCTAGTGGCAGATCACTTGAGCCGCATTGAAAGGGCTTCAGATCCCTTCCTTGTACAGGGCTCCTTCCCAGATGAGCAGCTTCTGTAGTTGCAAGGTAAGAACACCTCCCATTGGTTTGCAGATATGGTTAATTTTTTGGTTGCTGGTGTTCTTCCTGCATATTTTACTAGAGCTCAATCTGATAAATTGAAAAGTGAGTCTAAGTACTATGTATGGGATGATCCTTATCTATGGAAGCTTTGTAGTGACCAGATTATTAGAAGATGTGTCTCTGATCATGAGTTTCATTCTATTCTTAGCTTTTGTCATACATTTGCATGTGGTGGGCACTTTGGCTCCCAACGTACAGCTAGGAAGGTTTTGGACTCTGGATTGTCTTGGCCTACCCTATTTCATGATGCATATATGTTTTGTAAGTCTTGTAAACAGTGCCAGGAGAACAGGGACAATTTCACACAGGAATGAGATGCCTTAGCAGCCTATGCTGTCTTGTGAGATATTTGATGTTTAGGGTATTGATTTCATGGGCCCTTTCCCTATTTCCTTTGGTTTTATTTATATTTTGTTGGCTGTTGATTATGTATCTAAATGGGTGGAGGCAAAGGCCACTCGGACTGATGATTCCAAAGTTATTATGGACTTTGTTAGATCACAGATTTTCTGCATGTTTGGAATCCTGAGGGCCATTATCAGTGATCAGGGTTCACACTTTTGTAACTGAAGAATAGAGGCTTTGATGAGAAAGTACAGCGTCTTGCACAAGATTTCTACACCTTATCACCCCCAGACAAACGGGCAAGCTGAGGTCTCGAACTGAGAGATCAAGCACATACTTGAGAAGACAGTCCAACCTAATAGGAAGGATTGGAGCCTGAGACTTGAGGATGCTCTGTAGGCTTACCGAACTGCCTACAAGACACCAATAGGGATGTCCCCATACCAGATTGTCTTTGGGAAGGTGTGCCACCTTCCGGTGGAAATTGAGCATAAATCCTATTGGGCGGTGAAACAGTGTAACCTTGACTTGAGTCAATCCGGATCTCAAAGGAAGCTCCAACTTCAGGAACTTGAAGAGCTTCGATTAGAGGCGTATGAGAACTCCCGGATCTACAAGGAGAAGACTAAACTCCTTCATGATAAGATGTTGGTACGAAAAGAGTTCACCATTGGTCAAAAAGTCCTTCTCTACAACTCTCGCCTCAAACTAATGCCCGATAAGCTTCGTTCTAGGTGACTTGGTCCTTTCATTGTTATTAATGCTTTTCCTTATGGTGCAGTAGAAATTAAGAGTGAAGCCACCAACAAAGTGTTCAAAGTTAATGGTCATCGCCTCAAGAATTTTTATGAAGGAGCTCAAGAGAACCTCGTGGAGGAAGTTCAATTGCAGGAGGCCCTCTACCATGATTAATCACTACTTTGTTGAAAATAAAAAATAAAAAAATTAAGCCACGTTTAAGGTCAATGGCCAGAAATTGAATCATTATTAGGGATGACCAATCGATCGTGCAAGATCTTCAATCACGTTGGCTAATGACATTAAAAGTAGTGCTTCTTAGGAGGCAACCCAAGTTTTCTAACTCTTTCATCTTTCAAACTTTGACTTATTTGCTATCACAGGAATCGAGACAGAAAATCGGTGCCAAGTGAGAAAATTTATCAAAGTTTGATTTTTTTGTCATTATTTTGTTTGTTTTTCTTTGACAGATGAATTTTCACCGATTAAATGGTGGATAACGGTACTCCGTGAAAATCTTTTTTGGTCCCTTCAGTTACCCATAAATACTGAAATCTGTATATAATTTTACTCAATTTTTTTTCTTTTTTCTCTTTATTCTTTCTTTCGAAATGGATAATCATCTTGTTAACCTCTGCACGCGATTCCCTTCTCTCCCTCAAAATGCTTTAACTAACATTTATTGTGCAAGGTTTGAGAGATTAAGGATGCTTATGCACAAAGGCATCCCTGGGGATATACGCTGGTTGATCGAAGCAAAGGTCCGAATCACAGAGGAATTTTCTAACGCTCTTGTTTCATATATGCCAGGGCTAGGCAAAAGTTCATATGCAAAGAAAATAAGAGCAAAGAGAGCATGAGCGTTATAATCTTGGGAATCTGACTCAAAAAGACCCTGTTTGCCAATTTTTAAGAAAATTGGATGGGAAACCTACCAGAGGAAAATGTGAGCCACAATCACACCTCCTGTAAGTATTATTTTTTATTTTTCCTTTTCCTTCTTGTTTATTAAAAAAAATTCAAAAAAAAATTCAAAAAAAATTTTTAAAAAACAAAGCCGTATTTTTTTGAAATATGCATTGCGTATTTTCAAACTTCTTCTGACACATATAGATTAGTCTTTTATCCTTGTCATATAGCTATTATCATTGCTGTGCTTCTTTTCAAACTTGTCTGACACACGGATCTACCCCTCCTTTATAGGTGTAATTATTACAATTGAGTTTTTATTCTTTAAATAATGCATTTTGCTCTCTTTAGATCGTTGATAAGGTGAGAGTACAGAAAAAAGAAAAAGAAAAAGAAAATGGAAGTCACTTCAGTTCGTCCGATCAAGAGTGTTTGTGTCTTTTGTGGATCTAATCCTGGGAAAGATAAAGAGTTTGTAAATATTGCACATCATCTTGGTCGAGTGCTAGATGAAAGAGAAATCCATTTAGTTTACGGAGGAGGTAGTCTTAGGTTAATAGGTTGTGTAGCAACTGCTGCACATTTGGGAGGTGGTAAAGTCCTTGATGCCATTCCTAGTCCTTTAGATATTGGCAATCCCACTGGAAAAACAGTAGGTCATGAAGTAATGGTATCTTGCATGCACCAACGAATGAACATTATGATAGCAATTGCTGATGCCTTTATTGCCCTACCTGGTGGTTTTTGAACTTTGGAAGAGCTCTTCCAAATTACATCCTGGTCACAACTGAACTTTCACCAAAAACCCATAGGTATATTAAATATTAATGGTTTTTATGACAGTTTGTTTTGTTTTCTTGATCATGTTGTAGAACAAAGGTTCATTTCACAAGCGACACGTCAAATTCTTGTAACCGCTGCAACCCCTGAACAATTGCTTGATCAACTACATGAATTTGTCTCCCAACGTCATCTAGCAATGACTCCATTGAATTGGGAACAAGGCAGCAGCAACAAAAAGCAAAAACTTGATTTGACTTTGTCCTTGTGAATTTTTGTTTTCTCTTATGGTTTTAGTTTTTTTTTTATAATTTTTCTTATTTCAGGCCTGATTTGCAGTTTTCTGGTAAGACCTTCTACACTCTACCTATCTTTATTTTGACATTGGGGACAATGTCTTAAATTAGTTGGGGGAGGGATAATTGACAACACCATGAACATAGTTTAGTTTAAAAAAATAAAAAATAACCAGCTAATCTTTATTGTTACTAGCTTATTAGATGTATGATGGCAAAATAAGGAGTAATTTTGCTCTTGAGACGCATCTTAACTTGCATTTCATAATATGTCTTAAATTATTTTGTTCTTGCATATAAAAAAAATTTCATTTTGATCTTTTCAATTAATTTTGATGCAAGCATGTGCTGAATCTGAGCTTAATTGATAATAAAAGTATGCAAAACATTTTATAATTGAATCATTTCATGATATACATGTGTATATGACTGTGGATATTAAGAAGAAACATAGTTGAATTGAGTGAATGTTCCATACTTTTGTGAGTTTTGGGCTTTTCCAAGTTTGATACTTACACTTGGTTTATTTCTTTCATGAGTGATGTCAATTATGAATTTATTTTCTAGAACTTGCATTAAATCGATTTGAGATTACATTGGTCTGTATGTTGCATGAAAATGACAGAGGCATTTTTCTTGATTTAGCTGCTTTGGCCAAATAAATCTACCTTGCATTTATCCCATTGTTAACCCCCTCTGAGCCTACTTGCTCATTCTTTGTTCTTAGCTCATTACAAGCCTTGAGTGAAAAACCATGTTTTACCTCACCTTAGAGAATATGAGAGCATTGATTTTCCAATTGGAGGAGCTATTTTGCTTACAATGATTTAAGTGTGGGGGAATTGGTATGCTGATGTGAAATGCTTGGTACAAAAAAAAAAGAAAATAAAGCCAAAAGGTTGAAAAAGAAAAGAATAGAAAAAGGAAGGAATATATGAAGAGAATGAGCATTTTATGATTTTGGGTAAAATTTTATGCTTTCTACTCGAGTTACTCTCCAATGCTCTTTTATTCTCTTTGGTTTTAACCTGCTATTATCCATATTGTTCCTTTCCTTCACATTATAGCCATTACAACCTTTTTGAAAGACCTCTTGATTTTTGCAATTTATTTGATCTAAGTAGTGGAGAATTGATGTATATGCAAGCCTATGGTAAAATACTTTCATAATTTGACTGAGTTGAGTGCAAACAGTTAACCTAAACACCTTGTGTGATTTGAGTGTCACTTGTGAGGAATTTTACTCAATTTGAACATGCCTATTTCTGATTAAAACATGATTATGCTATACTTTATTCTCAATTGGTTTGATTCAACTATTCTTTGTTAAGCATACTTAACTTATTAATTATGATTTATATTTGATACAATGTTTGTATTTGAAAATTAGTTGAATTGATTAAATAAAGTATTACATGTTTGTGGGTATCATCCTTGTAAACCCTCACGAGACTATAACTCGTCCACTAGGGACACTTAGGGGTTTAAAGGCTTGTGGCACATGCTAAGTGCCATCGTGT
This sequence comes from Styphnolobium japonicum, assembly GCA_023212625.1. Classification (NCBI taxonomy): domain Eukaryota; kingdom Viridiplantae; phylum Streptophyta; class Magnoliopsida; order Fabales; family Fabaceae; genus Styphnolobium; species Styphnolobium japonicum. The sequence continues at coordinate 30,753,957 of JALBWW010000009.1, forward strand.
TTTCCGACGAAAGTGGATTAGATTACGTATAATCAGTTTTTATGCTTTTAGTTTAATAATATGATGTTTCTTGTTTTTCTTTAGTTTTGTTCTTATGTGTTTTGCCCAGGAGTGCAAAAGCTTAAGTGTGGGGGAATCTGATCAATCAATTTGAGACACTTATGTTAGCTTTGTATTAGGCTTTATTAGATGTTTATTGTGCCCAATATTAGTATTTTAGATGAGTTTAATGTTGTTGGGCTTCATTGGGTTTTAATGTAAATATTGGATAATTTTCTGATTTTGATGCATTTTGACCTTTCTTCCTTGGTTAGGCCATAACTTGGGACTCGGTGATCCAATTGAGGTGATCTTGGTGTCTTTGGAAAGCTAAGACAAGGATCTACAAGTTTCATGAAGAACTCAAGAGCTGAATCGGACTTCTAAGGGCCCAAAATAGCCTTGCAATACAGAGTGAGTTTGCTGTCACGGAACCATCTGGGCAATATGCACATATTGGACTACATAGTGGGCTATAGGCCTCCTCTTGGGCTGAAACTTGGTCATTTGAAAGATAAGACCTATATCTTCAACTTCACTGAAGATCATTTTGTCAATAGATGTCGTTTTAGGCATGATAATGAAGCTACAAGTTGGTTTGAATTTGGAAACACGTTCTACCAACCTAACATGAGGTAGGTTCAGTGTTTTTGGCATATCTGGAGTTCTAAATGTCCAAATGGCATGATTCAAATTGCAAAATTTCAAGGAGACAACTGGCTACAACTTTCATGAAGACCTCAAAGCCAAAATGCACCGTCTAGGTGATGAAAATGAAGCCAGAAGTCGGATAAGAGTTGTTGACTAAAAGCCACCAACCATACACCAACCCACCTACCATGCACCAACCCACCAACCATGCATCAAGTTTCCATTTTTGACAATTTTCATATTTTTATAGCTTGTATTCAGATTATGTACATGTACAAATTGGCTTCTAGGATTAGTATAAATAGAGCCAACCTCTTTGTATTAGGAGGATTCAATTTTTAAGTAAGTTTAAAGAAAGTTTGAGTATTTTTGAGAGTTTTCTTTCTCTTCTTCTCCATTCTCTTTACAATTTCGTTTTTGTTCTTTAATTTCTGAGTTCTTCCTTCCCATCCATGGAAGGCTAGGCTCTCATAATCAATCCAAGGGATTAGCCATCTTGATGTTTAATTTGGAGATCTTGTTTCGCTTGTTCATATTGCTTAATTGTTATTCAAGTTTCTCTTCTTCCTCTTTTGATTTTTATCTAGATTAAATTGCTTAATTTGATTTAGATGTTGATGTGGTAATAGATTTATTATCATGTATTCAAAAAGAATCACATAGAATAAACAATTTATTAAAGCTTTTTGATGGATTGTTTAGCTTGGTTAAATTCTGGATCTTAAATTAATCTATGTTTGGATGGTGCTTACTTTATCTAACCTTGGTTAATCAAATCCTAGATGCTTATCTAGTAGAGGATTCTTGGATCATGTTGAGGCGTCTTGATATGATCTAAGGCCAAGAACATGGTTAGCAATTAAGTGAATTCCTTGTGATCAATGATGGATTAAACTCAAGATTGGTAAATTTCCTTGGATTGGTTAATTTGTTATTTGCATTTCTTTAATTCAATACGTATATTTTCTTTTCAATTCATCAAAACCCCCTTTTTATTATCTTGATCTGATTAAATCTTTGTTCTTTTTAGATCCTTGAGAGATGATTCGGTTCATGCTCTATACTACAAATTAGTTTGTGAACCGGTAAATTTTATTATTTTACGGGTCTCGACAACTTCTTGTCACTCAACCAAACATATGAATCATGTCAAATATAACATCACTCAAAAGAAATTTTTTTTCTTTCCTTCTTATACAGAACCTAAAATAGAAAACTGTTTAATTGCACAAGATAAGCCAATATGAAAAACTTCTAACTATTTAAATGTTATGATTCTTTCTCACATTAAGATACGAGGATGTCCATATACATTGCTAGTAAGATCATTGAAAACTAATTCCATTTGCATCTCAAAGTATAAAGCTGGACCAACATGATCCAAGCATACAAGACCTATAATTTCAAATCGCAACAGAAAGCAAAAGGTATGAAACAGTTGTAGAAGCAGGAAAACCCAAAACATATATGAAAAAAAGTACCCATTGACAATCACACAGTTGAAACTTGAAACAACAATTTTATTGATAACTAAAGACAATAAAAATTCTGTCTTAACTTAATTGTAGCTTCGATCACCAAATAAGTCAAAATCTTGTAGCCTTATAACTTGTCATATCTTGATCAAAAACCAAAACAACCCCTCAAACATAATTTTGAATTTTCTTTCCATTTTCCTAACTTCCTACATATATAAAAATAAAATTAAAAAGAAGTGTTGTAAATTGTTATTAAGATGAAGTATATAGAACTTGTAATCTCTTGAATTTAGTAACTCGAATTTGATCAATGGTCTTGGGGCCCTTGAGATACCCTTAATGTTTACCAAACTCATATAACAAGATTCAAAACTGAAGCCATGATATTTCCAATCAAAGGAAGAGAGAGAGAGAGAGAAATGACACTGAATGAATCAAAATTCAGAGCTCAAAAAAGAGGAAACTTTGAATGAGTTATTGCAGATACAATCTGAAATGAATTTGATATTGATATTGATAGTATGGTACCTTTAGTGGGTTCTCCAACCATGACCACAGTGACCATTGTGAACTCACTATGGATTTTGATGATAACAAGAAGTGACTCACATCGAAGAACAAGTCCAAGCCTTATTGAAGATTTTCATTTGACTTTGATTCTTTGTAAAGGGTAAAATGTTAGTTATTGCTTAAAGCTCTTGAATCTTTAAAGTATCCATTAGCATAAAAGAAAACTCTTTTCAAAACCTAAGTGTTGGTGGCAAGTTGTTTTAAAAACTTCTCTAAAGTCTTTCAATTTGTTTGAAAATTGTTTTGGCTTCAATCTTGTTTGTTTGCAAAGCCAAAATTAAGATTTTAGGGTCTTGTATCCGGATACAAGTCTTTGTATCCGAATACCATTCCTTGGAAATTTAAATTTCGGCTCCTGAAAGCCAAATATCAGGATACAAGCCTTTGGTATCCAGATATTTGTCTCCAAAGGCAAATCAACTCTGAAATATCCGGATACAACAATATGATATCCGGATATCATGCTCCAGTAGCCAAAACACCTCTCTAATATCAGGATACAGCTTTCAGATATCAGGATATCTTATCCAAATATCAGGATACGAGCTTGGATATCAGGATATCTCAATCAGATATCAGGATATCCTGTTCTTGGCTAAACCCAGAAATTATGATATCCGGATACAAGGTTCAAATATCCGGATATCTCTTGCGTGAAACTCCTTCATAATGACTAGTTTTTGCATTTAATGGTTTCCAACCACCGCCAACGGATCTAAAATGCTATGATGTATTTATCCTATCACGTGGGGAGTTAATAAAACAGAACAACCACTCTGAAATCATTTATTGAGAGCATTTAACTCCCTGCATTCTTGTAATACTTTGTTATTAAGCTTTAAGTGATATTATATCTTTACCCATCAATCTTCAAGTTGTATATCTGCTCTTTTGAGAGTAGTAAACACTTCAAACACTTATTTTTCGTGTAAGAATCCAAGGGTAGGTGTCCCTTGTTGTATTTGAGTGTGGCTCTTGCACAAAGAGGGTGGAGGATCCCAAACTAGTGAAGAGTGCTCTCTTCTTGTAAGGGTTTCTCAAGCACCCAAGTTAGAAGCTTGAAGTATAGTAGAAATCTCGGGTGGACGATCTCGAGGACTGGACGTAGATCACAAGGAGTGATTGAACCAGTATAAATCTTGTTTGCACTCTCTCTTCCCTACACTCTTTATTTATCCAAGCTTTACTTTTATATCTTGTTTCTTGGTGCTTTCAATCTTGATAAGTTGTTCTCTAGATTGCTTGTGTGGTGTTGTTATTTACATTAGTCCATACCTCTCTTGATTCTATTGATTCAATAAAATTAGTACCATTAAAGCTTTTGTGAAAAATTTGTGAAAAGTTTTAGAACTCAAATCACCCCCCTCTTGAGTTATTGAAGCCACTTTGCAACAAGTGGTATCAGAGCTTAACTCTTGTATAAAGAGCTTAACCGCTTCAAGAGAAGAGATGGCTTCTTTTCAATTTGTTTTACCCGAAGGAGCTTCTATTAATAGACCTCCAGCTTTCAATGGTACTGGTTACACTTATTAGAAAGAAAGAATGAAGATTTTCATTGAATCAATTGATCTTGATATTTGGGATGCCGTTGAAAACGGTGCTTTTGTTCCCACAAAATTAGAGGAAGGCCATGTGGTCACAAAACCAAGAGCTGAATGGACTGATGAAGATAAAAAGAAAGTTCAATACAATGCTACGGCCAAAAACATCATCACTAGTGCCTTAGGGTATGATGAGTACTTTCACATTTCAAATTGCAAAACTGCACAAGAAATGTGGGATACACTTCAATTAACCCATGAAGGAACTAGTGAGGTGAAGAGGTCGAGAATCAACACTCTCACACATGAATATGAACTTTTTAGAATGAATCAAGGTGAAAGCATACAAGATATGCAAAAGAGATTCACTCACATAGTTAATCATCTAGCCTCATTAGGGAAGACATTTCCAAATGAAGATTTAATTAACAAAGTGTTGAGATGTTTGAGCAGGGAATGGCAACCCAAGGTGACCGCAATCTTCGAATCAAGAAACTTGTCCACCTTAACTCTTCCAACTCTCTTTGGAAAGCTCCAAGAGCATGAAATGGAATTGGTGTGACTAAATGAACATGAAGGCGTTGACAAGAAGAAGAAGGGAATTGCTCTCAAGGCCACTTCCTCTCATCATGAAAATGAAGATGATGATGGTGGCTCTATGGAAGACCTTGAAATGAATGAAGAAAACTTTAGTCTTCTTGTGAGAAAATTTAGGAAGTTTCTTAAAAAGAAAAACAATGGAAGAAGACCACCCTTTCCTCCCAAGAAAAACTTCACAAAGGGAGAGGGCTCAAATCCAACACCTCCAACATGCTTTGAATGTGGCAAGCTGGGCCACATGAAGATGGATTATCCACTCTATCAAAAGAAAGTAGAAAGATTTGAAAGAAGGCCTAAACAAGAGAATAAAGGAAGAAGAGCATACATTGCTTGGGAAGAAAATGATTTGAGCTCATCGGATGACTCCGAGGATGAGGAAGCAAACCTTTGCCTCATGGCAAATGATGACTTAGAGGTAGTATCTCAATCTCTTGAATTACAACCTACTTATGATGAATTGCAAGAAGCTTTTGAGGAATTGCATGAGGAATCCTTGAAATTAGCTAAATTAGTTTCCACTTCAAAGAAATCAATTTTATCTCTAGAAAATCAAATTCCTTGCTTAAACAATGAAGTTGAAGAACTAAAGATTGAAAATGAAACTCTTGGTTTGATCTATGCTAATTCTTCTTGCTCTACTTGCATATCACATAAAAATGTTCCCTCATTATCCTTATCATGTTCCTCTTGTTTGATTTTGGAAAAGAAATTGAGGACTTAAAGAACACCCTTGCAAAATTCACTTTTGGAAGGGATAATCTAAATATTTTGCTTAGAAAACAAAGATGTGTTTTTGACAAAGCCAGTTTGGGATACAAACCCAAGACTCAACAAAAGTTTCATAAAAACTTCTTTGTTTCTACAAAAATGTCAAGTAGTCCATTCATAACTTGTTTCCATTGTGGCAAGAAGGGACATAGTGCACCCACATGTAGAATAAGGAAAAATATTCATTTTGGGCAAAAGAAAATATGGGTTCCTAAGGGTACCTTGGCTAAAACTAACACCAAAGGACCCAAGAAAGTTTGGGTACCTAAAACCAAAACTTAAATCTGTTTATAGGTGTGCTTGAAGGCCAAGAGCTCAAAATGGTATCTTGATAGTGGTTGCTTGATCAATCAATTTGAGACACTTATGTTAGCTTTGTATTAGGCATTATTAGATGTTTATTGTGCCCAATATAAGTATTTTAGATGAGTTTAATGTTGTTGGGCTTCATTGGGTTTTAATGTAAATATTGTTTAATTTTCGGATTTTTGATGCATTTTGACCTTTCCTCCTTGGTTAGGCCATAACTTGGGACTCGGTGATCCAATTGAGGTGATCTTGGTGTCTTTGGAAAGCTAAGACAATGATCTACAAGTTTCATGAAGAACTCAAGAGCTGGATCGGACTTCTAAGGGCCCAAAATAGCCTTGCAATACAGAGTGAGTTTGCTGTCACGGAACCATCTGGGCAGTATACACATATTGGACTATATAGTAGGTTATAGGCCTCCTCTTGGGCTGAAACTTGGTCATTTGAAAGATAAGACCCATATCTCCAACTTCACTAAAGACCATTTTGTCAATAGATGTCGTTTTAGGCATGCTTCTCAAGCTACAAGTTGGTCTGAATTTGGAAACACGTTCTTCCAACCTAACTTGAGGTAGGTGCAGTGTTTTTGGCATTTCTGGAGTTCTAAGAGTCCAAATGACATGATTCAAATTGGAGATTTTCAAGGAGACAACTGACTACAACTTTGATGAAGACATCCAAGCCAAAATGTACCGTCTAGGTGATGAATTTGAAGCCAGAAGTCGGATAAGAGTTGTTGACTAAAAGCCACCAACCATACACCAACCCACCTACCATGCACCAACCCACCAACCATGCATCAAGCTTCCATTTTTGACAATTTTCATATTCTTATAGCTTGTATTCAGATTATGTACATGTACAAATTGGCTTCTAGGACTAGTATAAATAGACCCAACCTCTTTGTATTAGAAAAATTCAATTTGAAGTAAGTTAGAATTCAATTTTGTAGTAAGTTTGAGTATTTGTTAGTTTTCTTTCTCTTCTTCTCCCTTCTCTTTAGAATTTCATTTTTGTTCTTTATTTTCTGAGTTCTTCCTTCCCATCCATGGAAGGCTAGGCTCTCATAATCAATCCAAGGGATTAACCGTCTTGATGTTTAATTTGGAGATCTTGTTTCGCTTGTTCATATTGCTTAATTGTTATTCAAGTTTCTCTTCTTCCTCTTTTGATTTCTATCTAGATTAAATTGCTTAATTTGATTTAGATGTTGATGTGATAATAGCTTTATTGTCATGTATTCAAAGAGGATCACAAAGAATAAACAATTTATTAAAGCTTTTTGATGTATTGTTTAGCTTGGTTAAATTCTGGATCTTAAATTAATCTATGTTTGGATGGTGCTTACTTTATCTAACCTTGGTTAATTAAATCCTAGATGCTTATCTAGTATAGAATTCTTGGATCATGTTGAGGCGTCTTGATGTGATCTAAGGCCAAGAACACCGTTAGCAATTAAGTGAATTACTTGTGATCAATGATGAATTAAACTCAAGATCGGTAAATTTCCTTGGATTGGTTGCTTCTTTATATTTGTTTTCAACTTTGAGTCTTGTATATTTATCAATATTGTTAATCAACAACAAAACCCCCATTTTAATTATCTTGATCTGATTAAATATTTGTTCTTTTTGGATCCTTGAGAGACGATTCGGTTCATGCTCTATACTACAAATTAGTTTGCGAACCGGTAATTATTATTATTTGACGGGGTCTCGACAACCTCTTGTCATTGCTCCAAGCACATGACGGGAGATAAGACAAAATTTTCTCTCTTCACATCAAAGGAGCATGGACATGTCACTTTTGGAGACAACAATAGAGGAAAAATCCTTGGCATTGGAAAAGTTGGTAAAACTCCCTCAACTTCTATTGAAAATGTTTTGTTGGTTGATGGACTCAAACATAACTTGCTTAGCATTAGTCAATTGTGTGACAAAAATAATAGAGTAATATTTGACTCAAATTGTTGCATAGCTGAGGATAAAAATAATAAGCAAGTCAAGTTTGTTGGTCATAGGGTGGATAACATTTATATGATTAGCCTAGACGATATATCCTCCAATGAAGCTAAATGTCTTGTAAGTAAGGAATATGATTCTTGGCTATGGCATAGAAGAGTTGCTCACATTCACACGGATCATTTAAACAAACTAATCTCCAAAGACTTAGTAATTGGACTCCCAAAGCTTCATTTTGAAAAAGATAAACTTTGTGATGCTTGCCAAAAAGGAAAACAAGTAAAGGTCTCTTTCAAAAGCAAAAATATTGTTTCAACCACAAGACCTTTACAACTTCTGCAAATGGACCTTTTTGGACCATCAAGAACAATGAGCTTTGGTGGAAATTACTATGCACTTGTGATTGTGGATGATTATTCTAGGTTTACATGGACATTATTTCTTACTCATAAGAATGAGGCCTTCAAAACTTTTAGAAAACTTGCCAAGTTAATTCAAAATGAGAAAAACTCAAGTATTGTATCCATAAGAAGTGATCATGGTGGGGAATTTGAAAATCAAGATTTTGAAACCGTTTGTAATGAAAGTGGCATTGAGTATAACTTTTCAGCCCTAGAACTCCACAACAAAATGGAGTTGTAGAAAGGAAAAATCGAATTTTAGAAGAAATGACTAGAACTATGCTTAATGAAACTAATCTTCCGAAATATTTTTGGGCCGATGCGGTTAGCACCGCTTGCTATGTAATGAATAAGGCACTAATAAGGCCCATTTTGAAGAAAACTCCTTATGAACTCTGCAAAGGAAGAAAACCAAACATTTCCCACTTTCATGTCTTTGGATGCAAATGCTTTGTTTTAAATAATGGAAAGGATAACTTAGGCAAATTTGATGAGGGTATTTTCCTTGGCTATTCATCAACTAGCAAAGCATTTAGAGTCTTTAATAAAAGAACAATGACAATAGAGGACTCAATACATGTTGCATTTGATGAAACTAACTCCTTTGCGCCAAGAAAGGATGTTATTGATGATATTGCAGAAAATTTGACTAATACTCACTTGAAAGACAAATTGGAAAATCTCAAGAATGAAGAGCAAGGAGTGATTGCTTCCCCATAACAAGGCCAACAACAAATCAATGACTTACCAAAAGAATGGAGAACGAATAGAAACCATCCACTTGACTTGGTAATTGTTGATGTCTCTCAAAGGGTAATTATTCGAAACTCCATTAAAAATGTATGCAATCATTTGGCTTTTGTTTCCCAAGTTGAACCTAAAAACATAGATGAGGCCATAAATGATGAACATTGGATCTTGGCAATGCAAGAAAAATTAAATCAATTTGAGAGGAACCAATTTTGGGAACTTGTTCCAAGACCCAATGATCATCCCATTATTGGCACCAAATGGGTTTTTAGGAATAAACTTGATGAAACCGGAATAATTACAAGAAATAAAGCTAAGCTAGTAGCTAAAGGTTATAATCAAGAAGAAGGAATAGATTATGAAGAAACCTATGCTCCGATTGCTACTTTTCATTAAAAACAGAAAGCATGACATTCTCCTTGTACAAATTTACGTAGATGATATCATTTTTGGTGCTACTAATGAATCTTTGTGTAAGGAGTTTGCCAATATAATGCAAAGTGAATTTGAAATGTCTATGATGGGAGAGCTCACCTTCTTTCTTGGATTGCAAATCAAGCAAACAAATGAAGGAATCTTCATTAACTAATCCAAATATTGCAAGGAATTGCTCAAAAGATTCGAAATGGAAAATTCGCAGGTTTTTGACACTCCCATAAGCACCTCTTGCTGATTGGACAAAGATGAAGGTGGTAAGCCCATAGAAATTTCAAAATATAGAGGTATGATTGGCTTACTTCTTTATCTTACTACAAGTAGACTAGATATCATGTTTAGTGTGTGCATGTGTGCTAGATTTCAAGCTAATCCTAAGGAATCACACTTAAGTGCTGTTAAAAGAATTTTGAGGTATCTAGTAGGCACTCAACAAATGGGCTTGTGGTACCCCAAGGGTGCTTCAAGTAGTCTAGTTGGTTATTCCGATTCAGATTTTGCTGGATGCAAAATGGATAGGAAAAGTACTAGTGGGACTTGTCATTTTCTAGGTTGCTCTCTTGTCTCTTGGCATAGCAAGAAGCAAAACAGTGTGGCATTGTCTACTGTTGAAGCTGAATATGTTGCAGCTGGAAGTTGTTGTGCTCAAATCCTTTGGATGAAGCAACAACTTTTAGACTATAGACTTGAGCTTGATCACATCCCTATAAGGTGTGATAACACTAGTGTAATTAACTTGACTAAAAATCCCATAATGCACTCTAGAACCAAGCATATTGAAATTAGGCACCATTTTATAAGAGATCATGTGCAAAATGGAGATTGTGGCCTTGAATTTGTGGAAACAACAAAACAACTTGCTGATATCTTTACCAAACCACTTGCAAGAGAAAATTTCTTTTTCATAAGAAGAGAACTTGGAATGATTGATCAAAGTTGTATTTTAAACCTTGCTTTTAAATCCTTGATATATTGTGCATGAATGATTTTAAATTAATGCTTAAATTTTATTAAAATCATGTACTGACTTAGGCATCGTAGAATCCCCTAAATTTGTTTTGCAGGTACTCCATACAAGCTAAGTCCCCCAAAATTGTTGTTAAAGACAAGTTTGTGAAGCCTCAAACCTTTTTACTGGTATAGATATCCTAATATCAAGAGGAAATATCAGGATATTTGAAGTCAGAAGCTTCAAGCAAGCATTTAGGTACGTGGTGTAGCCGGATATCAGAGGGATATATCTGGATATTACAAGTCAGTGGCTCCAGGGTGTTTTTGAACGAAGACAATATCCGGATATCATGAATTCATATCTGGATATTTGAAGTCAGTAGCAAAATGGTGCTAAGATATTCGGATACCAAGGTCCTATATCCGGATATTAGAAGTCAGAGGCAAAATGAGCTATTTCACTTCACTGAGATATCCAGATACCACATCTTTATATCCGGATATTTGGCAACAGAAGACTTTTAACTGCAACGTGATATCCAAATATCACATCCCTGTATCCGGATATCCTATGCGTATTCAAGAACGCAGCAGCCCTTTTTTTTCCCCCAAATTCTTCATAGCCAACCCTATTCTCTCTCAACCTCATGCTCACCCACTTCCCCAAATCCACCCAAAACCTCACTCTCACCCAAAATCGATCCACCCATTCCCTTCCTTACCACTTTTCACTCATTCCTTTCATTTTTCCCCAAATTCCACCGTTCATACATGGCAGAATCAAGTGCTAGAGGAGCAAGGGCTCCCAAGAAGCAACGCAGTGGAAGAAACCCTTAGCCTGCAACTTTGGATCTTCAGAGATTGTTCACCACTCCTGCACAGATGGAAACCTTCATCTCATCCTTTCAATTGAGAAAGATTGTGGAGCCAAGGTACTTGGACTTTGACTTCTTTACCTCTAAAGCGTTTAATTTTGTCAATGTGCTCACTCAACTGAAATTGAAGTACCTTGCTACCATTACAGCACCATATTATCCTGATTTAATTAAGGTCTTCTATTGCAATTTGAAATATAAGGATAATGTTCTGACTTCTGAGGTCAAAGGGATAACTCTGCTTTACTTGAATTGTTTCTTCCTTATTACCTTGAGGGGGAGTTCCTCAATATTGCTTCAAATATCATTTCAATTACTTCTCACTAACCCTTTATCAAGCTCTTGTCTTGTCATCATCAAAAAGGGGGAGAATGTGAACTCACTATGCTTAAAGGATTTTGATGATAACAAGAAGTGACTCACATCGAAGAACAGGTCCAAGCATTATTGAAGATTTTCATTTGACTTTGATTCTTTGTAAAGGGTTAAAAGTTAGTTATTACTTAAAGCTCTTGAACCTTTTAAGTATCCATTATCATAAAGAAAACTCTTTTCAAAACCTAAGTGTTGGTGACAAGTTGTTTTAAAAACTTCTCTAAAAGTCTTTCAATTTGGTTGAAAATTGTTTTGGCCTCAATCTTGTTTGTTTGCAAAGCCAAAATTAAGATTTTAGGGTCTTGTATCCGGATACAAGTCTTTGTATCCGAATACCATTCCTTGGAAATTTAAATTTTGGCTCTTGAAAGCCAAATATCAGGATACAAGCCTTTGGTATCCGGATATTTGTCTCCAAAGGCAAATCAACTCTAAAATATCCAGATACAACAATATGATATCTGGATATCACGCTACAGCAGCCAAAACACCTCTCTAATATCAGGATACAGCTTTCAGATATCAGGATATCTTATCCAAATATTAGGATACGAGCTTGGATATCAGGATATCTCAATCAGATATCAGGATATCCTGTTCTTGGCTAAACCTAGAAATTAAGATATCCGGATACAAGGTTCAAATATCTGGATATCTCTTGTGTGAAACTCCTTCATAACGACTAGTTTTTGCATTTAATGGTTTCCAACCACCACCAACGGATCTAAAATGCTATGGTGTATTTATCCTATCACTTGGGGAGTTAATAAAACAGAACAACCACTCTGAAATCATTTATTGAGAGCATTTAACTCCCTGCATTCTTGTAATACTTTGTTATTGAGCTTTAAGTGATATTATATCTTTACCCATCAATCTTCAAGTTGTATATCTGCTCTTTTGAGAGTATTAAACAATTCAAACACTTATTTTTCGCGTAAGAATCCAAGGGTAGGTGTCCCTTGTTGTATTTGAGTGAGGCTCTTGCACAAAGAGGGTGGAGGATCCCAAACTAGTGAAGAGTACTCTGTTCTTGTAAGGGTTTCTCAAGCACCCAAGTTAGAAGCTTGAAGTATAGTAGAAACCTCGGGTGGACGATCTCGAGGACTGGACGTAGATCACAAGGAGTGATTGAACCAGTATAAATCTTGTTTGCACTCTCTCTTCCCTACACTCTTTATTTATCCAAGCTTTACTTTTATATCTTGTTTCTTGGTGCTTTCAATCTTGATAAGTTGTTCTCTAGATTTCTTGTGTGGTGTTGTTATTTACATTAGTCCATACCTCTCTTGATTCTATTGATTCAATAAAATTAGTACCATTAAATCTTTTGTGAAAAATTTGTGAAAAGTTTTAGAACTCAATTCACCCCCACCTCTTAAGTTATTGAAGCCACTTGGTAACAACCATCCTCTCCTCTACACTTCCCATATTGTCTAAATTAACCATAAGAGAGAAGGCTTAGGCTTAGTGTCTGCTTCTGGTTAGGAGAATGAGCTGCTAAAGACTAAACCAATGGTGCTGATAAGATTTGGGAAAATGGTAATTGTTGCAAAAAGGGCATGTATATAGGCATAAATTTTTCTTGCAAAAGATTGACCATAAACTGTAAGAGACTACACTACACAAATAATCATAACCAAGTTTTAGATAAAATTTTGAGAAATTTAGAAAAAAAAATATGAATAGAACTTGTAAATCTATAAAGCACTTCACCTAATTTGTAATATAAAATTCATATCTAAACTTGATATCTTGTTATTAGAGACCTAGTTCATTGACCCATAAGTTCTACAAAATAGCTTATGAAACAAACATCGGTATCAAATATCACTTCCATTTTTTTAATGTTATAGAATATTATAATCCATTAAAATGAAAGAAATGAACAAAGGTGCATGACAATTCATTTCACAGCAAAGCCAATCCTATCCCTTAGATGACTTAATTCAAATTAGTTGGAGGACAAATCCAAGTGCTAAAAGAAAAAAAGAGTTACAAGTAAAAGCCCCAGAAGAATCCCAATTAAAAATTCAAGAGAATGACTCCATAAGCAAAAAGCCCAACAGTAAAGTAGACAAACTATTTTTTCATTATTTCATCAAAACCATCAACAATATCACCCAATCGAAAAATGAAATGGTTACTCTAGGAATCATTGCAAAGAAAAATGGTGAAGAATAATACACAATCACGAATCATATGAAACCGCTTGATTGACTTGTCCTTTTATATATATTTATTTTCATGAAAAATCACAAACCCAATGTCAAAGATAAAAACTTTATTGATTCATGAAAGTTATAACACAAATTTGAAAGAGTGAAAGAGTGAGAAACGATAACAATAATCCACACAAGTTTGGATGTCGAATACCTTGGGCAAAATCGTCCGTAGTTGGAGCAATGAATGAATTTGACATGGCCACGTCGGTGCTTGTTGCGTCCACTGTTCTATCGCTTGAAAGTTTATAATATTGAAAACATGAGTGAGAGAATAGGAGAGCAAAGATAAGAGAAGAAAACACTGAGGAAAATTAAGAGAATAGGAAAAGAATGTGAAATGGTGAAGGAATGTGAAGAGTCCACTTTTTTGGGTTGTGCATGGTTGCTAATTGATGAGCATTTAAGCCGCAACATCATTTGAGAAGCCAAAGACCAAATAGGAGAAGGAGGGTTGGCGAGCTGGATACGTGGCAGAATAAAATGATACGGAGAGATCTGACGTGTAAACATGACAAAAGCTGATGTGGCTAGCCTGAAATTATATATTATAAATAGATGAGCCAATCACTCCATACATGTGATTGGAAAAGACTTTGTTTAATTGAATTATATACACTTTTGAATGTGTAAAAAATTTTAATACAAAAAATTAAAAATAAAGTTAATAATATAAAATTTTTGAATTATATGAATAAAAAAAATGAGTTAAAGCAAACATGATATCATGTTATTTATTTGTCAGTATGGACATTGATACGTAGTGAGTATTGTAGATCTGGCCTAAAGGTGATTGTTTTTCTTGTTTTGTTTTTTTTTTTTAACGATAGTTATAAACAGAAGGAGAAGGGCAGTCTTACTTATAATTATGATATAGATAGATTATTTTTTGAGTAAACACTTATTTTGGTCTTCTAAAGATATAAGTGTCATTAGTTAAGTCCTCTAATGATAAATACATCAAAATTGTCTTTCAATATCAAATTTTGACATCAAATTGGTCCTTTAATGTCATTTTTTGACATCAAATTAGTTCTTCAATGAAATATTTTACATCAAATTAATCCTCTAAAAGAATTAATTTGATGTTAAAAAATATTAAAAGACTAAATTGATGCTGCTTGTATCAATAGAGGACTAAAATAATTGTTTACTCATACTTTTTTACAAAATTTATTATAGATAAGTGTATCTTCTTAATATAAAATTAAAATATATTAATTTTAAATATATAAGTATATATATATCTTTCAATTGTTGGGCTTAACATGCAATAATCATATATAATTAATTAGTAGTAAGTCTTATATAATAATATATCATTCTATAAATAAAATTATGTTGATTTTTTTGTGTTTAACATTTTTTTATTCTATCATGTAAAATTTTAGAATTGGTTAAATTTTTTAGATTAATTTCTTTACCTTCTGTTTTCTTAATTTATTTGAGTCTTTCTTGGTGGGAAAAAACTAGAGTAGATGCAAGTTATATGCCTTTTTTATATTACTTTTAATTTGCTAATATTTCTCCCACAGGTAAGAATAAAACAATAATTTGTTTAATTAAATTTATTTAGTAACTATTCATCAAGCAAACAAACATAAACTAAAGTTTTACTTGTGATATTTACTACTTGTCTTCACATTATTTCATTTGTTTATGTACCCCATACGGGTGTAAAAGGCCTACACTATGTAAGGCTCCGTTGTTAGGCTTAGATCCATCCCCTACCCATTAGGTCTATCTACTGACACCTTACGAATATTTTACGTACAGCCTGAAAGTCAGCGCCAATCCTATATCGCGAACCCATATCGTAATCAAACACCCTTTAACCAACACTACACGTAAAAAGACGTGCAGGTTAATCTTGTATACTGAGGAAAGAATTCCAAGAAGGTAAGTAACTTAACCCTCTTGAACACTATCAATCGAATAGGAACTAACTTATCCATCATCAGTAATTATGATCAAAGCACCGAAACCCAAAGGATCCATTAGAGAACAGACAAGTGCATTAGTGATAACTCTATAAAAAAAAAATGGTTACTGGCATTTGTTTCATGTATAAAAGTAGCAAAATCCTTGAATTTTGTGTTAGCATGCTTAATTTTAAGCTTTAGTTGCTTATATTCTTTTCATTTAATGCATTCGAAGGGTTGATTAGATTTTAATGAGTTTAAGCTTTATTTTCTCGATTCCTAGCCTATTTTAATTAAGGATTTAGCCATAAGTTGAATAGTTTATAAACACTCTTATCCAATTAAGAAGGTAAGTTATTTTGCTTGTGCGATAGGAATATACAATCAAGCTATAAGTAATCAAGATTAAAGTTTGCTCTTAATGAATCATTCTTTAATTGAGTTCTTATAGGAATATAGGGTGTGAACACCCAAATTTGTCCAGACCATTTTAGAAAATTAAAAAAAAAAATTCTTTTACCCAATCCAAAAAAAAGAAAAAAATTTATAATTAATTAATTACAAAAATCCAGAAAATGAGAAAAATGAAAAGAAAAAAGGAAAAATTGATGAGAAAATTTGAAAAAAGAAAAGAAAAGAATGATAAGTCAGCCAAGCCCATTTTTTTGTCTGGTCCATCCCTGGCCCATCTGACCTGAGCCCAATTCCCTTTCCCTTTCTCTCCCTTTCTTTCCCAACACCTACCCGGCCCATGTCATCTCTAACCCAGACCCCAACCTAACCCGAGTCCAAACCCAACACCCATCAGCTTCTCCCCTTTTTCCCTATTTCATGAAACCCTAGCCGCGCAATCCTCCCTTTCCCTTCTTCCCTCCATCTCTCCCCCATTCCACGAAACCCTAGTAGAGCCCCCTCTATTGCACCACATTTCTTTCCTCTTCCCCATTGTTGCACCTCCATCATCGTACACCCTGCTCCACTCTCTGTCGCGCCTCACCCTGTACCAACCCTACACCATCTGCTCACAGCAGCACACATCCACCACCACGCCTTTCCCCATGGAAACAGAACTCAGCCGCACTCGTACCACTACTCATTCAAACCCAATCCCCTTTTCTCCACTCGTCTTGCTCCATCCTCTGCCCATGTCCCCAAACTGCGGGCCAGGATATGAGCGAAGCCCTGTCCCTGCTCTGAGCATGCGATCCTCAACAGATGAACCAGAGGAGCTCGAGACCTGACACATAAGCTCAAAGGGAGAGGGACGGATAGAGAAGGGATTTTGGGGGTTTCTTTTTTATTTTATTTAATTGTTTCTTTGATTTGAGTTTTGTATAAGTAGGGAGGTTAGGTTTCTGTTTTGGGGGTTCTTTTCTTTTTTGGGGCAGATTTGGGAATTTGGACTGCTTGAAGAGAGCATCAGAAGGAGGGAAAGAGCATTGAGACTGGTGGAGGCTGAGGCCAGAGACTCCGGGAAGCTAGCATCATCTGCACCTAAGTGCTGCAAGGAGACTCATCGGTAACCCATTGAAATTTCCCAATGCCCCCTGTGTTTAAAATTGTAATATCTGAGTATGGTATATTTCTGTTGCTAATATTCATAGTTGCTTAATGTTTAGGCTCGGGTGTATGAAGTTGTTTTTTTTTCTTGGTATCCTACTGTCACGGTGATAATCTAGTGGGCTTCCTCTGTTCATGAGTTTTATAATTATCATTTGAGAAATTTGATATGAATGGGAGGTATAGGGAGTGGTAGTTCGATCAATCATGATGCTATCATAATTATTTGGTTAGACTTAATGTCTTTGTTGAGAAATGTTGAGTTAGACTTATTCTTAGCAAATATCGAGGTCTGGTTTCTTTTAAGAATTAGGCAAATGCAGTTTCACTATGAGTTGTTTGTTATACACCCTGCAGTCTTGGTTTGATAACTACAAAATAACTTTGTCCTATGGGATTATTAAGTCTTACTGATTATTGTGACTGTTGGATCTTTTGGCCTTTCTCTGGGAGTTGGTGGTCTTATTCTAGTTTTTAATTTTATTCTTCTTCTCCTTTTTATGAATTGGTTTTATCTATGTATTTTATGTTTGTGCAAACCCTTTTACTGTGAAATGTTGGTTGTTATTGCTGTGTTCCTGATTTATCCATAAGGATGGTATAGGGAGTGTTAGTCTTTCTCAGCTTCACGTTGATCTATTTTAGATTTAGTTGGATGTTTTATTTTGCAGTAAGAGATTAGAATGTTGGATGTATTCTGTTTTTTTTTTTTTTGTTCTATCCTTGTGAATTGTGAGATATGCATGATAAATGGGAATTTTGGTGAAGAAAGTGATACTTGTAAATGAGAAAATGTTTATCTAGGTGTGTACTTATTATGGAGCTATGGAGTGGTTCTTGTGCTGGTTTGATTATTGTAGTTTCTGTCTCGAATGCTGGTTACTTTCTTAATCTAATAAGCATGCCTTTATCCTAATTTTGAAAGCCTAAGTTACAAGAATTATTCTCACATTGTTGGCAGTTGTTTTGGCCAATTGGTTTTATGCTTTAGAATGAGTTAATAATCATTGAAACAGTTTGCTTAAGTAACCACTTTCATGTTGGTGTGATGAGCTAATTAGGGGCAGGGGAGGTATTCAATATGTTGTTGTACAGGTTTAAGAACAGTCAATACATTTTCTTACTCTGCTAAGGATGCTAGTGTTTTCATTTTCATTGGATTAATGCCATTGTTCATTTTTTTTTATCATATTGTTAGTTTTTGAGTGCATTCCATGACAGGTTCTTGTTTGAGATGTGAATCAATTTTGGGTTAATTGAGGTTTTAAATTTGGGTCTAATAATTCTCATAAGCTTAAAAGTTGAATTTAACTGGTGATTCAAATCTGTCATGTTTGATAAGCTGTTATGGTTGTTTTGGTAGGAAATTTTCTAAAGTAGTTTGATGCTATGCATGCACTGTCACAAAAAAATAACTTTGAACTCACTTTAGGGATTTTCTACTCTTTTCTATTTTACCGCTTTTAGTATGATCCTCTTTACTATAGACATCCTATGTTGTTTTCCTCATCACTGAGTTCATTGTTGGTAGTTCTTGACTATGGAATGTGATTAACTGTATTTTGGGTTGTTTAATAAGTGCTACTTGGGCCCTATTCTGAGTTTTCTTGAAATTTGATGAGGTCTGCCTATACTTATGCCATTTCTGTGTCTGTTTGAGTGGCTGTGAGTGTTCTGGCTTGACTACAGTATCCATTTTTATTTCCTTAGGTATGTTCATTTGTACATGTAAAAAGCTTTAGTATTTAAGTGATGTTTATTTGAAACATGGTTTTGATTCGTTCAATAGCTCTGTCTTTACAATTTCTTGATTCTGGTTTAATAATGATAGCTTAAAGTTGCATTTTGGTTTGATTTGTGAGGATTTTGGTTTGGTTTAGCAATTCTGGTTGGACTATTTAGTAATTCTGGTTCAGTTTGTTTAGCATTTCTGTTTTGGTTTGTTTGGATGATTCAGGTTTAATGACAACAGTAAGGTGCTGACTAAAAGTGGCAGATTCATGATTGCATTATTGTTTCTGAAATATTTGCACCCAGGTTTCATCTTTTAGGTCTTTAATGTTAAAATGCAACCCTTGAATACTGAATATGTTCAAATTATGTGCTTATCACTGTCGCCGCAAGATACTTAACATGTTTTTTTTTTGTTTCCTCATTATCAAAGAGAAATCTGATCCATATCCCTGCCTATGTGGGTTGTATTGATAATATACATAAGGTCTAGTTTACAAATTGGTGAATGAATTGATGTGCAAAATGACTTAGTTTGTATGAGTTGTTGAATAAAAATGTTTGGGATTGCCTGATATCCAGAGAAGATGTTTGTATGCAAAATATGATTTAAGTCAGTTGCTGTCACGCGGTGCACATCTGGATTTTGGACATGTCTGGTGTTTTAGTTTGTTTCTTTAATTTGTGATGTTTGTTGTTCTTGATTAGGTATGCGTGATAAATACAGCTTAATCCATGTATGTCATGTTATTTTATCTTATTTTTATTTATTTATTTATTTATTTTTATTTGCAATTTTTATTTTTATTTTTATTTTCATTTTCATTTTATATATTTTCCCCAATTCACGCAAACAAAAATTTAGATGAGTTCAACGACTCATTTTAACCAATTAATTTCAACACTTGCGTCAGTTGCCTTTAGGGGTCAAGTACTCACTAGATAATTTTTCTTAGAATGAATCAGTAGGTCTAGTATCGCCTTTCATCCCATTTAGGACACGTTAACAAGTCTTTTTTAAAATGGTCCAACGCCATCAACACCTTGCATTTAGTTGCTTTCAGGGGTCAAGTACCCACTAGGTAATTTTCTTGGGATGGATCAGTAGGTCTAGTACCGTCTTCCATCCCATTTAGGACACATTAATATAAGTCTTTTTAAAATGGTCCAATGCCATAATAATTCAAGCAGTTGTCTTTAGGGGACAAGTACCCACTAAGCAGTCTTCTTGGGGTGGATCAATGGGTCTAATACCGCCTTGCATCCCATTTAGGACGTATTGATAAAGTTCCCCTTTTCTAACCAAATCATTTTATTTTAAATCAAATCAATTTTGTTTCTTTTAAATCGATTAATTTGAAGCAATATGTTTTTCACAATTATAATTAGACAACCCATAACCATTTTTAGAGAATTGCATAGCTTTGAGTTCCCCATTGCACCAGGGGATATGTAGGCATACAAGTGAAGCTAAACTTTTAATTTTTGCAATTTAATTTCTTGTTATCTGTAAATAGCACTTGTTTAATTTTCTCTACTTGCTAAAGGGGTAAAATAAATATCACTTAAGTTATAAAGTTTGCACAACTAACTTAAGGTAACCGTCTTAGGACAGATGTATCAGGGGTGCTGTGTGATTAAGTTTCCACCATTCCCTGTACATAATCAACTCCTGAACCTGGCCTGGTTTTCGCAAACCTTTTCTCTTTTTGTTTTTATTTTAAATCCATTTTAATAGGATTTTGCCAGTCATTTTTCTTATCCAATAAACGATTGGTGGCGACTCCATTATTTGGTTTTTAACATATTTTTCTCTCGCCGCTTTCCGTCGCGATTTTTTCGGTCGCGACATAGGGAATTAAATTAGGAAAGGTATGTTTGCAAGGCCACCAGAAGAGGTTTGAGAATACGTTAGTGCCCTATATTAGCAAATCATAGGTGTTAGTTAAGTTAAAGGGGAAAGAAGGAGATTTAAATAAAGTGCAGACCGTAGGTTCTTCTATCTCTAGTTTAAGACAAATTTCATTATTGCTTATGTTTGTGTCATCTTTCTTATTTACTTACTATTTGTTCCAATTGTTTGGATAAAAATAAGTAGTCTAAACTTTGGTACTTAGCAATTCTAGTTACAAGTACTTATGGGAACAATACTTCTCTAATCATTATATTACTTGTAGTGACACATGCACTTGCATGGTGAAAACAGTCAACAATTGGCGTCGTCTATGGGAATCTCATTTTAATGAGATTCCCCACTCCACTACCTGGTCCATCTCTACTCTGACGAGATGGCCTCCTCAAGGATTAATACCCAAAGTCAAGCCCGCAAAAGGAATCCCATGTTGAAGCTTATGTTACAGCTCTACAACCATCCCCCTCCACCCAATTAACACCCGAAGAGATTAACCTCCAAATAGAAGCCTTGCTACAGCAGTTAGATGGGCTCCAACAGACTAGCTTGGGCAACCCTCAGAACCCACCTCCTCCTCCCTAGTACCAAACCGAATATCAAGCTAATCCTTTCTTTTCTAGCAAGTTTATCAAGATCATCACCAAAACCAGTATATGATCCCTTACATGTACCCTCAATTTGACCAGTACTAAACCAACAACAACAATTGGCATTGTTACAACCCTCCCCTACGTGATAAGCCACTCCTTCCATCACCACGAACCGACCCTAGTTAGCGCCCTAACCCAAGGTCATCATAACCAGTGGACCACCGGTCACTTTTTTGTCAAACTTCATTGTGGCCATCCCCTTACTTAAAACCTTGTATGCACTTGACAACTTAGAGTTGTACGATGGGTCCACAAACCTCTAAGAGCAAGTTGAAGTGTTTAGCGTCACCATGCTATTGTTGAGGGCAGAGACCCCCATAATGCAAAGAACATTCTCAGGGTACTCTAAAGAAGGTAGCCTTCTAGTGGTTCTCAACCCTGCCCCCAAGGTCAATGTATGAATTCGGAGGAGTAAAGGTTCATCACCCACTTCTTAACTAGCATCACCCATTGAAAGACCTCAACTAGTTTTGTGTCCTTGAAGCAACAAAACGATGAGTCTCTGAAAGACTTCATGGCAAGATTCAACCAGGAGGCACTTCAGATTAGAGACCTTAGCCCTACTATCACGAAGTTCCAGCCTAAAAATAGCCAATTTCAACCCTCAATAGAACAAACAACCCCATTCTATAGCCAAAGTTCCAACTCTCAAGTTTGTTTCAGCTTAGAAAATTAAAATCATACCTAAATCTAGAAGCATGGGCAATTGATCTTAACTCATTCAAAATGTACTAAGAGTCGAAAAATACCAACTTTACTTGCTAGCCAAAAAGTGTAATTTTCAAAATAACCAAAGTCAGTTAAACTTAACTTAAATTCGGTTTATGTCCTATATAGGTCCAGCATCCACTCCACCAAACAGCAATACCTACTGAAGTACTTAACGAAGAACTCACGCTACATTTCATAACCTAAGGTTAACCACCAGCAAGGCTTAGACCTCACTCTGAAAAACTACTGTAAAGGATCCTAGGATGAACTTTGGTCCATTTCATAGAAGCAACTATAGAGACTTGAAATTTGACTTTAGTCCAACTCATCGAATATCTATAAAAATCCTAAGTCAGACTTAGGTTTGATCTAAGAGAAACCCAGAATAGATATATCATGGGCGGAAAGAAACATAATGATCCACGAATAATAAAACTAGAAAATGAAAATGTGGAGCCTTAGTAACAAATTTCAAAAGGTCAAAATATATTACAAAATTAACAATGAAAATACAAGCCAAAACAAAAAAATAGTACAAAGAGAGCAAGTTTGTAGGGACCTCGGCATCTGCATCAGAAAGCTGGTTGACACTCGAAGCATCTAGCTCTACCAGCACTAGCTTCCTGTCAATGATGACCTTATAAGGGAGCACACTACAACATAAATGGCTTTTAAATTTGGTTGAAAACCCACTTTAAATTCGGTTTCGAAAAAGGATTATATCTGGAAGTAGTCTTTTGTACTGACTTTTAAATTCATGTAAGGAAACCGAATTGAATAAACATTTTCCAATTCGGGGTATTTTTAACCGAATTGAAAAGTTTACATTCAATCCGGTTGAATTCATCCGAATTGGAAAGTATATAAATCCAGTTTAACACCGGATTTAAAACTTCATATTCAATCCGGTTGGACTCAACCGAATTGGAAAGTCTATAAATCCAATTCAACACCAGATTGAAAACTTCATATTAAATTCGGTTGTTAATAACTGAATTGGAAAGTCTATAAATCCTGTTTAATACCGTATTGAAAAAGCCATATTCAATTTGATTGTTCACAACCGAATTGCAAAGTTTAAGACACATCCTTTAACAAGGGTGGTCTGGAAACCAATACCAGAATTTAAAACATGCAATTTCCACAATTAAAGTCTGTACAACATTGAATTCAAAGATAAATTAGTGTTTATGTACCTAATATTGACATTTACAAAATTACTTGACACATCCTTTAACAGGGGTGGTCTGGAAACCTTTACAGAATTTCAAATATGCAATTTACACATTACCAAAGTCTGTACAAGATTGAATTCAATGATAAATTACAGTAGTTTATGTACATAATATTGACATTTACAAAGTTACTTGATACTTCTTATGTAAATAACTTCAACATAAATGACCATATCTTTAATAATATGATTCTGCAGAATGCATTCAGTAATTTGAATAATTACATTATGTTCATAAAAAAACTAAAATCATCCAATCTTGTTCAATGATGCTGCCAAAACAGATGCTGCCCATCCAAGCTGTATATCCTTTATCTCTTCTTCTGTAAAGGTAGGTGCTTCTGAAAACTGAGCCAAGTAAAATAAATAAGATCAAGTTTAGAATTTTGTACAAGTAAAAAACAAAACCACATCCATGTATAAAGTCTTAAAACTTACTTTCTGTGGCATTGTTTTCATCTTGTTCGTTATGATGTCTCTCATATATTACAAGACATAGAAACCACAAGATTTACTATCTGTTTGCCTTGGTGCCTATACATAATACAAAAACTAATTAAGTGAAAAAAAAATAGTCCAAAGATTTCACTCTGTCAATAACACAGTGGATACACAATACCTTGATAGTGGTGATGTTGATGGTGTCCTTTTTGCCTTGTGATATTCATTTTTCCTTTTTGTATCTCCTCAAAGCTCTTTTAAAATATCAAATGAAACATCAAAGTTTTGTTTAACTTTAAAATACAAGTTACACATGATGGAGATTAGAATAACTTACATTGCAAGCACCTTCCTTATGTTATCTCGAATGGGTTTTCCTAAAGGATACATCCAAAACACAGTGGTCTTGGATATCTTAATCACAACCAGCATCCAATGAGACCTATAAAATACAAATAATAACAGCTTGAGTACATATATGCTATATTGGAATGAGTTTGGTAAATTTTCTAAATCTTACCCTCCATTATATGGTAAAAAGACCATGGACTGAGTTGGAATCCCTAATAAAACTTCGAACAGGTATTGGGCCCTTAATTTGGGGTCTTCTTGGCCACCAAGAGTGACACCCTCATTGGGTCAACAAACCCATAAGGTGGACATCCAGGTATGGTGTGGATAAAATCAACCAAGTTACTAGAAATTAAATGAAAAAAATTAGCATCAAATTAATTATGAACTAAAGCTATATTTAGAGCAAATACAATCATATGATTAAGATATTTGTCCTACCCGAAGTACCATGATATCAAACCAACTAATATGCATTCTAATTTACAAAAGTCCTCCATATCTTGTGGTGAGATATATGTTATAAAGTATGCATCCAACCCATGAGCCTGAACTTGACGTGAGAGTATGTCATCGCTGGCCATTTCATTTGACAATTGCAATAGCCGGTCCAAGTCAGTTATGACTGGTATATCCGGTCGTTGAGTTGCCTGTAGTCAAAATAATAGACAAGTTATGAGATTCAAAAACACTAAGTCTTCATGAAAAGGCTGTTTAAATTACTTACATTCATGTCATGATTGATTAAATTTCGAGGTCAAGCTAAAAAAGTTCCTAATGCATCTTTAACAAGTTCAATATCGTCGCATGGGCATGGAACTTCTTCATCGGGTTTAAGTACCCTGTCCACAGTGACCTTTACAAAATCCAAATGAAGGTCCTTGTTGCGGAGGGTCATCCATTCGCCACCAACAGCATGTACCGTACCTTCGGCTACATAATTGTCCGGTTTGCCAGCAGCCAATAGACAACGTAAGTTTGGCTACATCAAACAAAAATGGAATGAGGCACAAAATAAGAAAGTTTACATTAGTAGTGTAAAACGTTAAAACTCTATTTACCACAGAAAATCCGGGACACCATCCTAAAGACAAGGTTGTATCGTCCACTGGAGCACAAGGTAGACTTGTTTGTTTTTCAAGTAACCCTCCAACAGCATTAGGGTCTTCTACAGAAGGTGTTTCATGTAAGGAAAAGCTTGTTGGAGATGGTGTTGTTTTATATGTTTCGGTTGTCCCTCCAACGATCTCTAGGTCCTCTGCAACATTCTTTTTCGATGCACAATGTGTGACTTTTAAATTGATTAAGCTAGATGAAGAGAGGTTTACACCTTTGTTTCCTATGAAAGCTTTGATATCAAACTTTGGGATGTTGGGGTTTGATTGGGCTAGCACTTCTTGCCACTGCAGAATGTGTTAGACAAGGGCAACCATCACACAAGAGGGGGGTGAATTGAGTGATGACAAATTTTAAAACAAACTTAAGCAATTGTGCATTTTGATGCACTCAATCAATATATGCAGCGGAATAAATACATTAAACACATATCATGCTTGGAAACAATCAAGAACATTAACTTCTCATTCAAAACATTATGCTAATCACATTAAAGTTATATGACAATATTAATCATAATGTGATTAACCAAGAACAATCAATATCATTGATACAAATATTCTAGATAGCTCAAATGCAACTTTAATTAGTGTAAAAACAAGCAAACAAGCTAAACATTAAGTTCTAATGATCAAGACAACAAGCTCACAAGATTATGCAGTAAATTTATAATTATAGCTGCAGAATATGTATAGGTAGCAAGAATATCAAGTGAAAGTGCTGTAATGTCAAGAGAGTAAGGGATAAGAGAGAGTGCAAACAATATTTTACTAGTTCAATCACTTCTTGTGATTTACATCCAGCCCCAAGATCATCCACTTGAGGTTTCCACTATTCTTCAAGCTTGTAACTTAGGTGCTTGAGAAACCTTTACAAAAACAGAGCACTCTTCACACTTTGGGATCCTCCACCCTTATGCTTGAGCCTCTTTCTTTTCTCTTCAAGGGAAGTCTACCCTTGAACTCTCTTGAGGGATTATCCACCCTCTTACAAGTATATATGATTGATAGAAAATGATAAACTCTCTCAAAGAGTAGATAATACAACCTGAAGAACTAATGGATAGAGGGATTATGAAAATGAAGAGCTCAAATGTTGATTTTGATAGAAAATGATCAAATCCTCATAATGATTTGCAAATGGGTGTTCATCAACTTGTTAATGCTTCAATCTTAGCATATATTAATAGCCCAAGTGATAAAATAGCCGTTGGTGGTGTTTAGGAATGATTAATTTCGAAATCTAGCCGTTTATAGCCGTTACAGGCATTTCTGGCACGTTGTAGTCGACTACAGATAAATTGTAGTCGACTACAATTCCTCTCTGGAATGTAGTTTTTGAATTTTAACACTTTGTAGTCGACTACACAACCTTGTAGTCGACTACAATCCATTCCTGGAATGTAGTTTTCGAGTTTTAACACTTTGTAGTCGACTGCAGATACCTTGTAGTCGACTACCATTCATCTCTGGAAAATATATTTGATTTCTGACACTTTGTAGTCGACTACACAACCTTGTAGTCGACTACAAGTCTTGTGTAGTCGACTACAATTCCACTTCTGGTGGTCTTGTAGTCGACTACAAGTCTTGTGTAGTCGACTACAATTCCACTCGGGAAAGTAGTCGTTTTGAAATGATCATAACTTCTTCGTTTCTTAACCAATTTAAGCAGATGACCATGCGTTGGAAAGCTCTTTGAGTCTACTTTCATATGAGATAAGTTTCAGATCAAAACTCAAAGTATTTTAAAAGTTATGATAAAAATAGTGACCATAGGTCAGCTTTCAAAATTCAGATTTGGCTATTTTTCATAGTTTTGAAATACCACCAAGACTAACTTCTCAAAACTTGTTTGTTGGGCATTTTACCATGTTAAAAACATTTGTCAAGATTGAATAAAGATATTTGAGCTCTCTTCATGTAAAAACCTCTATCCTTACAAAGGAGAATTGCCTATAAGATAATATATACCCAAATGAGTCCTTATTCTTCTTGATGCAATCCAAGCTTCCAAGAATTCTTCTCTTCAAATCTTCTAAATGCTTGGTTCATCTCTTCATTCTCCTTCTTCTTGAGTTGAGCATAAATAGGATCTTTCACTTTCTTATTCCAATGCTCACTCTTGATACTTGGACTATCCTACAAAGCATAACTCACTTGAAAACCATGGTTAGTCCAAATCCATAACTCAATAACTAAATATGCATGATTCACATGTATATAACTTTATAAAGTTCTTCATGCATATATGATTCACATATAGACACATATCCAATAATTAATTATATCACTTATCAAGTACATTGGATATATTCTATCAATGATGCTACACAAAACTTAATGCATGATTCTTATAATAGGAACAACAAGATAATATATAACCATGCATTATCCAATATAGCTCATCACGCACATATGTAGCATATTTGTAATCCTTTTTGTAATGTATTTGTCATCATCAAAACATAATACAATAAACCATTGGGGCAAACATATTTTCACAGAATGCCATATAAAATGCCCTCCATCTGGGAAACCTTGTTGCACACGGCCCTATGTTCATCCATGTTGTGTTAAAGCCTTGCTTCCAAGTAGGGGTGAAAATAGGCTAAGTTAGGCTAGGCTTTACCTTAAATATGTTTGGCCTGTTTTAAAAAACATTGGCTTTAGCCTGACCTGTTACCTATCATAGGCTTCTTTTTTAGCCTGACCTGGTCTTTTTTATGAAACCTTGAAAGCCTGGTCTGTCCAAAAAGCCTATTTAAAGGCCTATATTGCATAAAGGCTTTTGAATAAGCCAACATTTTCAAATTTTATAGGTTTCAAATATACTCAACCTTCATCAAAACTATTGTATTGTGTATAAAATAAATAAATGTGACGCTAAAATCGCACTTAAGGGCAAGTTAACCCTGTCGCACAAGTAATAAAGGAGTATTTGGGACTCCAAGTATCGAACCCACAAGGATTGTTGGCAATTACTAAGTTAATTAATCCCTTATGTTATCTAGACAATGAAAGTTGAATGAGAAAGGAGAAATTATCAAGCAATTAGGAGAAAGTGAGGAAATCAAAGATTAGCAAGCAAAGATTCAATTATGGAAAGCCTAGGGTGTCTGGTTTCACTTATATCAATACTCATAATATTACTCAATTCCTCAATAATATGTGTTTCGATTGATTGCCAATCACCTGCTCTAATGCTATTAATACCCAATGGTCATGCAATATTAAAATTCTTTTTCTCAATCTGAAACCCCCAATGGTCATGCAAGGCAACAGTCAAGAAAAGCCTAAAGAACCAGCAGATTTGTTAATTAAATAACTGATTGAAAATAAGGGATTGAGTTTGGTCCACACAACCCCAAATCCGATTAATCCTAGAGTTCCATTAACTAATTGTGGTACGGTCACCAGTCAATAAATTAACTTTTTAAAGGGTGTGCAAACCTTATTGGAAAACAAAGTGCTAGGAAAAATCCAATCAATTTGGGAAACACAAAATTATTTGGAATTAGGAAAACATTAAAAGAATTTGAACATAAGATCCACCATAACTCTAGATATGGATTTAGCTACGCATAGTCAAAGAGAACAAAGCATAAACTAAAACCAAATTCAAATCCATAAAAGAACAATAGAAAAAATAAAACCCGGAAACCCCCTTGCGGTGAAACATGTCCTTCACGAACAATTGGGGAGACGGTCCTTCACTTGATAGCTTCAAAACCTCCAAAACTCCGCTACAACTCTCTAATCAAGCAAAAGGCTATAGCTACTTTCTTTCTCTGAATGCGGGATACTTTTCCTCTTGCGCTGCCACTTGATCAATCAATTTGAGACACTTATGTTAGCTTTGTATTAGGCTTTATTAGATATTTATTGTGCCCAATATTAGTATTTTAGATGAGTTTAATGTTGTTGGGCTTCATTAGGCTTTAATGCAAATATTGAATAATTTTCGAATTTTGATGCATTTTGACCTTTCTTCCTTGGTTAGGCCATAACTTGGGACTCAGTGATCCATTTGAGGTGATTTTGGTGTCTTTGGAAAGCTAAGACAATGCTCTACAAGTTTCATGAAGAACTCAAGAGCTAGATCAGACTTCTAAGGGTCCAAAATATCCCTGCAATGCAGAGTGGGTTTGCTATCACGAAAATATGGGCAGTGTGCACATATTGGACTACATAGTGAGCTATAGGCCTCCTCTTGGGCTGAAACTTGGCCATTGGAAAGATAAGACCCATATCTCCAAATTCACTAAAGACCATTTAGTCAATAGATTCCGTTTAAGGCATGATAATGAAGCTACATATTTGTTTGAATTTGGAAACACGTTCTGCCAACCTAACTTGAGGTAGGTTCAGTGTTTTTGGAATATCTCGAGTTATAAAAGTCCAAATGGCATGATTCTAATTGAAATATTTCAAGGAGACAACTGCCTACAACTTTCATGAAGACCTCCAAGCCAAAATGCACCGTCTAGATCATGAAAATCAAGCTAGAAGTCATATAAGAGTTGCTGACTAAAAGCCACCAACCATACACCAACCCACCTACCATGCACCAACCCACCAACCATGCATCAAGCTTCCATATTTGACAATTTCCATATTTTTATAGCTTGTATTCAGATTATGTATATGTACAAATTGGCTTCTAGGATTAGTATAAATAGAGCCAATCTCTTTGCATTATGATCATTCAATTTTTAAGTAAGTTTCAAGAAAGTTTGAGTATTTGTTTTCTTTCTCTTCTTCTCCATTCTCTTTACAATTTCGTTTTTGTTCTTTAATTTCTGAGTTCTTCCTTCCCATCCATGGAAGGCTAGGCTCTCATAATCAATCCAAGGGATTAGCCATCTTGATGTTTAATTTGGAGATCTTGTTTCGCTTGTTCATATTGCTTAATTGATATTCAAGTTTCTCTTCTTCCTCTTTTGATTTTTTATCTAGATTAAATTGCTTAATTTGATTTAGATGTTGATGTGATAATAGCTTTATTATCATGTATTCAAAGAGGATCACAAAGATTAAACAATATATTAAAGCTTTTTGATAGATTATTTAGCTTGGTTAAATTCTAGATCTTAAGTTAATCTATTTTGGATGGTGCTTACTTTATCTAACCTTGGTTAATCAAATCCTAGATGCTTATCTAGTAGAGAATTCTTGGATCATGTTAAGGCTTCTTGATGTGATCTAAGGCCATGAACATGGTTAGCAATTAAGTGAATTCCTTGTGATCAATGATGAATTAAACTCAAGATAGGTAAATTTCCTTGGATTGGTTGTTTCTTTAGATTTGTTTACAACTTTAAGTCTCATACTTCTATTAATCTTGTTAATCAACAACAAAACCCCCCTTTTCTAATTATCTTGATCTAATTAAATCTTTATTTTTGGATCCTTGAGAGACGATTTGGTTCATTCTCTATACTACAAATTAGTTTGTGAACCGGTAATTTTTATTATTTGATAGGTCTCGACAAACTCTTGTCAAATTTGGCGCCGTTGCCGGGGATCCAAGGCAACTATTTGATCATTTCAAAAACTCTAACAAATGTGTTTGTTTTGTTTTTGAAGCTCTTTCAAGTGGAATTCGGCTGAAATTGGGTAAACGGCATTGTGTCAAGAATTTCGGTTCGGTAAAATATCTTTGATTGACCTGAATTTTGGTACACTAATGGAAAACATTATTCAGAGAAAGGCTCACTATAATAGTGAGGTTACCCTTATTTTAGTCAAATTCCATCGTTTAGACCACTTTTGCAATTTTTTAAGATATTTTATTATTTTGTTGGATAGCATTTTTGTGTAGATTTCACCCGGTGGTGGATCCATAATTTTTAAAATTCATTTGATACTGTTTTTATTTTTGTTTAATTTTTTAGAGTATTTGTTTTAGGAATTTTTAGTGTTTTAGTTGTTATTGCTTTTCTAATACCTTCTTATGAACTGCATTCTGTATGACTATGTCTGATCCTGGTACCTTGCATTCATTTGATTCTGAAATTGATAGAACATTTCATACACTTCATAGAATTCATAGGACTGGTAGTCGCATTCATAGAGCTAATAGAATTACTTCTGGAATTGGGCTTGAACTTGACATTGCACCTAATCTTGTTGACTCTTTTAATCCTGTTGAATCTGCTTCTGTTAATACTTCAGTGTCTGATACTGAGTCTGCTGATTTTGCTATGGCTAACTATAACAATAGGACCCTTAAGGAATTGGCTGCACCTGATGTGAATTATCAACCTTTGTGCATTCAATATCCTGAACTTAATGTTGATTTTGAGTTGAAATCTGGATTGATACACTTGCTGCCCAAGTTTCATGGTCATGCAGGTGAAGATCCACATAAGCATTTGAAGGAGTTCCATGTTGTCTGCTCCACCATGAAACCTCATGGAATAGCTGAAGATCACATCAAGCTAAGGGCCTTTCCTTTCTCCTTGGATGGTGCTGCTAAGGATTGGTTGTATTACTTACAACCTGTTGTCATCACTTCTTGGAATGACATGAAAAGACTGTTTCTGGAGAAGTTCTTTCCTGCATCAAGAACTGCTGCAATAAGGAAAGATATTTGTGGCATTAAGCAAATCAGTGGTGAAACTCTCCATGAGTATTGGGAGAGATTCAAGAAATTGTGCTCGAGCTGCCCACACCATCAAATTAGTGATCAACTGTTGATCCAATACTTCTATGAAGGATTGATGCCAATGGAAAGGAGTATGATTGATGCTGCAAGTGGTGGAGCATTGGTAGATAAAACTCCAGCTGCTGCCAGAAACTTAATTGCAAACATGGCAGCAAATTCTCAACAATTTGGTACTCGAATGGGCGCTACAACCAGAGTAGTCAATGAAGTTAATACCTCTTCACATGCTGATCAACAAAGGGTGGAACATAGATTGGATAAGCTCACTTCTTTGGTCAGACAAATGGCAATAAGACAACACGAACCACCTGTGCAAACCCCTGCAAGAGTTTGTAGCATATGTTCTAGTTTCTCTCATCCTACAGATTCATGCCCCACATTACAAGATGATTTTGAGTTTCAAGACCAATCTGTGGCTGCAGTTGATATATTTCCTGGGAAGTCACAATTCCATCAGCAGCTGCAACAAAAATATGATCCATTCTCCAATACTTACAACCCTGGATGGAGGGACCATCCCAATCTAAGATATGGGAATGCATCAAATCAGCAGCCACCAAACCAGTATAGACCACCATTCCAGCAGCAAGCAAGGACAAATCAATTTCAGCCACATGCTGGACCAAGTAGACCACCATTCTAGCAGCAAGGTCCTGTAGCCACGAAATCTGAGCCCTCATTGGAGGATTTGGTGAAACAGTTGGCCACCAATAACATCCAGTTTCAACAGAGAACTGAAACCACCATTCAGAACTTGGAGACTCAAATTGGTCAACTTGCCACATCTATTCATGAATTAAAGTCATAAGGTTCTGGCCAATTACCCTCTCAAACCACTCCAAACCCTAGAGGCAATGTTAGTGCTATAGCTTTGCGCAGTGGTAAGCAAATCAATGGACCAGTGCAGCAGATAATTCCAAATTCTACCATTGATTCTGCAACAAATTCAAGTTCTGCAGCGAATTTAGATGTTGTAGCATATTCAACAGCAAATGATCCTACAACAGCCAAGCAGAATACCAGATCAAACCAGCAGTTGATAAAAAACTCAATACAGCAGAAAAGTGAACATTCACAAAAGTCAGCTTCCAACATTCCTCTTCCTTTTCCCAACCAAATGATACAGTCGAGGCATATGGTTGAGACTGACTTGGATAAGGAAATTATGAAGACTTTTCATAAGGTTGAAGTGAATATACCTCTCTTGGAGGCAATTAAACAAATCCCCAAGTATGCCAAGTTTTTGAAAGAGATGTGCACCCATAAGAGGAAGCTAAAGGGCACTGAAAAAGTGAGTATGGGGAGAAATGTCTCTACTTTGATTCAGCCCAACCTGCCTCCCAAACGCAAAGACCCAGGCACTTTTACCATCCCTTGCACCATAGGGTACCAATAGTTCACTCATGCCTTGCTAGACTTGGGAGCCTCCATCAATGTAATGCCAAAGTCAGTTTACACTTCCTTGCATATGGGAGAGCTAAAGTCCACCGGCATTGTCATTCAGTTAGCAAACTGGAGCACTGCTCAACTTGCAGGAGTATTGGAGGACGTTCTGGTTCGGGTAAATAATTTAATATTCCCAGCTGATTTTTATGTGTTGAATATGGAAGATGAATCTGCCTCTTCCCCACCCCCATTGATCTTAGGTAGGCCATTTTTGAAAACTGCTAAAACTAAGATTGATGTGCATGCTGGTACCCTTTCCATGGAATTTGGTGATGATATCATTCAGTTTAACATTTTTGATGCCATGAAATACCCTTTAAAGGATCATTCTGTTTTTCATTTTGATGTCATTGATTTACTGGTTGATGATATGCATGCTGATATGTTGACAGAGTTTCCTGAAATTGTAGGATACACTGATAGCATAGCTTACGATACTTGTTCCGCCTGTTTCAAACTTTCTGGTTGTAAACCCAATGCAATGTGTGCAGCCTGTGCTGAGATTTCTACATACTTGTCATGTGCTGTTGTTAATTCTGCTAACATTGATGATTCTGTTTCTGTTATTAATGGCAATGATGCTGTTATTAATGATGTTGTCATTCATCCTGCTGCTAAGTGTGATTCTTTTGATTCCATAGGATATGATGATGTTGTTTTGCAAGATTGTGCACAGCTTGCAGGTACAAGTGCAGCAAGTGCAACTACTGAGAATTTAGTAGATTTAGTTTCGGTTCCAAAACTAGTACCGTCAGTCCAGCAACCACCCTCTATTGAACTTAAGCCCCTGCCCGAGCATTTGAAGTATGCATTCTTAGAGGAGGATGAGAAGCTCCCGGTGATAGTGGCCAAACACCTCCAACCTGATCAAGAAACCAGATTATTGGAAGTTTTGAAGCAACACAAAAGGGCAATTGGTTGGACACTTCCAGACATTCCTGGTATTAACCCCTCCACATGCATGCATAGGATATTACTTAAGGAGGAAACTAAACCAGTGAGACAACCCCAAAGGAGACTGAATCCTCTCATTCTAGATGTGGTGAAAAAAGAGGTGACCAAGCTACTGCAGGCTGGCATTATCTACCCCATCTCTGACAGCAAGTGGGTGAGCCCGGTGCAAGTAGTTCCAAAGAAATCCGGGGTGACTGTCGTGGCCAACCAGAAGAATGAGCTCATTCCAACCCGAGTGCAGAATAGTTGGAGAGTTTGCATTGACTACAGACATCTCAACCAAGCCACTCGGAAAGATCATTACCCCCTTCCGTTCATCGATCAGATGCTGGAACGGCTGGCTGGTAAGTCTTATTACTGCTTTTTGGATGGCTACACTGGATACTTCCAGATCCACATTGCACCAGAGGATCAGGAGAAGACCACATTTACCTGTCCTTTCGGCACCTTTGCTTACAAACGGATGCCCTTCGGTGTGGCAACCTTCTATTACTATACATTGTTTCCTACAAGCTATATCTTCTGATAAATAAAATGTACAGCAGCTAGTATAAAAGAATAAAACTGAACCTAAGAGAAATATATATTTATCACCATCCTCCTACTTCATACATAGCTCGATTATCAAAACTCTAAATTTAACTATGCCCTTCATGAATGCAGAATTAGGACTAGGTGTCATGCCTTAGTTTTTTTTTTAATTCACAATTTAGACTCTTCTAGGTCCAATGTGTTTGTCCATCACTTCTATTAGTGCCATGAAGGTTTATATCATGGGTCCATAATATAGGTCATTGATCCAATGCACTCCTTGATGATTATTCCAGTCCCATGGTTCTTGATTGTCTTCGTAATGGTCCATATAGGGTCACTTCAGTTCTAAGTAGGTCATAGGTTCAGGTCATGTTCACATAGTGTTTAGTTTGATACTTCATAAATCTTTAGTTCAAATTATTTGTCCTCTAGTTAAAATTTTTATTCATCTTAATTATTTAGGTTTGTAACGTTCTTTGCCTCATTGTTTAATACTTAAAACATCATTTATATCATAACAAAGAGACACATAGTCTTAATTTCTTACAAACATTTAGGGCATCATACATGAGTTTTGTTATATATATATTACATAAGGCATGGTGTAAAATTCTAGGCTGCTGCACCTTCCTTAACAAAATTACAAAACTCTTCTTAACATAAGCCCTAATTAACAGCAACTACATGTTGCTTGACCTCAATTCTCCACCATATGCATCCGAATTTCACGGATGACCTTCACATGGCCTCCTTCTTCCACAGACCAGATCCAGGACCATTCAATCTCAATCACAATAGTTGTGATTCCCATTTTGATTTGAATCTGAAACCATGAAGAAAAGAGTAAGATTATAAAATCTTAGTAGGAGACAAGATTAAAGGAAGAAATTAGATAACCTCCCATGGTTCCAGCTGCATTAAAACAGAAAACTCAAGGCTGCATGTTAGGTCACTAAACAAGGTTAAGAAACTGTAATTACAATTTGGGTGCTCAAACATCTCAAAGGGGATTAATACCTTATTAGGTCCAACTAAGACCTTATCTTGGCCATCTTCTGTCTTCAAGACAGTAACCTTTACCTAGGGAATTCCCTTGACCTCCATTGAAGTCATATCCTTTCATTCTTTAGGCCCACGGCCTCCTCAACTAGGCCATTCCTCTCTCCCCTTCTTATGTTGAGTCTAAAACATTTAAACTCAAAACTTGTCCTCAAGTAAATCTGCCACTAGTCCTTATAATTGTTTAAATCCAGCAGTGACAATATTTAAAAGAGAATAGCATGCATGTTTTAGAAGGGATTTTTAGCACATGCATAACATTCACAGGGTATGTCACGCTTTGTCTTTAAAGTTTTAGCCAAAATACAACTTTTCACAAATACAACGAGCGTGAACAGTGGTTTGTTCTAAGCAAAGTAATTCTTAAAACTTGATCTTGAACTCAAAAGATACATGCTTGAGAATTAATTTAAATAGGAAATTATAAAGGAAATTTCATGAAAATGGATGAGAGTGCCTTGCAGCATATATGATCAGTAGTAAGAGTGAAGAGATAGTAAAATTACAGAACAAAGGAAAGTAGGAGTAGAGATACAGAACCATAAACATGGCAGCCAAGATTTTGAGAATTGGAGGCTTGTTTCCTACCTTTTCAGACTTGGTGTAGCTCTAAACTCTCTCAGCTTCCCTAGTAGCAGAATATCTAAGTGAGTGAATGGAATGTGTGTGCATGAGGAGTGAAGCAAGTAGCTGTGAGTGTCTTGTTTATAAAGAGCAAGTCTGGTTGGGATTGAACCAGATGGCCACCCATCTCCACGAGCTCCCCTAGTGCTGTGACAGAAATGCATCATTAGCTGCACCTCCTGGGCTGTGGTGCAAGTGACTCATCCAATAGGGCTTCATGCAGCAAGATTCCCCGTCATTAACAAGGCTTGGACCTGTTCAAGGCTGCAGTGGAATGTCTCTACCCGCAGCAAGACTTTCTTTGCATGCACCATATACTCTTGCCTTTTTGTGTCTCTAGTCCTTGTTCTTTTAAGTATTTTGCAATTTAGTCCCTCCTCTATTGGGCTGACTAGGGTTGGCTTATGGATTAGATTTAGGTCTGTTTTGGTTTATATAGTGTCATTATGAATAATTAAATCTCCAGTTTTAATCATAAACTAATCTTGCTTAATTTTAAATTAAGCTAGTTTTGGGTGTTTGGTCCTTTTTCCTTTATTAATTCAGTTTCTTTACCTTAAATTCTTAATACAATTAAGCCCCCCCCCCTTTTTTTATATTAATTTACCATCTCATCTTTTAATCCCTTAGGTTTAACATTTATTAATAAGGTTTTGTTCTAGTTTGAACTTATGTGTTTTAATATTAACCTTCTTGTCATTTCACTTTATTTATCTCGAATTCTTAGTTCCTAAACCCTTCTAAAAATTTCTCTTGGTAATTCAATTATTAGAGTGTTACATTCGGCCTCTGTAATGCCCCTGGTACCTTCCAACGGTGCATGGTGAGCATATTTTCTTATTTCTTAGAGGAGTGCATGGAGGTATTTATGGATGACTTCACTGTCTATGGTTCTTCTTTTGATTCATGTTTAGCTAGCCTATCTAGAGTGCTGCAAAGATGCATTGAGACTAACCTTGTGCTAAATTTTGAGAAATGCCATTTTATGGTAGAACAGGGTATAGTTTTAGGCCATGTAGTATCCAGCAAGGGCATTGAGGTAGATCCTGCCAAGATTGATATAATTACTTGTTTATCTTACCCGACATGCGTGCGGGAAGTGCGTTCTTTTCTTGGTCATGCAGGTTTCTACAGACGCTTCATTGCCGACTTCAGCAAGATTGCCCTTCCACTTTCCCACTTACTGCAGAAAGATGTAGAGTTTAATTTTGATAACAAGTGCAAGGCAGCTTTCAACCACTTGAAGCAGGGCTTGACCGGTTTCCCTATCATCCGACCCACCGACCGGATATTGCCATTTGAGTTAATGTGTGATGCTTCTAACTATGCAAGAGGGAGCAGTCTTGGCACGAGAGAGTGGGGAGAGCTTCTCATGTGATATACTATGCTTCCGGAACTGCGGATCTTGCTCGTGCCAACTATACCACAACCGAAAAAGAGCTTTTAGCCATTGTTTTTGCTTTGGATAAGTTTAGATCATATTTGCTTGGCTCTAAGGTTGTTGTGTTTACTGATCATGCAGCTCTTAAGTTTCTTTTGAAGAAGCCAGAGGCAAAGCCCTGACTAATAAAGTGGATGCTACTACTGCAAGAGTTTCATATAGAGATCCGTGACAAGAGTGGAGCAGAAAATCTAGTGGCAGATCACTTGAGCAGCATTGAAAGGGCTTCAGATCCCTTCCCTGTACAGGACTCCTTCCCAGATGAGCAGCTTCTGCAGCTGCAAGGTAAGAACACCTCCCCTTGGTTTGCAGATATGGTTAATTTTTTGGTTGCTGGTGTTCTTCCTGCATATTTTACTAAAGCTCAATCTGAGAAATTGAAAAGTGAGTCTAAGTACTATATATGGGATAATCCTTATCTGTGGAAGCTTTGTAGTGACCAGATTATTAGAATGTGTCTCTGATCATGAGTTTCATTCTATTCTTAGCTTTTGTCATATATTTGCATGTGGTGGGCACTTTGGCTCCCAACGTACAGCTAGGAAGGTTTTGGTCTCTGGATTGTATTGGCCTACCCTATTTCATGATGCATATCTGTTTTGTAAGTCTTGTGAACAGTGCCAGAGAACAGGGACAATTTCACACAAGAATGAGATGCCTCAGCAGCCTATGCTGTCTTGTGAGATCTTTGATGTTTGGGGTATTGATTTCATGGGCCCTTTCCCTGTTTCCTTTGGTTTTATTTATATTTTGTTGGCTCTTGATTATGTATCTAAATGGGTGGAGGCAAAAGCTACTCGGACTGATGATTCCAAAGTTGTTGTGGACTTTGTTAGATCACAGATTTTCTGCAGGTTTGGAATCTCGAGGGCAATTATCAGTGATCAGGGTTCACACTTTTGTAACCGGAGAATAGAGGCTTTGATGAGAAAGTACAGTGTCTTGCACAAGGTTTCTACACCTTATCACCCCCAGACAAACGGGCAAGCCGAGGTCTTAAACCGATAGATCAAGCACATACTTGAGAAGACAGTCTAACCTAATAGGAAGGACTGGAGCCTAAGACTTGAGGATGCTCTGTGGGCTTACCGAACTACCTACAAGACACCGATGGGGATGTCCCTATACCGGATTGTCTTTGGGAAGGCGTGCCACCTTCCGGTGGAAATTGAGCATAAATCCTATTGGGCGGTGAAACAGTGTAACCTTGACTTGAGTCAATCCGGATCTCAAAGGAAGCTCCAACTTCAAGAACTTGAGGAGCTTCGATTAGAGGCATATGAGAACACCCGGATCTACAAGGAGAAGACTAAACTCCTTCGTGATAAGATGTTGGTACGAAAAGAGTTCACCATTGGTCAAAAGGTCCTTCTCTACAACTCTCGCCTCAAACTTATGCCCGGTAAGCTTCGTTCTAGGTGGCTTGGTCCTTTCATTGTTATTAATGTTTTTCCTCATGGTGCAGTAGAAATTAAGAGTAAAGCCACCAACAAAGTGTTCAAAGTTAATGGTCATCACCTCAAGAATTTTTATGAAGGAGCTCAAGAGAACCTCGAGGAGGAAGTTCAACTGCAGGTGGCCATCTACCATGATTGATCACTATTTTGTTGAAAAAAAATAAAAAAAGAAGTCACGTTTAAGGTCAATGGCCAGAAATTGGATCATTACTGGGGAGGACCCATCGATCGTGCAAAATCTTCAATCACGCTAGCTGAAGTGAGACAGAAAAAAAAAAAAAAGGGTGCCAAGTGAGTAAATCTATCAAAGTTTGATTTTTCTGTCTTTATTTTGTTTGTTTTTCTTTGACAGATGATTTTTCACCGGTTAAATGGCAGATAACAGTACTCCGTGAAAATCTTTTTCGGTTCTTTCAGTTACCCACAAACACTGAAATCTGTATATAATTTTACTCCATTTTTTTCTCTATTTCTTCTTTTTTTCGAAATGGATAATCAGCTTTTTAACCTCCGCAAGCAATTTCCTTCTCTCCCTCAAAATGCTTTAACTAACATTTATTGTGCAAGGTTTGAGCGATTAAGGATGCTTATGCACAAAGGCATCCCTGCGGATATACGTTGGTTGATCAAAGCAAAGGTTCGAATCACAGGAGAATTTTCTGACGCTCTTGTTTCATATATGCCAAGGCTAGGCAAAAGTTCATATGCAAAGAAAAGAAGAGCAAAAAGGTTACGTGTTTACTTTAAATGTGCAAGATGGACCTATAACACAAAATATAGATCAATTGGAATGGCGTCCATAAATCGACTTGATAAAATTCACTTCATTAAGGATGGCATGAGTAAGGAGTCTTTAGAGAACATTCCATTGACTCTTAAGACGCATCCTAGTGGAGATGTGCAGAGAGTACTTCTCGATTTATGGCCAATATTCCAAGATGAACATGAGCGTTATAGTCTCGGGAATATGACTCAAAAAGACCCTGTTTGCCAATTTTTAAGAAAATTGGATGGGAAACCATCCATCGGCCCATAAAGAGCATTCAAGCCGTTACTGGACGTAAAACCAGAGGAAAATGTGAGCTATAATCACACCTCCTGTAAGTATTATTTTTTATTTTTCCTTTTTCTTCTTGTTTATTAAAAAAAATTCAAAAATCAAAAAATTTAGTCGTATTTTTTTGAAATATGCGTTGCGTATTTTCAAACTTTTTCTGACACATATAGATTAGTCTTTTATCCTTGTCATATAGCTATTATTATTACTTTGCTTCTTTTCAAACTTGCTTGACACACGGATCTACCCCTCCTTTATAGGTGTAATTATTACATTTGAGTTTTGATTCTTTAAATAATGCACTTTGCTCTCTTCAGATCATTGATAAGGTGAGAGTACAGAAAAAAAAAAAGAAAAAAAATGGAAGTCACTTCAGTTCGTCGGATCAAGAGTGTTTGTGTCTTTTGTGGATCTAATCCTGGGAAAGATAAAGAGTTTGTAAATATTGCACACCATCTTGGTCGAGTGCTAGCTGAGAGAGAAATCCATTTAGTTTACGGAGGAGGTAGTCTTGGGTTAATGGGTTGTGTAGCAACTGCTGCACATTTAGGAGGTGGCAAAGTCCTTAGTGTCATTCCTAGTCCTTTAGCTATTGGCAATCCCACTGGAAAAACAGTAGGTCATGAAGTAATGGTATTTTGCATGCACCAACGCAAGAACATTACGATAGCAAATGCTGATGCCTTTATTGCCCTACCTGGTGGTTTTGGAACTTTGGAAGAGCTCTTCCAAATTACATCCTAGTCACAACTGAACTTTCACCAAAAGCCCATATGTATTTTAAATATTAATGGTTTTTATGACAGTTTGTTTTGTTTTCTTGATCATGCTGTAGAACAAAGGTTCATCTCACAAGCGACACGTCAAATTCTTGTAACCGCTACAACCCCTGAACAATTGCTTGATCAACTACACGAATTTGTCCCCCAACGTCATCCAGCAATGACTCCACTGAATTGGGAACAAGGCAGCAGCAGCAAAAAGCAAAAACTTGATTTGACTTTGTCCTTGTGA
Source organism: Styphnolobium japonicum (assembly GCA_023212625.1). Taxonomy (NCBI): domain Eukaryota; kingdom Viridiplantae; phylum Streptophyta; class Magnoliopsida; order Fabales; family Fabaceae; genus Styphnolobium; species Styphnolobium japonicum. The sequence continues at coordinate 30,795,766 of JALBWW010000009.1, forward strand.
ATTTTTGTTTTCTCTTATGGTTTTAGTTTTTTTGTAATTTTTTTTTTTATTTCAGGCTCAATATGCAGTTTTCTGGTAAGACCTTCTACACTCTACCTATCTTTATTTTGACATTGGGGACAATGTCTTCAATTAGTTGGGGGGAGGGATAGTTGACAACACCATGTACATAGTTTAGTTAGGAAAAAAAAACTAACTAGCTAATCTTTATTGTTACTAGCTTATTACATGTATGATGGCAGAGTAAGGAGTAATTTTGCTCTTGAGACGCATCTTAACTTGCATTTCATAGTATGTCTTAAATTATTTTGATCTTGCATATAAAAAAAAAATTATTTTGATCTTTTCAATTAATTTTGATGCAAGCATGTGCTAAATCTGAGCTTAATTGATAATAAAAGTATGCAAAACAGTTTATAGTTGAATCATTTTCATGATATACATGTGTATATGACTGTGGATATTAGGAAGAAAGCATGGTTGAATTGAGTGAATGTTCCATACCTTTGTGAGTTTTGGGCTTTTCCAAGTTTGATACTTACACTTGGTTTATTTTCTTTCATGAGTGATGTCAATTATGAATTTATTTTCTAGAACTTGCATTGAATCGATTTGAGATTACATTGGTCTGTATGTTGCATGAAAATGACAAAGGCATTTTTTTTTCTTGACTTAGCTGCTTTGGCCAAATAAACCTACCTTGCATTTATCCAATTATTAACTCCCTCTGAGCCTATTTGCTCATTCTTTGTTCTTAGCTCGTTACAAACTTTGAGTGAAAAACCATGTTTTACCTTACCTTAGGGAATGGGAGAGCATTAATTTTCTTATTGGAGGAGTTCTTTTGCTTGCAATGATTTAAGTGTGGGGGAATTGGTGTGTTGATACGAAATGCTTGGTACCACAAAAAAATAAACAAAAAACAAAAAAAAAACAAAAAAAGAAAAAGAAAAGAATAGAAAAAGGAAGGAATGTGTGAAGAGAATGAGCATTTTATGATTATGGATAAAAAATTTATGCTTTCTGCTTTCTACTTGAGTTACTCCTCAATGCTCTTTTATTCTCTTTGGTTTTAACCTGCTATTATCTATATTGTTCCCTTCCTTCACCTTATAAGTTCCATTACAACCTTTTTGAAAGACCTCTTGATTTTTGCAATTTATTTGATCTAAGTAGTGGAGAATTAATGTATATGCAAGCCTATGGTAAAATACTTTCATAATTTGACTGAGTTGAGCGTAAACAGTTAACCTAAACACCTTGTGTGATTTGAGTGTCACTTGTGAAGAATTTTACTGAATCTAAACATGCCTATTTCTGATTAAAGCATGATTATGCTATACTTTATTCTCAATTGGTTTGATTCAACTATTCTTTGTTAAGCATACTTAACTTATTAATTATGGTTTATATTTGATACAATGTTTGTATTTAAAAATTAGTTGAATTGATTAAATAAAATATTACATGTTTGTGGGTATCATCCTGGTAAACCCTCACGAGACTATAACTCGTCCACTAGGGACACCTAGGGGTTTAAAGGCTTGTGGCACATGCTTAGTGCCATTGTGTTTTCCTACGAAAATAGATTAGATTAGGTATAATCAGTTTTTATGTTTTTAGTTTAATAATATGATGTTTCTTGTTTTTCTTTAGTTTTGTTCTTATGTGTTTTGCCCAGGAGTGCAACAGCTTAAGTGTAGAGGAATTTGATCAATCAATTTGAGACACTTATGTTAGCTTTGTATTAGGCTTTATTAGATGTTTATTGTGCCCAATATTAGTATTTTAGATGAGTTTAATGTTGTTAGGCTTCATTGGGCTTTAATGCAAATATTGAATAATTTTCGGATTTTGATGCATTTTGACCTTTCTTCCTTGGTTAGGCCATAACTTGGGACTCGGTGATCTTGGTGTCTTTGGAAAGCTAAGACAATGCTCTACAAGTTTCATGAAGAACTCAAGAGCTAGATAGAACTTCTAAGGGTCCAAAATATCCCTGCAATACAGAGCAAGTTTGCTGTCACGAAAATCTGGGCAGTGTGCACATATTGGACTACATAGTGAGCTATAGGCCTCTTCTTGGGCTGAAACTTGGCCATTGGAAAGATAAGATCCATATCTCCAACTTCACTAAAGACCATTTAGTCAATAGATGTCGTTTTAGGCATGATAATGAAGCTACAAGTTGGTTTGAATTTGGAAACATGTTCTGCCAACCTAACTTGAGGTAGGTTCAGTGTTGTTGGCATATCTGGAGTTCTAAACATTCAAATGGCATGATTCCAATTGCAAAATTTCAAGGAGACAACTGGCTACAACTTTCATGGACCTTCAAGCCAAAATACACTGTCTAGATCATGAAAATCAAGCCAGAAGTCAGATAAGAGTTGTTAACTAAAAGCCACCAACCATACATCAACCCGCCTACCATGCACCAACCCACCAACCATGCATCAAGCTTCCATATTTGACAATTTCCATATTTTTATAGCTTGTATTCAGATTATGTACATGTACAAATTGGCTTCTAGGATTAGTATAAATAGAGTCAATCTCTTTGTATTATGATCATTCAATTTTTAAGTAAGTTTCAAGAAAGTTTAAGTATTTGTGAGAGTTTTCTTTCTCTTCTTCTCCATTCTCTTTACAATTTCGTTTTTGTTCTTTTATTTCTGAGTTCTTCCTTCCCATCCATGGAAGGCTAGGCTCTCATAATCAATCCAAGGGATTAGCCATCTTGATGTTTAATTTGGAGATCTTGTTTCGCTTGTTCATATTGCTTAATTGTTATTCAAGTTTCTCTTCATCCTCTTTCGATTTTTATCTAGATTAAATTGCTTAATTTGATTTAGATGTTGATGTGATAATAGCTTTCTTATCATGTATTCAAAGAGGATCACAAAGATTAAACAATATATTAAAGCTTTTTGATAGATTGTTTAGCTTGGTTAAATTCTAGATCTTAAGTTAATCTATTTTGGATGGTGCTTACTTTATCTAACCTTGGTTAATCAAATCCTAGATGCTTATCTAGTAGAGAATTCTTGGATCATGTTAAGGCTTCTTGATGTGATCTAAGGCCAAGAACATGGTTAGCAATTAAGTGAATTCCTTGTGATCAATGATGAGTTAAACTCAAGATCGGTAAATTTCCTTGGATTGGTTGTTTCTTTAGATTTGTTTACAACTTTAAGTCTCATACTTTTATTAATCTTGTTAATCAACAACAAAACCTCCCTTTTCTAATTATCTTGATCTAATTAAATCTTTGTTTTTGGATCCTTGAGAGACGATTTGGTTCATTCTCTATACTACAAATTAGTTTGTGAACCGGTTATTTTTATTATTTGATAGGTCTCGACAACCTCTTGTCACCACTCCTCCTATTTATAATATTTTAGTGGGCCAACAGCTCTGGCAACCTTTTCTTTTAGGGTTTCCTAATTGTGCACAAATTCACTTAATGTGCAATTCTTGGGTAACAGGGAAAGTAGATTTCTTTCCCACTTTGAGTATTCCTAATTAATGTGAGATAAGAGGAAAAATCTTCCAAGAATAAAAAGAGGAAACTTCCACAACTGGATTGATGATATCTTTGTAGGATCTTGCCAAAATATTTCATAATTGTGTTGATGATATCTTCATAGAATCCTGGAAAAATCCTTCATAATTAGATTGCTGATATCTTTGTATCTTTCCCAAGATTGCTTCCATTTTAACACTTTAAAGCTTGATTCTTATAAATCTTCAACCTGCAATATTCAAAAGAAATTGGGTAAGTTTCCCTTATAAAATCTTCAAATAAATACCAAATCAGACTCAAATTCCCAGCATTTAAGTATATAAAACGGCAGTTTATCAATAAACTATATTAATATATGATCAATCAATTTGAGACACTTATATTAGCTTTGTATTAGGCTTTATTAGATGTTTATTGTGCCCAATATTAGTATTTTAGATGAGTTTAATGTTGTTGGGCTTCATTGGGTTTTAATGCAAATATTGGATAATTTTTGGATTTTGATGCATTTTGACCTTTCTTCCTTGGTTAGGCCATAACTTGGGACTCGGTGATCCAATTGAGGTGATCTTAGTGTCTTTGGAAAGCCAAGACAATGCTCTACAAGTTTCATGAAGAACTCAAGAGCTGAATCGGACTTCTAAGATTCTAAAATATCCCTGCAATGCAGAGTGGGTTTGCTGTTAGGAAAATCTGGGCAGTGTGCACATATTGGACTACATAGTGAGTTATAGGCATCCTCTTGGGCTGAAACATGGTCATTGGAAAGATAAGACCCATATCTCCAACTTCACTAAAGACCATTTAGTCAATAGATGTCGTTTTAGGTATGATAATGAAGCTACAAGTTGGTTTGAATTTGGAAACACGTTCTGCCAACCTAACATGAGGTAAGTTCACTGTTTTTGGCATATCTGGAGTTTTAAACGTCCAAATGGCATGATTCCAATTGCAAAATTTCAAGGAGACAACTGGCTAGAACTTTTATGAAGACCTCCAAGCCAAAATACACCGTCTAGGTGATGAAAATGAAGCCAGAAGTCGGATAAGAGTTGTTGACTAAAAGCCATCAACCATACACCAACCCACCTACCATGCATCAAGCCACCAACCATGCATCAAGCTTCCATATTTGACAATTTCCATATTTTTATAGCTTGTATTCAGATTATGTACATGTACAAATTGGCTTCTAGAATTAGTATAAATAGAGCCAACCTCTTTGTATTAGAATCATTCAATTTTAAGTAAGTTTGAAGAAAGTTTGAGTATTTATGAGAGTTTTCTTTCTCTTCTTCTCCATTCTCTTTACAATTTCGTTTTTGTTCTTTTATTTCTGAGTTCTTCCTTCCCATCCATGGAAGGCTAGGCTCTCATAATCATTCCAAGGGATTAGCCATCTTGATGTTTAATTTGGAGTTCTTGTTTCGCTTGTTCATATTGCTTAATTGTTATTCAAGTTTCTCTTCTTCCTCTTTTGATTTTTATCTAGATTAAATTGCTTAATTTGATTTAGATGTTCATGTGATAATAGCTTTATTATCATGTATTCAAAGAGGATCACAAAGATTAAACAATATATTAAAGCTTTTTGATAGATTGTTTAGCTTGGTTAAATTCTAGATCTTAAGTTAGTCTATGTTGGATGGTGCTTACTTTATCTAACCTTGGTTAATCAAATCCTAGATGCTTATCTAGTAGAGAATTCTTGGATCATGTTAAGGCTTCTTGATGTGATCTAAGGCCAAGAACATGGTTAGCAATTAAGTGAATTCCTTGTGATCAATGATGAGTTAAACTCAAGATCGGTAAATTTCCTTGGATTGGTTGTTTCTTTAGATTTGTTTACAACTTTAAATCTCCTACTTTTATTAATCTTGTTAATCAACAACAAAACCCCCCCTTTTCTAATTATTTTGATCTAATTAAATCTTTGTTTTTGGATCCTTGAGAGATGATTCAGTTCATTCTCTATACTATAAATTAGTTTGTGAACCAGTAATTATTATTTTATTTGATAGGTCTCGACAACCTCTTGTCAAATTTGGCGCCGTTGCCGGGGATCCAAGGCAACTATTTGATCATTTCAAGATCTCATCTAACTCTAACAAATGTGTTTGTTTTGTTTTTGAAGCTTTTTCAAGTGGAATTCAGCTGAAATTGGATAAAGGGCATTGTGTCAAGAATTTCGGTTCGGTAAAGCATCTCTGATTGATCTGAATTTTGGTACACGAATGGAAAATATTATTCTGAGAAAGGCTCACTGTGTACAGTGAGGTCACCCTTATTTTAGCCAAATTCCATCGTTTAGACCACTCTTTCAATTTTTTAAGATGTTTTATTATTTTGTTGGATAGAATTTTTGTGTAGATTTTATCCTGTGGTGGTTCCATAATTTTTAAAATTCATTTGATACTGTTTTTATTTTTGTTTAATTTTTTTGGAGTATTTGTTTTAGAAATTTTTAGTGTTTTAGTTGTTATTGCTTTTCTATACCTTCCTATGAGCTGTATGCTGTATGACTAGGTCTGATCCTGGAACCTTGCATTCATTTGATCCCGAAATTGATAGAACCTTTCATACACTTCACGTAATTCATAGGATTTGGTAGTAGCATTCATAGAGCTAATAGAATTACTTCGGAATTGGACTTGAACTTGACATTGCACCTAATGCGGTTGACTCTTCTAATCCTGTTGAGTGCATACGCTAGTGCTTTAGTGTCACGATCTCGAGTCTGCAGATTTTACTATGGCTGATAATAATAATAGAACTTTGAAAGAACTTGCTGCACCTGATGTTGCATATCAGCCTTTGTGCATCCAATATCCTGACCTTCATGTTGATTTTGAGCTCAAATCTGGATTAATACACTTGTTGCCCAAGTTTCATGGTCTGGCAGGTGAGGATCCACATAAGCACTTGAAAGAATTCCATGTTGTCTGCTCAACTATGAAACCTCATGGAATAGCTGAAGATCACATCAAGTTGCGAGCATTTCCATTTTCACTGGATGGTGCAGCCAAGGACTGGTTATATTACCTTCAACCAGCCTCTATAGCATCCTGGAATGACATGAAGAGGCTATTTCTGGAGAAATTTTTCCCTGCCTCAAGAACTGCTGCAATCCGAAAGGACATATGTGGCATAAGGCAGATGACTAGGGAGACATTGCATGAATACTGGGAGAGGTTCAAAAAGCTTTGTGCGAGCTGTCCTCATCACCAAATCAGTGACCAATTACTGATTCAATATTACTATGAAGGCTTGCTACCTATGGACAGAAGCATGATTGATGCTGCTAGTGGAGGTGCCCTAGTTGACAAAACTCCTGCTGATGCTAGGGATTTAATTGCCAATATGGCTACCAACGCCCAACAGTTTGGCACTAGGGTCATTACTTCAACCAGAGGAGTTAATGAGGTTCATGTTTCCCATGCTGACCAACAGAGGATGGAGCACCGAATTGATGAGTTAACCTCCTTGGTGAGGCAATTAGCCATGGGACAACATCAAACACCTGTGGCTGCAAGAGTTTGTAGCATATGTTCTAGTTCCTCTTATCCCACAGATGCGTGCCCCACATTGCAAGATGATTCTGAGTTTCAAGACCAATCTGTGGCTGCAGCTGGTATATTTCCTGGGAAGCCACAATTCCATCAGCAGCAACAACAGAAATATGATCCATTCTCCAACACTTACAACCCTAGCTGGAGGGACCATCCCAATCTGAGATATGGGAATGCATCAAATCAGCAGCCACCAAACCAGTATAGACCACCATTCCAGCAGCAAGCAAGGACAAATCAGTTTCAGCCACATGCTAGACCAAGTAGACCACCATTCCAGCAGCAAGGTCCTGTAGTGACAAGAGGTTGTCGAGACCTATCAAATAAAATAACCGGTTCACAAACTAATTTGTAGTATAGAGAATGAACCGAATCGTCTCTCAAGGATTCAAAAAACAAAGATTTAATTAGATCAAGATAATTAGAAAAGGGGGGGTTTTGTTGTTGATTAACAAGATTAATAAAAGTAGGAGATTCAAAGTTGTAAACAAATCTAAAGAAACAACCAATCCAAGGAAATTTACCGATCTTGAGTTTAACTCATCATTGATCACAAGGAATTCACTTAATTGCTAACCATGTTCTTGGCCTTAGATCACATCAAGAAGCCCTAACATGATCCAAGAATTCTTTACTAGATAAGCATCTAGGATTTGATTAACCAAGGTTAGATAAAGTAAGCACCATCCAACATAGATTAACTTAAGATCTAGAATTTAACCAAGCTAAACAATCTATCAAAAAGCTTTAATATATTGTTTAATCTTTATGATCCTCTTTGAATACATGATAATAAAGCTATTACCACATCAACATCTAAATCAAATTAAGCAATTTAATCTAGATAAAAATCAAAAGAGGAAGAAGAGAAACTTGAATAACAATTAAGCAATATGAACAAGCAAGACAAGATCTCCAAATTAAACAACAAGATGGCTAATCCCTTGGATTGATTATGAGAGCCTAGCCTTCCATGGATGGGAAGGAAGAACTCATAATTTAAAGAACAAAAACGAAATTGCAAAGAGAATGGAGAAGAAGAGAAAGAAAACTCTCACAAATACTTAAACTTTCTTGAAACTTACTTCCAAATTGAATGCCTCTAATACAAAGAGGTTGGGTCTATTTATACTAATCCTAGAAGCTAATTTGTACATGTACATAATCTGAATACAATCTATAAGAATATGAAAATTGTCAAAAATGGAAGCTTGATGCATGGTTGGTGGCTTGGTGCATGGTAGGTGGGTTGGTGTATGGTTGGTGGCTTTTAGTCAACAACTCTTATCCGACTTCTGGCTCCAAATTCATCACCTAGACGGTGCATTTTGGCTTGGATGTCTCATCAAAGTTGTAGCCAGTTGTCTCCTTGAAAATCTCCAATTTGAATCATGTCATTTGGACTTTTAGAACTCCAGAAATGCCAAAAACACTGCACCTACCTCAAGTTAGGTTGGAAGAACGTGTTTCCAAATTCAGACCAACTTGTAGCTTCAGAAGCATGCCTAAAACGACATCTATTGACAAAATAGTCTTCAGTGAAGTTGGAGATATGGGTCTTATCTTTCAAATGACCCCAAGAGGAGGTCTATAACCCAATATATAGTCCAATATGTGCATACTGCCCAGATGGTTCCGTGACAGCAAACTCACTCTGTATTGCAAGGCTATTTTGGGCCCTTAGAAGTCCGATCCAGCTCTTGAGTTCTTCATGAAACTTGTAGATCCTTGTCTTAGCTTTCCAAAGACACCAAGATCACCTCAATTGGATCACCGAGTCCCAAGTTATGGCCTAACCAAGGAAGAAAGGTCAAAATGCATCAAAATTCGAAAATTATCCAATATTTACATTAAATCCCAATGAAGCCCAACAACATTAAACTCATCTAAAATACTAATATTGGGCACAATAAACATCTAATGAAGCCTAATACAAAGCTAACATAAGTGTCTCAAATTGATTGATCATGTAGCCACAAAATCTAAGCCCTCATTGGAGGATTTGGTGAAACAGTTGGCCACCAATAACATCCAGTTTCAACAGAGAACTGAAACCACCATTCAGAACTTGGAGACTCAAATTGGCCAACTTGCCACATATATTCATGAATTAAAGTCACAAGATTCTAGCCAATTACCCTCTCAAACCACTCCAAACCCTAGAGGCAATGTTAGTGCTATAGCTTTGCGCAATGGTAGGCAAATCAATGGACCAGTACAGCAGATAATTCCAGAGTCTACCATTGACCCAAAAAAACAAGATGCTGCAACAAATTCAGATGCTGTAGCAGATTCAGCAACAAATGATCCTACAACATCCAAGCAGAAAGCCAAATCAAACCAGCAGTTGACAGAAAAATCAGTAAAGCAGAAAAGTGAACATCCACAAAAGTCAGCTTGCAACATTCCTCTACCTTTTCCAAACCGAATGATACAGTCGAGGCATATGGTTGAAACTGACTTGGATAAGGAAATTATGGAGACTTTTCATAAGGTTGAGGTGAATATACCTCTCTTGGAGGCAATTAAACAAATCCCCAAGTATGCCAAGTTCTTGAAAGAGATGTGCACCCATAAGAGGAAGCTAAAGGGCACTGAAAAAGTGAGTATGGGGAGGAATGTCTCTGCTTTGATTCAGCCCAACCTGCCTCCCAAATGCAAAGACCCAGACACTTTTACCATCCCTTGTACCATAGGGCACCAACAGTTCACTCATGCCTTGCTAGACTTGGGAGCCTCCATCAATGTAATGCCAAAGTCAGTTTACACTTCCTTGCATATGGGAGAGCTAAAACCCACCGGCATTGTCATTCAGTTAGCAAATCGGAGTACTGCTCAACCTGCAGGAGTGTTGGAAGACGTTCTGGTTCGGGTAAATAATTTAATATTCCCAGCTGACTTTTATGTGTTGAATATGGAAGATGAATCTGCCTCTTCCCCATCCCCATTGATCTTAGATAGGCCATTTTTGAAAACTGCTAAAACTAAGATTGATGTGCATGCTGGTACCCTTTCCATGGAATTTGGTGATGATATCATTCAGTTTAACATTTTTTATGCCATGAAATACCCTTTAAAGGATCATTCAGTTTTTCATTTTGATGTCATTGATTTATTGGTTGATGATATGCATGCTGATATGTTGGCAGAGTTTCCTGAAATTGTAGGATACACCGATAGCATAGCTTGCGATACTTGTTCCCCCTGTTTCAGACTTTCTGGTTGTAAACCCAATGCAATGTGTGCGACTGTCTTTGAGATTTCTACATACTTGTCATGTCTTTGTTGTTAATTCTGTGACATTGATGATTACATTTTACGTTATTAATGGCAATGATGCTGTTATTAATGATGTTGTCATTCATCCTGCTGCTAAGTGTGATTCTTTTGATTCCATAGGATATGATGATGTTGTTTAGCAAGATTGTGCACAACTTACAGGTACAGGTGCAACTGCTGAGAATTTAGCCGATTTAGTTTCAGTTCCAAAACTAGTACCATCAGTCCAGCAACCACCCTCCATTGAACTTAAGTCCCTACCCGAGCATTTGAAGTATGCATTCTTGGAGGAGGATGAGAAGCTCCCGGTGATAGTGGCCAAACACCTCCAACCTGAGGAAGAAACCAGATTATTGGAAGTCTTGAAGCAACACAAAAGGGCAATTGGTTGGACACTTGCAGACATCCCCGGTATCAACCCCTCCACATGCATGCACAGGATATTACTTAAGGAGGAAACTAAACCAGTGAGACAACCCCAAAGGAGACTGAATCCTCTCATTCTAGATGTGGTGAAAAAAGAGGTGACCAAGCTACTGCAGGCTGGCATTATCTACCCCATCTCTGACAGCAAGTGGGTGAGCCTGGTGCAAGTAGTTCCAAAGAAATCTGGAGTGACTGTTGTGGCCAACCAAAAGAATGAGCTCATTCCAACCCGAGTGCAGAATAGTTGGAGAGTTTGCATTGACTACAGACGTCTCAACCAAGCCACTCGGAAAGATCATTACCCCCTTCCGTTCATCGATCAGATGCTGGAACGGTTGGTTGGTAAGTCCCATTACTGCTTTTTGGATGGCTACACTGGATACTTCCAGATCCACATTGCACCAGAGGATCAGGAGAAGACCACATTTACCTGTCCCTTCGGCACCTTTGCTTACAGACGGATGCCCTTTGGCCTCTGCAATGCCCCTGGTACCTTCCAACGGTGCATGGTGAGCATATTTTCTGATTTCTTAGAGGAGTACATGGAGGTGTTTATGGATGACTTCACTGTCTATGGTTCTTCTTTTGATTCATGTTTAGCTAGCTTATCTAGGGTGCTGCATAGATGCATTGAGACTAACCTTGTGCTAAATTTTGAGAAATGCCATTTTATGGTAGAACAGGGTATAGTTTTAGGCCATGTAGTATCCAGTAAGGGCATTGAGGTAGATTCTGCCAAGATTGATGTAATTACTTGTTTATCTTACCCCACATGCGTGCGGGAAGTGCGTTCTTTTCTTGGTCATACAGGTTTCTACAGGCGCTTCATTGCCGACTTCAGCAAGATTGCTCTTCCACTTTCTCACTTACTGCAGAAAGATGTAGAGTTTAATTTTGATGACAAGTGCAAGGCAGCTTTCAACCACTTGAAGCAGGGCTTAACCAGTACCCCTATCATCCAGCCACCTGACTGGACATTTCCATTTGAGTTAATGTGTGATGCTTCTAACTATGCAGTAGGAGCAGTCTTGGCACAGAGAGTGGGGAGAGCTTCTCATGTGATATACTATGCTTCCAGAACTCTGGATGCTGCTCAGGCCAACTATACCACAACTGAAAAAGAGCTTTTAGCCATTGTTTTTGCTTTGGATAAGTTTAGATCATATTTGCTTGGCTCTAAGGTTGTTGTGTTTACTGATCATGCAGCACTTAAGTTTCTTTTGAAGAAGCCAGAGGCAAAGCCTCGACTAATAAGGTGGATGCTACTGCTCCAAGAGTTTCATATAGAGATCCGTGACAAGAGTGGAGTAGAAAATCTAGTGACAGATCACTTGAGCCGCATTGAAAGGGCTTCAGATCCTTTCCCATGACTCCTTCCCAGATGAGCAGCTTCTGCAGCTGCAAGGTAAGAACACCTCCCCTTGGTTTGCAGATATGGTTAATTTTTTGGTTGCTGGTGTTCTTCCTGCATATTTTACTAGAGCTCAATCTGATAAATTGAAAAGTGAGTCTAAGTACTATGAATGGGATGATCCTTATCTGTGGAAGATTTGTAGTGACCAGATTATTAGATGTGTCTCTGATCATGAGTTTCATTCAATTCTTAGCTTTTGTCATACATTTGCATGTGGTGGGCACTTTGGCTCCCAACGTACAGCTAGGAAGGTTTTGGACTCTGGATTGTATTGGCCAACCCTATTTCATGATGCATATATGTTTTGTAAGTCTTGTGAACAGTGCCAGAGAACAGGGACAATTTCACACAGGAATGAGATGTCTCAGCAGCCTATGCTGTCTTGTGAGATCTTTGATGTTTGAGGTATTGATTTCATGGGCCCTTTCCCTGTTTCCTTTGGTTTTATTTATATTTTGTTGGCTGTTGATTATGTATCTATATGGGTGGAGGCCAAAGCCACTCGGACTGATGATTCCAAAGTTGTTGTGGACTTTGTTAGATCACAGATTTTCTGCAGGTTTGGAATCCCGAGGGCCATTATCAGTGATCAGGGTTCACACTTTTGTAACCGGAGAATAGAGGCTTTGATGAGAAAGTACAGTGTCTTACACAAGGTTTCTACACCTTATCACCCCCAGACAAACGGGCAGGCCGAAGTCTCAAATCGAGAGATCAAGCACATACTTGAGAAGACAGTCCAACCTAATAGGAATGACTGGAGCCTGAGACTTGAGGATGCTCTGTGGGCTTACCGAACTGCCTACAAGACACCGATAGGGATGTCCCCGTACCGAATTGTCTTTGGGAAAGCGTGCCACCTTCCGGTGGAAATTGAGCATAAATCCTATTGGGCGGTGAAACAGTGTAGCCTTGACTTGAGTCAAGCCGGATCTCAAAGGAAGCTCCAACTTCAGGAACTTGAGGAGCTTCGATTAGAGGCATATGAGAACTCCCAGATCTACAAGGAGAAGATCAAACTCCTTCATGATAAGATGTTGGTACGAAAGGAGTTCACCATTGGTCAAAAAGTTCTTCTCTACAACTCTCGCCTCAAACTTTTGCCCGGTAAGCTTCGTTTCTAGGTGGCTTGGTCCCTTCATTGTTATTAATGTTTTTCCTCATGGTGCAGTAGAAATTAAGAGTGAAGCAACCAACAAAGTGTTCAAAGTTAATGGTCATCGCCTCAAAAACTTTTATGAAGGAGCTTAAGAGAACCTCGTGGAGGAAGTTCAACTGCAGGATGCCCTCTACCATGATTGATCACTACTGTGTTGAAAAAAAAATAATCTCAAGCCACGATTAATGTCAATTGCCAGAGATTGAATCATTATTGGGGAGGACCCATCGCTCGTGCAAAATCTTTAATCACGCTGACTGATGACATTAAAAGTAGCGCTTCTTGGGAGGCAACCCAAGTTTTCTAACTCTTTCATCTTTCAACTTTGACTTTTTGCAATCACAGGAATCGAGACAGAAAATCGGTGCCAAGCGAGAAAATCTATCAGAGTTTGATTTTTCTGTCTTAATTTTGTTTATTTTTCGTTGACAGATGATTTTTCACTGGTTAAATGGCGGATAACGGTACTCCGTGAAATTTTTTTTGGTCCCTTCAGTTACTCACAAACACTGGAATTTGTATATAATTTTACTCAATTTGTTTTTCTTCTTTCTTTCTTTCAAAATGGATAATCAGCTTGTCAACCTCCGCAAGCGATTCCCTTCTCTCCCTCAAAATGCTTTAACTAACATTTATTGTGCAAGGTTTGAGAGGTTAATAATGCTTATGCACAAAGGCATCTCTGCGGAAATACGCTGGATAATCGAAGCAAAGGTCCGAATCACAGGGGAATTTTCTGATGCTCTTGTTTCATATATGCCAGGGCTAGGCAAAAGTTCATATGCAAAGAAAAGAAGAGCAAAAAGGTTAGGTGTCTGCTTTAAATGTGCAAGATGGACATGTAACACAAAATGCAGATCGATTGGAATGACGTCCATAAATCGACTTGATAAAATTCAATTCATTAAGGATGGCATGAGTAAGGAGTCTTTAGAGAACATTCTATTGACTCTTGAGACGCATCCTAGTGGAGATGTGCAGAGAGTACTTCTCGATTTATGGCCAATATTCCAAGATGAACATAAGCGTTATAGTCTTGGGAATCTGACTCAAAAAGACCCTGTTTGCCAATTTTTAAGAAAATTGGATGGGAAGCCGTCCATCGGCTCATAAAGAGCATTCAAGCCGTTACTGGAAGTAAAACCAGAGGAAAATGTGAGCCATAATCACACCTCCTGTAAGTATTATTTTTTATTTTTCCTTTTTCTTCTTGTTTACTAACAAAAAAATTTCAAAAAAAATTTCAAAAAAATAAATAAATAAATCAAAAAAAAAAATTTAGCCGTATTTTTTTGAAATATGCATTGCGTATTTTCAAACTTCTTCTGACACATATAGATTAGTCTTTTATCCTTGTCATATAGCTATTATTATTGTTTTGCTTCTTTTCAAACTTGCCTGACACACAGATCTACCCCTCCTTTATAGGTGTAATTATTACATTTGAGTTTTGATTCTTTAAATAATGCACTTTGCTTTCTTCAGATCATTGATAAGGTGAGAGTACAAAAAAAAAGGAAAAAAAAAAATGGAAGTCACTTCAGTTCGTCGGATCAAGAGTGTTTATGTCTTTTGTGGATCTAATCCTGGGAAAGATAAAGAGTTTGTAAATATTGCACACCATCTTGGTCGAGTGCTAGCTGAGAGAGAAATCCATTTAGTTTATGTAGGAGGTAGTCTTGGGTTAATGGGTTGTGTAGCAACTGCTGCACATTTAGGAGGTGGCAAAGTCCTTGGTGTCATTCACAGTCCTTTATCTATCAGCAAGCCCATTGGAAAAACATTAGGGGATGAAGTAATGGTATTTTGCATGCACCAACGCATGAACATTATGATAGCAAATGCTGATGCCTTTATTGCCCTACCTGGTGGTTTTGGAACTTTGGAAGAACTCTTTCAAATTACATCCTGGTCACAGCAGAACTTTCACCAAAAACCCATAGGTATATTAAATGTTAATGGTTTTTATGACAGTTTGTTTTGTTTTCTTGATCATGCTGTAGAAAAAAGGTTCATCTCACAAGCGACACGTCCAAGTCTTGTAACTGCTGCAACTCCTGAACAATTGCTCGATTAACTAAATGCATTTGTACCACAATGTGATCCAGCAATGGCTCCACTGAATTGGGAACAAGGCAGCAGCAGCAAAAAGCAAAAACTTGATTTGACTTTGTCTTTGTGAATTTTTGTTTTCTCTTATGGTTTTAGTTTTTTCGTAATTTTTCTTATTTCAGGCTCGATTTGCAGTTTTCTGGTAAGACCTTCTACACTCTACCTATCTTTATTTTGACATTGGGGACAATGTCTTTAATTAGTTGGGGGGAGGGATAGTTGACATTACCATGTACATAGTTTAGTTAAAAAAAAAAAAAAAACTAACAAGCTAATCTTTGTTGTTACTAACTTATTAGATGTATGATGGCAGAGTAAGGAGTAGTTTTGCTCTTGAGACGCATCTTAACTTGTATTTCATAATAGGTCTTAAATCATCTTTGTTCTTGTATATATTTAAAAAAAAAAAAAAAAAACACACACACACACACACACACAATTTTGATCTTTTCAATTGATTTTGATACAAGCATGTGCTAAATCTGAGCTTAATTGATGATAAAAGTTTGCAAAACAGTTTATAGTTGAATCATTTTCATGATATACATGTGTATATGATTGTGGATATTAGGAAGACAGCATGCTTGAATTGAGTGAATGTTCTATACCTTTGTGAGTTTTGGGCTTTTCCAAGTTTGATACTTACACTTGGTTATTTTCTTTCATGAGTGATGTCAATTATGAATTTATTTTCTAGAACTTGCATTGAATCGATTTGAGATTACATTGGTCTGTATGTTGCATGAAAATAACAGAGGCATTTTTTTTCTTGACTTAGCTGCTTTGGCTAAATAAACCTACCTTGCATTTATCCAAATATTAACTCCCTCTGAGCCTATTTGCCTATTATTTGTTCTTAGCTCATTACAAGTTTTGAGTGAAAAACTATGTTTTACCTTACCTTAAGGAATGGGAGAGCATTGATTTTCTTATTGGAGGAGTTCTTTTGCTTGCAATGACTTAAGTGTGGGATAATTGGTGTGCTGATACGAAATGCTTGGTACAAAAAAAAAACAAAACAAAACAAAAACAAAACAAAAACAAAAAAAAAGAAAAAAAAAAGAGAAAAAAGAAAGAAAAATAAAATAATAGAAAAAGGAAGGAATGTGTGAAGAGAATGAGCATTTTATGGTTTTTGGTAAAAATTTTATCTTTCTACTTGAGTTACTCCTCAATGCTCTTTTATTCTCTTTGGTTTTAACCTGCTATTACCCTTATTGTTTCCTTCCTTCACCTTATAAGTTCCATTACAACCTTTTTGAAAGACCTCTTGATTTTTGCAATATATTTGATCTAAGTAGTGGAGAATTGATGTATATGCAAGCCTATGGTAAAATACCTTCATAATTTGACTGAGTTGAGTGCAAACAGTTAACCTAAGCACCTTGTGTGATTTGAGTATCAATTGTGAGGAATTCTACTCAATTTGAACATGCCTATTTCTGATTAAAGCATGATTATGCTATACTTTATTCTCAATTGGTTTGATTCAACTATTCTTTGTTAAGCATACTTGACTTATTAATTATGGTTTATATTTGATACAATGCTTGTATTTAAAAATTAGTTAAATTGATTAAATAAAATATTACATGTCTGTGGGTATCATCCTGGTAAACCCTCACGAGACTATAACTCGTCCACTAGGGACACCTAGGGGTTTAAAGGCTTGTGTCACATGCTAAGTGCCATCGTGTTTTCCTACGAAAATGGATTAGATTAGGTATAATCAGTTTTTTATGTTTTTAGTTTAATAATATGATGTTTTTTTTTTCTTTAGTTTTGTTCTTATGTGTTTTGCCTAGGAGTGCAAAAGCTTTTTAGGTTGGGGGAATTTGATCAATCAATTTGAGACACTTATGTTAGCTTTGTATTAGGCTTTATTAGATGTTTATTGTGCCCAATATTAGTATTTTAGATGAGTTTAATGTTGTTGGGCTTCATTGGGTTTTAATGCAAATATTGGATAATTTTCGGATTTTGATGCATTTTGACCTTTCTTCCTTGGTTAGGCCATAACTTGGGACTCGGTGATTCAATTGAGGTGATCTTGGTGTCTTTGGAAAGCTAAGACAATTCTCTACAAGTTTCATGAAGAACTCAAGAGCTGGATCGGACTTCTAAGGGTCCAAAACATCCCTGTAATGCAGAGTGGGTTTGCTGTCAGGAAAATCTGGGCAGTGTGCACATATTGGACTACATAGTGAGTTATAGGCCTCCTCGTAACCTGAAACTTGTCCATTGGAAAGATAAGACCCATATCTCCAACTTCACTGAAGACCATTTAGTCAATAGATGTCGTTTTAGGCATGATAATGAAGCTACAAGTTCGTTTGAATTTGGAAACGCGTTCTGCCAACCTAACATGAGGAAGGTTAAGTGTTTTTGGCATATCTGGAGTTTTAAACATCCAAACGGCATGATTCTAATTGCAAAATTTCAAGGAGGCAACTGGCTATAACTTTCATTAAGACCTCCAAGACAAAATGCACCGTCTAGGTGATGAAAATGAAGCCAGAAGTTGGATAAGAGTTGTTGACTAAAAGCCACCAACCATACACCAACCCACCTACCATGCACCAAGCCACCAACCATGCATCAAGCTTCCATATTTGACAATTTCTATATTTTTATAGCTAGTATTCAGATTATGTACATGTACAAATTGGCTTCTAGGATTAGTATAAATAGAGTCAACCTCTTTGTATTAGAATCATTCAATTTTAAGTAAGTTTGAAGAAAGTTTGAGTATTTGTGAGAGTTTTCTTTCTCTTCTTCTCCATTCTCTTTACAATTTCGTTTCTGTTCTTTTATTTCTGAGTTCTTCCTTCCCATCCATGGATGGCTAGGCTCTCATAATCATTCCAAGGGATTAGCCATCTTGATGTTTAATTTGGAGATCTTGTTTCGCTTGTTCATATTGCTTAATTGTTATTCAAGTTTCTCTTCTTCCTCTTTTGATTTTTATCTAGATTAAATTACTTAATTTGATTTAGATGTTCATGTGATAATAGCTTTATTATCATGTATTCAAAGAGGATCACAAAGATTAAACAATATATTAAAGCTTTTTGATAGATTATTTAGCATGGTTAAATTCTAGATCTTAAGTTAATCTATGTTGGATGGTGCTTACTTTATCTAACCTTGGTTAATCAAATCCTAGATGCTTATCTAGTAGAGAATTCTTGGATCATGTTAAGGCTTCTTGATGTGATCTAAGGCCAAGAACATGGTTAGCAATTAAGTGAATTCCTTGTGATCAATGATGAGTTAAACTCAAGATCGGTAAATTTCCTTGGATTGGTTGTTTCTTTAGATTTGTTTACAACTTTAAATTTCCTACTTTTATTAATCTTGTTAATCAACAACAAAACCCCCCATTTTCTAATTATCTTGATCTAATTAAATCTTTGTTTTTGGATCCTTGAGAGACGATTCGGTTCATTCTCTATTCTACAAATTAGTTTGTGAACCGGTAATTATTATTTTATTTGATAGGTCTCGACAACCTCTTGTCAATATATAACTATTAAATCATATAAGTATTATAAAATTTCAATTATATGTTATAATAAATAAATAGGCCGGTCTATTATGCCTAATAAGCTTTTTTAAAGGCCTAAGCCTAGGCCTATTTAACTAAATAGGTTTTTAAAAAAGCCTAAGCCTAGCTTATTTGATAAATAGGCTAGGCCAAAAGTAGGCTAGGTCATAGGCCTTTGTTGGGCTGCCTGGTCTATTTCCACCCCTACTTCCAAGCGACAAATAGCTTCTCCTTTAGGAAGCCCTGTATCGCCTATAATTTCCCTTTGTCAGCCTCTAAAGACTGGATGATGAATGAAGACTTCTCCAGTTCATCATTCAGACTCTTGGACTTAGCCTCTAACTCATCCTTGGCAGTTCAGGTCTCCTCAACTTGAGCCTTCAAGTGGACCACCTCCTACTCCATTGCTTCCAGCTTCAAATGTGCATCATCAAGGGCGAGAAAAGCCTTCTTCTTCTCATCTTCAGCAAAGGTCTTCTCCCCCGCACTCTTGAAGACGAGTGTCTTTAATTGTCCCTAACCTCTTGCCTGTCTCCCTTAGCATTCCCCGGTGAGTATCGAGTTCCTTATTGAAGCGCCAGAGTTCATCTTTGGCAAACTCAGTCACGGACATGACTTGAACCAGTCAAACAGTAATGATAGTTTATATTTGTGAAAGAACGCGGTCCTCGCTTCATGCTCGAGGTTTACCCTCCGATTGAACACGAAATTGATCTCACATTCTCTTACAAAGGGCTGCAGCAATAGGCAAAAGTTCGAAGCATGACTAGAAGTGCCTGAACCTATGGTGGGGGTAGGGGCACTCACAAAGGTGGATTGGGTGGGAGCAGAAGTTGATAAACACTATTCACACACATTATTAATCCTTCATATTTAGTATCTTACCTTTTCTTTGTGCTTAATTGATTGAATTTGGCATATTTTATCGGATAGGGTTTCAATTGGGCTTAATTGTAATTTGTCAGCATTTCGTGAATTTTTACATTGTCTCTGTATTTTAAACATATCTTGAGTTATAGATATCAAAAAATATGAATTTTGCCTTGTAGGAAAGCTAAGAGGAAGATATACAATTTTCATGAAGATCACATAAGCTTATTTAGACGTATAGTGGGACAAATTGGGCTTGGAAGTCAGAGAAAGGAAGTTATTGCGGAAACTTGACCTGCATGGAGTAAATGGGTCATATCTTGGGCTGGATATATTCGATAGAGCTGAAACCAGTTCCACATGAAATCTAAAACGTAGGGCTACAACTCTTATGAAGACCATTTTCATAAAATACGATGTTTTGATGGCGTACTAACCACATAAAGTCGAAAGACGTTTCAAATCACCTCCTTAGACTAATTTGGGCATAACTCTCTTATCTTAAGCCCAAATTAGGCAAATAAGATAGACACTTAAAGCTTAGAGGATGTAGATTTGTCCTAATCCAGTGACATTCTTGTAAATTATAGTTTATGATCCTCTATATAAGGGGGAATACATAACACAAAATCAGAATTCATTTTCCCTCACTTTTTGGTTTTTGAATTGTTCTCTTCATCTTCTTTTTCTCTCCCTTCTCTCTAGATTCTCTCTCTACATTTTGAGTTTCTTCCTTCCCATCAATGGAAGGCTAGAACTTTGTAATCAATCCTAGGGATTGACATTGTTGATGTTTCATTTTGAGATTCTATTTTGATTAATCTAGATTCAATTGTTGATCAAGTTTATCTTCTTCTTCTTTTGTTTAAATTCGAATTGAATGATTAATTTGATTTGAATGTTCATGTGATAATTGCTTAATTATCACATGCTTAAGAAGAATTACAAGAGAATGAACAATGTATTAGAGCATTTTGATACATTGTTTAGCTTGGCTAAATTATGATAATTAGGTTGATTTTGGCTTAGATGAATGCTTAATTCGTTTAACCTCAATTGATCAAATTATGGATGCTTAATCTAGTAGAGAATTCTTGGATTACTTTGAGGCGTCTTAATGTAATCCAAGGCCAAGAACTCGGTTATCAATTGAATGAATTGTTAGAAATCAATGATGAATGAAACACAAGAATAGTCAATTTTCTTGGATTGGTTGTTTCTTTAGATTTGTTTACAACTTTAATTCTCTTACTTTTGTTAATTCTGTTAATCACTATCAAATCCCCTCTCTTTAACTACTTGACTTAATCGAATTACATCCGGATTGTTGGGAGACGACTTGATTCACTCACTTCTATTACAAATCTTGAATTGAACTAATTCTTACTATTTGATCGAGCTCGGCACTCGAATAAGAAGTCTTCTCCGAAATAACCGGGGCAGAGCTGAATGGTGGACTAGACGACAAACCATCAACAACGAACAACCTCTTCCACTTCCTATCCGCTATTACCACCTCTTTCCCGAGACCAGGTGTAGGAGGTTTCTCTTTGTTGATAGTGGCGAAAGAGGGCTTCAGGGGCAATGTCTTCTTTGGGTTGCTCGTACCCTTCCTCGCATTCTCACAAGCAAGCTTCACATCCATTAATTGGCGGGGATCCAGCTTCTTTGGCGCCATCGTGTCATCGATTAATAGAGCTGCGAAAAAAAACAATGAGATTTAAAAACGAGAAACAAAGCTAAAAATAAACAAAATGGCAAGCATGACATCAAAGCATGAACAATGTACATGTGCGAGCCCCACTGGCAAGGGAGTGGGATGTAAAGATAAACAAAGAAGTGGTATGGCTACCAATCTTTATTTGACTCACATTATCTTGGAGCTTGTTTACTAACTCCTAACCCCCCCTCCGCCATCTCATATAATTCAGGAGACAGCACTTATCTCACATGTTGAGACCGGTATAGCAAGAAGTTGTTGCTCTCATCCGAGTTCTTATAAAAGTGAAACACCCCCTTGGAGTTGTGTCCAAAAGAAGTCGTCCTTAAAGTTCTTGTACGACTACTCTAATTAGGTCAACAATCTTCTTCCAGTCCTCCCAAAAATGGATGTTCAACTAACTTTATTCTTGTCTTTGCTGGCATTCATACCTGGAAGAAGTAGAAGAAGGTGCCCACGGTGGGGACTTAAGTTAGCTACTTGCAAACTAACTTGAAACCCCTGATGAAGACCCAATTGTTTAGATGTAGATGGGTAAGAGCCACCTTCAACTCGTTCATGATCTGATCTAGAAAGTGGTGAAGGGAAGCTGCATGCTGAGCCAAGTATAAAATGTCTTTTAGATGTAGAAGAAGTCATCCTCGTTCCTAGAGGTGTCAAAATGGGCTCGAATAACCCAATAAAAAGTGAGGGATGACTAACGAAATCTCAGTCGGAACTACACTGTGGGTCGGGCCGGCCCAAAAATAGATCGACCCGATGCCGGCTGGCCTGACAGCAATGAGGCTAATCATTTTGCCCCTATGTTCTTTCATTCTTCTCCTACTGTGAAGAAATTTATCTTGGTTTTGTGTAATTTGAAGTAACAAATTCAAAATACACAGTATAAAATTTCTTTCACTTAATGCCCATTATTTTATTGCTTTTTGCTTTTTTCTCTTTAGTTTGTCTCAAACGGTATCCTACCCTATAAGTCATAATACTCATAGCCATGATGAATTTTGTATTAAGATAGTTAAGTAATGGTAATTTGATTTTGGAAGGCAGATAGTTGATGGCATTTTTAAGCAGATTTATGCAGTGTTTCAATTGTGAGTTGCTAATATCAATCTTAATATTTGTTGGTTTTTCTTCTCCTATTTATGCTGGTATTTTCTCTTGTGTGTTTTTCATCTTTTCTACTCCACCCTATCAGCCCGTCCATCTTGAGCCATGAATAAAGAAGATGAATGCAAAAAATCATTCAAAAAAAAATAAAAACACTAAGCTTAAGAAAGAAAATGCCCTAAAAACCCTCATTGTTACCAAATGGCTTTAATTAAGAGGGGGTGAATTGAGTTTTCAAATAACTTCTCAAATCTTTTGCTTCTTATCAACAATGGTACTACTTATATAGAATCAATTGACTTGAGAGTTAAATCAACAACAAGGGAAACCTACCCTTGACTTCTCACAATATAAGAGATTGATAAGAAGATTTAGAACTCTCAAAAGATTAGATATACAACTTGAAGAACTAATGGGTAAAAGGATTAATATCACACGTAAGCTCAAGAACAAAGTTTGAAAGAGAGGCTAGAGTTTAATGCATTCAATAAATGATTTCAAGTTGGTAGTTCTATTGCATTAACTCTCTAAGTGATAAAATATATATCCCAAAGCAAATTAGAGCCATTGGTGGTGGTTGGGTAGCAATTAATGCTAAAAGTTAGCCGTTATTTTTATTTTTGTGCATGTTGTATCCAGAAACAAGAAGTCTATATTCAGATACAAGCACTTATCTGGGTTTCTAAAGGACAAAATATTCGGATACAGGGTTTATGTATCCAGATACATGAAAACGTTTTAAGCTTCTTGAAAGCAATATAAAGATTCAAAGATGTTGTATTCGGATACAACAATGTCTTTGAGCTCTCTAGAGTCTAATATATATCTGGATACCAGATTGTTGTATCCATATTCAAGTCTTTCAGGAACCAAAATTCAAATTTCAAAGGAGTTGGTATATGGATACATGAATCTGTATCTAGATACAAGACTCCAAAATTTAAATTTTGGCTAAACAAACATTTTCATCCAAATACAAGGATAAACTTCATTCCAATAATTCTAATCACTCAAAATGTTTTCTAACTAAGTTTCCACCAACACTTTGTTTGTAAAATACTTTTTGGGCTAAGGGATAATTTGAAAATAGTTTTGACCAATGAACTTAAAGCAATGAGAAATAATTTTATCCTTACAAAGAACCTAAGTCCTAGATTAATCTTCAAGGCATTTTTTGACCTATTCTTCTTAGATTCCACTTCTTGTAATCATCAAAATTCTTAAAGCACATTGTGTTCACACTCATCTTTCGATGAAGGAGAACCTACCTACCAAACCCTTAAAAGAGACAAAAGAGATGAGAAATGGTGACATACCTACCTAGTACGAGAAACAGATGAAGAGAATGGAGCTTGAAAACATTGAAACTGCCTTCAAAATAGCTAGAAAATGTCAGAGTGTTGTAGAGAGTGTGGAAAGCGTGGAGGAGAAGATTTTATCGAAGGGAAAATGAAAAGAAACATACGAGGGAAAATTTAAAACCCTTTAAAAGAGAAGAAACAGTTGAAAAGACACATTCAAATCTTAACCGTCCAACATGTCAAGACATCAACGACTTGGGATACACACGAGCACCTCACATTAAAGCCAGTACACTGAGAAATGAGCAATGCCGAGCACAGTAAGGGAAATTTTATATCTCCTGCCTATTAGGCCTAGCCACTGCCACGCCACAAATACCTTACATAGGACCTTGAAGTCAATGTCAATCCCATACAGTAATCAAGCAGACATGGGCGTGTTAATCCTGTATGTTAAGGAAAGACTTCCGGGAACTTAAATAACTTAATCCTCTTGATCGGTCTATCACTCGATCAGGAATTAACTTAGTTATCGAAGTGCCCGTTGCAGATACACACCACTAGTTCATGATGGGAGCACGGGGATCCAAAGGATCTACTGGAGAGTGAACAAGAATAGTTTCCCTTTAGAATCTACATCAATTTTGAAAGGTAAATACTTATGTAATTTATGTGGGGATTACTTCGGTACCTATATTTATTTTTAGGGTATTGATAACTATAATAAATTGTCAAGTATTCATTAGTTGTTATTAATATTTAATAAATTTCTAAACATTTATTATGAAACCAACAGTGAATAAATAATCGACAACTCACTTTAAGTACCAAACTCATCATAGTACTATAGCAACTCCCAACTTTTTTTTATAAATTGCGTACAAGTTATGTATGAGTTATTGTAAAACTCAAATGCAGCTTTTATTGATAACTTATAAACAAATTAAAAATAAAAATGGAACGCTGATGTTAATGTTATACCTCCCTTCCTTTCTCGTAATTTATCTTGGAACAAATGGAACCCTAATGTTCATTAATGTGACGATGATAGATGAATCCAAGTGATTTATAAGAGGCTTAAAGATTTGAGAAAGGGAGAAGATATCAAAGGGACACGATAGATATATAATTCATAACATTAATATACCAGTAAAGTTTGTGATCAGTTTCATTGATATGAACTATTGTAAAAATTGGATTAATTAAATAATGAATTGGTAAGACTTTAAGTTTATATTTAACAAATTCAACCATTTATGTTGAACTAAATGATGTAATAAAAAATAATCTATACGCAACATTATTAAATCTATTAAAACATTCATAAAATGTGAAAAAAATATTGAATATTTTTAAAAGACAAGAACAAAAATTAATGGTCAGCCATTTTTATTGATTTTGACTAATTTAAATTGGTATGATTGTAAATTCGGTTATGCAACAGAGTCATAGTTAATTTGATAGATGGTTCATGTTAAGACTAGTTTGGCCATTTGATCCAATCTAGTACAAACAATATTGATCTTTGTACATAAAAATATATTTTTTGCCATAATACACTACGCATAAAAGGTATATCTTATGCAGAAATTAATATCTTACAAAAATAGGATATTTGGTATATTATAAAAGAAAATTAATTATTCACTTATAATACTTATTAAAATTTATAATATTTTGTTGTAAGTTCATATAATTTTTTTAAAAGCATGTACTTTGATTATTACTAGTGAGTATAAAAATTTAAACTTTTGTATATAAAAATTGTTTATTTATGATAGATAAAAATTACATAGTTTTCACAAAATTATATATTTTTAAAATACCAAGAGTTTGAAATTTGTTTGATAAATATTGTAAAGGACATATGGATGCATAATTTTTCTAATGGTGTATCATAACAAACCCATAAAAAATGTAAAAGAAAATTGACGGGATACAAATATTTTTAATTTTTTGCAGTACACCGAAAAGTATTGTATTGATTGGTCACTTATAATATTTATTACAAATGTTACAAATTTTTTTATTTCAATATAATTTTTTGTATGTTATTAGAAAGTACAAAATTTACCAAGTGATTAGTTGTAGTGGTAAAGTGACTCTAACTTCAGGTGTCAAGTCAAAGGTTTGATTCTTAAAGTCGTCATTATGGAGAATACTTCATAACAACCACACTCTAAAGCCTGAATGAGATTAGTAACCCAAAGAGTATGAAAATGTTCATGGTTAAAAAAAATCAAAATTTTAACTATTATTTATAAGTCACTATCAAAAAAAAAATCTATTATTTATAAGTGTAAAAGTTTGTAACTTCTGTTTATAATTTTTTTAATTTATTATATGGAAAAAATTATATTTTTTACATTAAAAATTAAATATAATAATTATTAACTTATTTAATGAACATGATAAATAAATTATCTATTTCTGATTTTTTTAACGGTGGACTGTTCATAAAAATAAGAAAATAAGAATAATTGTGCACTTATTTAATAATACACCCTTAATATCTTTTCATTGAAAAGTCGCACGTAGCTTCTAAGAGATTATCTTTTGAAGAAAAAGCTGTTAGTATGAGAGATTCTCCTAAATTAATCAAGCAGGACATTATTAACATGTTGGGGAGGCCGGTAAAAACTCACCCAAAAAATTATCATTAGTCACTATTTAAGGTGATCTCCTACACAGCCATTTACATATAGTTCCTGCATGCCAGAAAATTTCCCTCAGAAGGGTTGCTCACGTAGCTTCTAAGAGATAACCATCACATGTGAGGGCAATATAAAAGTTCATATTACCATCACTTGTCTCATTTTAATTATTATTTCTAATCATATATTCTTAATTATTATTTTTAAGTATTACTAATTAATTATTATTAATAAATTCAAAAATTATTTTTTTCTCTTTTCTAAGATACTAAATTTACGTTACATTAGTTTAATAATAACTTTCATTATATTATATTATTTTATAATAAATTTCATTCAATATACTAATAAATTATAAATAAATAAAAACAGTAGTCCTTATGTATTAACGCCATTCGTGTCTGCCAGTCAATTCTAACATCTATTGGTTTCAGACGAAAAGATCACAAAAAAAGGTTCTAGGCGAAAAGTTGCTCTTTTTTTTTTGGGTACAGAGACCAAAAGTTGCTCTACATTGAAAGAAGACGTTAACTTTTATGCATTACTTTTGTACAAGATTTTTGTTTTGCCGTAATAGGTAGGTTGGTTGTACACAAGATTTTTCTTTCTTTATTTCTTCGCCGTAACAGGTTGGTCCTAGGAACGTTGAAATGTGTTAAATTGGTTGAGTCATCTTATTTATCTGTATAAATAATATGAGTTAGAGTTTTAAAATTAATAATTTATAAAAATATGTGTAATTTTAAATTAATTTATTTAATTTACGAGTTAAATAGATTAACACGTATAGTTTGTGGGCTGTTTACATTATTTTATTTTATTTTTTAAAGTTTCAGTATATTTATGCAAAAAAAATAATTTAAAATTTTAAAAATTAATTAAACATTATTTTGCCAAGTAAAAATACAAAAGATATGTATTGTATAAGCTAACAGTGATACAATTCACACGCAAACACATTTGTCAAACCCTATAAAAGTATGTTTGGGAAAGATTAATTCTTTTCTAAAATAGCTTTTTTTGAAAAAAAAATGATTTATGTAAAATATATCTTATTTGTTTAAAGTGTGTAAAATTGATTATAAATTAAGATTATTTTTTTATAACTAAAAATAACTTTTTTAAAAAAGATGTTATTTTAAGCTTTTAATTATTTGATTTCAGATTATTTCAAAAGTTTTAAGAGAGAAATATCTATTTGCCCTCAATCAAATAACTTTTTCAATCATTTCATACATCTTTTGGTAATTTCATACATAAAAGCAATTTTTTTATACAATCCAAACAAAACTCTTTATCATAAAATCGATTATGAATTAACATATCTAAACATAAATTAATTTTCTCATAATTAATTTTCTTGAAAATCGATTATACACATAATCGATTTTTCACATAATTTTTTTTCACAATCCAAACCCACACTAAGTTTATGTTATTTCTTTATTTAAATTCTTCTTTCACTTTTTAAATGAGATTAAAATATTCAATATTATGTTTACGTGATGTAATATTTGATTTAGGTCCAAACCTCTATACGCGCGTCCAGAGTCGAGATTGGGAGAAATTCTTTCATAATCTTATTTTCATAATGTGTGTAAAAAAATTTGGTTATATGATAAGAAAATTTTCGGGCCAGAATTGAGAGAAAGTCTTTTTGAAGATATTAGGGACATATCGCCACATCGATTTAATGCATATAAAGGAATAAATATAAAATTTATCTAATTAAATTAAATTATCAATAAAAATTAATACATCATTATTGTTTATTAAATAAATAAAAATCATTACATACAAATTATATGAGAAATTATAAAATCCTTACTAATTAGTTTATTAATAATTCTCCTAATTACTTAAAAAAATTATTAAATACTTTTGAATTAGAAAAATATTAAATACTTTTTCTTTTTTATCTAATATTTTCTATTTTAAATAATTATGAAAATTTTAATTTGATTGTTTAAGTAAATTTAGCATTACTCAAAGTATATATTTATATGCCTCATTAATTATCAATAATAATGCATCAATTTTTATTGACTTAATTTTCCCAAGTTATATAAACTAAACCAACATAAGAATTCCTATCATCTTAAAAAAACATCCACATAAGAATTTTCATATTTTTTGGTACGTCCAGTATAAGATAGTCTGCTTTTATTATATTATTGGATATGTGTCACATTATTTATTTATGTGGGTTATTATTACTATTTAATATTATTTTAGTATCTATTTTTTTTATATATGATACATTGATTAGTTTTCAAATATATATATTAGTTGTTGATTATACTTTATTGACTAAATATTTATTGTGAAAAACATTCATCAATAAATATTCTATTTATTATGAGTATTATAACAACTTTCTTATTTTTTACTATTTATACATTAACAATAATTAGTTTTAAAAATACTAAAGCGACACACGCTTAGTGAAAAAATTCTTGTATAGATATTATTATTTTTCCGATTTTTAAGTATAAAGGGATGATTTGTTACATGTTTATTATAGTTTAGTTTTACGCAAGACTTATAGTTTGCGGTGAAAATAGGCCAGACAATCTAACAGGAGTCTATGATCTATCTTACTTTTGACATAACCTATTTATCAAATAAGTCAGGTTTATATTTTTAAACAAACTTATTTAGTTAAATAGGTTAAGGCGAAAGCCTTTAAAAATGATAAAGTTAATCTACTGTTAGTGTAAAGTTTTTTCACATTGTCATCTAATCATGTAATGACACATCATTAAAAGTGTTAGACTCTTGATGTACTTGTTATAATAGTCAAAAAAATTTAATGAGTTAGCAATACATGATTGGGTGACAGTGTAAAAATTTTTTACACTAACAGTGGATCAAAATTAAACTCTTTTAAAAAAGTCTATTTGTCCTAATAGGTCAACTTATTTATTTATTATAATAACATATAATTAAAATTTTATAATATTTAAATAATTTTTTAATTATATATTAATAGAATTTATTATTTTATACATAATATAATAATTTTATTAAATATTAAATATATTTAAAACATATAAAATTTAAATCTGTTGATTAATTTAAAGACTTTTATAAAATATAAGTCTTTAAATAAATTTTTAAGTTATATCAAACTTTTAAATTTTTATAAAAAAGTATGACCAAATCAAAAATAAAAGTCTATTATAAAAAAGTATGACCAAATCAAAAATAAAAGTCTATAATAAATCAAACTAGATGAAACCTATTTAAAATAAATTCGAACGCCTAACTTATTCTCATCCCTTATAAAACAAATTCTCCGCTCACTGATATATAGGACGTGTGAATCGTCTTAATTTCAGCATACCTATAAATCTCTCTTTCTCCCCGTATTCGTGGCGTTGAAAAGTGTGACACTTCGAATGTTGGGGCGTTGAAAAGTAACCACGACTCGCACGGAGCTTCCAAGACATTGCCATCCTCCTTCCATGCAATGCACCCATTTAATAAATTTTATAGTTAATTCGTGTTTTAAAGTATATTTGGATGGAAGATTTTTTTAAAAAAAAACAAGAGGACAATTTTTTTATTTAAAATAAATATTTTTTATTTGATATTTTAAAATAAAAAAATAAAATAAAAGACTATCATATAATCTTAAAATTATTTTTTATTTATTTTTATAAATATTTTATAATTAAATTAATTTAAAATAAAAAGTATTCATTATCTTTTCTTTTTTAAAATTTTTTATGTCAAACATATTCTTAAGGTATTATTTTAAAAATATTTAATACTTCTTAATATATTATTTTAATTACTTAATAAAAAAATATTAAATATTTTTTACAAATATATTTTAATAATTTTTTTTATTTTTTAACTAAAGACACCCCTTATCAATGAGAGAGAATCATTTCTCTTTTCCCATACTCAAAAAGAGTGGCTTCCATTTCATGCATTTTGTCATCTCACTGTAAACAATATATTTAATTAATTATGAGTCAGTTTTAAAATATAATTTCCTGTTAGATCTTTTTAAATTAGGAATGTCAATTTTTAATTGTGTACGAGAATCTTTACGAGAATTGTCATATTTGGAGGCTCGCAAGTAAAAAAAATTTCCTACAAGACCCCCTACAAGTGATTTGAGAACAAGAATAGAGAATCAAAACTCTTTATGGTAAGAATCAAGGACAGAGTAGAGAAATATGAGGGACGAAAATGGAGAATGGAGAAGTACTCCTGCCTTGTTCTACTAACATTTCTATTTTGAATTTATCAAAATCAATTATAACTTAATTGAATTGTCGGTTTTAATTGGTTGAATTGACTAATTATAAAAGTTTATATCTTTCATATTATTGCATATAAAATATTTTTATAATATTATCTATTTTATTCAATTAATTTAAATAATTGAAGATAAACTAATGATTTTATAAATTACCTTCAATTTCGATTTTAATAATATTAATTCCAACGCAGTCAAAATAAATTTTTTTAAAAACAAAATATACTGTTACCTTTTCGGTTGTGTCGTCACCATCTTTGACCAAAAAAGTGCTTCTTCAAAATTCTAAGTACTCGTGTAGCCAGCTCGGACTGGGCCCCACACTCCCCGCACGTGCCTCCCTAACCAGTGAATGGTAAAAGGCACCCCACTCAATTCTCTACTATATGTTATATATGTTAGGTATTGTTAAAGAGTTCAATTTTTATTTTATGTTAGTCAAAAAAAAATTTATATTATTATTTAATTATATATTATTAAATTATTAAAAGAGTTTAATTATTATAATAATTATATAAAAAGTTTAATTTTTTTAATAATATATTAACACATGATTAAATAACAGTATAAAAAAATTTTATATTAATAATAAATTAAATTTAAATTTATTATTTAAATAAAAAAATTTAAAAAAAGGAGAGAAAGGTGATAGTTTTTTTATTTTAAATTTATATTTTTCTATTTGATAATTTTTTAAAATAAAATAAAATATTATCATATAATTTTTTAATTATGTCTTTTTTTATTTTTATAAATATTTTATAATTATTTTAATTTAAAAATAAAAGATTATTATTTCTACCCCTTTGTTTTTTTAAAAGGCTTCCAATCCAATTATACAAGTTCTTCAAAGAAAAAAAAATGTATATTTTTGTTTATTCAGGAAAGAACATCTTCAGTCAGAGAATATTATAAAATTCTCGGTCAATGTAGAACACGCAAGCCCGAGGTGGCACTTGGCAGCATATACTAATGAATCTACTTAAATTTAAATATAATAATAATCACGTGTTAGATTATTATATTAATTATTTAATAGTATTTTATAATACGTGTGAGATTTTAATAGTCAATAGTGATTCCAATAATTTCTTTTATAATAAAAATAGTATTAACAATATATTAATTACACTAGTATTATTGATTATGGCATTAGTGTCATGTTTGAAATTACTTCTAAGATATTCACTCACAGGAATTCCTTATATAAAACTACTCACCTGGTAGTCTCTGAATGCTAAGAAATTTTCCTGAAGCGGGATGTACATTACAAGAGTGTACAGCCTTTTTCAAACTCTTGAGCTAATTAAGCTAAGTCGCATTAGCCTCCTATATATCTATTTTCATGATTTTGTTCATAACTCATAATTATTTTTATCAATAAATGAAAAATATATATGTTTATTGAACAAATTTTCGTCTAAACAAATTTGAAAAGCAAAACCTTTAGAAAGGAAAACTTCATGACGTTTGGATTGAATTGGTAAACCATGAGATGGATGTTCTTTAAATTCTACAATAAGGTCAATCGTAGACTGGTTGGCAAAAATGAAAAGATCCTCTATGAAATAAGAAAAAATGATATATATTCTATATGCATTTATGAATAAAAAATATCAACAGTTAGGAACATTAAAATAGGAAGTTTCATCTATAAGCTTTTTGATGTATTTAAGTAACCTATCATTATTATTTTTCATTAAATGCTTTGAATTACCTATCTTAGGGGTGGTGACAGGTTGAGGAGCAAACACCTAACAGTAAAATTAAAAACATAAAATGTTTGGTGTAAAAAATTGAGAGGGAAATGAAGGAAATAAATTTTAATGTATCGTGTTGGTTCAAGTAAATTGATTCTTTTCATTTTTTCAAAATTTGTTGAGGATCAACTCTCTTAAAAATTGACTCACTTTACTTTTATGCTAAAAATATATTTAATTATGAAGATTTGAAAAGTTAAGGTCGACTCTTAATCACTTAATTATATATATTATATTACCATATAAAAAATCAACACTTTTAAACACATAATGTTAGGTTAAAACGCTAGAATAATTTGATATACATCTTTAATACGACACTTACCAATCATAGCTAATGGAAATAAAAGGATAAATCATAAATGTTATGTTAGGTGAGATTCATAAAAGAAAATCTTGGTGACGTCAATAATAAAGAATAGGGATGCCAATGAGTAAGGGTGGGAGAGTACTCCCCGCTCCCTGTCCCTGCCTTCCATATTTCCCCTCGTTCCTCGTCCCTAATCTTTGTCGTGGGAAGCTTTCCTCTCCCATCTTCATCCGTGTAGATCTCCACTGATCCCCAAAGGCACCCCAAAAATTCATAAAAGAAATTATAAAATTACAAACTAAAATCTAATTAAATTTATCAAATATTATATAAAATTAAATTATTAAATTTAAAGTTAAATCATAACAAATTTAAACTTAAATATTACAATCACAATATTTAAAATAAATAAAAAATATGAAAAGACCAAAATGTTATTAGTATTTCTGATATATAGTACACATAATAAGAAATATAAATATAATCTACTCAGGATGAGGGGTATGATTCCCGTTCCCTTCCTCGAATCACTTACGGGGGAATTTAGCCCCTCGTCCCTGTCCCTGCAGGACCCCAAATGGAACAGTTCCCGTAAAGATACCTATGCATGGATAGAAATTAACATCCTAATAAAGAAAGCTCAAATGGAACTCAAATAAGATATTGTAAGAAAGCTTAGAGCAATGTAGGGCCAGCACAGCGTGTAGGGCCAACAGAGCAATGTTGTTAAAATTAGAGTTAATGTATCCATCTATTTAAATTAGTTAGTTGAAACTTATAACAATAATTTATATGTAATGATATGAAATATATGAGAATATTTATAAAATATAAAAAATATTAATTTTTTTTAAATAGTGATCGGTTAGTTCAACTAAATGAATCAGGTGATTTAACCGAATTTTTATTAGTTTTGATCAATTTAAAAAATAATCTCACTGTAAATTTGATTATTGAATTAAACTATAACCATATAAATATTTAATTTATGATTAGTTTATTAATTGAATCTTTCGATCCAATTTTATAAACAATTTCAAGACAGTGAATCGCCGGGAGATGGCTAGAACTGTGGTTGGTAACCGGTCCACGCGATTGACGCCATGGGTTTAAGAATATGTGGAGTTGGCTTTCCACCACTCATATAGTCGCATGCATAACAATAAAGTTGGGCTACATGAATCAATAAATAAATGCTTTTTGAAATTTATCTCATTTGTTAGCAGTTTGCGACTTAGTTAATACCGATTAAAGTCTTTTTAAGATTTGAGTATGAAAATAATGTATAATGTTTAATCCCTCCACTTATCTTTCTTCTTTCCCCAAGTACTTACATCACTAATGTATACAAAAAAAAAAGCAATTTTTTCAGAAAAATAATTTAGATCAAGTTTCATTAGAGTTTTTATTGGTTCTTTTACATGACCAAAGTATATTAGACAAGATTTTGCCATTATTTCTTAAATAGATGCTACTCCAACTTTCAAATGCATTTCTTCATTATTTTTGTTTTTCTTGTATATTTACTCTTCTACCTCAACATTTTCATTTATGCTATACTTAATTTTTACTCTTGTTGATATTTTATTGACCAACATTCACTATCACATGGCCCTTTTAATCTTTTAACTGTCTGCTAAATTTTTTGAGTCTGATAGGCACTTTTTGAGCACAAATTATACTTAAAACATTTCTATGCTTCATTTTTCCACTTGAAATTATGTGTGTGATATTTCCATCAATTTCTCTATCCCTTTTATTATAAGATAGATTTAGATTCCAGATAACTAAATCAAAACTTGTGGTATAATGTGATAATCTAATTTTACTTCTAAAATATTATTAATTAAAAATAAAAAAATATTGATTTCATATCAAATTGAATTCCAGGTTTAAAAATTTGAATTAAAATATGTTATATGAATCATTTTGGAGAGATAAAAAATTTAACATATAGATCTGTTTGATTTATGTATAAAAATTTTTGTGCGACTTCGTATAAATTTAAAAATACATCTATTGTTCCCAAAAAAAATACATCTAATATAAATTTTTATATCAAAAAATTATATATGAAAGATTAATTTCTTTTTAATTAATGTTTGTCATGTAAAAGCGTTATTTTTCTAGATTTGAATATTCGGTAATGTCTCGGGCGTACTAGTAATTGATGGCGACCGTTAACCAAATTGATGTTACTCAAGCAACAGAAATTAGGGGAGCTTTCACACGCGCGCAGAGAGAGAGAGAGAGAGAGATTAATTAATATCAGAGTAAGCGTTATTTTTCCAGATTTGGAATATTTGGTAATGTCTCAGGCCTACTAGTAATTGATGGCGACCGTCTCAACTAACAGAAATTAGGGGAGCTTTCACACGCGCGCGCAGAGAGAGAGATTAATATTAGTGTAATACTTTATTACTTTTATACTTTTAAATAATTATTTATTAAATGATTTTTTCACAAAATTTATCACTTGATTGAAAAGTTTTTATCATATAAATTATATTTATAAAATTTTATATTAATTTAAAATTATTTATAAATTATGGATATATATCAACATTAATATAATATAAACTTTTAAAATATATAAAAATATAAACTATTAGATTTCATTCTTATTAATATTTAATTTTTTCAAAATTTGACACAAAATGACCAACATGACAGATAATTATAATTTAACAATTGAATTAATAAAAAGTACACTCAATAAAATTTATTAAATGATGTAACTGAATTAAGTCTTACATCGGTGTTAATTGGTTCCTCATATATATATATATATTTATATATATATATAAGGTACATATCAAGTGAGAAAAGTGAACAAATAATGACCATTGTATCAATACATGAATGATTAAGATTAGAATATAAATTTATATAATTTTTTTAAGTGGTGATGTGACTTTTAAGTAATTTTTAATATTGACTATCCATATAAGATTCAATGGTTAAGATTAACTTATCTTATATCTCATAATAAGATAATGTTATCACTTGATATGCACTATATATATATATATATATATATATATATATAAGTTGAGGATCCACTACTTAATAGATCAAGGCTATAAAATTTTTACAATTAAAAAATTATTTGATACTTTATCTTATTACTTTATTTTAATGTATAATATGATTTTAAAATATAGGTAAATTATTTATTATTAGATTAAATACATATAAATATCTAATTTATCTAAATTTTGGTATGTACGATCATTAAGATAATATCATATAATTCAACTGTTAGATTAGTTAAATTCTCATTTTACATAAAATTATTGAGTAATATAAGTGTATAAAATTTACATATGATATAAGTGAACAAGATATATATATATATATATATTAACATTTTATATTTTTGCATTTACTTTATGTTTGAATGTAATATTTGAAAAGATATTATTTTATATTTGAATAATTTTTTTATGTTATATAAAATATATTTTTTTAGAAGCATTAAAATTTAGCTAAAAAATGTACTTTCAGTGCTTCAACTTTTTTAAAAAAGCTTATGCAAATATATTAAAATATAACAAAAATATTTTTGAAATAAAAAATAATTTTTATAAGAAAAAGATCACCCAAACAAATACTGATATGAAAGTTTAGAATAAGTTCGTGTTTGGATTGTATTTTAGTTGAATTGATTTAAAAAATAATAATTCTTTATTTTATAATGATATTTTAAAAGTAAGTTTTAAACAATTAGTTCTTTTTGAACGGTGTAAATGAAATGACGTTTAGACATGCAAACATGAATATGATGGATTTTACCCTTATACCCAACCAAGAAAAAATGAATATAGGAAACATCAACTGGAGGCAATATAGAAAATTCATATTTTATGTATATGAAATTGGCTCTATTCTTTAGGTGCTTGTTTGGTTTCATCTTGATATCAGAAAGAATCATGTTTTGAGGTCGTGCTCCGGGAATGCCTATAAATATTTAGAAAAAACAATTTTATTAACTTTTTATTTGGCTATCATTATTAATAAGAGTTAAGGATAAATATTAACTCATGTAAGTTTGATTTTATCAAGATTGGTTTTTACTCATGTTCAATTGTATATTGTTGCCTCACAAGTTAAATTGAGGGAAGTTTAAAAATTTTAATTTGTAATAATACTGATAATTTATGTCCAACAACGACAAATATTATTTACAAATAAGCCTTCTAAAAAATTTTAATATAAAAAAATAAATACATAATTCCCTTAAACAACTAATACTCAGCATGTTTAAACTTCTCTCCAATATCAATGGGCATTTGTAGGACGATTTTTTTTTCTTCATATAAACACAATAATACCCCTCATTTGCGTTGAAAACAACTTAAAACAAATATATGCTTTAAATCATGAGATTTTTGGCAAAACAGAAATGCATTTTTGGTTACACGTGTCACGTTATTATCTATGACACGTGACATTTGTTGGTAAAGTACTAAATCACATCCCATGCCACGTCATCTCATATGAGGTCAGTGGACCCCACCTGGACAGTCCTGCCACGTGGGACCACCAAAGAGGCTGTCTCCAGACAATCCCACCGTCACCGACGACTGCCACTCCTTTCCCGAAAGGGACAAGGCACTCGTACACGTCGTTAGGGACATATGTGGCGGGCCCACGTCCAAACGTGGCCACGTCGACATCTACTCAATCACACGTGTTCCACACGCTTTAGCTCTCAAGTCCCGCCGCCACCGGAGCCATTTTCTATATTTTAAAAAAAAATAATAAGAATTTGTTACTTGAATATTATCAATAAAAGGCATATTAAAAATTTTTAATCTTTGATTGAATTCAAGAATGTGATAGTTATAAATTATTTTAATAATAATTTTAAAAAATAAACTTTTGATTTGATATTTGAGATTAAAATTATTTATTTATTTAATCAATAATTTATTAGCCAACTTTATGCATATTAAACGTTAAATTGAGTGTCAATCGATATCTATCTAAAATTTTTTCTTACAGTGACATGCTTAGACTAAGTAAAAGTCTACTTAAAAAATTGGATCTAATTATTTATTTAAAGAAATTTTCTATTCGAAAGCTACTCGCCCAAATAAAACTATTGATCAAGGAGAGATTTAAATCAAGACTTTATTCAAAACTCTTAATCTAGGATTCATAAGTAGCTTGAGCCAACTCGTACTTTAGTTTAGCCACTTCTAATTTAGTTTTTTGGTTTTTTTAGTTAGAGTAAACATTTTTTTTAGTTTAAAAAATATAAATGATATTAGTTTAATTATTTAATAATTATGTGACATGAAATAGATTCTTTTAGAAGATATTTTATATTATTGAAAGATTAATTTAATGTCAAAAAAATACATTAAAAAATAAATTTGATGTCAAAAATTAATATTAAAAAATAATTTAATATCACAAATTATTAAAAAATTAAATTAATGTCATTTATATGGGGACATATCTAATGAGAGGAGTGGTTTATTGTGAGAGTGAGAAGAACAAATCTTCACTATTGAATTATCTATGTATGGTCAAGATTATATGTTACTTAAAGGTCATATGACCACTTAAAAAAGTCACATGATTTCATGTTTTAATCTTGACCATACATAGATGATCCAATGGTGAAGATTTGCTCTTCTCACTCTCACAATAAACTAGTCCTCTCATTAGATATGTCCCTATATATATATTTTAAAAAAAGTAAATGTCTACTTTCTTATTTAGGAAGGTACCCATGCGCCTCCGTCATCCCTCACTAGCCACCGTACCTCAACGTCGGCGAATGCGTTACACGCGCCTCGCCGAGAATAAGACCTCTATTCAACAACCACGCAAGGTTTCCTGGAAAGCACGTTTCGTGAGAACCAAAGCGCTATAAATACCCCCGTTCTTAGTATTCATTTTCTTTCTTCTTTCTCTTTCTTTTGTTTGCGTTTCAAAACACATCCATTTTCAACACATTATTTTTTCCCTTTGATTGATTCTCGTTCTCATTTCGTGATTCCTTCTGGGGTGGGTTTCTTTGAAGCTCTGTTGTTTTTCTCTGCTTTTTTCTTTCAGGTAAAGTATCTTCTGCTTTTCATTCTCAACCCCACGTACACATTGCCTCCCCAACTTTCTCTCTGCCTGTTTGGCTGCCGAGAAAGTTACTGCATAAAGAAACTTTTGCTGAAATCTCGTACCAAACATATATATATATATTGGTCTTTTCATGAGGCTCTGTTTTGTTGGCTGCCAAACTAAACATGGGTGTGCGCTTTTTATTTGGTATAACCCCTTTCTTACTTGTTTTGTTTTCGATTTTGAAGGTTATTCATATGGAACTTGCATTCTGAAGACTAATGAGTACTCTCATTTTCTTCTTCCCGTGGTTGGAGCTCGTATAATAGGTATCGTTGTTATGGTTTTTCCCCCTCTTCTTCTCTGCAAGGGTGTCATTTTCTCATTGAGATTATGAAATTTGTGTTTCAATTGGTTTTTATTTTTATTTTTACTTTTTTTTTGCGTATTCTTCGAAATTGCGTAAATTTCTTGACATTCAAAGGTTCGGTACATTTTTGACTTGTGAATCTTTCGTGCTACCTTCGCTTTTTAATGATTATTCAATGTTGTTTAAAATTTTAGGAGCCGGTCAGAATCTGTGCCACTGTTATGTTTTAATTTTTATTTTTGGTAAGACACACCCATATATGTGAAACTGCACGGGGCGTCGTCTTTGCCACAAAGTAATTTCAGTGAGATTTGAATTTAAGTAAAGTCTGCTACATGAAATTCAGTTTGTGAATTGAACCATACTTTGTGGTTACCTTTTTTTAATTTAATTTGAAAAAAATGTTTTTCTTTTCTTTTTCAAGCATATAATCATTTTCTGCTCTTTAGAGGGGAGTTGTATGCAACATGAGTATGTACTCAGCTGAGTTGTTAATTATTTATTTAATTTTACTATAAATGTTTGAAAGTTTATTAAAAATCTATTAAATATAAACAATAACTAATGAATGTTTGATAATTTTAAATGGGTACTAAAAAAAAAGATGGATGCTGGAATAAGAGATTGATTGCATGATTGGTTAATTCAGTTTTTTCGGAGTTTGCCTTTTGTCTGCCTCAGAACTGTTTTTGATTAAGCTGATGTGGTGTTGTTATTTGTTTTAACACTTGATTTTTCTTTTTTAGTCTAATTAATTACTTGTTGTCGTGATCGTGTAAACTATTCTGAACCGTTTAAAAAGAAGTTAAAAAAATTAAGAAAATGATCAAAAAGTCAAATTGTGAAGTTGAAATCAATCCATGTTCAGTTTACCGGACTTGGGTTGTTCTTTTCTGAGTAATTTTCATTCATGCCGTGAAAATAGAAGTCCACTAGAATTTATGCTTGTATTCTTTTTTATGTCATGATGGTTATTTGAGATGGTAACTGGACTACAGTGTTTCATATACATACATACATACATATATAATATTCATTGCAGAACCTTTATGTGTTGGTTGGGTCCATATATGTATTATTGAGCCCCATGTTTTGTGGTTGCATATGGTATTGTTTTCTTTACCTGTCCACTAGGTGGGGGCAGTACAGCTTTACATTATGCACGTAATTAGCATTTACTTAATTATGTTTTATTAACACATTTGAGCTGTTCAAAATTTCTATTTTCCTTTGCTCGGTAGTGGTAGTTGGTTATTTTATCCTGATTTTTAGTGTAGTTTGGTGCTCTATTCTGCATCATGTTCTAGTCATTCTTCCTAGTGCTTTCTGTTTTGCTGAGTGAGTAGGTTGATGAATGATGATTAAGGTTATTAGGATGAGATTTTATAAGGTCCTGGACTAATAGATTAGTTAGAGATATTAGCTCATTTATCATAATTAGTTGTTATTTTGTAATTGGTATAAGTAGTTTGTTCCTCTTTAATTAATATCAACAGCATTCACTGTTGTCATGGTGAATTTACCGATCTGAATCTTTCAAGCAGCCCCTCATCTTAGTAATTCAGCATGGAAGTGTTTGTTATGTTTTTGATTGATTTTTTAAATGTGTCTATTATCCCTGAAGTTACGAAAATTGAATTTATTAGGGAATATTTGAATCTACAATGTCCTATGCTATATGAGTGTCTTGTTCTGTTTTAAGTGATTGATAATGTGAAAATTATACTGATCGTTGTGTTCTTAAGCAGCTGTTGCCGTACATTTTTATAGATAGTAAGTGAGATTAAAAACAGAAATTGTTAATTTATCTTTTCCTTTTGCTAAATTGCTCCCTATTGGTCATACGCAATTACAAAAGCAAGCAAGAATGTTA
The DNA here is from genome assembly GCA_023212625.1 of Styphnolobium japonicum. Lineage (NCBI taxonomy): Eukaryota > Viridiplantae > Streptophyta > Magnoliopsida > Fabales > Fabaceae > Styphnolobium > Styphnolobium japonicum. The sequence continues at coordinate 30,837,105 of JALBWW010000009.1, forward strand.
AACTTTCAAGTACATAAAGTTGCCATAGATTCATTTTCTCTTTCACATTTTTCTCAGTCAAAGTACATGAAGTTACGTGAACCTAACACCTCTAAGTTACTTAAACATAGTTCAATGTAAGCCCTAATAATATTCAATTGTCACTATAGGCCAACTCATGCTTTGCGTATTTCATATCTTTAGTTCACTACAAGTAGGGTGGGCTCTTTACTGTCTTTATTTGGATTTTAGTGAATTGCAGTTTTGGACGAGTAATTAATAGGAACAATCTGCCTACTAAATAAATAAATAATAGGAAGATTCCATGGTACTTCCTCCCTTTGTTTTTACTTTTCAATTTTCTTCCTTTGTTTTTTGTTTTTACCTGGCTAATTAAAATTCAGCTATATAATTATGCTTTTGATAACAGTAGTTCCTAAAGCTGTCTCCTTTACTTCTCTCTCTCTGCTCCCCAGTTTTGCTTCTGGCTACTTCACATGTTCCACAATATATTTTTTTATACATCTCAAGCATATTTTTAATTTATTGGTTTGATATTGACCAAAGCATTTTCATGTGCACTATTTTTCCTCACATCCGACAGACCCGCTAGTTGTTTTTCCATTTCTACTGGAGGTTGCATGCTTTTAAGAGCTAATACATTTTCCATTTTCTGAACTCATGTTTGCCAATAGCAGTTTGCCTCTTTTTTTCCTTTAATAGTTGATAGGAAGATGAAAATGTGAAACTTGAGTGCCATTTTTTCTATTACTCAGTCACATGATATTCAATGACTTCAAACTAAATCAATTATATGACCATTATTTTCAGGAGCTCCGCAGTTGATGGACTGTTACCCCAAGAGCAGTGACAAGAAAACATTGAAGCGGTGGTTTTTTATTGATAAAAGAGTTGGCTGAAGTGAAAATCTGATAGATATTAGTTTGATTGGTGTTCAATTCTCCTTAAAGTTCTTACATTGTTTCTGAACTGTAAATTGGTCCACAAACCTGGATCCAATGGACCTGAAATCAAATCATACTCCTGTCCTCACTGATACTGCACCCATAACAAAGTCCAGACTGGGTGTGCCTTGCAGTTTGTTGCCTTACTCTCCTACAGGGTTAACCTTTACACATGGTCTCTTGCTGACAATCCCAAGGAAGAAGACAGGAATTCTTGAAGATGTTCGTGCTAGTGGTTGGCTGGATGCCATGAAATCATCTTCTCCTCCACACAAGAAGATATCAAAGGATGTTATTCATGGGTTTGCATCATCTGATGCTGATGCTGCTTATTTTACCTGGCTGGTATTACATATTTCCCTTTGTTTTATTTTTTGAGTTCTATAATTCTGGAAGGGTTGTTTATGCAATTTCCTCCCCCCCCCCCCCTTCTTTTTTTTTTTTTTAATTTCACAGCTAAAGTATCCATCAGCACTTACATCTTTTGAGCAAATTACTAACTGTGCAAAAGGCAAAAGAATAGCATTGTTTCTAGATTACGATGGGACTCTTTCACCAATTGTGGATAATCCTGACTGTGCTTTCATGTCCGATAATGTATGTAATAATCTCCTCAGATTTAGTGTTCATAATTTCAATTAGGAGTCTTTCTTCTCTTGTTCTTATTTTGCTGATTCTGATCCTGTAACTTCTGCAGATGCGTGCTGCTGTTAAAATGGTGGCAGAATATTTTCCAACAACAATAATTAGTGGAAGAAGCCGTGACAAGGTAGTTGGAGAATTTTAAAACAAAAAACAAATTGCTTCCTCTTTTTCATTTCTTTTATATATATACACACACCCGCATACACAAATGCACACAGCAAGCTTCCTTGTTGGTTGTTAGTTTTAATTCTAACCTTCGTTACACCCTATTTGCTCAGGTATATGAATTTGTAGGACTAACAGAACTCTATTATGCTGGTAGTCATGGGATGGACATCATTGGTCCTCTTAGACAATCTGTATCTGATAACCACCTTAATTGCATTAGGTCCACTGACAAGCAGGTACTGGCAGTCAAAGTTTCTATCTGGCATATGTTTCTGAATCTCTGTTTCACTTCACGTTGTCTTTCTACAAGTACCATTTTAAAGGGCCTCTATTCTGATCTTTTAAAATTACAGGGTAAGGAAGTTAATTTATTCCAACCTGCTGCTGAATTCCTGCCCATGATTGATGAGGTGGGTATATTTGAAAAATACTACAATAAATCACCTTTCAATCTTTTTTCTGTATTGGAATGTGGTATCCTGATTGAATCATGTTTGAGCAGGTACTTACGTTGCTCACTGAGTGTACAAAAGACATTAAAGGAGCAAAAATTGAGAACAATAAATTTTGTGTCTCTGTACATTACCGTAATGTAGACGAGAAGGTATAGCCTTCTGTTCTTAACTTCTTATGCTTAATCATTACTTAGTAGTGTTATCCTAAGAGTGGGGAGTCTTTCTGCCAAAGTTGATCCTTTTCCCCAACTTATTACCGATTTCATCATGCTTGTAAGTATTTTTTCTTTCCTCTTATTGTTGCATTCAATGTACAGAGCTGGGATACAGTGGGTCGACGTGTCCATGATGTTCTGAAGGAATATCCACGTTTACGATTAACTCATGGGCGCAAGGTACTATTTTTAGGGACAACTTTTTGTCTCATTTTTCAAAGAGATGTAACTGTTACAATACTTTTACAGGATGTCTTCTCATTTAGTAATTTGTGTTTACTATTTTTCAGGTTTTAGAGGTCCGACCAGTGATTGACTGGGATAAGGGAAAAGCTGTCACATTTTTACTTGAGTCACTTGGTAAGTTCATTTGTTCTTTAATTAATGGTTACTTTCTTTAAAGATCAGAATTTTGTTTTGCAGTAAATGACATTAGGCATTTTATTTAGGACTTAGCAATTGTGATGATGTGCTTCCTATATATGTTGGAGATGATCGGACAGATGAAGATGCATTTAAGGTAATATTTAGCTTGCTGTGATGTTATGAATCGAACGTATTGAATGTTTTTCAATTTTTCTTTTTCTCTTACTTTCTATATTTCCTGAATACTGATATCAAATGGACTGTAACAGGTTTTGAGAGAAGTTAATAAAGGTTGTGGCATCCTAGTGTCTTCCGCCCCAAAGGAAAGCAACGCAATTTACTCTCTTCGTGATCCTTCAGAGGTAATTCTCTCAGTTGTAATTTAGTTAATATGTTTTCTTTGATAGTTTTCTTGCAGTTATTAGTACATATTCTTTGGCACTAAGCAGGCTGTTAGCCACACACACTGGAAAACTACGTGGATCATTAGGTCTAATTCCTTGTGCATATTGATATTATTTGCTCCTGACATAAAGTCTACCATAATGTTGTACCTGCAGGTCATGGAATTTCTTAAGTCACTTGTGGCATGGAAGTCAAGCCCCTAAAATGCGTTATATAGTGTATAGAGGAGAATATACTCTACTATACTTATACTAAAATACAGACTGCCTTTTGTTTCGATTTTGGGTTTGCTAGAAGACATTCCAAGAGGTTTCCTGGTTCAGATTTCAGCACAGAAGACCTCTTATGGTAGCAATAGCGTTGTTTTGCTCAAAGCTCCTGTGGTACCTGTAAATTCGTGGCTCATAATTATATATATCTTAAAGAATTTAAGAAAATATGCTCAGTGGATTTTTTTTTCTTTTTTTTTTTCCCATCAAAAGTATATTTGTATTTAATTCACCTCCTTTATTCAGTTTTGGTTACTGCCTCTAACCACATAACCGGGGGGTTACATATGAGTTCATTTTTTTTTTGGGTTGCTAGGAGAAAATTTTCATTTGTTAATTCTTTTTATATGTAGATTGGATATTATTATTTATTTATATCTCTATTTTAAGTCGGTTTGATTACCAATACATGCATGTCTTTAAATCCCTGTTCCCCCACTCCTTATCTCTTATTACTGTCTTGCATTTCTGGCTTAAAATCATTGTAGAGATCTTGTGAATTGTGATACACGTTCTGCTTTATCTAAATTATTTAATAATTAATATACACATTTCAGATTGAACCGATATCTATGTACCAAAAAAAAGATTGTGGTGGTATCTTTCTTGACACTATTTAACTTGAGACACTTGTTGATCGGTAGCAACAGAAATTTAACCCAAATTGGCCAATGAACTTGTAATCCAGTGGAATGAGTATATTCTTATTAAAGATAACTTTTAACAGTATGCCTTTAGTATAGGCAACTGTTCCAAACCTTAAAAAATAAAATTACAAAATTGCCTCTTCAGTTTGAGAAATTATAACGTATGTAAGTATAATTTTTTCAATTGTACTATTTTGACTGTCACATTAATTATGTAGACAGTTATTGTCTTATACTTTAATAACAAAATTTAATTTTTTAAATGTCAATCATTGTTAATGTATGGACAATAAAAAGACAATAGTGGTCACATAAATAACGTGACACCCTCACCCTCTTAATAGTATGATTTAAGAGGAATATCTTATCCTGGATATGTGGCAACTCTGGCCACATTAACTTGCTTCTATTTAATATACCTTCTAAAGTTAATCATTTCTATAATCAAGTTTAGTAGTTACTAATCTTCTATGAATTCAAACTAACTTTATACTTTATATTAACAATATCTATTGTATAAAGTTGTTAGTATCCGAAAATTTATTAGAATAATGTATATAATAGCAATATATTTATTCTAAGGTCTAACTAATCTTTATAACCGAGAGATACTTCTATAAGAGGAATAGAATTACTTACCCTTCTTCTAGCACAAAAGATAACTTGATTATCATCCAAGAAATGTGAACTCAAGGTTTAACTCTATCCTTGTCTAAATTTTTTTTTATCATCATCTACTAGCCAATTTTAGAACTAGATACTATGCCTTAGCCTTATATTCTTGTTTATATGTTGTCACGACCGTGATTGCAACGGGATGACTGAAAAATTAATTAAAAATGGAGTCGCTACCAATTGTTTATTGGGTAATGGAGTCGCCACAAATTGTTTATTGGGTAGGAAAAATGATTGACAAAATCCTTTAAAAATAGATTTTAAAATAAATAAATGAAAAAAAAGTGGTTTGCGAACCAAGTAAGGTTCGGGAGTCGATTATGTACAGGGAATGGCAGGAACTTAATCCTACAGCACTCCTGATATATCCATCCTTAAACAGTTACCTTAAGCTAATTGTACGAATTTTAATAACCTAATCGATATCTATTTTACCCTTTAAAAAAGCAAGATAAGAAAATTGAGCAAAAGAAACGAATGAAATATTTACAAACTATAAAAGAAACCTAATTACAAAAATTTATAAGTTTGGCTTGACTTATGTGCTTACATATCCCCTAGTGTAATGGGAAATTCAAAGCCGCGTAGTTTTCTCTTAAAAAATGATTGTAGGTTGACTGATTTTAATTAAGAAAAATGTTGCTTCGAATTAATTGATAAAGAATTGATTTAATTAAAAGAGAAATTCATTAACGCGTCTTAAATATAATGAAATGAGGTACTAGACTCACTGATCCATAAAAAAAATTGTCTAGTGGGTACTTGACCCCTGAAGATAACTAACACAACTCGTGGCATTGGACCATTTATTTTGAAAAGCTTATATTGATGTGACCTAAATGGAATGAAAAGTGGTACTAAACTCACTGATCCACCCCAAGGAGATTGTCTAGTGGATACTTAATACCTGAAGACAACTAACGCAATTTGTGGCATTGGACCACTTATTTTTTTAAAAAAGACTTATAAACGTGTCCTAAATGGGATAGAAGGCGGTATTAAGCCCACTGATTCACCTAAGAGAAATTGTCTAGTGGGTACTTGACCCCTGAAGACAACTAAATACAAACATTATGACATTGGACTATTTAACCTTTATAACTCATTATTTGCAACACAAAGTGAAGAAATTATTTCATGAATATTTATTAAAACTAAAATAAAACAGTTTGGATACAAAACTAAAAACATAACAGCACAAAAGGGAAACAGACTGATCCATCAGTTAAAAATCCGAGCACCTCAAAGAGGATCCGACCAGACCACTGAAATTGCAATAAGAAACATGATTTGGTCAGTGAAGACCAAATCGGTCAGGAGCTGATTGGACAAAGGAAAAAGTCATGGGATGGGATCGGATTGGGTACGAGCCCAATCAATTTGGTTGATGGAGAACATGGAAATGTTATCCGATCGGTAAGGAACTGATCAGTCAGTTCGTGATCATGAAAAGTAAAAATCGGTCTAAACCGATTGGTTAATGGTAAGGTGGTGGTTAGCGAGATAAGCTCGATTGGTTGGATGATCGGGAAAATAGTTTGGGGAGGCTCTGATCGGCTAATGAATTAGTCTACTCTGTTGGTTAACTGATCTGAGGGTAAACTGGGGAGCTCAGCTAAATCTAGTGATGGGGAAAGTGTTTAAGGGGGTCGATTCGGGTTGGTGAGTTGAGGGGCTAATGGATTAGGGGTAATGTCTGGTTGGTCGGTTTGGAGAGCTGAAGGGATTAAGGCTAAGGTTGGTTCTACTCGGATCAGTCAGGTAGCTGATGTGGAAAAGTGTTTAAGAGGGGTCAGATCAGTTTAATGTATTGAAGGGCTAATGGATTAGGGCAAGGTCTTCTCGGATCGGTCGGGTGGTTGATGAGGAAAAGTGTTTAAGAGGGGTTGGGTAGGTATGGGCTAATGGATTAGGGTAAGATCTGCTCGGATCGATTGCATAGTTGATGAGGAAAAGTGTTTGAGAGGGGTTAAGGCTAAGGTTGGGTCTGCTCAGATCGGTCGCGTGGCTGATGAGGAAAAGTGTTAAGAGTGTTAGCCAAGGGCAACCATCACATAAGAGGGGGGTGATGACAAATTTTAAGACAAGCTTGAGATTTTGTGCATTTTGATGCACCCAATCAATACATGCAGTGGAATAAATATATTTCACAACAATTCATGATTTTATATTACTAACAATTCATATAATGCATAATATCAATCACATATAAGTATATAGAACAATGTAAATTATAGTGTGATTAATTGGAGACTAGTGGGAAATAAACCAATATAGAAAATCATTTAGTTGAAACCTTGTAGTAGACTACAAGTTGTGTGTAGTTAACTACAATGAGCCCCTAAAAGTGGTTTTGCAAGATCAACAAATAAAATACTACTTTTGAGTTTCTAATAGTCTTGTAGTAGACTACACTTTCTTGTATAGACTACAATTTGCTTCTGTGAGCAAATTGAGTTTTAAATGAATGCTTTGTGAAGATTTGTCAATCAATGTAGATAGCTTGAGTATAGCTTAAATGTATAAATCAAGCAAACAAGACATATATCAAGTTCTAATGATTAAAATAAAAATATCACAAGATATGCAGTAGATCAACAATTATAGTAATCATGAGAATTCAACAAATAAGTAGTTAAATGTAAATTGTTAGAATGTAAAGAGAGTAAGGGATAAAAGAGTGCAAACAAAATTTTACCGGGGTTCAATCACTTCTTGTGATCTACATCCAGCCCCAAGATCATCCACTTGAGGTTTCCACTATTCTTCAAGCTTGTAACTTAGGTGCTTGAGAAACCTTTACAAAAACAGAGCACTCCTCACACTTTGGGATCCTCCACCCTTATGCTTGAGCCTCTTTCTTTTCTCTTCAGGGTAAATATACCTTTGAACTCTCTTGAGGGATTATCCACCCTCTTACAAGTAAATATGATTGATAGAAAATGATAAACTTTCTCAAAGAGTAGATAATACAAATTGAAGAACTAATTGATAGAAAGATTATAACAATGAGAGCTCAAATCTTGATTTTGATAAGAGAAAGATTGATCAAGTGTAATGATATGAAAATATGAGTTTCTCTCTTGTAAATGCTTCAATCTTAGTATGTATTAATAGCCCAAGTGATAAAATAACCTTTGGTGGTATTTTGGAATGATTACTTTTGAAATCTAGACGTTTATAGACGTTACAGGCATTTCTGGCATGTTGTAGTTGACTACAGATAACTTGTAGTCGACTACAATTCCTCTCTGGAATGTAGTTTTTGAAATTTAACACTATGTAGTCGACTACAATCCATTTATGGAATGTAGTTTTTGAATTTTAACACTCTGTAGTCGATTACACAACCTTGTAGTCGACTACAATCCATTCATGGAATGTAGTTTTTCGAGTTTTGACCATTTGTAGACGACTACAGATACCTTGAAGTCGACTACCAGTCATCTCTGGAAAATAGATTTGATTTTTGACACTTTGTAGTTGACTACAAAACCTTGTAGTTGACTACAATTCCTCTTTTGGTAGTCTTGTAGTCGACTACAAGTCTTGTGTAGTCGACTACAATTTCCCCTCGGGAAAAGTAGTCTTTTGAAAATGTCATAAATTCTTTGTTTCTTATCCAAATTAAGCAAATGACCATGCGTTGGAAAGCTCTTTGAGTCTACTTTCATATGAAATAAGTTTCAAATCAAAACTTAAAGTATTTTTGAGAGTTATGATAAAAATGGTGACCATAGGTCAGCTTTCCAAAACTCAGATTTGACTATTTTTCATAGTTTTGAAATACCACCAAAACTAACTTTTCAAAACGTGTTTGTTGGGCATTTTACCATGTTAAAAACATTTGTCTAACAAGATTGAATAAATATATTTGAGCTCTCTTCATGTAAAACCTTTATCCTTACAAAGGAGAATTGCCTATAAGATAATATATACCCAAATGAGTCCTTAGGCTTCTTGATGCAATCCAAGCTTCCAAAAATTTTTTTCTTTAAATCTTCCAAATGCTAGGTTCATCTCTTCATTCTCCTTCTTGTTGAGTTGAGCATAAATAGGATCTTTCACTTTCTTATTCCAATGCTCACTCTTGGTACTTGGACTATCCTACAAAGCATAACTCATTTGAAAACCATGATTAGTCCAAATCCATATCTCAATAACTTAATATGCATGATTCACATGTATATAATTTTATAAAGTTCTTCATGCATATATGATTCACATATAGACACATGTCCAATAATTAATTATATCACTTATCAAGTACATCGGATATATCCTATTAATGATGCTACACAAAACTTAATGCATGATTCTTATAATAAGAATAATAAGATAATATATAACCATGCATTATCCAATATAGTTCATCAAGCACATATGTAACATATTTGTAATCCTTTTTGTAATGTATTTGTCATCATCAAAACATAACATAATAAACCATTGGGGCAAACATATTTCCACAAAGAGGGGTCAGATCGGTTTAGTGTACTGAGGGGGTTAAGGCTACGGGGTAAGGTCCGCTCGGAGAAGTGATCTGATGGGTTATATGTTAAGGCTAGGTTGGATTGGTCGGTTAGGAGATTTGGTAAAAAGTAGGGAGTCTATGAAGTAGTGCTCAATCGGTCACAGGAAGGCCTAGGGTTCATATGGTAGGTCAGAAAGGTCTTAGGGGAAGGTGATCAATTGGTAAAGGTCCTGGGTAGAGCGGTCGGTCGGTTATAGTCCTGTGTAGGGGTTCTTGGTCGAAAAATGGTTATGGGAAGTGATAAGGGATAAGTGATCGGTTGGATGATGGGAAAAAGTGTTTGGGGATGATTTGATCGGTCAAAAATCCCAACGAGCAAGTAAAGCACGTAATATATCATATTAACCCAAATCCCAGTCTTTAACAAAATTGCTTGGCATAGACCATTAGATGTGACCTCAATATCTCATAAAAGAGCACAACAGTCAGAAAAAGTTTGAACACAGTCCTAAACCACACCAATTTTATCACTGATCATTACTCGAACCTTACTATCAAAATTTCAACACTCCAACATGACCATTAACAAGGGGATCAGACAGATTATACATAACCAAACCAGAGTCACATCCAAATCCAAAAATCATTTTTTACTTTGACCAGATCCTACAGATCGGTGACCAAAAGTTACTAGTTTTGAGATGAGAAATGTGTTAAACCCGAGTCACCTCACCATAACATAGTGGAAACATATCAATAATGCAAATGAATGTAGACACACAAATTCAGGATATGTATAGATAGGTATCATTAAACTCTAGTGAATAGAATAGGAAAATAACCAAATACAAATGCAAAATTCTTCTAGCTTGACTAAAAAATAAAAACAGAAGCACTAATTTATTAATCCAAACCCCAAGTTTGACATATCTGGTCATCCTAGACCAGCATACATGATCCTGACACCTCATACTTGACCATAGAAAGTCAAAGTTTTAAATACACAACCAAACAATAATTGAACCATGAGACTTCAATTTTTTATTTAAAACAACCATGTTCTATAGTGTGATTACTTGATAGTAGCCAACCATAAAAATGAGACCAGAAAATCGTGTAAAACCATCAAAAGCATGGTACCAGGCTACTCTAATCACCAAATAAGTATAAGTGAAAATTTCTTACTTTCATATATTTTTTTTACTTTTTAAGACCCGGACAAATTGAGGTGTTCGCATATGTTAATTTAGACTCTTATAGGTTCAATGTATATTTTTATCATATTTACTTATATTTTATAAAGTCAATGTGTATTCCATGCCATAGTCACTTGATCCATAAGGGTCTAGTTTATTTGTCCAAGATATATGTCATCAATCCATGGTCAAGCATCGGTCATTGGTCCAAAGTCATAGTTATTTTAGTCCACACATGTCTAGGTCAATCAACAATAATCCAAGGTATTTCTTCAAGTTCATTCGAGTTCCTTGATCTTTGATTATATCCATGGTTGAGCCGTGGATCATCTAAATTAGTCCATAATCATGAATGTTCATTTAATTTCGCCTTGTACTTTATTTGACTAAATTATTAGAACTAAACTCTTGATTGAGCATAAAACACATCATTCATTAGATTGGCTTAAAGACTTGCTTGTTCTTAGATCATAGGGGTTATTACTTGGTAAGCCTTGTTACATATTTTACATAAACTAAGGCATGGTACATGTTCTCCAAATAAGCTACCTACCTTAAACAAAATTACAAGACTTAACTTACTACAAGCCTAATACATAGCCACTAAATGCTACCTAGGCCTCCACCATATGCATCCTTATGTCACTTATGACCTCCATCATCAAGAGAGAAAATCCATGCCCACTCAAACTCTATCACAATGGTTGTAACCCCCATTTCAATTTCAATATGAAATCATAAGAAAAAGAGTAAGATTATGCAATCTTAGTAGGAAGCAAGATTTTAAAAAATTGAAATAACCTCCCATGGTTCCAGCTGCCTTTAGACAAAAAACTCAAGGCTGCATGCACAATTACTAAAACAAGAGTTGAATCATTTGTGAAAACAACTTAAGTGCTCAAACACCTCCAAAGGGTTATTACATTACTATGTTCAACTAAGACCTTATCTTGGCCATTTTCTGTCCATAAGATAGCAACCATACTCTAGGGAATTCCCATGACCTCATGTGCACCCTAGAAGTCATTTCCTTTCAAACTTAGGTCCTCAGCCTCCTTCAAACTAGGCCATTCTTCATCACCCCTTTTGTGTTGAGTCTAAAACACTTATAATCAAAATACAAATCTACCATTCTTCTCACTATTTTTCATGATCAACAGTAGTAGATTTTCTTAAAAATAATATGCTTAATTAACAAAAAATTTCCATCACATGCATGGAGTTCAAGTGAGGCTTAGTTTCAACCTCCAAATTTGAGTAAAAATTAAAATATATCAAGCCTCAAGATAGAAACATAGAATAGAGAATTATTCTTAGCAAAAATTCTTTAAACATGGCTTAAGTAAGTAAAATATACATGCTGTCCAGAATTGGTTAAATGAAGTAAAACATAAATTAAATAGAAGAAACTGTACAATAAAGAACACAAAACAATGTGCTAAGTCAGAATTGAGAAAAATGGAGTAATATGAAGCAAGAACGCATGAACAAAATAACAAAACCACAAAATGGCAACCAAGTTTTGATAGTTGAGGGGCTAGATTCCTACCTTTGCAAGATGGTGTAGCTCTCAGTCACCTTGGCTCTCCTAGAGGTTGGATATTTGAGTGAGTGTAGGTGAAGTGTGTGTGTAGAGTGTAGGCAGTGAGAGAGAGAACCCTATTTAGTTAGATAACAACTAGGGCTTAAGGGTGTTAATCATGGGATTCATCTCCCTTGTGCCATGGTTTTCCAAGACAACTAATTCCTTCCAGTAAGCTTGCATGCACAAATTCTCTAATGATTGACATGCTATTGACGTGCCCAAGTTGCAGAGAATGTCTCCTGCATGTAATTCATAGCTACATGCACCATGTGTGCTCTTGCTTAGTTTTAAACTAAGTGAGTTTTGGCACTTAGCCCTTTTTGTTAGTTCAATTCCCTTTTTATTTTTCGTAACATCTTATAATTTGATAACCTAACAAGTATTAATAAAGTTTCTTATAGTTTGTATAAGTTGAATCTTAACCTTGATGCTTAATCTCAACCTTCTTGCTATATTTCTTAATATTCTTATTTATCTTGAATTCTATTCCTAAACAATGCATTTAATCTCTTCTTGGTTAATTGTATATCCTAAAAATTTCTTTTTGGTAATTCAAATAATAAGGCGTTACAATATATACATAAGAATCTCTCCTTTAATTGCTAGAAAAAATGAGGTTTTTTAATAGTAAATACTCAAATTGGTCACCCAAAGATACATAGAACATTAGTTTGGTCATTCAAAGATTTGGGACATCAATTTAGTTCCTGAAAGATTGAAGCGGACATCAATTTAGTTCTTCCGTCAACATTTGTCTTCACATCATTACAACTCGTCCAAGGTGGCATGTTAACTATACATGTGGCACTCTTACGTGTCCATTGGTCTTGATCGAGGTGGACAACATGTGTGTGGTGAGATGGATTTCACCACCTGAAATCTCTAATTCAAGAACCCTAAAGCCCAAAAGTTGTGAAATGAAGCTGCAGATTTGTTTGAGAAAATGAAGAAGGAAAGCATCAAACTTGACCTATTTAGCATCAATGCTTTGATTAAAGGTTTTGTTAATGAGGAGAATTTGGGTGAAATGCTAACTATCTGTTCTCCCACTGGAATGTGGCTTCAATAAAAAAAAATTGAATCTTTCATCTTCACATATGCCTAGGAGACATGAAAGCTTGAAAATAACTCCCTTAAGAGCTACGAGTGGTTGATTCTGGAAGAGTATCTTCTGCCTCCACTGATCACTCCCTTTGGGAAAGAAGAATTGAGGACCTATTCACAGCTTCTTCGAAGCCTCTCTATATAAGTTCATTTATGATTCAACAAAGTGTATTCGTCACTTCAAGCCTTTAGGCAATCAATTAAGCAGCAAGGACCTATTCCTCTTGCTTTGTCCCTTTCATCCCTTCGCAATTCGCTCCTTGCTAACATGACTTCTCTTCTTCCTGAAAACATCTGCAAAGCATATTCTTGTCATCCCATCTCAGAAGAAGAAGGTGAGTCTCCTCTCATGGGCACATCTTTATTATGAAAAATAGAGAGTGCTACACACCTTGGTTTGGTATTGAGCATTGAGTGATTTGATTCTCACCCTTAGGACACTGGACTGAGACAATTTGATGCTGGCAAGGTTAACCTCCACACCATATGAGATTTTTCTCAAATGATTCCTGATTGATTATTCCTCTCATATTAAATCCAGTCAGAAGCAATCAAACTGTCTTGTTCTTGTTTGGGGGGCTATTCGATTTGTGGGGTTTGAATCATTTGAGAGAAAGTGGGAGTGAGGGAGAGAGAGGTTGGAAGAGAGTGTGTGTTAAAGGAAGGTGATATGAGATCCAAATAGGATGAATGAATGCCATCTGGGAAGTTAACGTGCCACATATGATGAATTTAGATGGCGTCACGATGGATGTTGACAGAAGGACCAAATTGATGTCCACTTCAATTTTTTAGGGACTAAATTGATGTCTCAAATCTTTAGAGGACTAAACTGATGTCCAATCTATCTTTGGAGGACCAATTTGAGTATTTACTCAAATTTTTTTAGTCTAATCTAAGATTGTTCCCCTCTAGAATCTAAAAAATGGGCTTATTTGAAAATTTTCAGGCTACAAGTGTCGCATGTTAGCTTTCAAATGCAGAAAATGATTTGTAATTTCAACCCTTCTAGCCCAAATTGTGGTCAAAACAGTGGTAGCTGCTCAAAACCAAGGCAGCCTGCAAGTTCTAAGGCAATTAGACAACATGTCTAGAGGATTTGCAGAAAACTATTAAATCAGTACTTCATCTAGAGATTTTCATGTGAATCAAATTTTAGCCAAAAGACTCATGATTTGACCAGAATTTAAATTTAAAACAGACGTTTTGATTAAAAATCATGACTCAAGACTCAAGCGGACTTCCAATGAAACTAGTTACCCCTTAATCAAATTAGGACCCGAGTTTTAGGAAGTAATTTTAGGACCGACCAAGTCACAGTTTTCAATGAAATATAAAGCCTCCAAGAATGAGTTATTCAGCAACCCATAAAATCAAAAAGCCTGAAGACACAACTGCCGAAGTAAAATCATATACACCAACATTAGATACCCAACAAAGTACAGATCAGAATTCGTTAGCTAGAACCATTGAAAAACTCTGAACAAAGGAAACACAATCTTATTCACATGGATTCCAAGTTTGCATGCTTATTAATCAACCAAGAAACTCCAGTTTAACTCAAGATTTTGTTTTTGGAACTCCATCAATATTACAGAATTGAGCCATAAACAAATTAGATAGCCAAACAATAGCTATTATGTCTTTTATAATTCATACGTGATCAAAGCACTGGCAATGTGTCTATTAAAGAAAGGTATGATCATGGGGAAAAGTGGGGAAAACCATCACCTGGAAATCACATCTGCTGAAGTACGAATGAGAATTGATTAATCAACGGTCCACTTATTGACTACGAAGTTGACAAGCTAATATCTACAAAATGGGACTACAGTTTTGTGCTTTTATATTTGAACCAGAAGCAAGAATCAGCTGGAATCACAGATTAAAACAGAGAACTCATGAAACATTGCAACTTCAACCTTCAATAGTTGTGTCACATGATTAATGATTTACTTCAAATCTCTGACTTTAGAATTGAGGGTTTCAATATGTTAAATCACTCAATGCATGATTGTGGGATGTATGATTGGCTATAGAGGTCAAGCAGAGCTAGAGGTTATTCACTAGGCTCACGTGTAGGCTTTATTAGACCACGCCATTCCTGAGCCCATGGTCAGGCATTGTGGACAAGTGCTTTCCTTCTATCCTCCTTTTTTCCACCTCTTTCTCTATTTACCTACTAATACATCTTCTACACTATCATATAAGATGTTAATGCAACACAACTCTTGTCTGTTCCAATTTACAACGCACACCATTAGGCCCTTCCCGTTCTCCACACATTACTTATAGCCCATCCCCAACGTTTATTCATCTCAGCATAAAATGGGTCCCTCCAAGTCAGTCCTTCCTAGCCAGCCTCAGACAATCCTTCATCATCTAAGCCAGTGGGGTTTGATTCTTCGAATTTGAAGGCTTGGATATAGCTGATGTGAAGGACTCACAACTCTTGTGGCTTGCTAGTTTATTTTAGATTATTATTTGAATCCTTACGGGACCATCACAGCTATCACAATATCATGGATGCCTGGCGTCGTTTGATCCATGTAACTGACTCTACCTAATGAAAAAAAGGTTTTTGTTGTTGTTGTACTATTTGAATCCTTACAGGACCATCACAGCTATCACAGCATCACGGATGTCATCAAAATCATGTTTGAGGATATTCAGTACGAGGGTAGCTGCACAATTCAAGACTTCCTCAGTGATGTGCATAGGGAACTCACCCAAATAAACCAACTTGAATCACCGAGAGGTTGTATAATTGAGATTTCGTTTAAATTACCTTCCTTATTGACTGTTGGTTATACTTAATTGACTCCAAACATATATTGAGAACTAACGATTGATAAATGTTTAACAACTCACGCCAAGTACTAGTATCTAAAAAAAAAATTGAGGTACCATAGTAACACCCAAATCGTAAATACTTTATGCACTTAACAAGTTGAGCTAGACCAGTAAGAATGTTTTTAATTACTTAATTTAACATATTTATTGAGCATTAAATATTCTATGCATTTGCCAATAAGTGAATAACAGAAATGGTAACAAAAGCAAATAATTTAAATTAGTGTAAACAAGAGAAACTACAAGTGGGCAAAAAGACGCTTTTAAAATCACAGATAAACAATGAACAATCTCTAAACCACGAGTGAGTAATGTGTGAATTTAACCATTAAAATTTAATGCAACTTCCAAGTTGATAAGCATAAAAGTGTTATGTCAATAGAAGCCAAAATTAAAATTCAATTGCACATCTCATACCTAGATTAAAACATGCTATCTAAAATTACAATTTTCTCTAAGTTCAAGTAAAATAATCAAATTAATCTGGTAGTACTTTTCTCAATTAAGAATTCCAAACCTTCAGTAGAGGCAATGAGACCAAACATCACATACATAGAAGCTTTTCAAGTTATTTAGGCTATGACTAGCAAAATAAAGGCTATTGGCATCCAATCTGAAACTCTTGATATACCTTATCTCTATATGCTTATTATCAGTCAACTACAAACAATAGAGGTAACGGTTCCTGCATAATCACATTCAAATTGTTACCACTTCCTAGAAAGGCCGCTGGAATCCACCTAAATTGAATAGAGAATGAACGAAAGCAGATTCACTAACAAAAGGGATCTTCACAAACGTACCAAGAAGAGCACACCTAATGCACTCCAACAGTATGAGAATATATGCCAATGCCACACCAGCCCAATAATACATCCCAAACGTTCCATTGAAGTGTACAAGTGGCATAAAATTGCTTGAAAGCCATACTACCTGCAGAGAAATTTCCAATAGCATTCCCATCATCACATGGAATCTGAACAAAAGTGGCCAGTCCTTATTTTTTACCACTCCTACAACAGCCAAATAGCAATATACCATGGGGAACCATCTTGGTAACCGATTAACAGCTCCTGGAATATAAAAAACCAAATCTTCAAAGGACTGAAAATTTTCAAGGAAAGGTTGTATATAAAACCCAACGTCAGACATCTGCAAGGCTATAAGATAGGGAATGCAGGATAATGTCCTCCACCACCATTCTGGCTTCTCAGCAGTCGAAGGGATTCGGAAGCCAGAAGAATGATATATATATGCTTGTCCTTGGATCATAGATTTGCATCTTCGAGAAACCATAGGAGTAGTGAGTGATAGGCCAACTTGATCTCTAGTATATTGTGGGGATGAAACATTAGTAATTTGGGAAAATGATTTTCCTGCAATCAGAAGTTTGGTGATGACAATAACCAATAACAATTTGTAAGAACTATACATGCTAAAAAGTACATTCAATTTAAGAAAGGGTAGCATATAAAAAATATCATGTATAAATTTGTCTTAACATTGAAATAAACATAATATTATAGGTAATAGGGGGCCACCAATAGTCCCTTCTCTTGGGGTGTGCCAGAGTTGAGCCAAAATCAACATATACCTCAGCTGTTTCAATTTTCCTAGAGATTGCTGTTTGATAAATAGTTAATCCTTGAAGAGTACGGTATAAAAGATGTTATACCCTGAGAATTGCATGCAAAAACCATGCCGTGATTCTTTGCCCAGTGGCTCGTATTGCATCTTTCTGGATTCAAATTTTTATACCTAGTAAAATTCCAACCATACAGACCATAAATATTCAATACACATACAGGAGAAGCAAGGGAGCTAAATTATTCACCAATTGATATGAGATTGTAATCAACAAATAAAGTATTAGGTCCAATTATGTCACATGGACTACACTAAGGAAAACCACAATATTGAGAAAAGTCTTTCTGACCCTCTATAGTTTTCTAACAATCATACAAATTTTTATCATTGTGCCATGATTTACAAATAATTCCCTAGTTCCCTCATATTATTGGGTCCCTTCTTGTATGACAGTATGAACCAGCCAGGATGTGACAAGCATGGATAGATTTTTAGCACATCCAATGTATTGCAGCATTTCCATAAATAACAACCCACTCCCATGCTCTTAATTCTAGTGACACAATTCAAATTTCAAAGTTGGTTCTGAAAATGAGAGAGTTTGTTGCTATTTATGAAAATGGTGCAATAGACGTAGTGCACTGAATATTGAATAATGTACCTAGTGTGTAATCTGAATTTTAATGTTTATCCTAAAGTAGAGAAAGACATTTAATGCCCCCACATTATAAAAACTAACAACCACAGACAATAGATTCACCTTGCTACTTTCAATTAGAACAAACCAGCAATGAAAAGGAGAAGATGTCTCTTTTGTTTGTGCCCTATCAAATCCACAAAAGGCTCTACGGAAGGGATTACTACAAGAAACTCAACAAGAATGTCCAGTAGCCACCACAGTAAATCTCAAGTCATGAATTGATAATGAAGGATTTCAAATTTCATGACAGAAAGTGAGAAAACTATTGTCAACCTTCTACAATTGTACAAGCAATATCTGCAAAATAATTACTGTGTACTAAGTTTAGGATCCTAATAGATTACATCTTTCTCCTCCTTGCCAATGTAGCTAACAGATGGTTTCCTCAATTTGCTGCGAAACTTTAGGAGCAAGCTTTATAGATCAAAATGCATCATTACCCATAGTATTTTGAAGTTCTTGAGTCCCTTATGTACAAAATTAGAAAGCCAAAAAATTGAAAAAATAATAGAGTGGTGACTAAGAATTCTTATGTTATCTTATGCTTTCACATTCTTATATTACATAATAATGCTACTAACCATTATTGTACCATCTATCAAACAGCAATGAGAATTAGAAAAACTCTACTAACCATAGACCCATTCCAATCAATTAGCAATCCAAGAGTTCAAAAAATCTCAAACCTAAAAAGCAGAACCTTTTTTATTGTTACAAATACCAAACACATCCACAAAACATAAATGAATAAATAAATAAATAAATAAATACAGGTTTCTGTCTGTACTCTCCAATCCTATGATACGAAATAAACAATCCCAATCCTGGTTTTGAGCATAATATCCATTTAAGAAAAAAAAATAGGTTAACTTCTATAACAACTATCATATATTGTCAAACCTGCAGACTAGGAACTCATTCAAACTAAATAAGCTATTGAGGACCAAAAGCTAAGCTACAAAAGGAGAAAAAAAAATGTAAAATTGATATATTTTGTGTTTGGCAAGCAGCAAATGGAAATGATCAAAGGAATACAAAGGAAAGAGAGAGATGTTTGTGCAGGCGCATATATACCTCAAAACAGAAGAGGGAGGAGATGACTGCTTGAGGAGGAGGCAGGAGGCTGGGCTTGCTGCGACTACAGGGGCCATCCCTTTCTTTGCTTTCCCCTTGAGAATGGTTTCAGAGTGACTGAAATTCTGAAAAGGCAATAGAAACCGTCCTCTTCAGCTTGCTTTTCAAGCAAGAATATGGAGAGCTGAATCTGAAAGTGACATTTTTTATTTAATATATTAGTACCGTGCCAGCACGTTGCTGCATTTACCATTTTACCGTCTAAAAATATATTTTTTTGGGTCAAATCATCAGTACTTATATAACAATTTTCATCTCATTTAAAATAAATAATATAAAACAACAAGTTAAATACATATTTATTGATAAAAAACAATGTTAAAATTATAAAATAACAACTGCGGTTATTTCAAAAGGATTTAAATTTTGTTCACTGTTAGTGTAAAATGTTTTTACACTATCATCTAATTATGTGTTGTTAAATTATTAAAATAGTTAGACTTTTTAGGTAGTTATTGTGATAATTAACTTTTTTACTGATTTAGCAACACATGATTAAATGACAGTGTAAAATTTTTTTACATTCACAATAAATAGAAATTAAACTCATTTCAAAATCTGAATTAATCTCTAGAAAGAGCATAATAAATTGTATAAGAATTAAAAGAAATGAAAAAAATGATGAAAGTAGGTATACCAAAAACAGAGCAATAAATGGGCAAAAACTAATTAACGTTAGAGAAATTTTGACAACAATATAAAAAAAGCAAAGGTCGAAAGCAACCAAACCAGAGATTTGGCAATGAAAAGAGCATAAATCAGAAAAACAGTAGAATGAAACTATGAAATCTTATTCTGAATCGACAGAGAGAGAAATTTTTTTTTTTTAAAAAAGGGAATTATATAATTTCATAAAATCAAGAAATCATATTCCTCTTCAGTTTGCATTATTGTTCAAGTTCCAAAAGTGTTCACAGTGCTGTTGCTGCAAATGATGGTCATAAAAAGCACCGAAATCTAAGAAACTTTTTGTAATATGATACTTTATACTTTTTGATTAATCAAATTTTTTGTAAATTAAAATAACAACCAAGGAATTGATTACATGGATTAATCAACTACATTGGATTTTATCAAAAATCAAATTTTCAATAAAACCATTAGAGTAAGGTCATTTTTAATGGCTTCTTCTAAAATTTTCTCCGGTGTCCCTCTTCCCCCCCCCCCCCCGCCTTTTTTTTTGTATTATGTATAAATCTCTTGCTAGTCTAAAAGAGTTCATTCATTTAGTCAGTCCAGTGCTCAAATATCAGATGAATATCTTTCTGCCATCATAAGAAAATTGCAGGCATAAATCTCTCATTGTGCAACTCAGGCGTTACACTACCCACTATAGTTGACACCATAAAAAACACAAACCAGGCTATATAAAACAAATTACAAAATCTTACAACAACAAGGCTGTAACTGAACCACCAATTCAACAACAAATAATACATCAAAATTTAAAAGCAAAGATTGCTTCTATTTAGAGCCTATAGGAAATCTTCTTCCATATCAAAGAACTTCAGGATATCATGTTGTTGGATGAATGAGTTTGCACAACCCCATGAAACATTGTATCCTAAATGAACATTGGGGAAGACGTTTCAACCCAAAAGGCTCAAACTTAAAAGGAAGAACCCATCTTGGTGAAACGAACATGACATGTATCATTTTCAAAATAAGATTTTTCTTTCTTTCGTTCTCAACTGCATATTAATGGAATGAAAAACAAAAAAATGAAAAATGGAACACAAAACAAGTCCTGAATATCTAAGGGAGAATGAATGTTGACAGAACTCACTAACCCCTGACTCTGAAGAGAAAAGTGAAATAGCCGTACGTCGTGGTTTGTTTAAGCTTCCTTCCTGTTTTATGTGTGTTCCTCACACTGGTCAGTGCTGTTTAGTCTATGATGAAACGGGCTAGGTTGAATTTAGCCTACTATATTCATTTCATGTTTGGCCCAAAACAGTTTTCCTTTTTATTTTTTAATTTTTTTTAATTTATATATATATATATATATATATATAAAATTAAAAGATGTTTTATTTAAAATTTACCTTGTTTATTAAAGTGTGTAAAATTGATTATATATTTTTTCATTAACTAAAAATAAATTTTTAAGAAAAGTTTTTATTTTGAGCTTTTGATTAAGTGATTTTAGCTTACTTCAAAAGTTTTAGTAAATAAATACTCTTTTGCCTTTAACTAAATAACATTTTCAATCATTTTATATATCTTTTGATAATTTAATACATAAAAACACTTTTTTTATACAATCCAAACAAATTTGTTTGGTCTTAAAATCGATTGTGAACTAACATATCTAAACATAAAATAATTTTCTTATAATTGATTTTCTTAAAAATCAATTATACACATAATCAATTTTTAACATAATTTTTCTTTGACAGATAATCAAATTCTTATTATGTCCAAGAATAACAAAGAATGAAATGTTATGATGGAGAGATCCCTAAGACAAAGAGAAAGCTTTTGAACCATGGCCAAAGAGACATATAAGACTAACACATAATCACTAAATAAGAAGACTTAATATAAAGTTTACTAACTAAAATCTAATTGTTTTCATTACTTGAATCCTAGCTATATTTTGATAAACTATTTTTCTATCGTTTATATAGTTGAATTCACCATCTGTTTTACTTACATGTTATTCTTTCTACTGAGAAGTTATTTCTCACTCTTTAACTCAGTGTTTTCAGAGGAAGATGAGCCGCCTCAATATATTGATTGAGATAGATTATGCTAGGGTAGAATTCCCTTTCCATGGGGAGTTTGTTAGGATGATTACAGACATCCAATTCTATTATTTGAAGTAAACAGTTGAAACACAAGAAGGGGGGTTGAATTGTGTTTCTTAACTCTTTTTTTTTTTCTTTTCAAAAAGCTTTTACACCGGAAGCAAAAGGCAATGGACGCAGAAAGTTTCTGAGTCCGATTGGACGCTAACCCAAGTTTAAGAAAAACAACTTTAAACAACGTGAAAAAGTTCTGAGTTTTAACTCAACTTTTTAGTTAGGAAAACAATGGCAATCCCCAGATGCTAGTGAAACGTAAAACACAAGAAGAGGAGAGAAAAGCTTACACCAGATGTTTATACTGGTTCACTCCCACAAAATGAGAGCTACGTCCAGTCCCTTCAACTAGAAGGATTTTCAACTAATCTTATACAAAGATTACAAGTATTATCCACCTCTTCAGGTATACAAGTATTCTCAACCTCTTCAGGTTCTACTATCCAAGTATTCTTTTATACACAGCCTCTTCAGGCTTAAACACCAAATAGAAGAAGGTAGAAGTGCTTGAGTTTTATTAACTCACTACAGATGAGGATATTAGAAATTAAATCTCAAGACTTAATATTTTTAAGAGATTGAATACAGAGAAGAATGAAAGCTATAAGCCTTTTTGCTTTTGAATTTCTCAGAAGGTTGTCTCACTTTCTTCTATGAATACAATTGTATTTATAGATGAGAGCAATTTGAGCAGTCTTCAATAAGCTTCTTCGTCCAACAGAAATATTTATTACCGTTCTAAGTGGTATTAAATGCCTAAGAAGAAAACGTGTAGAGCCTCTTCTGAAAAGACACTTTGATTGTCAGGAATGTCCAAGAATATGATATCTTACTCCTGACTTGTCTGAACGCGCAGAAGGTTCCTTATTTGCAGGTCTTCGTAGTTGTTAGCAATGTCAGCTAAGTGGCTCAGTTGACTTCTATTTGAAGCGTGCGCTGTCAGAGTCCTTCTCAGCATTTAATGAGGAACATTTTCTTCATATTTGAAAATTGGCATTGGACAAATACATTGAAACCTGAGCTTAATACAAGAAACATTGGACGATCCAAGTATAATGAAACTTTGTGAAACAATTGAAAAGATAATGGACGCATCTTAGTTTCCTTTAGCTAAGAAGAGAATGGACGCACACACAAGTAACTTGTTTGTTAACACTTTTCTTTGTATTTAAAAAGTTACGAACCAAGTTATGTAGGTCTTTTACATATTCAATCTGAATTAAAACTTTCGTTATCTTCAAAACTCTTAAGGGGTAATAATTCTTTAGAAGGAATGGTTCTAAACTTAGTTTCAAAAAGGTTTTTTGGTTCCAACAATCTCCCCCTTTTTTATGATGACAAAACATTTTAAATTTTGATTGAATATATAACCTTTTACACGAGAGAACACTCCCCCTAAGAACGTGCATAAAAACAACAGAATGGACACAACGAGGATCCAACAGGGTTAAGCTAGGAGTGAGTAAGTGTGCTAATGCAGCGCTTAGTTTTGAGCAAAAGTTGATTTTGAGTAGATACTTAAAGGATGGGAAAATGCTAATGTTAGAACAGAATAAGCACATCCTTTACCAAAGCTAGCATTAGATTAAGAATGTAATCAGTTTAGATAACAAATAATGCATCAGACTAAGTATCATTAAATAAAACAGGTCATAATAACTAAATTTAGACAACATACAAAAAATTCATAGAAATGCTCTCACAGAAATGCTTATTATATTTCAGCAATAGTGTTAACAGAATCAATCAAAAATTTCCCAATTTTCTCCCCCTTTGTCATCAGACAAAAAAATGAGAGAGAAAAGAAAACATCATTGTCAAAAATTTGATTTTTATTATTATTATTTTTTTATTAAAACAATTTTAAGAAAAAACTAAGAAGGAGGCGGAGGCCCTTGATGAAAAAGAGATTTGAGGAGGTCTTCAACTCTCTTGAACAGATGATCCATTTGATTGGTTACATAGGCCTGAACTACAGGGGACACTTGAGATTGTGGGTCAACAGCGAAAAGGTGAGCAGCAGAGGTCTCTCGAACAACTAACTTAGTGGAAGGAGCAGGAGGAGCAACCGAAATAAGAGCAATACTAGAAACTGTGGATGCTGGCTCTTTTGCTGCCTTAACCACTTCAACTGAATCAACTTCATCATCTGACAAAGTTAGGTCAACATTCCAAGGGAGATGATTTCCTCGATATCCAAACATTTGATCCCAAGGATAAGGTCTTCCTAAGTTGTCAGAAGGAGATCTGGAGACATAGCTCTGTGAAGAGAAGATTGTGGACGCAGGTGTTCTCAGTGGTAAGCCAAGGATATCGTCCACCATGTAGATTGGACGAAAACACTGAAAGCTC
Source organism: Styphnolobium japonicum (assembly GCA_023212625.1). Classification (NCBI taxonomy): domain Eukaryota; kingdom Viridiplantae; phylum Streptophyta; class Magnoliopsida; order Fabales; family Fabaceae; genus Styphnolobium; species Styphnolobium japonicum. The sequence goes on from JALBWW010000009.1 coordinate 30,861,683, forward strand.
TGGCCTGGCACCGTCACAGTTTCTTCCTTCTCTTCATTGCTTAGTCCTGATGACGAGGCCTGTTGTTCACAATCCCAGATATGCTTTTCCCAAAAGGTTTTTGTATCCTTCTCCTCAGCCTCTCCTTTCTTCGATATTTGCCGTAAGAATTCCAAGTCGACCTCAGGTGATTTTTGAATGCCGAAGGTAGGTTTGAAGTAGAACAGTGTTGGCAACGTGGCTTGACTTCAGTACTTCTTCAAATCCTTGTTCTTGTTCAAATCCACCATTGGCAGTCTTGGACACACTCGATCAGGCTGAATCTTGATGGCAGTTGCAGAAGAGATGATCAGAGAAGGGGGTACAAATCTCAGATCCTTCAACAGAAGACTCCTTTTGATGACACTGACAAAGATGGTGTCATATGGACTTGCACACTGACCCATTTCTTCCAAAGTGACTGGTTTGAAGGTGAGTTGACTGGGGAAGATATGGATTCTTGTGGAGCAGCCATCACAGCATCGGGATCTTCTTGCTATGAGTGAGAGAGAAGAGTCCTTAGATTCCCATCGAGGGATTAAGTGGGGGGTAACACCCACAGAGAAGGGATGTATGGTTGAGAAGGTCTTTAGTGATGGTGAAGGTGAAGAAGGCTTGTATGGTATGGTTTGTGTGTGTGAGTGGGGTTCAGTGTTTGATGAAGAGGAGGGTGAGTGAGGGTAAGGTGACGAGATTTGAGGTTCAGGTTGAGATGAGGGTAAAGGTGGTGAGGGAAGGGGAGCAGGAATGAGTTCCTCAGGAGTGGACGCAGCTTTGAATGTAGGCTTTCTTTTGATAGGTAGCTTCGTCCGAGTTCCTTTTGGAATTGTCACTTTGGACGCAACTTTCATCCTTTTCGCAATGGGTTGGTCATCGTCAGAGTCATCGTCTATTATCAGTCTTCTTTTTGGAGCGGCTTGGATGGACGGTGATTTTTGCTTTGGACTCTCAGCCTTTGCAGCTTTTAAAGGCTCTTTCCGCTCAAGAAATTCTTGGACGCTTTTCAGCTTCATTCTCAGCAGATTGCTTCGTCCAAAGATTTGTTGCTCTTGGATCCGTCCAAAGATCCTCTTCTTCTCTTCTATGTCTTTAGTCTCATGGGGACTGAAGATACCTTGATCTCTGAAGATCTTGGTTAGGAGGACACCATAGGAGATGGTGGTCTTCTTCCCTTTTCCTTGCACACTTCTCTTGAAGTTTTTAAACAGCAGGGAATGGAGATTGATCTGTTGACACAACATCAGATGACACAGGCAGAAGGCATGAACTGTAAAGACTGAATCTTTGGACCCTGCCTTGTGGAGTACTGCCTTGTTCAGAAGTTGATGCAATATTCTTGCCTTGTCATTCATCTTAGATGCAGTTATTTTCCCCGTAGATGACTCCTTTAGTAAGGTGTCAAGGACAGCATCCATTCCCTCAAACGCTTTCTCCCATTCTGAAGTGATGGTGGCTCCTTCCAACCAACACTGGGTAGCGTTGGAGATGGTTACCTCTGAAACAATAACGGGTTTCCCTAGCACACACCCCCTGACCTCAGTTGCAGACACAGAGGTGTCTTTCCAGAACATCATTACCAAATCCGGATAAACCTCCACTGGTTCTCTGAAGTAATTATTCTAGCCAGCACCGACAAGACACTCTTTGATATCGACCCCACATTCTGCTAGGATCGAAGCTTGGAACGAGTATTCGACCGAAACCTCGGCTTTTTCAACATCAAGGGTCATTCCTCCGGCCATTTCTTAGGGTTAAGATTTAGAAAACTTGAGAGAGAGAGGAATTTGCAAAGGGTTTCTTTCAAAGTTTGAAGGCGTAAAAATTTGATCTTGAAAAGAAGGAAAATATTTATAGAGAAGGCAAAGCTTACACTGAAAGGTTTCTGAAGGAAAGCGAATTGTTTTTTTTTTTTAAAACAAAATCACATTAAAAGTGTATTAAAGGCAACTGTCACGTCTGCAGTAAAAAGTAACTTCTATGACCTTTCGAAAACTGACTCAGCGTGGGAAATTTGAAAAGTTTCAAAAGAGGCAAAAGGAAAGTTAAAATAAATGCAATGGAAATATTAACTTATCCGAGAGACCACCACATATATTCAGAAGTACAAACCTTGTTGGATGCAGATTGTCAATGGACGCAAGAGATGTTAATTCTTTACAAAATGCATACTTAAATGCTTTCTAATAAAATTAAATCTTTCCTCAGAGAGGGGTTTTGTAAAGATATCAGCCCATTGATGATCTGTGTCCACAAATTGAATATCAAACACACATTTTTGGATATAATCTCTTATAAAGTGATGTTTAATTTCAATGTGTTTTGCTCTTGAATGTAAAATGGGATTCTTTGATAAGTTAATTGCAGCAGTATTATCACAGAGTAAAGGAATTTTACTTTCAAAGATGTTGTAATCTTCCAATTGATGCTTGATCCAAAGTAGTTGAGAGCAGCAATTGGACACAGAAATGTATTCAGCTTCAGCTGTTGAGAGGACAATTGTGCTTTGTCTTTTGCTGGACCATGATACTAGGTTTCCCCCAATGAAGTGACATCCTCCACTGGTACTTTTCCTTTCGATTCTATCTCCAGCATAGTCAGCATCACAAAAACCAACTAATCTGTACTCATAAGATTTCTTAAATACCAAACCCAGATTAGTAGTTCCTTTCAAGTATCTGAAAATTATTTTTACAGCAATTAAGTGTGACTCTCTCGGATCAGATTGAAAACGTGCACATAGACACACATTAAACATTATATCAGGTCTGGACGCAGTGAGATATAAGAGTGATCCGATCATACCTCTGTATACCTTTTCGTCCACCTTTTTATCTTTATCGTCCAATCTTAGTGTGGACGATGGATGCATTGGTGTGCTCATAGTTTTGCAATCGTCCATCTTGAATTTCTTCAGAAGTTCATTTGTGTATTTTGTTTGATGGATGTAGATTTCGTCCAATGTCTGTTTCACTTGCAAACCCAGAAAGAATTTTAATTCTCCCATTAAGCTCATTTCAAACTCCTTCTGCATCAGATTGGAGAATTCCTTGCAAAGAGATTTATCAGTAGCTCCAAAAATAATATCATCAACATAAATTTGAACTATAATGAATTTTGAGTTTTTGTCTTTGCGAAAAAGAGTAGTGTCAACTTTTTCTCTAGAAAAACCGCTTTCTTTTAAAAACGTGCTTAACCTTTCATACCAGGCTCGAGGAGCTTGCTTTAATTCATACAGGGCCTTTTTCAATTTGAAAACATGCTCAGGGAAATTTTGATCCTCGAAACCAGGTGGTTGTTTAACGAAAACTTCTTCATTGATTATACCATTTAGAAACACACTTTTTACATCCATTTGATAAAGCCTCATGCTATGATGAGCAGCAAATGAAAGTAGGATATGTATGGCTTCTAATCTAGCTACAGGAGCAAAAGTTTCAGTGAAATCAATACCTTCTTGTTGTGAGTAACCTTGGGCTACTAGCCTTGCTTTGTTTCTCACAACCTTACCATCTTCGTCCAATTTATTTCTGAATACCCATTTAGTGCCGATGATGGTCTTGTCTTTAGGCTTTTGAACCAGCGTCCAAACGTCGTTTCTTGTAAATTGATTTAACTCTTCTTGCATGGCTAAAATCCATCCTTCGTCCAACAGAGCTTCTTCAATTTTCTTTGGTTCCATTTCTGAGATGAAGGCCATATCAGAGTATTCTTTAAAAGTAGATCTTGTACGCACTTTATCTTCTGGATTTCCAATGATTTGATCTTCAGGATGATATGTTTTGAAATGCCAATTTCTTTGAACTTCATTTCTTGTTGTGTTTTCCTCTCTTCTGTCATCGTCCAGAGCTTCTTTGTTTGTTGAAGACGTTCCTTCTCCGTTGTTATTGAGATTAAATTCTGCAAAAGACTCATCTAGCTCTGATAAATTTTTATTAGGTTGTTTGTCATTAAACTTAACATGGATAGATTCTTCAACAGTTAAGGAACGAGAGTTGTACACTCTATAAGCTTTTGAAGTTTCAGAGTATCCTAAGAAAGTACCACAGTCAACTTTAGCATCAAACTTTCCTAAAGAATCCTTCGTATTTAAAATAAAGCATTGACATCCAAAAGAATGAAAATAAGAAATGTTAGGTTTTCGTCCTTTCCACAATTCATAAGGAGTCTTATTTAGTAAGCGTCTGATATATATTCTGTTTTGAATATAACAAGCAGTGTTAACAGCTTCAGCCTAGAAGTTTTTGGAGGTTGAGTTGTCATTGAGCATTGTTCTAGCCATCTCTTGAAGAGATCTATTTTTTCTTTCTACCACACCATTTTGTTGTGGTGTTCTTGGGGCAGAGAAGTTGTGAAGAATACCATTTTCTTCACAGAACAATTGAAATATCTCATTCTCAAATTCTCCTCCATGATCACTTCGGATTGAGTTGATACACATGCCTTTTTCATTTTGAATTCTTTTACAGAATATAGAAAAGACTCTAAAAGACTCATCCTTGTGAGCTAGGAACAAAACCCATGTCCATCTAGTATAGTCATCTACTATGACAAATCCATATTTCTTTCCATTTAATGAGGCAGTTATAGTTGGACCAAACAGATCAAGATGTAGCAGTTCTAATGGTCTAGAGGTGGAAACAACATTTTTGGACTCAAAAGAATTCTTTAATTGTTTCCCCTTTTGACATGCTTCGCATAGAACATTCGATTTGTACACAAGTTTTGGTAGTCCTCTTACGAGGTTATGCTTATTTAGCTTTGAGATTAATCTCAAGCTTGCATGACCAAGCTTCTTGTGCCATATCCATTGTTCTCCTTTTATGGATACTAGACAAGATACATTCTGATATGAGAGATCCTCCAAATCAATCTTGTAGAGATTGTTTTGCCTTTTGGCAGTGAAGAGTATGGATCCGTCAGAGTTTTTAACTATACATTCTTCATAGCTGAACGAAACATTAGATCCACTGTCGCATAATTGACTTATGCTAAGTAGATTGTGTTTCAAACCTTCAACCAGAAGTACATTATCAATAGAGGGAAAAGGATGCTTACCAATCCTACCTATTCCAACTATTTTACCCTTCTGGTTTCCTCCAAAAGTGACAGAGCCACCAGCTTTAAGTTTGAGGTCTTGGAACATAGACTTTTCTCCCGTCATGTGTCGTGAGCAACCACTGTCCAGGTACCATGACAGGTGTCTTTTTCTTGTTGCTAAGCACATCTGCAAGAGGAATTATCATATCCTTAGGTACCCATATCTTTTTGGGTCCTTTTTGGTTAGCTCTTCGGAGATCCATAATATTTTGACATTTTATTAAAGAGATCTTTTGAAGAGGGGTGAACATTCTTTTTATAAACATTCTTAAAAGATTTAGGTTGAGTAGTAGTTTTCTGAAAAAACTTTTTATCAGTATCTTGATATCCCAATCCAGATTTGTCATGAGGATCTCTGGAATACCTGAGTAAAATGTTTAGGTTGTTGGTGCTTTTCACAAATTTACTGAGATCCTCCATTAACTCTTTTACCTCAGTATGAAGTTTATCAACTTCATCTGAAGTGTTGGACTCAGAAGAGGTTTTCAAAAGATCATTTTCAGTTTTTAATTTTTCACAACAAATTTCAAGTTCTTGTTTTTCTGAAAGCATTTTTCCATATTCTCTAGTTAATTTTGAAAACTTTCTTTTCAGGGATTTATACTCAATTGCTAAAATAGAAGAATTATTTAACAGTTCATCAAAAACTTCTTGAAGATTAAGGTTAGAGTTTGTTACCTCTTCTTCTTCAGAGGATGTGTCTGCCATGAGGCATAGATTTGCTTCTTCTTCTGCTTCTTCTTCATCATCAGTTAAGAGGTCAAGATCTTCCCATGTAGCCATCAGTCCTCTTTTCTTCTTTGGGAAAAATCTCCTTTTCTCTTTCTCCTTGTTTAGTGAGGGACATTCAGCTTTAATATGTCCAGGCTTCTTGCACTCATAACATATGATTGGACTCTTGTCTTTTGTTTCAGTCATGTCCTTTGGAAGTCTTCGTCCAAAGTGCTTTCTCCGCATGCCTCCTTTCTTTTTCTACATTGCTTGTATCTTTCTGGAGATGAAAGATAACTCGTCATTGTCTGAAATATCTTCTCTAGATGTCTCAGCCTCATCTGAAGATTCGTCAGTTTTAAGTGCTTTGGACGCACTTCCTTTGTGAGCTTTAAGGGCAATTGATTTCCCTTTTCTTGACCTTTCTTCTTCTTGGAGTTCAAGCTCATGAACTTTAAGGAAACCTAGGAGTTCCTCCATAGTAAGAGAAGCTAAGTTCTTTGCTTCTTGTATGGCAGTAACTTTGGGTCTCCACTGTTTGGAAAGACTCCTTAGAATTTTTCTGATATGATCTTGATTATCATAGGTCTTTCCCAGAGATCTCAAACCATTGGTTATTGTTTGGAATTGCCCAAACTTTGATCAATGTTTTCATGCTCTCCCATTTTGAAAAGCTCATACTGATGAACCAGCATGCTTATCTTTGATTCTTTGACTTGAGAGGAACCTTCATGTGCTAAGGCCAGAGTATCCCATATTTCTTTAGCTGTTTCACAACTATGAACTTTGTCATGTTCTGATCTGGTGATGGCGCACGTAAGATAATGTTTGGCTTTTGAATTGAGCTGATGCCTGGTTCGTTGTCCTTCCATCCATTGTGGTCGAGGAAGTTCCTGTCCTTCTGTGTTGGTGGGAACTTGATAGCCATTTTGGACTAGGTCCCAAATGTCCATATTTTGTGCATAAAAAAATGCGATCATTCTCTTCTTCCAGTAATCATAGTCGTTTCCATTGAATAGAGGTGGTCTGGTGGTCACAGCTTGTCCTTCGTTCTCCATTTAAGGGTGCACTGGATCTTTTCCTCTGCACTGTTAGATGCTCAACCCAAGAGGCTGAGCTCTGATACCAATTGAAGTAAACAAGTGAAACACAAGAATGGGGGTTGAATTGTGTTTCTTAACTCCTTTTTTTTATTATTTTCAAAAAGCTTTTACATAGGAAGCAAAAGGCAATGGACGCAGAAAGTTTCTGAGTCCGATTGGACGCTAACCCAAGTTTAAGAAAAACAACTTTAAACAACGTGAAAAAGTTCTGAGTTTTAACTCAACTTTTTTGTTAGGAAAACAATGGCAATCCCCAGATGTTAGTGAAACGTAAAACACAAGAAGAGGAGAGAAAAGCTTACACCAGATGTTTATACTGGTTCACTCCCACAAAACGAGAGCTACGTCCAGTCCCTTCAACTAGAAGGATTTTCAACTAATCTTATGCAAAGATTACAAGTATTATCCACCTCTTCAGGTATACAAGTATTCTCAACCTCTTCAGGTTCTACTATCCAAGTATTCTTTTATACACAGCCTCTTCAGGCTTAAACACCAAATAGAAGAAGGAAGAAGTGCTTGAGTTTTATTAACTCACTACAGATGAGGATATTAGAAATTAAATCTCAAGACTTAATATTTTTAAGAGATTGAATACAGAGAAGAATGAAAGCTATAAGCCTTTTTGCTTTTGAATTTCTCAGAAGGTTGTCTCACTTTCTTCTATGAATACAATTGTATTTATAGATGAGAGCAATTTGAGTAGTCTTCAATAAGCTTCTTCGTCCAACAGAAATATTTATTACCGTTCTGATTGGTATTAAATGCCTAAGAAGAAAACGTGTAGAACATCTTCTGAAAAGACACTTTGATTGTCAGGAATGTCCAAGAATATGATATCTTACTCCTGACTTGTCTGAGCGCGCAGAAAGTTCCTTATTCGCAGGTCTTTGTAGTTGTTAGCAAAGCCAGCTAAGTGGCTCAGTTGACTTCTATTTGAAGCGTGCGCTGTCAGAGTCCTTCTCAGCATTTAATGAGGAACAGTTTCTTCATATTTGAAAATTGGCATTGGACGAATACATTGAAACCTGAGCTTAGTGCAAGAAACATTGGACGATCCAAGTATAATGAAACTTTGTGAAACAGTTGAAAAGGTAATGGACGCATCTTAGTTTCCTTTAGCTAAGAAGAGAATGGACGCACACACAAGTAACTTGTTTGTTAACACTTTTCTTTGTATTTAAAAAGCTTTAATAAATTGTTTATTCTATGTGATCCTCTTGAATACATGATAATAAAGCTATTATCACATAAACATCCAAATCAAATTAAGCAATTCAATCTAGATCAAAATTAAAAAGAGGAAGAAGAGAAACTTGAATAACAATTAAGCAATATGAACAAGTAAAACAAGATCTCCAAATTAAACATCAAGATGGCTAATCCCTTGGATTGATTATGAGAGCCTAGCCTTCCATGGATGGGAAGGAAGAACTCAGAAATAAAAGAACAAAAACGAAATTGTAAAGAGAATGGAGAAGAAGAGAAAGAAAACTCTCACAAATACTCAAACTTTCTTCAAACTTACTTAAAATTGAATCATTATAATACAAAGAAATTGACTCTATTTATACTAATCCTAGAAGCCAATTTGTACATGTACATAATCTGAATACAAGCTATAAAAATATGGAAATTGTCAAATATGGAAGCTTGATGCATGGTTGGTGGGTTGGTGCATGGTAGGTGGGTTGGTGTATGGTTGGTGACTTTTAGTCAACAACTCTTATCCGACTTCTGGCTTGATTTTCATGATCTAGAAGGTGCATTTTGGTTTGGAGGTCTTGTGAAAGTTGTAGCCAGTTGTCTCCTTGAAATTTTGCAATTGGAATCATGCCATTTGGACGTTTAGAACTCCAGATATGCCAAAACCACTGAACCTACCTCAAGTTAGGTTGGCAGAATGTGTTTCCAAATTCAAACCAACTTGTAGCTTCATTATCATGCCTAAAACGACATCTATTGACTAAATGGTCTTCAGTGAAGTTGGAGATATGGGTCTTATCTTTCCAATGGCCAAGTTTCAGATCAAAAGGAGGCCTATAACTCACTATGTAGTCCAATATGTGCACACTGCCCAGATTTTCATGACAGCAAACCCACTCTATATTGGATGGATATTTTGGACCCTTCGAAGTCCGATCCAGCTCTTGATTCTTCATGAAACTTGTAGAGCATTGTCTTAGCTTTCCAAAGACACCAAGATCACCTCAAATGGATCATCGAGTCCCAAGTTATGGCCTAACCAAGGAAGAAAGGTCAAAATGCATCAAAATCCAAAAATTATTCAATATTTGCATTAAAGCCCAATGAAGCCTAACAACATTAAACTCATCTAAAATACTAATATTGGGCACAATAAACATCTAATAAAGCCTAATACAAAGCCAACATAAGTGTCTCAAATTGATTGATCAGAGTCATGTCCCCGACGTACTATACACTCTCCGTCTACAAATAGACGCGCCAAGCGTCTGAGTCTCCGTGGAATTGGACTCAAATGAATCCCAAAAATTCACGTTTATCGGCCATCATTGTCTTCATATATTACAATCAAATAGCAAATAAAAAATACAACAAAAGAGATGAGATTCTTAATATCATTAATACCAATAAAGAATTTAAGAAAACAATATAAGTAATTTATATATTTCAACAATGTTATCAAACAAATGGGTAAACCGAACTCAATGTGCACTATGATAATGTAACAATATGACAACTGACTATGCAAATGCACAATGGTTGACCCCTACTCCATGGAGCTAAATACAACAATCAGAGAGAGTGATTTGGGAGACATGTTTCGTTTCTCATTAGCCTCAAAGTGCTATCAAATCTCAAATGCGCAACATGGCTATACGTGAACATTCTTAACCAAATCGGGAATAGGAATAGTGTCTCATTGAGATCGTTAATGCCTTGTGTAACATCTCTGATTTTTTTATTCTAAGATTTTTATTTGAACTGTGGTTGACTGAGTGTATGACTTTGGGAAATTGGGGTGAGAATCGAGATTTAAGGAACTATAATAATATTTTAATAACTGGCTGGCCCGAAAGAATTAGGACAAAAAAAGAAAGAGAATACAAAATTTTAAATTTTTGCAGTTCCGGCCAGTCCGCGAGGGCATTTCAGCAAAAGGCCACACCCAGTGGCAAACTAGTAAAAATATTAGTGAGGGAGGACATTTTAGGAATCAGTGTGAAATTACAAGGGACACTCTAGTCTATTTTACTCATTAATGGCAGTTTTGATAATATCACTTAGTTGGGGGGCAAGTTAGTCCTAGTTGGAAATGGTTGGGGGGGCAATATGGGAAGCAATAAATTCTCTCCCCTTCTCTATTTGGTGACCGGCTAATGGAGCGAGGGAGAGGAGCCAAACTTCATCTTCTTTCTTCACTCCCTTTCCTCCACTTATGCTCACCCTCTCAAGCTCCCAAAACACCCTCTTCCTCACATCCTTTCAACTTGTTTCTTTCACAAAAATTACTCCCCTCACCTTTCTCTACACTCCTATGGTTTCAAAATATTGAAACCTCTATTTTCCTCCCCAAACTCGATAATACCCATTGCCTGAAGTTGCTTGAATGGCTTGGGTCCTTTGAGAAGAAGTGTTGGGGAGTGCCTCTTAAGTCTACCACCAAAAGTTGGAAGTATTTGGAGCATGAAATTTGGGGAGCAAGAGTTGCAACTTGGGGGGTTGTTGGTGTGCTCTTAGAAGGCTCAAAGGTGGTGGCTTGGGTGTCCCAAATCACCATGGTGAGTATGAGTTTACTTGCAGTTTTGGTATGGAGGAAGATAGGGTTTTGAGGGCTGATGAGGAAAATTTAAAAATGATGACTTTAGTATGTGTTTGATGCTTGTTTAGTCTTATTAATGATGTAAGAATGTGATTAGAATTGTGAGATTGGATAGGTTGAGAGCATGTCTCAAAATGAGGGTAATTGTCTAATCTTGAGAATGCATGACCTAGTCATAGGAAGTTGAGGCATACCTTATCTTAAATGGTGAATTGTGCCTAATTGTCTTCATTATGATTTTGAGTTGAATGATGATGATGTGTAATTGTTGAATGTGGTGATGATGCTAAGAAATGGTGGATTGTGCATTATTATCTTATTGTAATTTTGAGATGAATGACGTCGATTTATGAATGTTGAATGCAAAAATGAGGAAAAGCTGGACCATGATCTCGCCCTTGGCAAAATGAGGAAAATCCGAAGCATGAGGTAGTCATTGACAAAATGAGGAAAAGCCGGACCTTGAGTTAGTCCTTGACATGAATGACGGAAAGTCGGTCTGTGAGGTAGTCCTTGCCAAAAATGAGGAAAAGCCGGACCATGATGTAGTCCTTGGCAAACATGAGCAAAAGTTGGACCGTGAGAGTCATTGGCCATTGGGGTGTTTGTTGATGGGAATTGACACTTGGTTATGTATTGCATTGTAATGTGTATGATGAGGGAGGGTGAAACCCAATTATGTTGTTGCATTGTCGTATGTGAGTGACAAGAGATTGTCGAGACCCATCAAAATAATAAAAGGTACCAGTTCACAAATTGATTTGTAGTATAGAGAATGAACCGAATCGTCTCTCAAGGATCGAAAAACAAAGATTCAATCAGATCAAGATAATTAAAAAGGAGGGTTTTGATGATTTATAAAGAAAATACACTAGTTGAATTAAAGAAAAGTAATTAACAAATTAACCAATCTAAGGAAATTTATCGATCTTGAGTTTAATCCATCATTGATCATAAGGAATTCACTTAATGCTAACGATGTTCTTGGCCTTAGATCACATCAAGAAGCCTCAATGATCCAAGAATCCTCTACTAGATAAGCATTTAGGATTTAATTAACCACGATTAGATAAATTAAGCATAATCTAAACATAAATTAACTTAAGATCAGATATTTAACCAAGCTAAACAATCCATAAAAAAGCTTTGATATATTGTTTAGTCTTTGTGATCCTCTTTGAATACATGATAATAAAGCTATTACCACATCAACATATAAATCAAATTAAGCAATTCAAAGTAGATAAAAATCAAAAGAGGAAGAAGAGAAACTTGAATAACAATTAAGTAATATGAACAATCAAAATAAGATCTCCAAATTAAACATCAAGATGGTTAATCCCTTGGATTAATTATAAGAGCCTAGCCTTCCATGGATGGGAAGGAAGAACTCAGAACATAAAGAACAAAAACGAAATTCTAAAGAGAAGGGAGAAGAAGAGAAAGAAAATTCTTACAAATACTCAAACGTACTTCAAATTTCATTCCTCCAATTACAAGAGAGATTGACCCTATTTATACTAATTCTATATGTAACATCCCTAAATTTCACGTTTTATGACTTAGCTAAATTCTCTGAATATGTTGTATATTCTGTTATAGAAATTGTGATAGATTGAGTTAGAGTAGTTATTTTGAGATTCTGGTTATATCGAAGAACACGGTAGAACCTAAGGAAGAAATATGTGAAATTTAAACTCTTATATTTTTTCTGGCTAAGATAGGACCTACTGGTAAATTAATTTTCTTCAGGACCTTGGGAATTTTTAGAAATCACAAGGGTATTTTAGTCTTTTTACGTCCTCAGTGGCAATTTGGAATTTTTCCACTTAAGTGGGGGGCAAAGTTGATAAAGCAACTTCACCCCCTTGGGATTAAAGGGGCCGGCCAGCATAGATGGCCAAAAGGCTCATCTTCTCCAAAATTTGCCAAGTCTCCATAGCCAAGCTCTTGCCAAGCTTTCAAGGTTCAAAAGTAAGTACTTTTACTCATCTTTTGGCTTAGGTTATTGATGGTTATTGATCACTATGATCTCTTCTTCAATCCTATGGTGTTAGTTTCTTGGAAAACTCATTTTCATCTCTAAGAATCAATAACACCCATTTCTAAAGTTGGTTGCTTTGATTGAGTGTTATGAAGGAAGTTGAAGGGAAGGTTGCCTTGACTACAAATCCCAACTTGGAATCATGTTTGGAGCACTTTAAGGTGAGTGTGGGTTAATTTGTGATATTGTATGATGTTCTTAGAGTGTAAGTGTAAGATGTATGATTAAGCTTGAATCTAGGGTTTTCACCTATGCTTGAGGTTGGATGTGTTTTATTACATGTATTTAAGGATTTGAGTATAGGAAAATGGATGATATGGTTGATGTATTTTGATGGATTTAGGGACATGATCCCAAAGGGGAAACTTAGGTTTTTGGGTTGTGGTTGGGCGTGGCACTATTGCTGCCCAGATTCCAGACCACGGCCTGGCCGTGGTTGTCTCTGGAAGGATGGTTCGTGTATGAAATTCCAGACCACGGGCGTGGTCTTCACCACGAGCTGGCCGTGGTTGGCTATAGAAATCCAAACCACGGGCGTGGCCTCCACCACGGCTTGGCCGTGGTTGGCTCTGGAATTAGGGTTCGTGCTTTGACACCAGACCACGGCCGTGGTGTCCACCACGGTCTGGCCGTGGTTGTCTCTGTTTCCATTATGTTGAGTTTCTGGTTTCCTGAACCGTGGCTGTGGTTACCACCACTTAGTACGATGATGAGATGTGTAACTAAGTGAGAGTGCTTGATAGAATTGAGCATAATGGTTGTATGGTGTATTTACTGGAATTGATTTACATGTGATGTTATTATGATATTATGAATGAGCATGATATGAATATGAGAACATTGCATTGCATAGTGAGATGGCCTAACCGAAAAGGGTTAGTGTACAAAATATGAGGGGTGCCTAGCTTACGGAGCTAGATGGAAACGGAATGGCATAATTAATTGCATTGCATAGTGAGATGGCCTAACCGGAAGGGGTTAGTGTACAAAACTTGAGGGATGCCTAGCTTACGGAGCTAGATGGAAATGGAATGGCATAACACATTGCATATGCATATTACAAGGGCCTAACCGGAAAGGGGTTAGTGCACAACAAGAGGAGTGGAGAAAGAAAAAGTGTGAAGAAAAGGAGTGAACATCATGTGCATTCATTCATTGCATATGTTGATTGGTGTTACTTGTTATACTGAATTGTGTGTATACTTGTATTCTAATTACATGCATACTTTACTTACAAGTTTTATTCACATTCACTGGGAAGTTGTTCTCACCCCTTCTTTCTCAGATTCGCAGGAACACCCCGTACCCTCTATGGGTTAAATACAGAGGATTTTGTTAACTATCACTTTGAGTGAAAGGATGTATTATGAGACTTGTATTTTTGGGTGGAGTTAAGCTTCCTGATGTAATTATAATAGGATGTGTATTATATTACTCTGATGTAGATATGATAAGGAAGCTGGTGAACTACTGTTGATGTTCACAGTTTGTTTATATTTAAGTGTGCTCAGTCAGGATAGTGTCTAATATACATTTGTATAAATTGCGTACTTTGATAGTATTTTGAATGAGATCGGAGATCTCCTGTTTATGAATATATATATATATATATGTACTCTGGTTGGTTGGAAATACTTGATTGGAATCTGCTGCTTATTTTATGTCGTGTGGTAATGTATGAAAAACAAAGGAAACATTGCCGAATTTTATACATAATGAAAAAAAAAATTCCACATAAGACTTAGGAGTTGGTAAATGACATATTAAATAACAGGTCTTACACTAGAGGCCAATTTACAGTTGATAAAATTTGTAAACAATTGGAATGCAAGATAAAAATGGATGTTTGTCAATAATGGTGGCTTGATGCATGGTTGGTGCATTGGTGCATGGTTGGTGGCTTCTCCTCACCAACTCTTCTTTGACTTCCAGCTTAACTTTCATGACCGAAACAACGTATTTTGGCTTGGAAGTCTTCACAAGAGTTGTAGTTTTATGTCTCGGCTTTCCAATGGCATAGATTTCAGCTCATAAGGACATTTACAACTCAAGATATTCTAAAAACACTGCACCTACCATAGGTCACGTTGGCAAAACATGTGTCCAAATTCAAACCAACTTGCAGCTTCATAATCATGCCGACAACGACATCTATTGACAAAATGATCTTCAGTAAAGTTGGAGCTATGCGTTTTATCTTTCTAATGGCACTGGTTTCAGCGCAAAATGAGGCCTATAGCCCACGATATGGTCCAATATGTGCACGCTGCTCAGATTCTAGTGACAGCAAGCCCACTCTAACTTTTAGGCCTATTTTGGAACATTATAAGTCCGATCCAGCTCTCGAGTGCTCATGAAACTTGTAGATTTTATTCTTAGCTTTCCACAGACACCAAGAGCACCTCAAATGAATCACCGAAGCCTAAGTTATGGCCTAATCAATGAGGAAATGTCAAAATGCATCAAAATCCGAGTGTTAATCAAAATTTGCTTTAAAGCCCAATAATGCCCAACAACACAAAACTCAGCTAATATACTAATATTGGACACAATAAACATCCAATAATGCCAAGTGCAAAGCTAACTTAAGTGTTTAAAAAATGATTTATCAAATCCCCCCACACTTAAGCTTTTGCACTTCTGGGCAAAACACATAAGATTAAAACTAAGAAAAACCAAGAAACACCATAACATTAAACTAAAAGCATAAAAACTGATTATACCTAATCTACTCCACTTTCGTAGGAAATCACGATAGCACTTAGCATGTGCCACAAGCCTTTAAACCCCTAGGTGTCCCTAGTGGACGAGTTATAGTCTTGTGAAGGTTTACTAGGATGATACCCACAAACATGTAATACTCTATTTAATCAATTCAACTAATTTTTAAATACAAGCATTGTATCAATTATAAACCATAGTCAATAATTCAAATATGCTTAACAAAGTATAGTTGAATCAAACCAATTGAGAATAAAGTATACATAGCATAATCATGCTTTAATCAGAAATAGGCATGTTCAAATTGAGTAAAATTCCTCACAAGTGACACTCAATTCACACAGTGTTTAGGTTAACTGTTTGCGCTCAACTCTGTCGATATGCTTGCATATACATCAATTCTCCACTACTTAGATAAAATAAATTGGAAAAATCAAGAGGTCTTTCAAAAAGGTTGTAATAGGGTTATAAGGTGAAGGAAGGGAATAATATGGATACTAAAAAGTTCAAAACAAAAGAGAATAAAAGAACATTGGGAGTAACTCAAGTAGAAGTCATAAAATTTTACCCAAAATCATAAAATGCATAGTCTCTTCACACATTCCTTCTTTTTCCTATTCTTTTCTTTTACAACCTTTTGGCTTTATTCTTTTTTTTTTTTTTTCAGAATTAGCTTTTTTTGTACCAAACATTTCGCATAAGCACACAAATTCCTCCACACTTAAAACATGGTTTTTCACTCAAGGCTTGTAATGAGCTAAGAACAAAAAATGGATAAGTAGGCTCAGAGGGGGTTAACAATGAGATAAATGCAAGGTAGGCTTATTTGGCCAAATTAACTAAGTTAAGAAAAATGCCTCTATCATTTTCATGCAACATATAGACCAATGTAATCTCAAATCGATTAAATGCAAGTTCTAGAAAATAAATTCATAATTAACATCACTCATGAAAGAAAATAAACCAAGCGTAAGTATCAAACTTGGAAAAGCCAAAAACTCACAAAGGTAGGGAACATTTACTGAATTCAAACATGTTTTCTTCCTAATATCTACAGTCATATACACATGTATATCACGAATTTTGAAAAATGATTCAACTAAAAACTGTTTTGCATACTTTTATCATCAAATAAGCTCATATTCAACACATGCTTGCATCAAAATCAATTGAAAAGATCAAAAGTTTATATATATATATATATGTAAGAACAAAATGATTTAAGACCCACTATGAAATGCAAGTTAAGATGCGTCTCAAGAGCAAAACTACTCCTTACTCTGCCATCATACATCTAATAAGTTAGTAACAATAAAAATTAGCTGGTTAATTTTTTTTTTGTTGATTTTTTTTTTTTAAATTTTTTTTTACTAAACTATGTACATGGAAATGTCAACTATCCCTCCCCCAAACTAATTTAAGACATTGTCCCCAATGTCAAAATAAAGATAGGTAGAGTGTAGAAGATCTTACCAGAAAACTGCAAATCAAGTCTGAAATAAGAAAAATAACAAAAAAACTAAAAGCATAAGAGAAACAAAAATTCACAAGGACAAAATCAAATTAAGTTTTTGCTTTTTGTTGCTGCTGTCATTTTCCCAATTTAGTAGAGCCATTGCTAGATTATGCTGTGGTACAAATTTTTGTAGTTGATCGAGCAATTGTTCAGGGGTTGCAGTAGTTACAAGAATTTGACATGTCGCTTTTGAGATGAACATTTGTTCCATAGCATGATCAAGAAAAGAAAACAAACTGTCATAAAAACCATTAACATTTAATATACCTATGGGTTTTCGGTGAAAGTTCTGCTGTGATCAGGATGCAATTTGGAAGATCTCTTCCAAAGTTCCAAATAGCATTACTTCATCCCCTATTGTTTTTCCAGCAGGATTGCCTATAGCTAAAGGACTAGGAATGACACCAAGGACTTTGTCACCTTGTAAATGTGCAACAATTGCTTTACAACCCATTAACCCAAGACTACCTCCTCCTTAAACTAAATGGATTTCTCTATCAGCTAGCACTCGATCAAGATGGTTTGCAACATTTACAAACTTTTTATCCTTTCCAGAAATAGATCCCCAAAAGACAAACAATTTTGATCCGACAAACTGAAGTTACTTTCATTTTTTTTTTGTACTCTCAACTTATTAATGATCTGAAGATAGCAAAGTGTATTATTTAAAGGAATTAAAACTCAAATGTAATAATTACACATATAAAGGAGGGGTAGATCCGTGTGTCAGGTAAGTTTGAAAATAAGCACATAAATGATAATAGCTATATGACAGAGATAAAGGACTAAATGATATGTGTGAGAAGAAGTTTGATAATATGCAATGCATATTTCAAAAAAATACAGCTAAATTTCCTCTAGTTTTACGTCCAATAACGACTTGAATGCTCTCTATGAGCCGATGGTCGGCTTCCCATCCAATTTTCTTAAAAATTGGCAAACAGGGTCTTTTTGAGTCAGATTCCCGAGATTATAACGCTCATGTTCATCTTGGAATATTGACCATAAATCAAGAAGTACTCTCTGCATATCTGCACTAGAATGCGTCTCAAGAGTCAATAGAATGTTATCTAAAGACTCCTTACTCATGCCATCTTTAATGAAGGGATTTATCAAGTCGATTTATAGACGCCATTCCAATTGATATGCATTTGGTGTTATAGGTCCATCTTGCATATTTATAGTAGACTCGTAACCTTTTTGCTATTCTTTTCTTTGCATATAAACTTTTACCTATCCCTGACATATATGAAACAAAAGCTTTAGAAAATTCACCTGTTATTCAGACATTTGCTTCGATTAACCAACGTATATCCTCAGGGATGCCTTTGTGCATAAGCATCCTTAATTTGTCAAACCTTGCACAATAAATGTTAGTTAAAGCATTTTGAGGGAGAGAAGAGAATCACTTGCGGAGGTTAACAAGCTGATTATCCATTTTGAAAGAAAGAATGAAGAAGAGAAGAAAATTGAGTAAAATTTTATACAAATTTCAGTGTGTTAAGATTCATGGTTCAGAGGAGAGAGGAAGAAAAGATTGAGAGAAAACTGAAAATTGATATTGATTAAAATGAATGAAGTTGTTACAAAATGATTACATCAAACCTTTATATGGGCTAACAAACTAACTACTAACTTCTAACCGCAAGCTGGAAGTGTTCACAACCCTTCCAGCTTGAGATGAGCAAGACAAATCCCTCTCAAACCAAAAGAAAATACAATGAAAAATGCCAGAAATACATCGGCCTAAAAAGATACGAACAAAGCTTAACCACCGTATAAGGCAGAAGCTACAAAGATTAAAGCCAACAATGTAAACGCTTAACCATTAAGCAGAAGCCACAACTCAAGGCTTAACCACTTAACAGAAGCAAACATGCTTAACTACCTAACAAAGGCAGAAGTCATCAATAAGACTCCAATAGGAGCAAAACTGAGAAAATGATTAAAGTTGTACCACAAATGGTAGAAACGTAAATCCAAAACCAAAGATTAACAAAAACAAAAGAAAAAAAAAGTTGACACAACACGAAGCCATTTCTTGAACTTGCTGCACGTGGAATGACGAATTGGAATGGCCGAATTGGTGATTTGATAGCAAATAAAAGAAACTAATGGAAATAGAATCATTTCTTCCAAAGCTACATCTGTAACTAATCTAGCACCGAGATCTTCATGAACTAATCCATTCCTCAAGACACAGATCTGGCGTCGCTTCAAGAGCTTAAGCAGTTGAAGCCTCCCACCGTTGCCACTGTCACTGGCAACGGCCAGATCTACTACCAATCACTGTCCTCCACCGTGCTGTTGGAATCGCCGCTCCGACTATTGGAGGCGTGAAGATGTGAAGAATCAAATCTGAATCATCGGGAACACCAAATGATGATGCGAACCTGATGAAGATGCTCACAGACGAAACGAAGATGTGAACAGATGAAAAAAAAAGGATCTGAGAAAATTAAAATGAAACGAATGGATGGTTAAGCAGAGGCGAGGAGCAAGATCCATGCTTGAGAAAGAGATGGAAAAAGGAAAAAATGGGAGAAAGTGAAAAAAGAAACGAAAAAGGAAAAAAAGAACAAAAAAGAAAAGAATGATGTAGCGGAGAAAAATTTTCATGGTGGATGAAATGGCTCTAATACCATGTTAAGATTCATGGTTCAGAGGAGAGAGGAAGAAAAGATTGAGAGAAAACTGAAAATTGATATTGATTAAAATGAATGAAGTTGTTACAAAATGATTACATCAAGCCTTTATATAGGCTAACAAACTAACTACTAACTTCTAACTAATTATATTTCTAATACAGTGTTTGTGGGTAACTGAAGGGACTGAAAAAGATTTTCACGGAGTACCGTTTTCTGCCATTTAACCGGTGAAAAATAGTCTATCAATGAAAAACAAACAAAATTAAGATAGAAAAATCAAACTCTGATAGATTTTTTTTGTTTGGCACCGCTTTTCTGCCTCAATTCCTGTGATTTCAAATAAATCAAAGTTTGAAAGATGATAGAGTTAAAAAACTTGGGTTGCCTCCCAAGAAGCGCTACTTTTAATGTCTTCAACCAGTGTGATTGAAGATTTTTCACGATCAATGGGTCTTCCCCAATAATTATTCAATCTTTGACCATTGACCTTAAACATGGCTTGAATTTTTTTTTTAACAATGTAGTTATCAGTCATGGTATAGGGCCTCCTGCAGTTGAACCTCCTCCACGAGGTTCTCATGAGCTCCTTCATAAAAATTCTGAGGCGATGACCATTGACTTTGAACACTTTGTTGGTGGCTTCACTCTTAATTTCCACTGCACCATGAGGAAAAACATTAATAACAATAAAAGGTCCAAGCCACCTAGAACGAAGCTTACCAGGCATAAGTTTGAGACGAGAATTGTAGAGAAGGACTTTTTGACCAATGGTGAACTCCTTTCGTACCAACATCTTATCATGAAGGAGTTTGGTCTTCTCCTTGTAGATCCGAGAGTTCTCATATGCCTCTAATCGAAGCTCCTCAAGTTCTTGAAGTTGGAGCTTCCTTTGAGATCCGGCTTGACTCAAGTCAAGGTTACACTGTTTTACCACCCAATAGGATTTATGCTCAATTTCCACCAGAAGGTGTCACACCTTCCCAAAGACAATCCGGTATGGGGACATCCCTATCGGTGTCTTGTCGGCAGTTCGATAAGCCCATAGAGCATCCTCAAGTCTTAGGCTCAAGTCCTTCTTATTAGGCTGGACTGTATTCTCAAGTATGTGCTTGATCTCTTGGTTGGAGACCTCGGCTTGCCCGTTTGTTTGGGGGTGATAAGGTGTAGAAACTTTGTGCAACACACTGTACTTTCTCATAAAAGCCTCTATTCTCCGATTACAAAAGTATGAACCTTGGTCACTGATAATGGCCCTCGGGATTCCAAACCTGCAGAAAATCTGTGATCTAACAAAGTCCACAACAACTTTGGAATCATTAGTCCGAGTGGCTTTTGCCTCCACCCATTTGGATACATAGTCAACAACCAACAAAATATAAATAAAACTAAAGGAAACAGGGAAAGGGCCTATGAAATCAACACCCCAAACATCAAAGATCTCACAAGACAGCAGAGGCATCTCATTTCTGCGTGAAATTGTTCCTATTCTCTAACACTGTTCACAAGACTTACAAAACAGATATGCATCATGAAATAGGGTAGGCCAATACAACCTAGAGTCCAAAACCTTCCTAGCTGTACATTGGGAGCCAAAGTGCCCACCACATGCAAATGTATGACAAAAGCTAAGAATTGAATGAAATTCATGATCTGAGACACACCTCCTAATAATCTGGTCACTACAAAGCCTCCACAAATAAGGATCATCCCATACATAGTACTTAGACTCACTTTTCAATTTATCAGATTGAGCTCTAGTAAAACATACAGGAAGAACACCATTAACCAGGAAATTAACCATATTTACAAACCAAGGGGAGGTGTTCTTACCTTGTAGCTGCCAAAGCTGCTCATCTGGGAAGGAGTCCTGTACAAGGAAGGGGTCTAAAGCCTTCTCATTGCGGCTTAAGTGATCTGCCACTAGGTTCTTTGCTCCACTATTGTCACGGATCTCTATATGAAACTCCTGGAGTAGTAGCATCCACCTTATTAGTCGGGGTTTGGCCTCTGGCTTCTTCAAAAGGAACTTTAGAGCTACATGATCAGTAAACACAACAACCATAGAACCAAGCAAATATGATCTAAACTTATCCAAAGCAAAAACAATGGGTAAAAGTTCTCCTCTAAGAAAGCACCCTAGATAAGCTAGCTAAACATGAATCAAAAGAAGAACCATAGACAGTGAAGTCATCGATAAATACCTCCATGCACTCCTATAAGAAATTAGAAAATATGCTCACCATGCACCGTTGGAAGGTACCAAGGGCATTGCAGAGGCCAAAGGGCATCCGTATGTAAGTAAAGGTGTCGAAGGGACAGGTAAATGTGGTCTTCTCTTGATCCTCTAGTGTAATGTGGATCTGGAAGTATCTAGTGTAGCCATTCAAAAAGCAGTAATGGGACTTACCAGCCAACCGTTCTAACATCTGATCAATGAACAGAAGGGGGTAATGATCTTTCTGAGTTGCTTGGTTGAGGCTTCTGTAGTCAATGTAGACTCTCCAACTATTTTTGCACTCGGGTTGAAATGAGTTCATTCTTCTGGTTGGTCACGACAGTCACCCCGGATTTCTTTGGAACCACTTGCATCGAGCTCACCCACTTGTTGTCAGAGATGGGATAGATAATGCTAGCCTACAGTAGCTTAGTCACCTCTTTCTTCACCACATCTCAGAATGAGAGGATTCAGTCTTCTCTAGGGCTGTCTCATTGGTTTAGTTTCCTCCTCAAGTAATATCCTATGCATGCATGTGGAGGGGCTAATACCAGAAATGTCTGCAGGTGTCCAACAATTGCCCTTTTGGGCTGCTTCAAGACCTCCAATAATTTGGTTTCTTGCTCAGGTTGGAGGTGTTTGGCCACTATGACCGGGAGTTTCTCATCCTATTCCAAGAATGCATACTTCAGATGCTCGGGCAAGGGCTTAAGTTCAATGGAGGGTGGTTGTTGGACTTACAGTACTAGTTTTGGAATCAAAATCAAATCTACCATATTCTCAGTAGCTGCACCTGCTGAACCTGCACTTGCAAGTTGTACACAATCTTGCAAAACAACATCGTCATATCTTATGGAATCAAAAGAATCACACTTAGCAGCAGGATGAATGACAACATCATTAATAACAATATCATTGTAATTAATAATAGAAACAAAATCACCAATGACAGTAGAATTAACAACAGCACATGACAGATATGTAGAAATCTCAGCACAAGCTGCACACATTGCAGTGGATTTACAACCATAAATTCCAAAACAAGCAGAACAAGTATCACCAGCAATGCTATCAGTGTATCCTGCAATTTCAAGAAACTCTGTATGTAACAGCCCGTGCTCCAGGTTTGACGACTGTCCCCACACACCAACACGAGTCTTTCAACGTGCTTATGTCCTCACTCACACGCACCCTGAGAACTTCTCAGGGGGTCACCCATCCCAGAATTACTCCAGGCCAAGCACGCTTAACCTTGGAGTTTCTAAGTTATGGGCTCCCGAAAAGAAGATGCATCTTGTTGATATAGGTAGTACCTATCAAATCCTATATAAGCTTCCTTAATTGCACAGTCCCATACCTGCACAATCACGGAATTCCCCTCTTCTTCTGGTGTGGGCTTGGTTCATTCATGTCTCCCTCCGCCTAGAAGCCTGCCAGGAGCCTCTCATTGTCCGTGCTTCTTTGCACCGGCAATCACTCCCCGCCCTCTTCAGCCCCGGGTATTACATGCCCACCAGCTTCCGCTTGGTTCGTCCCCAAACCACACACCGTACTAGTAGAGGGTCGACTCTGATACCACTTGTAACAGTCCGTGCTCCAGGTTTGACGATTGTCCCCACACACCAACACGATTCTTTCAACGTGCTTATGTCCTCACTCACACGCACCCTGAGAACTTCTCAGGGGGTCACCCATCCCAGAATTACTCCAGGCCAAGCACGCTTAACCTTGGAGTTTCTAAGTTATGGGCTCCCGAAAAGAAGATGCATCTTGTTGATATAGGTAGTACCTATCAAATCCTATATAAGCTTCCTTAATTGCACAGTCCCATACCTGCACAATCACGGAATTCCCCTCTTCTTCTGGTGTGGGCTTGGTTCATTCATGTCTCCCTCCGCCTAGAAGCCTGCCAGGAGCCTCTCATTGTCCGTGCTTCTTTGCACCGGCAATCACTCCCCGCCCTCTTCAGCCCCGGGTATTACATGCCCACCAGCTTCCGCTTGGTTCGTCCCCAAACCACACACCGTACTAGTAGAGGGTCGACTCTGATACCACTTGTAACAGCCCGTGCTCCAGGTTTGACGACTGTCCCCACACACCAACACGATTCTTTCAACGTGCTTATGTCCTCACTCACACGCACCCTGAGAACTTCTCAGGGGGTCACCCATCCCAGAATTACTCCAGGCCAAGCACGCTTAACCTTGGAGTTTCTAAGTTATGGGCTCCCGAAAAGAAGATGCATCTTGTTGATATAGGTAGTACCTATCAAATCCTATATAAGCTTCCTTAATTGCACAGTCCCATACCTGCACAATCACGGAATTCCCCTCTTCTTCTGGTGTGGGCTTGGTTCATTCATGTCTCTCTCCGCCTAGAAGCCTGCCAGGAGCCTCTCATTGTCCGTGCCTCTTTGCACCGGCAATCACTCCCCGCCCTCTTCAGCCCCGGGTATTACACTGTAAACATATAAGCATGCATATCATCAACCAGTAAATCAATGACATTAAAATGAAAGACATAATGATCCTCTAAAGAGCATTTTATGGCATAAAAAATGTTAAACTGAATTATATCATCACCAAATTCCATGGAAAGGGTACTAGCATGCACATCAATCTTAGTTTTAGCAATTTTCAAAAATGGCCTACCTAAGATCAATGGGGGTGGGGAAGAGGCAGATTCATCTTCCATATTCAACATATAAAAATCAGCAGGGAATATTAAATTGTTTACCCTAACCAGAACGTCCTCCAACACTCCTATAGGTTGAGCCGTGCTTCGGTTTGCTAACCGAATGACAATGTCGGTGGGCTTTAGCTCTCCTATATGCAAGGAAGTGTAAACTAACTTTGGCATTACTTTGATGGAGGCTCCCAAGTCTAGCAAGGCATGAGTGAACTGTTGGTGCCTGTTTATGGTGAAATTTGTTAAAGGCAAACTTCAAACAAACAAATATATTTATCAGTCGAGTGTGGGTTGCGACGAGTTATGTGGTAATCTCGTATGAGAAAGAGTAAACGTTTGGTGCAAGATAAAAAGAGTAAAATGCAATGACAAAGAACATTACAAATGAAAATTATAGAAAATAGATGAAAAGTAATAAGTTAATGCAAGTAAAAATACAATGAAATGTAAAGGAATTTAAAGAACAAAGCAATAACGTAAATTGCAGGAAGTAAAGCAAAGTAACTGCGTGACAAGAAAAGTAAAGGAATTTAAAGAACAAGACTCAAAGTAAATGAATTTAATAGAACAAGGTGCAGGAAGTAAAAGGAATTGTAAATGATTACGTTAAAGTAAATTTCTTGAAATGAAAATGGAAGACGTACTTGGAATCAAATCCTTTAATATGCTCGAGTGAGATGTTAGGATTGTATATCCAGTAACCAACCTTTTTTACATCGTAAATCCTAGTATTTATAGGCAAACTAAGTAAAATAACTGACTCCTAAAACATAGACACGTATACATGGCAGTTAAGCCATGTATTCGATTTACAGAACTATCAAAGTCATAAGGAAATTAGGTGCATCTTTTCAACAAAGACTATTATTTGACGAATAACACCCGCAAACTCATTATCTGACGAAAAGTATTTGTAGCATTCTCCACCAACAAAATGAATCTTTTCAACATTGATTAATCATCCAACAGACAACATTTGTAATATCATCTTCGACGAAAACTTATCATCCGACGAACAATGCTTGCAATAACTTCAAACCTTGGAAAAATTCTTCAAGTTCACTTATCCATCGAATTAGAACATTTCTCTATTATTTCCTTTGTCGAATAAGAACTTCATTTCTTCCCCCAACAGTGCCCTATGGTGCAAGGGATGGTAAAAGTGCCTGGATCTGTGCATTTGGGAGCCAAGTTGGGCTTAATCAAAGCAGAGACATACCTCCCCATACTCACTTTTCAGTCCCCTTTAGCTTCCTCTTATGGGTGCACATCTCTTTCAAAAACTTGGCATACTTGGGCATTCGTTTAATTGCCTCCAAGAGAGGTATATTCACCTCAACCTTATGAAAAGTTTCCATAATTTCCTTATCCAAGTTAGTCTCAACCATATACCTCGACTGTGTTATTCGGTTGAGAAAAGGAAGAGGAATGTTAGAAACTGACTTATGTGGATGTTCACTTTTCTGCTGCACTGAATTTTCTGTCAACTTCTGATTTGATATTGTTTTCTGCTTGGTTGCTGTAGGATCATTTGCTGCTGAAGAATTTGAATCTGCTACAGAATCTGAATTTGCTAAATTTGAATTTTCTATAGAACTTTGTTTTTCTAGGTCAAGGGTAGAATTTGAAATTATCTGTTGCACTGATCCATTGATTTGCTTATCACTGAGCAAAGCTATAGCATTGACATTGCCTCTAGGGTTTGAAGTGGTTTGAGAGGGTAATTGGGCAGAACCCTATGACTTTAATTCATGAATAGATGTGGTAAGTTGACCAATTTGAGTCTCCAAGTTCTGAATGGTGGTTTTAGTTCTCTGTTAAAACTGGATGTTATTGGTGGCCAACTGTTTCACCAAATCCTCCAATGAGGGCTCAAACTTCGTGGCTACAGGACCTTGCTGCTCGAATGGTGGTCTACTTGGTTCACTATGTGGCTGAAACTGATTTGGCCTTGCTTGCTGCTAGAATGGTGGTCTATATTGGTTTGGTGGCTGTTGATTGGATGCATTCCTATATCTCATATTGGGATGGTCCCTCCAGCCAAGTTTGTAAGTGTTGGAGAATGGATCATATTTCTGTTGTTGCTGCTGATGGAACTGTGGCTTCCTAGGAAATATATCAGTTGCAGCCACATATTGGTCTTGAAACTTAGAATCATCTTGCAATGTGGGGCACGAATATGTGGGATGAGAGGAACTAGAACATATGCTACAAACTCTTGCAGCCATAGGGTTTTGATGTTGTTTCATGGCTAATTGCCTCACCAAGGAGGTTAACTCATCAATTCAATGCTCCATTCGCTGTTGGACAACATAGGAAACATGAACCTCATTAACTCATCTGGTTGAGGTAATGGCCCTAGTGCCAAACTATTGGGCGTTGGCAACCATATTAGAAATTAAATCCCTAGTAACAGTAGGAGTTTTGTCAACCAGGGCACCTCCACTAGCAGCATCAATCATGCTTCTGTCCATAGGTAGCAAGCCTTCATAGTAATACTGAATCAGTAATTGGTCACTGATTTGGTGATGAGAACAGTTCGCCCAAAGCTTTTTGAACCTCCCTCAGTATTCATGCAAAGTCTCCCCAGTCATCTACCTTATGCCACATATGTCCTTTCTGATTGCAGCAGCTCTTGAGGTAGGGAAGAATTTTTCCAGAAACAACCTCTTCATGTCATTCCAGGATACTATAGGGGCTGGTTAAAGGTAATATAACCAGTCCTTGGCTGCACCATTTAGTGAAAATGGAAATGCCTGTAACTTGATGTGATCTTCATCTACTCCATGAGGTTTCATGGTTGAGCAGACCACATGGAATTCCTTCTAGTGCTTGTGTGGATCCTCACCTACAAGACCATGAAACTTGGGCAACAAGTGTATTAATCCAGATTTAAGCTTAGAATCAACATGAAGGTCAGGATATTGCATGCACAAAGGTTGATATGCAACATCAGGGGTAGCAAGTTCTTTCAGAGTTCGATTATTATTGTCAGCCATAGTAAAATCAGCAGACTCAGTATCAGATACTGAGGCACTAACAGAAATAGACTTAACAGAATTAACAGAGTCAATAACAAGATCAGAT
This sequence comes from Styphnolobium japonicum, assembly GCA_023212625.1. Taxonomy (NCBI): domain Eukaryota; kingdom Viridiplantae; phylum Streptophyta; class Magnoliopsida; order Fabales; family Fabaceae; genus Styphnolobium; species Styphnolobium japonicum. The sequence goes on from JALBWW010000009.1 coordinate 30,889,336, forward strand.
ACAATGGCAAGTTCAAGTCCAATTCCAGAAGATATTTGATTAGCTCGATGAATGCTACTACCAGTCCTATGAATTCTGAGAAGTGTATGAAATGTTCTATCAATTTCAAGATCAAATGAATGTAAGGTACTAGGATCAGACCCAGTCATATAGCATGCAGCTTATAGGAAGGTATATAGTGTGTCCTAGAAATTTCACCTCATTCAACCATAACTCACACTTCTCAGGTTTAGCATATAGTTTCCTCTCTCTGAGTATCTGCAGTACTATCCTAAGATGTTCCTCATGTTCTTCCACAATCTGGGAATAAATGAGAACATCATCAATGAACACTACCACAAACTTATCTAGGTACGGTCTGAAAATTCTATTCATGTAATCCATAAACATCGCTGGAGCATTGGTTAAACCGAACGACATCACCAAATACTCATAATGTCCATACCTAGTCCAAAAAGTAGACTTTGGTACATCATCCGGCTTTATTTTAATTTGATAGAAACCAGAACGAAGATCAATCTTAGAGAATACCGTGGCATCTTGATCAATCAATTTGAGACACTTATGTTAGCTTTGTATTAGGCTTTATTAGATGTTTATTGTGCCCAATATTAGTATTTTAGATGAGTTTAATGTTGTTGGGCTTCATTGGGCTTTAATGCAAATATTGAATAATTTTCAGATTTTGATGCATTTTGACATTTCTTCCTTGGTTAGGCCATAACTTGGGACTCGATGATCCATTTGAGGTGATCTTGGTGTCTTTGGAAAGCTAAGACAAAGCTCTACAAGTTTCATGAACTCAAGAGCTGGATCGAACTTTTAAGGGTCCAAAATATCCCTGCAATGCAGAGTGGGTTTGCTGTCACGAAAATCGAGGCAGTGTGCACATATTGGACAACATAGTGAGCTATAGGCCTTCTCTTGGGCTGAAACTTGGTCATTCGAAAGATAAGACCCATATATCCAACTTCACTGAAGACCATTTAGTCAATAGATGTCGTTTTAGATGTGATTATGAAGCTACAAGTTGGTTTGAATTTGGAAACACGTTCTGCCAACCTAACTTGAGGTAGGTGCAGTGTTTTTGGCATATCTGGAGTTCTAAAAGTCCAAATGGCATGATTCGAATTGAAATATTTCAAGGAGACAACTGGCTACAACTTTCATGAAGACCTCCAAGCCAAAATGCACATTCTAGGTCATGAAAATCAAGCCAGAAGTCGGATAAGAGTTGCTAACTAAAAGCCACCAACCATACACCAACCCACCTACCATGCACCAACCCACCAACCATGCATCAAGCTTCCATATTTGACAATTTCCATGTTTTTACAGTTTATATTCAGATTATGTACATGTACAAATTGGCTTCTAGGATTAGTATAAATAAGTCAATCTCTTTGTATTATGATCATTCAATTTTAAGTAAGTTTGAAGAAAGTTTGAGTATTTGTGAGAGTTTTCTTTCTCTTCTTCTACATTCTCTTTACAATTTCGTTTTTGTTCTTTTATATTTGAGTTCTAGGCTCTCATAATCAATCCAAGGGATTAGCCATCTTGATGTTTAATTTGGAGATCTTGTTTCTCTTGTTCATATTGCTTAATTGTTATTCAAGTTTCTTTTCTTCCTCTTTTGATTTTTATCTAGATTAAATTGCTTAATTTGATTTAGATGTTGATTTGATAATAGCTTTATTATCATGTATTCAAAGAGGATCACAAAGATTAAACAATATATTAAAGCTTTTTGATAGATTGTTTAGCTTGGTTAAATTCTAGATCTTAAGTTAATCTATGTTGGATGGTGCTTACTTTATCTAACATTGGTTAATCAAATCCTAGATGCTTATCTAGTAGAGAATTCTTGGATCATGTTAAGGCTTCTTGATGTGATCTAAGGCCAAGAACATGGTTAGCAATTAAGTGAATTCCTTGTGATCAATGATGAATTAAACTCAAGATCGGTAAATTTCCTTGGATTGGTTGTTTCTTTAGATTTGTTTACAACTATAAGTCTCATCATTTTATTAATCTTGTTAATCAACAACAAAACCCCCCTTTTCTAATTATCTTGATCTAATTAAATCTTTGTTTTTGGATCCTTGAGAGATGATTCGGTTCATTCTCTATACTACAAATTAGTTTGTGAACCGGTTATTTTTATTATTTGATAGGTCTCGGCTGAAATTGGGTAACGGGCATCCTGTCAAGATTTTGGTTCGGTAACGTATCTCTAATCGATCTGAATTTTGGTAGGCTAATGAAAATCGTTATTTTGAGAAAGGCTCACAATTTATAGTGAGGTCACTCCTATTTTAGCTAAATTCTGTCGTTTAGACTACTTTTTCAATTATTTAATCATTTTTATTATTCTGTTAGATGTCATTTTTGTATAGATTTCACCCTGTGGTGATTTTGTATTTTGTAAAAATCTCTAGATATGCTTTCTGTAATTGTTTTATCTATTTTTTTACATTTGTGTGTGTTTTTGTGTTTGGTCACTAATCTGATGGAGCATAGACTTGATGAGTTGGCTTATCTGGTGTGGCAACTGGCAGTGGGACAGCATCAGTTTCCTGTGCAAGAACCTGCAAGATTTTGTAGTATATGTTGTAGTTCTTTTCATCCCACATATGCATGCCCCATATTGCAAGATGATGGTTCTGTATTTCATGACCATTATGTTGATGCAATAGGTGTATTTCTTGGTGAACCACAATACCAACAACCTAGATATGATCCTTATTCTACCACATATAACCATGATTGGGGAGATAATCCTTGGTTCGAACCTTATGTTGAACCAATCAGTATATACCAGCAGCCTATGCAGCAGCAGCAAGCCCCAATAGGCATGGAATCTGAGCCTACATTAGAGGATTTGGTGAAACAATTGGCTCAGAACAACATCCAATTCCAGCAGAGAACAGAAGCCATAGTACAGAACTTGGAGACCCAAGTTGGTCAACTTACATCTTCATTGAGTCAGTTGAGCATGCAACAGATGCAGAAATTTGATTCTACAGAACATGAGACCATTGATGTGCAAAAACCAATTGATGATTTGTGTGCTGAATTTGCTAGTTTTACTGATTTTGATGATTTTGTTTGTTGTACTGGTTGTGATGGTGATATGTGATAAACATATTTTATATGCATTATTTAGCACCTCTCATTGGTCTATTCTTATGAAATTATTGCATATATGAAGTGAAAATTGCATAATTCCTCATATATTGGTTATGTTGTTACAAATTGAGCAGAACACCCGAAGGACTATTCAAAGTAGTTGTTGAACCAAAATATCATGAACTTGGATGTTGATATCAGTATAGCTCAAACAGAAGAGAAATGAAGACCTAAACTCAGTGAATTTTGGGTTACATCAAATTCAGGACAAATCAGAAAATTCCTGCTCAAACCTATACTCGGTTATTTGGTGATTTCTCAAGATCTAACCGTTGGATGTAGCTGAAATTTTGATATGTCATGCATGACATAATTCTATATGACTTTCATAAATGAAGATTTCCAGATTAGCACCGGAAGTGGGTCAAAATTAGGCAACAAGTTGGTGGCTGTCATTATTGATATAATCTGAGTAGTTTCGGCAAAATGGTCAGATCTCAAGATCCAACCGTTAGATCTGGCTGAATTTTTGACATGTTCTTCATGACTGCATGTGCTACAACTTTCATGAAGAGAAGATTTCCAAATTATGATAGGAGCAATGACGAAATTGGTAATCTTCGGAGCTGAAATTTCAACCCATGTGCAAAGAGATTTGACAAAATTGTAATTGAATAGTTCTAGCCTTTGCCTATAAAAGGAAGGCATTTGCCACACTTAAAGGCATCCCATTTCTGAATTCTCTCATTGTAGTTTGAGTTAGGGGTGATACTTTGATAAATTGTGAGATTTATACTTTGATTTCAAGGTTAGATCTTCCAATTTGTTTAAAGGAAATCCCAAAGCTCTTGTAGTTTGTATAATATAACCTTCATCTTATTCAATTTTCTTCATCTTGATGTCTAGTTAAGGTTCTTCCTAGAGTTAGGGGTGAAGCTTTCATAAATTGTGAGATTTATACTTTGATTTCAAGGTTAGATCTTCCAATTTGTTTAAAGTAAATCCCGAAACTCTAGCCCGTTGTGTTCTTGTTAATACCAACAACCACTTTCATTTCTATCATGCTTTTCACTTGTTCTTTTGTCTCCTTTAATATTATAAGTAGCTAAATTTCTATACTAGGATTGCAATTTGAACTCACACGTAATTTGATTCGTTTATCATATCAAAGAGTAGGTTGATTATCTTGAATTGTTTATCTTACTTGTTCTTAATGCTTTTAATTAATTGGCCATTAATTAAATTGAATTGATAAACCTTAAGCAACTTGACAAAGGGATTTTGGTTTCAGATCTAAGTAAGATAACATATGATCTTTGTGCGAAAGCCTTGAGTTTATATAGGATAGACATATACCTATATAACATATGTAACCATTAATGAAATCGGAACTTAATGAATTCTTGATTATTTGATAGACATAGACATATAGTTTATCATTAATTAAGTATATTTTTATTTGACCATCGAAAGAGGCTTATAGATAAATTAATGATTTCTAGTTAATAATTCAGATAATTAATTGATCTTGGATGGAAGTAAGAGAATCAAGTAAAGTGTGAGGGATAATTGCAATCCTAGGCTTGGTTAATTTGATCATTAACTTTATCTTCTTGTTTACTTTAATCTTTAGTCTTTCATAAATTATCTCTTATTAAGTTGTTTAAATAAGATTGAGTTTTGCAAACTTTTAGTAGATAGTCAAATTTAGAATTAATCCATGTGGGTTCAACACTTTCTTACTACTATATTACTTGATTTGCGATAACGTATACTTGCATTCTGATTTATCACATCAAGTTTTTGGCGCCGTTGCCGGGGATTAATCCTTTATTTTACTACTATTAATGCTAACATACTTGATCTTAATTTAAACTTGTTCTTTTATTTCTTTTTAATTTTTCAAACTGTTTTATGCGCAGTGCTCAAAATAAGGAGTTGATTCCTCTTAATCCTGAGATTGAGCGAACTTGCCGCAGAAATAGAAAAGAGCGTCGTCGAGAGTTATTGCAATAAAGAAGAATGGCTGACGATAACAGAAATCAAGAACTTGGGCTAGCTAATCAACAACCAAGAACTCTTAGGGATTATATAATTCCTACTGCTGATGGAGTTCATTCAAGTATTGTCAGACCTCCAATACAAGCTAACAACTTTGAGATTAAGTTAGGAGTGATCCAGATGCTGCAAAATAATCAATTTGGGGGTTTGCCTCATGAAGACCCAAATGCTCATATAGCAAATTTCCTGGAGATCTGTGACACTTTCAAGCACAATGGATGTTCTGCAGATGCTATTCGGCTAAGAATTTTTCCCTTTTCACTGAGAGACAAGGCTAAAAGTTGGTTAAATTCTTTACCCGATAGCTCTATCACTACTTGGGATATGTTGGCACAAAAATTCTTAGCTAAGTATTTCCCTCCTGCAAAGAGTGCAAAGTTGAGGAATGAAATTACCTCTTTTCAGCAATATGATTCAGAATCATTGTATGAGGCATGGGAGAGATTCAAGGATCTACTTAGAAGATGCCCTCATCATGGGGTACAAAAGTGGCTTCAAGTTCAAACTTTCTATAATGGCTTGACTAACTCTCTGAGGTCAACCATTGATGCTGCTGCTGGTGGTGCATTGATGAGCAAAACTGTTGATGAAGGTTATGATTTATTGGAAGAGATGGCTTCCAATAACTATGAATGGCCTACTGAAAGAGCATCACAAAGGAGAGTGGCTGGAATTTATGAAGTAGATACTTTATCTGCTTTATCTGCACAAGTAGCTGCACTGACCAAGAAGCTAGACTCAATTGGGAGTCAATCCAATCAACAGTCAATACATGCTATTCAGAGCCCTTTCATGATCTGTGAGTATTGCTCTGGACCCCATTCTGTTGATCAATGCTCTTTTAATTCTGAAACTGCTAATTATGTGGGTAACTTCAATCGGCAACAACACAACCCAAATTCAAATTTCTACAATCCCGGTTGGAGGAATCACCCAAATTTTTCTTGGAGAAATAACCAAGAAGCTTCATCATCAGCTAGACCAATGGGACCACCTGGGTTCCAACAACAAGCTCCACAACAAGAGAAGAAATCTGTAATGGAAGAAGCCATCTTACAATTGACTAAGAGTACTCAACAATGTATGAATCAACTTCAAAGTCAAGGAGCTTCTATCCGGAATCTTGAGGTTCAAATAGGGCAATTATCTGGTTTTATGAATAATCACCCTCAAGGTAGTTTGCCGAGCAACACGGAGACCAATCCTAAGGGAGTTAATAATGAACAACGTAAGGCTGTTACCCTCAGGAGTGGCAAAGAACTGGATGAGCCCATTCAAAAACCTGAAGAAAATGAAGATGAGAAGATTCATGAACAATCAAAGAACAATTCTGAAGAGCCTTTTCTATTGAAGAAATCTGAGAAGGAAGAACCCCCTCCACCTCCATTCCCACAACGACTTCAAAAGCAAAAGATGGACAAGCAATTCAACAAGTTTCTAGAGGTATTCGAGAAACTTCATATTAATATTCCTTTTGCTGAAGTTTTGGAACAGATGCCGAGCTATGTTAAGTTTATGAAGGAAATCTTGTCCAAAAAGAGAAGACTTGGAGATTTTGAAACTGTTGCACTTACTGAAGAGTGCAGTGCCATATTACAGAAAAAGCTTCCGCCAAAGCTAAAAGATCCAGGGAGTTTTACTATTCCTTGTACTATTGGAAACAAATTTTTTGGTAAAGCTTTATGTGATTTGGGAGCTAGTATAAATTTGATGCCTCTTTCTGTTTACAGGCAACTTGGATTGATGGAGGTGAAACAAACCAATCTAACTCTACAATTAGCAAACAGATCTCTCACCTACCCAAAAGGAGTGGTGGAAGATGTTTTAGTGAAAGTTGACAAATTCATATTTCCTGCTGATTTTGTAGTATTAGACATGGAGGAGGATCGAGAGGTTCCAATCATTCTTGGGAGACCTTTCCTAGCTACTGGTAGAACTCTCATAGATGTACAAAAAGGTGAGCTGACTATGAGGGTACAAGATCAAGAGGTAACATTCAATGTCTTTAAAGCTATGAAATATCCTTAAGAATCTGATGAATGCCTCATGATTAATGTTATTGATGATAGCAAATTCGAATCAAGTACTAATGGTTTTAGTACTGATCCTTTAGAAGATGCTATTATTAATCTACCTTGTGAGGATAGGCAGGAATCCTTCGAGTTTGTGCAATGGCTTAATGCATCACCATCTTACAATCATGTCGGAAAACAATTTGAGGATTTGGAGTTGTCCATGAAAGATGGGACTACAATGAAATCCTCAGTTGAAGAACCACCAGAGTTGGAGCTAAAGCAACTTCCTGATCATTTGAGGTATGTGTTTTTAGGAGAATCTTCTACCTTACCAGTTATTATCTCATCTTCTCTTAATAGTGTACAGGAAGAGAAATTGCTAAGATTGTTGCAAGAATATAAGAAAGCCTTGGGATGGACCATAGCAGATATCAAAGGAATAAGCCCATCTATTTGCATGCATAAGATTCTGCTAGAGGAAGGATCAAAGCCCACCATTGAACATCAAAGGAGGTTGAATCCAATAATGAAGGAAGTAGTCAAGAAGGAGATTATTAAATGGTTGGATGCTGGAATCATTTACCCCATCTCTGATAGTTCGTGGGTCAGCCCAGTACAATGTGTACCTAAAAAGGGAGGTGTGACTGTAATTACCAATGATAACAATGAACTAATCCCCACTAGAACTGTTACAGGTTGGCGAGTCTGTATGGACTACAGAAAGTTGAACAAAGCAACACGGAAAGACCATTTTCCTCTCCCTTTCATTGATCAAATGTTAGACAGACTTGCTGGTCGAACTTATTACTGCTTTCTGGATGGATATTCGGGGTACAACCAAATTGCCATAGCTCCTAAAGATCAAGAAAAGACAACTTTCACATGTCCTTATGGGACATTTGCTTTTCGAAGGATGCCATTTGGATTGTGCAATGCACCAGCAACTTTTCAACGATGCATGATGTCAATCTTCTCAGATATGGTGGAGCAGTCAATTGAGGTATTTATGGATGACTTCTCTGTATTTGGTGATTCTTTTGACCTTTGCCTTAATAATCTTGCTTTAGTGCTTAAAAGATGTGTAGAGACTAATCTGGTACTAAATTGGGAGAAGTGCCATTTTATGGTTCAAGAAGGAATAGTCCTTGGCCATAAAGTTTCTGCTAAAGGAATTGAAGTAGACAAAGCAAAGATTGAGACAATTGAAAAATTACCTCCACCTACTTCAGTGAAGGGCATTCACAGTTTCTTAGGGCATGCGGGCTTCTACAGACGATTCATTAAGGATTTTTCTAAAATCTCTAAACCTTTGTGTAATTTACTTGAGAAAGATATTCCTTTTGAATTTGATGAATCTTGCCTTGAAGCTTACAGGATTTTGAAAGAAAAGTTGATTACAGCACCAATCATTGTTGCACCAGATTGGAATATCCTATTTGAACTCATGTGTGATGCTAGTGATTTTGCAGTGGGGGCAGTTCTTGGTCAAAGAAAGAACAAAAAGATGTATGCCATTTACTATGCGAGCAAGACCTTGAATGATGCTCAACTCAACTATACTACCACAGAAAAGGAACTTCTTGCTGTGGTATTTGCTTTTGATAAATTTCAATCTTATTTAATTGGAACAAGAGTAATTGTCTATACAGATCATTCAGCAATCAAGTATTTGATTTCCAAGAAAGATGCTAAGCCGAGGTTGATCAGATGGATACTCTTGTTATAAGAATTTGATCTTGAGATTCAGGACAGAAAAGGAACAGAAAATCAAGTGGCCGACCACTTATCTAGATTGGACAATGACAATAATGAAGGAGGTAAAGTGCAAATTAATGAATGTTTTCCTGATGAACAACTCTTTACCCTTCAAGGTAATATACCATGGTATGCTGATTTTGTTAATTATCTTGTAAGTGGTATTTTACCTCCTGAGCTTAACTGGCAACAAAGAAAGAAATTTTTGCATGATGTAAAATACTATGTTTGGGATGAACCTTTCTTGTTTAAGCAATGTGCAGATCGAATTTTAAGAAGGTGTATCCCCAGTGAAGAAGTTGATAACATCTTGCATCAATGCCATTCATCTGATTATGGAGGACACTTTGGAGGAGAAAAGACAGCTGCTAAGGTGTTACAGTCTGGTTTTTATTGGCCATCATTATTTAAGGATGCTTACTCCTTTGTTGTAAAATGTGACAGGTGCCAACGGACTGGAAATATCTCTAGAAGACATGAGATGCCCCTCAATAACATCTTAGAAGTGGAGATCTTTGACGTATGGGGTATTGATTTCATGGGTCCTTTCATCTCATCTTTTAATAACCTCTATATTCTTGTTGCTGTTGATTATGTTTCTAAATGGGTTGAAGCAACTGCTTTACCCACTAATGATTCTAAAGTGGTGTTGAATTTTTTGAAGAGAAACATATTCACTAGGTTTGGAACTCCAAGAGCAATAATAAGTGATGAAGGGAGTCATTTTTGCAACAAATACTTTGGAGCCCTTCTTGCTAAATATGGAGTGACTCATAGGGTGGCAACTGCATACCATCCTCAGACTAGTGGCCAAGTTGAGGTTTCTAATAGAGAAATCAAGAGGATCTTAGAGAAAACTGTGAATCCCACAAGAAAGGATTGGTCCAAGAGATTGGATGATGCATTATGGGCTTACCGAACAGCATACAAAACTCCGATTGGAATGTCACCATATCGATTGGTGTTTGGCAAAGCATGTCACCTTCCAGTGGAGCTGGAACATAATGCGTATTGGGCTATCAAAAAGCTCAATTTTGATATGAAGCAAGCTGGAGAAAAACGTTTCCTCCAACTCAATGAGATGGATGAGTTCCGTCTTCAGTCCTATGAAAATGCCAAATTGTACAAGGAGCAAACAAAAAGGTGGCATGATAAGAAGATTGTCAAAAGAGAATTCCAGGCAGGGCAAAAAGTCTTACTTTTCAACTCGAGGTTGAAATTATTTCCTGGAAAACTTAGATCAAGATGGTCAGGACCGTTCGTGATAGTCAAGGTGTCCCCATTTGGAGCAATTGAAATCAAAGATGAGAAAACTCAAGCCACGTTTAAGGTCAATGGTCAAAGATTGAAGCATTATTGGGGAGGACCCATCGATCGTGAAAAATCTTCAATCACGCTGGCTGACAATGCATGAGCTTTGACAGATTACTTTTCACCGGTTAAATGGCGGATAACGGTACTCCGTGAATTTTGTTTGGTCCCTTCAGTTACCCACAAATCTTTGAAATCTGTATATAATTTTACTCATTTCTCTTTCCTTCTTTCTTCCCAAATGGATAACAGGCTTGTTAACTTACGCAAGCAATTCCCTTCTCTTCCTCAAAATGCTTTAACTAACATTTATTCTGCCAGGTTTGAAAGATTAAGGATGCTTATGCACAAAGGCATCCCCTATTTGATATCTGTTGGTTAATTGAAGCAAAGGTCCGATTAGCAGGTGAATTTTCTGACGCTCTTATTTCATATATGCCAGGTCTAGGTAAAAGTCTATATGCAAAGAAAAGAAGAGCAAAAAGGTTACGGGTCTGCTATAAATGTGCAAGATGGACCTGTAACACAAAATGCAGATCACTTGGAATGGTGTCTATAAATCGAGATGACAAAATTAACTTCATTAAGGGTGGCATGAGTAAGGAGTCTTTAGATAACATTCTATTGACTCTTGAGACACATCCTATTGGAGATGTGCAGGGAGTACTTCTTGATTTATGGCCAATATTCCAAGCTGAACATGAGCGTTATAGTCTTGGGAATCTGACTCAAAAAGACCCTGTTTGCCAATTTTTAAGAAAATTGGAAGAGAAGCTGACCATCGGCCCATAGAGAGCATTAGGCATCTTGGACGTAAAACCAGACGAAAGTGTGTGCCACAATCACACCAACTGTAAGTATTGCTATTTTGTTTATTCCCTTCTTTTCTTCTTGTTCAAAAAAAAAATTAAAAAAATTAAAAAAATTAAAAAAATTAAAAAAATTAAAAAAATTAAAAAAATTAAAAAAAAAATTAATTAAAAAAAATTAAAAAAAAAAATAGCCGTAGCTTTTTGAAAAATGCTTTGTATATTTTCAAACTTCTCCTGACACATATGGATAAGTCTTTTATCCTAGTTGTATAGCTATTGTCATTTCTGTGTTTATTTTCAAACTTTCCTGACACTAAATCTATCCCTCCTTTATAGGTGTAATTATTATATTTGAGTTTTGATTCCTTTAAATATTGCACTTTGCTCTCTTCAGATCATTGATAAGGTGAGAGTACAAAAAAAAAAAAAAAGAGATGGAAGTAACTTCAGTTCGTCGAATCAAAAGTGTTTGTGTCTTTTGTGGATCTAATCCTGGAAAGGATAAAGATTTTGTAAATATGGCAAACCATCTTGGTCGAGTGCTAGCTGAGAGAGAAATCCATTTAGTTTACGGAGGAGGTAGTCTTGGGTTAATGGGTTGTGTAGCAACTGCTGCACATTTAGGAGGTGGCAAAGTCCTTGGTGTCATTCCCAGTCCTTTAGCCATAGGTAATCCCGCTGGAAAAACCGTAGGGGATGAAGTAATGGTATCATGCATGCACCAACGCATGAACATTATGATAGCAAATGCTGATGCCTTTATTGCTCTACCTGGTGGTTTTGGAACTTTGGAAGAGATCTTTCAAATTGCATCCTGGTTACAGCTGAACTTTCACCAAAAACCCATTGGTATATTAAATGTTAATGGTTTTTATGACAGTTTGTTTTGTTTTATTGATCATGCCATGGAACAAAAGTTCATCTCACAAGCGACACGTCAAATTCTTGTAACTGCTGCGACCCCTGAGCAATTGCTCGATCAACTACACGAATTTGTCCCACAACGTGATCCAGCAATGGCTCTACTGAATTGGGAACAAGGCAGCAACAGCAAAAAGCGAAAACTTAATTTGACTTTGTCCTTATGAATTTTTGTTCTCTGTTATGGTTTTAGTTTTTTTTGTAAATTTTCTTATTTCAGGCTCGATTTGCAGTTAACTGGTAAGATCTTCTACACTCCACTTATCTTTATTTTGACATTGGGGACAATGTCTTAAATTAGTTGGGGGGAGGATAGTTAACATTGTCATGCCATGTACATAGTTTGTTAAAAAAAAAAAACAAAACTAACAAGCTAATTTTTATCGATACTAACTTATTAGATGTATGATGGCAGAGTAAGGAGTAATTTTGCTCTTGAGACGCATCTTAATTTGCATTTCATTATAGGTCTAAAAATAGTTTGTTCTTGTATATAGATTTATATAAAAAAAAACAAAAAAATAAAAAAAACAAAAAAACAAAAAAAAAGCAAAAAAAAAACAAAAAAAAAAGATATTCATTTTGATCTTTTTGATTAATTTTGATGCAAGCATGTGCTGAATTGTAGCTTAGTTGATGATAAAAGTATGCAAAACAATTTATAGTTGAATTATTTTTCAAAATTCGTGATATACATGTATATATGACTGTGGATATTAGGAAGAAGGCATGTTTGAATTGAGTAAATGTTTCATACTTTTGTGAGTTTTGGGCTTGTCCAAGTTTGATACTTATGCTTGGTTTATTTTCTTTCATGAGTGATGTCAATTATGGATGTATTTTCTAGAACTTGCACTGAATCAATTTGAGATTACATTGGTCTGTATGTTACATAAAAATGATAGAGGCAATTTTCTTGACTTAGCTACTTTGGCCAAATAAGCCTACCTTACATTTATCCCATTGTTAACCCCCTTTGAGCCTACTTGCCCTTTTTGTTGTTCATAGCTTTTACAAGCCTTCAGTGAAAAACCATGTTTTACTTCACCTTAGGGAATAAGAGAGCATTGATTTTCCTAATTGGAGGAGTTCTTTTGGTTGCAATGATTTAAGTGTGGGAGAATTGGTATGTTGATGTGAAATGTTTGGTAAAAGAAAAAAGGAGAACAAAAAAAAAGAGAAAAAAAAGAAAAAGCTAAATAAAAAAAAAAGAGAAAGAGAGAAAATAAAAGGTTGTTAAAAAAATAAAAAAAATGAAGGGAAGGAATGTGTGAAGAGAATGTGCATTTTAGAGTTTTTGGTAAAAGTTTATGATTCCTACTTGAGTTACTCCGCAATGTTTTTTATTCTCTTTGGTTTTTAACTTGTTATTATCCATATTGTTTCCTTCCTTCACCTTATAACCTCGTTACAACCTTTTTGAAAGACCTCTTGATTTGTGAAATTTATTTGATCTAAGTAATGGAGAATTTATGTATGTGCAAGCATATGGTAAAATACTTTCATAATTTGACTGAGTTGAGCGCAAACAGTTAACCTAAACACTTTGTGTGATTTGAGTGTCACTTGTGAGGAATTTTACTCAATTTGAATATGCCTATTTCTAATTAAAGCATGATTATGCTATGTATATTTTACTCCCAATTGCTTTGATTCAACTATACTTTGTTAAGCATATTTGAATTTGATACAATGCTTGTATTTAAAAATTAATTGAATTGATTAAATGAAGTATTACATGTTTGTGGGTATCATCCTGGTAAACCCTCACGAGACTATAACTCGTCCACTAGGGACACCTAGGGGTTTAAAGGCTTGTGGCACATGCTAAGTGCCATCGTGTTTTCCTACGAAAGTGAATTACATTAGGTATAATCAGTTTTTATTCTTTTAGTTTAATATTAGGTTGTTTCTTGTTTGAGGACAAACAACAAGTCAAGTGTGGGGGGATTTGATAAACATATTTTATATGCATAATTTAGCACCTCTCATTGGTCTATTCTTATGAAATTATTGCATATATGAAGTGAAAATTGCATAATTCCTCATATATTGGTTATGTTGTTACAAATTGAGCAGAACACCCAAAGGACTATTCAAAGCAGTTGTTGAACCAAAATATCATGAACTTGGATGTTGATATCAGTATAGCTCAAACAGAAGAGAAATGAAAACCTAAACTCAGTGAATTTTGGGTTACATCAAATTCAGGACAAATCAGAAAATTCCTGCTCAAACCTATACTCGGTTATTTGGTGATTTCTCAAGATCTAACCGTTGGATGTAGCTGAAATTTTGATATGTCATGCATGACATAATTATCTATGACTTTTATAGAAATGAAGATTTCCAAATTAGCATCGGAAGTGGGTCAAAATTAGGAAACAAGTTGGTGGCTGTCATTATTGATATAATGTGAGTAGTGTCGGAAAAATGGTCAGATCTCAAGATCCAACCGTTAGATCTGGCTGAAGTTTTGACATGTTCTTCATGACGGCATGTGCTACAACTTTCATGAAGAGAAGGTTTCCAAATTATGAGAGGAGAAATGACGAAATTGGTAATCTTCGGAGCTGAAATTTCAACCCATGTTCAAAGAGATTTGACAAAATTGTAATTGAATAGTTCTAGCATTTGCCTATAAAAGGAAGGCATTTGCCACACTTAAGGGCATCCCATTTCTGAATTCTCTCATTGTAGTTTGAGTTAGGGGTGATACTTTGATAAATTGTGAGATTTATACTTTGATTTCAAGGTTAGATCTTCCAATTTGTTTAAAGGAAATCCCAAAGCTCTTGTAGTTTGGATAATATAATCTTCATCTTATTCAAGTTTCTTCATCTTGATGTCTAGTTAAGGTTCTTCCTAGAGTTAGGGGTGAAGCTTTCATAAATTGTGAGATTTATACTTTGATTTCAAGGTTAGATCTTCCAATTTGTTTAAAGTAAATCCCGAAACTCTAGCCCGTTGTGTTCTTGTTAATACCAACAACCACTTTCATTTCTATCATGCTTTTCACTTGTTCTTTTGTCTCCTTTAATATAATGAGTAGCTAAATTTCTATACTAGGATTGCAATTTGAACTCACACGTAATTTGATTCGTTTATCATATCAAAGAGTAGGTTGATTATCTTGAATTGTTTATCTTACTTGTTCTTAATGCTTTTAATTAATTGGCCATTAATTAAATTGAATTGATAAACCTTAAGCAACTTGACAAAGGGATTTTGGTTTTAGATCTAAGTAAGATAACATATGATCTTTGTGCGAAAGCCTTGAGTTTATATAGGATAGACATATACCTATATAACATATGTAACCATTAATGAAATCGGAACTTAATGAATTCTTGATTATTTGATAGACATAGACATATAGTTTATCATTAATTAAGGATATTTCTATTTGACCATCGAAAGAGGCTTATAGATAAATTAAGGATTTCTAGTTAACAATTCAGATAATTAATTGATCTTGGATGGAAGTAAGAGAATCAAGTAAAGTGTGAGGGATAATTGCAATCCTAGGCTTGGTTAATTTGATCATTAACTTTATCTTCTTGTTTACTTTAATCTTTAGTCTTTCATAAATTATCTCTTATTAAGTTGTTTAAATAAGATTGAGTTTTGCAAACTTTTAGTAGATAGTCAAATTTAGAATTAATCCCTGTGGGTTCGACACTTTCTTACTACTATATTACTTGATTTGCGATAACGTATAATTGCTTTCTGATTTATCACATCAATATGTTGTGTAATGCATGTGCTGAGATTGCTGCCTTTTTGAGAGATGATGAATCTTTTTCAGCAGATTATGCAACAATTCAATCTACAGAAGTAGTGAAGCCAACAAAATTGGAGTCCACTGTGGCTAAAAACCTCCTTACTGATGTGGAGGAGAGGTTGCTACCCATTTTGAGGGAGAATCTGAGAGCATGCACACTTACAGACATTCCAAGTATTAGCCCTTCCATTTGCATGCGTAGGATTTTACTTGAAGATGGAGCTAAACCAGTAAAGCAACCCCGGAAGATACTGAACCCTTTGATTTTGGATATGGTGATCCATTACACTGGTTATGGTGTGGCTGCTGGAACGTTAATTCTTCTGCTATTCATAGGGAGTTTTCTTTCCACACTTTTATTTCATTTTTCTAGTTGTTGTTTTCTTTTTATTTTTACTGTTTTGCTATTGTTTTTAATATTGTTTCTGTTTTTATTTGACTGTTACAATTTACTCTTTTCTGTTGCTGTTGTTTCTGCTGTTTGTGTTGTTTGTTTATGGTTCTGCTTCTGTTTTGTTGTACTGCTGATGTTTGTCTTTTATTATTTTTTTCTCTTTTTTTTTTCTGTTTATGTTTTTATTTTTTGTTTTGTTTGCTATTTTTATTTTCTGTTTTCTGTTTTCTATATAAATCTTTGTTGGAAAAAAAAAGCCACATTTAAGGTCAATGGCCAGAAATTGAATCATTATTGGGGAGGACCCATCGATCGTGAAAAATCTTCAATCACGCTGGCTGAAGACGTTAAAAGTAGCGCTTTTTAGGCGGCATCATAAGTTTTCTAACTCTGTCATCTTTCTAACTTTGACTTATTTGAATTCACAAGAATCGAGACAGAAAATCGGTGCCAAGCAATAAAATCTATCGAAGTTTGATTTTTTTTTGTCTCAATTTTGTTTGTTTCTCTTTGACAGATGATTTTTTACCGGTTAAATGGCGGATAACGGTACTCCGTGAAATATATTTTTCGGTCCTTTAAGTTACCCATAAACACTGAAATCTGTATAAAATTTCACTAATTTTGTTCCCTTCTTCTTTCTTTATTTCAAAATGGATAATCACCTTGTTCACCTACGCAATCGATTCCCTTCTCTGCCTTAAAATGCTTTAACTAACATTTACTATGCAAGGTTTGAGAGATTAAGGATGCTTATGCACAAAGGCATCCCTGCGGATATCCGCTGGTTAATCGCAGCAAAGGTCCGACTCAGAGGTGAATTTTCTGATGCTCTTGTTTATATATGCAAGGGCTAGACAAAAGTTCATATGCAAAGAAACGAAGAGCAAAAAGTTACAAGTCTGCTTTAAATGTGAAAGATGGACTTGTAACACAAAATGCAGATCAATTGGAATGACGTCCCTAAATCGACTTGATAAAATTCACTTCATTAAGGATGGCATGAGTAAGGAGTCTTTAGACAACATTCTATTGACTCTTAAGACTCATCCTAGTGGAGATGTGCAGAGAGTACTTCTCGATTTATGGCCAATATTCCAAGATGAACATGAGCGTTATAGTCTCGGGAATCTGACTCAAAAAGACCCTGTTTGCCAATTTTTAAGAAAATTGGATAGGAAACTGATCATCGGCCCATAAAGAGCATTCAAGCCGTTACTGGACGTAACACTAGAGGAAAATGTGAGCCACAATCACACCTCCTATAAGTACTATTTTTTATTTTTTTATTTTTATTTTTCCTTTTTCTTCTTGTTTATTAAAAAAAATTCAAAAAAAATAAAATCAAAAACAAAATTTTAGCTGTATTTTTTTTGAAATATGCGTTGAGTATTTTCAAACTTCTTCTGACACATATAGATTAGTCTTTTATCCTTGTCATATAGCTATTATCATTGCTGTGCTTATTTTCAAACTTGCCTGACACACGGATCTACCCCTCCTTTGTAGGTGTAATTATTACATTTGAGTTTTGATTCTTTAAATAATGCACTTTTCTCTCTTCAGATCATTGATAAGGTGAGAGTACAAAAAAAAAAAAAGAAAAAAAATGGAAGTCACTTCAGTTCGTCGGATCAAGAGTGTTTGTCTATTGTGGATCTAATCCTAGGAAAGATAAAGAGTTTGTAAATATTGCACACCATCTTGGTTGAATGCTAGTTGAGAGAGAAATCCATTTAGTCTACGGAGGAGGTAGTCTTGGGTTAATGGGTTGTGTAGCAACTGCTTCACATTTAGGAGGTGGCAAAGTCCTTGGTGTCATTCCTAGTCCTTTAGCTATTGGCAATCCCACTGGAAAAACAGTAGGTCATGAAGTAATGGTATCTTGCATGCACCAACGCATGAACATGATGATAGCAAATGCTGATGCCTTTATTGCCCTACCTGGTGGTTTTGGAACTTTGGAAGAGCTCTTCCAAATTATATCCTCGTCACAACTGAACTTTCACCAAAAACCCATAGGTATTTTAAATATTAATGGTTTTTATGACAGTTTGTTTTGTTTTCTTGGTCATGCTGTAGAACAAAGGTTCATCTCACAAGCGACACTTCAAATTCTTGTAACTACTGCAACCCCTGAACAATTGCTTGATCAACTACATGAATCTGTCCCCCAACGTCATCCAACAATGACTCCACTGAATTGGGAACAAGGCAGCAGTAGTAAAAAGCAAAAACTTGATTTGACTTTGTCCTTGTGAATTTTTGTTTTCTCTTATTGTTTTAGTTTTTTTTTGTAATTTTTCTTATTTTAGGCTCGATTTGCAGTTTTCTGGTAAGACCTTCTACACTCTACCTATCTTTAATTTGACATTGGGGACAATGTCTTAAATTAGTTGGGGGGAGGGATAGTTGACAACACCATGTACATAGTTTAGTTAAAAAAAAAAACTAACCAGCTAATCTTTATTGTTACTAGCTTATTAGATGTATGATGGCAGAGTAAGGAGTAATTTTGCTCTTGAGACGCATCTTAACTTGCATTTCATAGTATGTCTTAAATTATTTTGATCTTGCATATAAAAAAAAATTCATTTTGATCTTTTCAATTAATTTTGATGCAAGCATGTGTTGGATCTGAGCTTGATTGATAATAAAATATGCAAAACAGTTTATAGTTGAATCATTTTCATGATATACATGTGTAGATGATTGTGGATATTAGGAAGAAAGCATGGTTGAATTGAGTGAATGTTCCATACCTTTGTGAGTTTTGGGCTTTTCCAAGTTTGATACTTACACTTGGTTTATTTTCTTTCATGAGTGATGTCAATTATGAATTTATTTTCTAGAACTTGCATTGAATCGATTTGAGATTACATTGGTCTGTATGTTGCATGAAAATGACAGAGGTATTTTTTTCTTGACTTAGCTGCTTTGGCCAAATAAACCTACTTTGCATTTATCCCATTATTAACTCCCTCTGAGCCCATTTGCCCATTCTTTGTTCTTAGCTCATTACAAGCTTTGAGTGAAAAACCATGTTTTACCTTACCTTAAGGAATAGGAGAGCATTGATTTTCTTATTGGAGGAGTTCTTTTGCTTGCAATGATTTAAGTGTGGGGGAATTGGTGTGCTGATGCGAAATACTTGGTACAAAAAAAAAACAAAAAAAAGGGAAAAAAAGGAAAGAAAAAGAAAAGAATAGAAAAAGGAAGGAATGGGTGAAGAGAATGAGCATTTTATAGTTTTGGGTAAAATTTTATGCTTTCTACTTGAGTTGCTCCCCAATGCTCTTTTATTCTCTTTGGTTTTAACCTCTATTATCCATATTGTTCCCTTCCTTCACCTTATAAGTTCCATTACAACCTTTTTGAAAGACCTCTTGATTTTTGCAATTTATTTGATCTAAGTAGTGGAGAATTGATGTATATGCAAGCCTATGGTAAAATACTTTCATAATTTGACTGAGTTGAGCATAAACAGTTAACCTAAACACCTTGTGTGATTTGAGTGTCACTTGTGAGGAATTTTACTCAATTTGAACATGCCTATTTCTGATTAAAGCATGATTATGCTATACTTTATTCTCAATTGGTTTGATTCAACTATTCTTTGTTAAGCATACTTAACTTATTAATTATGGTTTATATTTGATACAATGCTTGTATTTAAAAATTAGTTAAATTGATTAAATAAAGTATTACATGTTTGTGGGTATCATCCTGGTAAACCCTCACGAGACTATAACTCGTCCACTAGGGACACCTAGGGGTTTAAAGGCTTGTGGCACATGCTAAGTGCCATCGTGTTTTCCTACGAAAGTGGATTATATTAGGTATAATCAGTTTTTGTGCTTTTAGTTTAATAATATGATGTTTATTGTTTTTCTTTAGTTTTGTTCTTATGTGTTTTGCCCAGGAGTGCAAAAGCTTAAGTGAGGGGAAATTTGATCAATCAATTTGAGACACTTATATTAGCTTTGTATTAGGCTTTATTAGATGTTTATTGTGCCCAATATTAGTATTTTAGATGAGTTTAATGTTGTTGGGCTTCATTGGGCTTTAATGCAAATATTGAATAATTTTTGGATTTTGATGCATTTTGACCTTTCTTCCTTGGTTAGGCCATAACTTGGGACTCAGTGATCCATTTGAGGTGATCTTAGTGTCTTTGGAAAGCTAAGACAAAGCTCTACAAGTTTCATGAAGAACTCAAGAGCTGGATTGGACTTCTAAGGGTCCAAAATATCCCTGCAATGCAGAGTGGGTTTGCTGTCATGAAAATCTGGGCAGTGTGCACATATTGGACTACATAGTGAGCTATAGGCCTCCTCTTGGATTGAAACTTGGCCATTGGAAAGATAAGACCCATATCTCCAACTTCACTGAGACCATTTAGTCAATATATGTCGTTTTAGATGTGATTATGAAGCTACAAGTTGGTTTGAATTTGTAAACACGTTCTCCCAACCTAACTTAAGGAAGGTGCAGTGTTTTTGGCATATCTAGAGTTCTAAAAGTCCAAATGGCATGATTCCAATTGCAAAATTTCAAGGAGACAACTGGCTACAACTTTCATGAGACCTCTAAGCCAAAAATACACCGTCTAGGTCATGAAAATCAAGCCAAAAGTCGGATAAGAGTTGCTGACTAAAAGCCACCAACCATACACCAACCCACCTACCACGCACCAACCCACCAACCATGCATCAAGCTTCCATATTTGACAATTTTCATATTTTTACAGTTTGTATTCTGATTATTTACATGTACAAATTGGCTTCTAGGATTAGTATAAATAGAGTCAATCTCTTTGTATTATGATCATTTAATTTTAAGTAAGTTTGAAGAAAGTTTGAGTATTTGTGAGAGTTTTCTTTCTCTTCTTCTCCATTCTCTTTACAATTTCATTTTTGTTCTTTTATATCTGAGTTCTTCCTTGCCATCCATGGAATGCTAGGCTCTCATAATCAATCCAAGGGATTAGCCATCTTGATGTTTAATTTGGAGATCTTGTTTCGCTTGTTCATATTGCTTAATTGTTATTCAAGTTTCTTTTCTTCCTCTTTTGATTTTTATCTAGATTAAATTGCTTAATTTGATTTAGATGTTGATGTGATAATAGCTTCATTATCATGTATTCAAAGAGGATCACAAAGATTAAATAATATATTAAAGCTTTTTGATAGATTGTTTAGCTTGGTTAAATTCTAGATCTTAAGTTAATCTATGTTGGATGGTGCTTACTTTATCTAACCTTGGTTAATCAAATCCTAGATGCTTATCTAGTAGAGAATTCTTGGATCATGTTAAGGCTTCTTGATGTGATCTAAGGCCAAGAACATGGTTAGCAATTAAGTGAATTCTTATGATTAATGATGAGTTAAACTCAAGATCGGTAAATTTCCTTGGATTGGTTGTTTCTTTAGATTTGTTTACAACTTTAAGTCTCATACTTTTATTAATCTTGTTAATCAACAACAAAACCCCCATTTTCTAATTATCTTGATCTAATTAAATCTTTGTTTTTGGATCCTTGAGAGATGATTCGGTTCATTCTCTATACTACAAATTAGTTTGTGAACCGGTTATTTTTATTATTTGATAGGTCTCGACAACCTTTTGTCATATCTCTAAGTTGGTCAAGCAAATCATCTATCCTAGGTAATGGGTACCTATTCTTTATGGTAATCTTATTCACTGCCTGTAATCCACACACAATCTCATACTACCATCCTTCTTTTTCACCAGCAACACCGGTGCTCCCCACGGAGACACACTGGGTCTAATGAATCCTCTTTCAAGTAATTCCTCTACTTGTTTCTTAAGTTCTCCTAGTTCCAAGGGTGACATTCTATAAGGTGCTATAGAAACGGGTCCGGCTCCAGGTACTAAGTCTATAACAAACTCTACTTCTCTATCAGGTGGTAAACTAGGAATCTCCTTAGGAAACACATCCATAAACTCACTCACTATTGGCAATCCGAACAATTATGACTGAACCTCTAAGTCTAAAGAAAATAGTACCATGTATACTTGACTCCCATCTTCTAACACTTTGTGTAACATGGAAATTTCAGGAATCAAAGTATGATTTATAACAGGAGGAATAATGATAGTCTTATTACAACAATCTAACAACACTTGGTTGGTTGTAAGCCAATCCATACCCAAGATAACATCTAACCCTCTCAAAGGTAAACAAATCAAATCAACAACAAAGGTTCGGTCCTGGAATACAAATGTGCAGTTTATGCAAATACGGGTTGTAAGAATGTTATCCTTAGCAGGAGTAGTCACTGACAACGTATAAGGTAAGGAAGTAGTGGTCAGGCTCAAGGACTTCACACATGCATCAAAAATGAATGAATGGGTTGCCCCAAAGTCAAACAGTACAATTAAGTTCTGACCATTCAGTAAGCACATACCTTGGATCAAATCATCCCATGTGCTTCTGCCCCACTGAGGGTATACACTCGCCCCTGGGTTGGTGTTCTAGGGGTAAGAGCTGGTGCCTTAGAAGTCTGTGGGCAATCTCGAGAAGTGTGCCCCTTCTGCTGGCACTTGAAGCAAATCACTATCCGCTGTGGGCAGTATTTTGCAATGTGTCCCTTCTGGCCACAAACAGAACACACACCAGTAATTGTCCGACAAGTACCCTGATGCTGTTTCCCACATGTCTTACATGGTTCCACCTTAGCCTTCTTAGTACTCCGTATAGGCTGGATAACTTCTGCCTTTCTCTTCCCAGTTCCCTGACTGCTTTCAGCAACAGGAGTGATGCACTCTTCCATAGTCAAACACTTCTCAACCAAAGAAGCAAAATCCTTGATCTCAAAGCCAGCAACAGCCTTTCTCAGCTCAAACTCAAGTCCCCTCTCGAATTGAATGGACTTCCAATTCTCATTGGGCCCATTCTGTAGGTAACTAGAGTATTTAGACAATTCATCAAATTTAGCTACATACTGACCAACTGTGAGATCTCCCTGTCTCAAATGCATAAACTCTTGTTCCTTCTAGATTCTGACATTAGCGGGGAATTACTTACGTAGAAATGCCATCTTAAATGTCTCCCAAGTGATGGGATCCTCCCTAACAAGTAGTTCAGGATGAGTAGCCTCCCACCAATGTTCGGCCTCATCTTCCAATTTGTAAGCAGCAAAGTTGACTTTCTACTCCTCAGTACACTGCATGGCCTTAAAAATCTTCTCAAGGTGTTTCACCCACCTTTCAGTAGCCACAGGATCATATTTCCCATGGAAAGATGGGGGATCCCTCTTGTAGAACTCCGTCAGTCCCATCTGCTGAGGAACGACAAGTCCCGCAAGAGGAGCACCATCCTACAGGGGTCCAGGCATACGGTCTATGGCTTGGGCCAGATGTGCAAGCATAGCCACCAGACCCTCGCCCTCACCAGCAGTAGCAGTGGGTTGACCTCGGCCTCCGCCTCCACTACGGGTTCGCCCTAGTCCGCTCATAACTTTGTATACAGCACAGAAAACATGGGGTTGATCAGTCCCAATTCCCCATATGCAATATATCGAAGTATATGAAAAGCTATAGGCATACATCCTAAGTGCTCAGTATGACTCTAGACCCATATTTCGCAGTCCTATACGAAGAACTGCTCTGATACCACTTGTAACAGCCCGTGCTCTAGATTTGACGACTTTCCCCACACACCAACACGAGTCTTTCAGTGTGCTTATGTCCTCACTCACACGCACCCTGAGAACTTCCCAGGGGGTCACCCATCCCAGAATTGCTCTAGGCCAAGCATGCTTAACCTTGGAGTTTCTAAGTTATGGGCTCCTGAAAAGAAGATGCATCTTGTTGATATAGGTAGTACCTATCAAATCCTATATGAGCTTCCTTAATTGCACAGTCCCATACCTGCACAATCTCAGAATTCCCCTTTTTTTCTAGTGTGGGCTCGGTTCATTCACGTCTCCCTCCGCCTAGAAGCCTACCAGGAGCCTCTCATTGTCCGTGCCTCTTTGCACCGGCAATCACTCCCCGCCCTCTTCAGCCTCGGATATTACATGCCCACCAGAAGAAGAGGGGAATTCCAAGATTGTGCAAGTATGAGACTGTGCAATTAAGGAAGCTCATATAGGATTTGATAGGTACTATCTATATCAACAAGATGCATCTTCTTTTCGGGAGCCCATAACTTAGAAACTCCAAGGTTAAGCATACTTGGCCTGGAGCAATTCTGGGATGGGTGACCCCCTGGGAAGTTCTTAGGGTGTGTGTGAGTGAGGACATAAGCATGCTGAAAGACTTGTGTTGGTGTGTGGAGACAGTCGTCAAATCTGGAGCACGGGCTATTACAACTTTCATGAAGAACTCTAAGCCCAAATGCACCATGTAGGTCATGAAAATCAAGTTGGAATTCAGATAAGAGTTGCTGACTTGAAGCCACCTACCATGCACCAACCCACCAACCATGCATCAAGCTTCCATATTTGACAATTTTCATATTTTTACAACTTGTATTCAGATTATTTTCAATTACAAATTGGCTTCAAGGATTAGTATAAATAGAGCCAATCTCTTTGTATTAGACATTATTCAATTTGAAGTAAGTTTGAAGAAAGTTTGAGTATTTGTGAGAGTTTTCTTTCTCTTCTTCTCCATTCTCTTTACAATTTCGTTTGTGTTCTTTTATTTCTAAGTTCTTCCTTCCCATCCATGGAATGCTAGGCTCTTATAATCAATCCAAGGTATTAGCCATCTTGATGTTTAATTTGGAGATCTTGTTTCGCTTGTTCATATTGCTTAATTGTTATTCAAGTTTCTCTTCTTCCTCTTTTGATTTTTATATAGATAAAATTGCTTAATTTGATTTAGATGTTGATGTGATAATAGCTTTATTATCATGTATTCAAAGAGGATCACAAAGACTAAACAATATATTAAAGCTTTTTGATGGATTGTTTAGCTTGGTTAAATTCTGGATCTTAAGTTAATCTATGTTGGATGGTGCTTACTTTGTCTAACCTTGGTTAATCAAATCCTAGATGCTTATCTAGTAGAGGATTCTTCGATCATGTTAAGGCTTCTTGATGTGATCTAAGGCCAAGAACATAGATAGCAATTAAGTGGATTCCTTGTGATCAATGATGGATTAAACTCAAGATCGGTAAATTTCCTTGGATTGGTTGTTTCTTTATATTTGTTTACAACATTAAGTCTTGTACTTCTTTTCAATCTTATTAATCAACAACAAAACCCCCTTTCTAATTATCTTGATCTGATTAAATCTTTGTTTTTCTGGATCCTTGAGAGATGATTCGGTTCATGCTTTACACTACAAATTAGTTTGTAAACTGGTAATTTATATTATTTTGACGGGTGTCGACAACCTCTTGGCAAGTTTGGCGCCATTGTCGGGGATCCAAGGCAACTATTTGATCATTTCAAGACCCCATCTAACTCTAACAATTGTGTTTGTTTTGTTTTTGAAGCTTTTTCAAGTGGAATTCGGCTGAAATTTGGTAAAAGACATTGTGTCAAGAATTTCGGTTCGGTAAAGTATCTCTGATTGACCTGAATTTTGATACACTAATGGAAAATATTATTTTGAGAAAGGCTCACTACTTATAGTTATGTCACCCTTATTTTAGCCAAATTTAATCGTTTAGACCACTTTTTCAATTTTTTAAGATTTTTTATTATTCTGTTGGATATCATTTTTGTGTAGATTTTACCCTGTGGTGGTTCCATAATTTTTAAAATTCATTTGATACTGTTTTTATTTTTGTTTAATTTTTGGAGTATTTGTTTTAGGAATTTTTAGTGTTTTAGTTGTTATTTCTTTTCTAATACCTTCTTATGAACTGCATGCTGTATGACTAGGTCTGATCTTGGTACATTGCATTCATTTGATCTTGAAAATGATAGAACATTTCATACACTTCATAGAATTCATTGGTGTAAGACCTATTATTGATTTTGTTATTTACCAAGTCATAGGTCTTACGTGGAATATATATTCTTGTATTATATAGAATATTTGGCAGCGTTTCATTTGTTTCTTGATCGTTACCACACGACATAAACATAAGCAGCGGATTCCAATAATCATTTCAAACCAACCAGAGTACGTATATTATATATATACACATACACATATATCATCCAAAGATCTCAGATCTCATCCGAAATATTATCAGAGTACGCAAATTTATACAAGTATATTCTAGACACTATCCTAACTGAGCACACTAAATATATACAGAACTGAGGACATCAATAGTAGTATCCAGTTCCCTGTCATATCTACATCAGAGTAATATAACACACATCCTATTATAGTTACATCACGGAGCATAACTCCACCAAAATACAAGTCTTAAAATATAATCAATCACTAAAAGTGACAAGCAACTGAATCCTCCGTACTTAACCCGTAGAGGGTTTGGGGTGTTCCTGCGAATCTGAGAAAGAGGTGGTGAGAACAACTTCCCAATGAATGTGAAATAAACTTGCAGATAAGGTATGCATGTAAGTGGAGAGCAAGCATAACACAATTGAATATATAACAAGTAATACTAACCAACATATGCAATGAATGAATGAACATGATGTTCACACCTTTTATTCACACTTTTTCTTTCTCCACTCCTCTTGTTGTGCACTAAACCTTTCGGTTAGGCCTTTGCAATTATGCATATGCAATGTTTTATGCCATTCCGTTTCCTTCTAGCTCCGTAAGCTAGGCACCCCTCATGTTTTGTACGCTAACCCCTTCCGGTTAGGCCACCTCACTATGCAATGCAATTAATTATGCCATTCGATTTCCATCTAGCTCCGTAAGCTAGGCACCCCTCATATTTTGTACACTAACCCTTTCTGGTTAGGTCATCTCACTATGCAATGCAATGTTCTCATATTCATATCATGCTCCATTCATAATATCTGAATAACATCACATGTAATCAATTCAAATATATACAACACAACCATTATGCTCAACTCTAGCAAGCATTCTCACTTCGTTACACATCTCATCATAGTACTAGGTCATCCTTAATCCCAAACATAGCATATGGTATCAAGACACTAGACATATGCACCACAACAACACAAACAGAGTCAACCACGGCCAGGGTGTGGTGGTAACCACGGCCACAGTTCAGGAAAACAGAAATCAATAAAATAGAAACAGAGACAACCACGGCCAGACCGTGGTGGACACCACGGCCGTGGTTTGGTGTCAGAGCACGATCCCTAATTCCAGAGTCAACCACGACCAAGCTATGGTGGAGGCCACGCCCGTGGTTTGGATTTCCAGAGCCAACCACGGCTAGCCCGTGTGGGGGCCACCCCCGTGGTCTAGAATTTCGTACATGAACCAACGTTCCAGAGACAACCACGGCCAGCTCGTGTGGGGGCCACCCCCGTGGTCTGGAATTTCGTACACGAACCAACGTTCCAGAGACAACCACGGCCATCCCGTGGTGGGGGCCACGCCCGTGGTCTAGAATCTCGGCAACAATAGTGCCACGCCCAACCACAACCCTAAAACCTAAGTTTCCCCTTTGAATCGTTTCCTTAAATCCATCAAAATATACCAACCATATCACCCTTTTACATATATCCAAATCCTTAGAAACATGAAACAAACATCATCCAACCTCAAGCTTAAGTGGAAACCCTAAATTCAAGCTTAATCATACATATTATACTTAAACTCTAAGAACATCATACAATATCACAAGTTAACCCACACTCGCCTTAAGGTGCTCCAAACTTGATTCCAAGATTGTATTTGTAGTCAAGGCAACCTTCCCTTCAACTTTCTTCAAAATACTCAATCATAACAATCAACTTTAGAAATGGGTGTTCTTGATTCTTAGAGATGAAAATGAGTTTTCCAAGAAACTAATACCATAGGATTGAAGAAGAGATCATAGTGATCAATAACCATCAATAACCTAAGCCAAAAGATGAGTAAAAATACTTACTTTTGGACTTTGAACTCTTGAACAAGCTTTGGCTATGGAAAACTTAGCATATTTGGAGAAAATGAGCTCTTTGGCTCTCCCTAGGCTGGCCGGTCCCCTTAAGCAAGAGGGATGGGAGTTGAATTGTCTATTTTGCCCCTCGCTCAAAGGAAGAATCACTAATTTGCTATTGAGGGTGTAAAAAGACTAAAATACCCTTGTGATTTTTAAAAATTCCCAATAGGTCCTGAAGAAAATAAATTTACCAGTAGGTCCTATCTTAGCCAGAGAAAATATAAGAGTTTAGATTTCGCCTATTCCTTCCTTAGGTTCTACCGAGTTCACCAGTATAACCAGAATCTCATATTAATTACTCTAACTCAATCTATCACAATTTCTGTAACAGAATATACAACATATTCAGAGATTTTAGCTAAGTCATAATATATGAAATTTAGGGGTGTTACATTCGCCCCCCTTAAAAGAATTTTGCCCACAAAATTTAGTTAAAGATATATGACAAGAGGTAGTCGAGACCTATCAAATAATAAAATAACCGATTCACAAACTAATTTGTAGTATAGAGAATGAACTGAATCGTCTCTCAAGAATCCAAAACAAATATTTAATTGGATCAAGATAATTAGAAAAGGGGGGTTTTGTTGTTGATTAACAAGATTAATAAAAGTATGAGACTTAAAGTTGTAAACAAATCTAAAGAAACAACCAATCCAAGGAAATTTACCGATCTTGAGTTTAACTCATCATTGATCACAAGGAATTCACTTAATTGCTAACCATGTTCTTGGCCTTAGATCACATCAAGAAGCCTTAACATGATCCAAGAATTCTCTACTAGATAAGCATCTAGGATTTGATTAACCAAGGTTAGATAAAGTAAGCACCATCCAACATAGATTAACTTAAGATCTAGAATTTAACCAAGCTAAACAATATATCAAAAAGCTTTAATATATTGTTTAATCTTTGTGATCCTCTTTGAATACATGATAATAAAGCTATTATCACATCAACATCTAAATCAAATTAAGCAATTTAATCTAGATAAAAATCAAAAGAGGAAGAAGAGAAACTTGAATAACAATTAAGCAATATGAACAAGCAAAACAAGATCTCCAAATTAAACATCAAGATGACTAATCCCTTGGATTGATTATGAGAGCCTAGCCTTCCATGGATGGTAACGAAGAACTCAGAAATAAAAGAACAAAAACGAAATTGTAAAGAGAATGGAGAAGAAGAGAAAGAAAACTCTCACAAATACTCAAACTTTCTTCAAACTTACTTAAAATTGAATGATGATAATACAAAGAGGTTGGGTCTATTTATACTAATCCTAGAAGCCAATTTGTACATGTACATAATCTGAATACAAGCTATAAAATTATGAAAATTGTCAAAAATGGAAGCTTGATGCATGGTTGGTGGGTTGGTGCATGGTAGGTGGGTTGGTGTATGGTTGGTGGCTTTTAGTCAACAACTCTTATCCAACTTCTAGCTTCATTTTCATCACCTAGACGGTGCATTTTGGCTTTGAGGACTCATGAAAGTTGTAGCCAGTTGTCTCCTTGAAATTTTTCAATTTGAGTCATGCCATTTGGACGTTTAGAACTCCAGATATGCCAAAAACACTGAACCTACCTCATGTTAGGTTGGTAGAACGTGTTTCCAAATTCAAACCAACTTGTAGCTTCATTATCATGCCTAAAACGACATCTATTGACTAAATGGTCTGCAGTGAAGTTGGAGATATGGGTCTTATCTTTCCAATGGCTAAGTTCCAGCCCAAGACGAGGCCTATAACTCACTATGTAGTCCAATATGTACACACTGCCCAAATTTTCATGACAGCAAACCCACTCTGCATTGCAAGGATATTGTGGACCCTTAGAAGTCCGATCCAGCTCTTAAGTTCTTCATGAAACTTGTCGAGAATTGTCTTAGCTTTCCAAAGACACCAAGATCACCTCAAATGGATCACCGAGTCCCAAGTTATGGCCTAACCAAGGAAGAAATGTCAAAATGCATCAAAATCCGAAAATTATTCAATATTTGCATTAAAGCCCAATGAAGCCCAACAACATTAAACTCATCTAAAATACTAATATTGGGCACAATAAACATCTAATAAAGCCTAATACAAAGCTAACATAAGTGTCTCAAATTGATTGATCAAATTCCCCCACACTTAAGCTTTTGCACTCCTGGGCAAAACACATAAGAACAAGACTAAAGAAAAACAAGAAACATCATATTATTAAACTAAAAACATAAAACTGATTATACCTAATCTAATCCATTTTCGTAGGAAAACACGATGCCACTTAGCATGTGCCACAAGCCTTTAAACCCCTAGGTGTCCCCAGTGGACGAGTTATAGTCTCATGAGGGTTTACCAGGATGATACCCACAAACATGTAATATTTTATTTAATCAATTCAACTAATTTTTAAATACAAGCATTGTATCAAATATAAACCATAATTAATAAGTCAAGTATGCTTAACAAAGAATAGTTGAATCAAACCAATTGAGAATAAAGTATAGCATAATCATGCTTTAATCAGAAATAGGCATGTTCAAATTGAGTAGAATTCCTCACAATTGATACTCAAATCACACAAGGTGTTTAGGTTAACTGTTTGCGCTCAATTCGGTCAAATTATGAAGGTATTTTACCATAGGCTTGCATATACATCAATTCTCCACTACTTTGATCAAATATATTGCAAAAATCAAGAGGTCTTTCAAAAAGGTTGTAATGGAACTTATAAGGTGAAGGAAGGAAACAATATGGATAATAGCAGGTTAAAACCAAAGAGAATAAAAGAGCATTGAGGAGTAACTCAAGTAGAAAGAATAAAATTTTTATCCAAAGCCATAAAATGCTCATTCTCTTCACACATTCCTTCCTTTTTCTATTCTTTATTTTTCTTTCTTTTTTTCTCTTTTTTTTGTTTTTTTGTTTTTGTTTTTTTTTGTTTTTTTGTACCAAGCATTTCGTATCAGCACACCAATTCCCCCATACTTAAATCATTGCAAGTAAAAGAACTCCTCCAATAAGAAAATCAATGCTCTCCCATTCCCTAAGGTAAGGTAAAACATGGTTTTTCACTCAAAGCTTGTAATGAGCTAAGAACAAAGAATAGGCAAATAGGCTAAGAGGGAGTTAATATTTGGATAAATGCAAGGTAGGTTTATTTGGCCAAAGTAGCTAAGTCAAGAAAAAATGCCTCTGTCATTTTTATGCAACATACAGACCAATGTAATCTCAAATCGATTCAATGCAAGTTCTAGAAAATAAATTCATAATTGACATCACTCATGAAAGAAAATAAACCAAGTATAAGTATCAAACTTGGAAAAGCCCAAAACTCACAAAGGTATGGAACATTCACTCAATTCAACCATGCCTTCTTCCTAATATCCACAATCATATACACATGTATATCATGAAAATGATTCAACTATAAACTATTTTGCATACTTTTATCATCAATTAAGCTCAGATTCAGCACATGCTTGTATCAAAATCAATTGAAAAGATCAAAATTGTGTGTGTGTGTGTGTGTGTGTGTGTGTGTTTTTTTAAATATACAAGAACAAAGATGATTTAAGACCTATTATGAAATGCAAGTTAAGATGCGTCTCAAGAGCAAAACTACTCTTTACTCTGCCATTATACATCTAATAAGTTAGTAACAATAAAGATTAGCTTGTTAGTTTTTTTATTTTTATTAACTAAACTATGTACATGGTAATGTCAACTATCCCTCCCCCCAACTAATTAAAGACATTGTCCCCAATGTCAAAATAAAGATAGTTAGAGTGTAGAAGGTCTTACCAGAAAACTGCAAATCGGGCCTGAAATAAGAAAAATTACGAAAAAAAAACTAAAACCATAAAGAGAAAACAAAAATTCACAAGGACAAAGTCAAATCAAGTTTTTGCTTCTTGCTACTACTGCCTTGTTCCCAATTCAGTAGAGCCATTGCTGGATCACGTTGCGGTACAAATGCATGTAGTTGATCGAGCAATTGTTCAGGAGTTGCAGCAGTGACAAGAATTTGTCGTGTCGCTTGTGAAATATGCAGGAAGGACACCAGCAACCAAAAAATTAACCATATCTGCAAACCAAGGGGAGGTGTTCTTACCTTGTAGCTGCAGAAGCTGCTCATCTGAGAAGGAGTCCTATACAGGGAAGGGATCTGAAGCCCTTTCAATGCGGCCCAAGTGATCTGCCACTAGATTTTCTGCTCCACTCTTGTCACGGATCTCTATATGAAACTCTTGGAGCAGTAGCATCCACCTTATTAGTTGAGGCTTTGCCTCTAGCTTCTTCAAAAGAAACTTAAGAGCTGCATGATCAGTAAACACAACAACCTTAGAGCCAAGCAAATATGATCTAAACTTATCCAAAGCAAAAACAATGGCTAAAAGCTCATTTTCAGTTGTGGTATAGTTGGCCTTAGCAGCATCCAGAGTTCTGGAAGCATGGTATATCACATGAGAAGCTCTCCCCACTCTTTGTGCCAAGACTGCTCCTACTGCATAGTTAGAAGCATCACACATTAACTCAAATGGCAATGTCCAAATGTGGGTCGGATGATAGGGGTACTGGTCAAGGCCAGCTTCAAGTGGTTGAAAGCTGCCTTTCACTTGTCATCAAAATTGAACTCCACATCTTTCTGCAGTAAGTGGGAAAGTGGAAGAGCAATCTTGCTTAAGTCGGCAATGAAGCGCCTGTAGAAACCTGCATGACCAAGAAAAGAACACACTTCCCGCATGCATGTGGGGTAAGATAAACAAGTAATTACATCAATCTTGGCAGGATCTACCTCAATGCCCTTACTGGATACTACATGGCCTAAAACTATACCCTGTTCTACCATAAAATGGCATTTCTCAAAAATTAGCACAAGGTTAGTCTCAATGCATCTATGCAGCACCCTAGATAAGCTAGCTAAACATGAATCAAAAGAAGAACCATAAACAGTGAAGTCATCCATAAACACCTCCATGCACTCCTCTAAGAAATCAGAAAATATGCTCACCATGCACCGTTGGAAGGTACCAGGGGCATTGCAGAGGCTGAAGGGCATCTGTCTGTAAGCAAAGGTGCCGAAGGGACATGTAAATGTGATCTTCTCTTGATCCTCTGGTGCAATGTGGATCTAGAAGTATCCAGTGTAGCCATCCAAAAAGCAATAATGGGACTTACCAGCTAACCGTTCCAACATTTGATCAATGAACAGAAGGGGGTAATGATCCTTCCGAGTGGCTTGGTTGAGACGTCTGTAGTCAATGCAAACTCTCCAAATTGCTCGCACTCGGGTTGGAATGAGCTCATTCTTCTGGTTGGCCACAACAGTCACTCCGGATTTCTTTGGAACTACTTGCACTGGGCTCACCCACTTGCTGTCAGAGATGGGATAGATAATGCCAGCCTGCAGTAGCTTGGTCACCTCTTTTTTCACCACATCTAGGATGAGAGGATTCAGTCTCCTCTGGGGTTGTCTCACTGGTTTAGTTTCCTCCTCAAGTAATATCCTGTGCATGCATGTGGAGGGGTTGATATCTGCAAGTGTCTGATCAATCAATTTGAGACACTTATGTTAGCTTTGTATTAGGCATTATTAGATGTTTATTGTGCCCAATATTAGTACTTTAGATGAGTTTAATGTTGTTGGGCTTCATTGGGCTTTAATGCAAATATTGAATAATTTTCGGATTTTGATGCATTTGGACCTTTCTTCCTTGGTTAGGTCATAACTTGGGACTCGATGATCCAATTGAGGTGATCTTGGTGTCTTTGGAAAGCTAAGACAATGCTCTACAAGTTTCATGAAGAACTCAAGAGCTGGATCGGAATGCTAAGGGTCCAAAATATCCCTGCAATGCAGAGTGGGTTTGCTGTCACGGAACCATCTGGGCAGTATGCACATATTGGACTATATAGTGGGTTATAGGCCTCCTCTTGGGCTGAAACTTGGTCACTTGAAAGATAAGACCCATATCTCCAACTTCAATGAAGACCATTTTGTCAATAGATGTCTTTTTAGGCATGCTTCAGAAGCTACAAGTTGGTCTGAATTTGGAAACACGTTCTTCCAACCTAACTTGAGGTAGGTGAAGTGTTTTTGGCATTTCTGGAGTTCTAAAAGTCCAAATGACATGATTCAAATTGGAGATTTTCAAGGAGACAACTGGCTACAACTTTGATGAAGACATCTAAGCCAAAATGCACCGTCTAGGTGATGAATTTGAAGCCAGAAGTCGGATAAGAGTTGTTGACTAAAAGCCACCAACCATACACCAACCCACCTACCATGCACCAACCCACCAACCATGCATCAAGCTTCCATTTTTGACAAATTTCAGATTCTTATAGCTTGTATTCAGATTATGTACATGTACAAATTGGCTTCTAAGATTAGTATAAATAGACCCAACCTCTTTGTATTAGATGGATTCAATTTTAAGTAAGTTTCAAGAAAGTTTGAGTATTTGTTAGAGTTTTCTTTCTCTTCTTCTCCATTTTCTTTAGAATTTCGTTTTTGTTCTTTTATTTATGAGTTCTTCCTTCCCATCCATGGAAGGCTAGGCTCTCATAATCAATCCAAGGGATTAGCCATCTTGATGTTTAATTTGGAGATCTTGTTTTACTTGTTCGTATTGCTTAATTGTTATTCAAGTTTCTCTTCTTCCTCTTTTAATTTTGATCTAGATTGAATTGCTTAATTTGATTTGGATGTTTATGTGATAATAGCTTTATTATCATGTATTCAAGAGGATCACATAGAATAAACAATTTATTAAAGCTTTTTGATGGATTGTTTAGCTTGGTTAAATTCTTGATCTTAAGTTAATCTATGTTTGGATGGTGCTTACTTTATCTAACCTTGGTTAATTAAATCCTAGATGCTTATCTAGTAGAGGATTCTTGGATCATGTTGAGGCATCTTGATATGATCTAAGGCCAAGAACATGGTTAGCGATTAAGTGAATTCCTTGTGATCAATGATGGATTAAACTGAAGATCGGTAAATTTCCTTGGATTGGTTGTTTCTTTAGATTTGTTTTCAACTTTAAGTCTTGTATTTTTATCAATATTGTTAATCAACAACAAAACCCCCCATTTCAATTATCTTGATATGATTAAATCTTTGTTCTTTTTGGATCCTTGAGAGACGATTCGGTTCATGCTCTATACTACAAATTATTTTGTGAACCGGTAAATTTTATTATTTGACGGGGTCTCGACAACCTCTTGTCAAATTTGGCGCCGTTGCCGGGGATCCAAAGGCAACTATTTGATCATTTCATCTAACTCTAACAATTGTGTTTGTTTTGTTTTTGAAGCATTTTCAAGTGGAATTCGGCTAAAATTGGGTAAAGGGCATTGTGTTAAGAATTTCGGTTCGGTAACGTATCTCTGATTGACCTGAATTTTGGTACTCTAATGAAAATCGTTATTTTGAGAAAGGCTCACTATTTATAGTGAGGTCACCCTTATTTTAGCCAAATTCCATCGTTTAGACCATTTTTTCAATTTTTTAAGATTTTTTATTATTCTGTTAGATAGAATTTTTGTGTAGATTTCACTCTGTGGTAGTCCCATAATTTTTAAAAATCTGTAGATGTGTTTTCTGTAATTATTTTGTGTGTATATTTAGACTTGTTTTTGTGATTTTGTGTTTTTGTGTTTGATCTCTAATCTGATCGAGCATAAACTTGATGAGTAGCTTATACGGTGGGGCGGTTAGCGGTGGAACAACATCACTTACATGCTAAAGAACTGCAAGATTTTGTAGTATATCTTTGTAGTTCTTATCATCCCACATATGCTTGCACCACACTACAATATGATGGTTATGTATTTCATGACCATTGTTGATACAACGGGTGTATTTCTTGGTGAACCACAATACCAACGACTTGGATATGATCCTTATTCTACCACATATAACCATGATTGGGAGATCATCCTTGGTTCGAACCTTATGTTGAACCAATCGAGTCTATACCAACGACTTATGCAAGAAGACAAGCCCAATAGGCATGGAATCGAGCCTACACTAGAGGATTTGGTGAAACAATTTGCTCGAGAACAACATCCAATTCCAGCAGAGAGCAGAAGCTATAGTACAAAACGTGAAGACCCAAGTTGGTCAGCTTACATCTTCATTGAGTCGGTTGAGCAAGCAACGTCTGCAAATGCGATTACGCAAAACATGAGATCATTGATGAGAAAAAACCAATTGATGATTTGTGTGATGAATTTGCTAGTTTCTTGATTTTGATGATTACATTTTGTTATCGGTTGTGATGGTGATATGTTGTGTAATGCATGTCTTGAGATTCTTTGCCTTTTTGAGACATGATGAATCTTTTTCGACAAATTATGCGACAACTCAATGCAGAAGTAGTGAAGCCACCAAAATTTGAGTCCATTGTGGCTAAAAACCTCCTTACTTGCGATGAGGAGGAGAGGTTGCTACCCATTTTGAGGGAGAATCTAAGAGCATGCACACTTGCGGACATTCCAAGCATTAGCCATTCCATTTGCATGCGTAGGATTTTACTTGAAGATGGAGCTAAACCCGGTAAAGCAACCTCGGAAGATATCGAACCTCTGATTCTGGATGTGGTGATCCATTACATCGGCTTTATGGTGTGGGCCTTTGGAATTTTGCTTCTTCTCGCTATCCATAGGAGTTTTCTTTCCACACTTTTATTTCATTTTTTAAGTTTGTTGTTTTCTTTTTGTTTTTTCTTTGTTTTACTATTGTTTTTAATATTGTTTGTTTTATTTATTGTTACAATTTACTCTTTTCCTGTTGTTGTTTTCATTGTTTGTGTTGTCTGTTTCTATTTAACATACATTTCTTTGTCTTTGCTGATGTTTGTCTTTTATTACTTTTTTTGTTTTGTCTGCTGGTTTTTATTTTCTGTTTTCAATATAAATCTTTGTTTAAAAAAAAAAAAAGCCACGTTTAAGGTCAATGGCCATAAATTGAATCATTATTGGGGAGGACCCATGGATCGTGCAAAATCTTCAATCACGCTGGCTAAAGACATTAAAAGTAGCGCTTTCTAACTTTTTCATTTTTTCAAACTTTGACTTATTTGCATTCACAGGAATCAAGACAGAAAATCGGTGTCGAGCAAGAAAATCTATCAGAGTTTGATTTTTTCTGTCTTAATTTTGTTTGTTTTTCTTTGACAAATGATTTTTCACCGGTTAAATGGCGGATAACGGTACTCCGTGAAAATCTTTTTCGGTCCCTTCAGTTACCCACAAATACTGAAATCTGTATATAATTTTACTCAATTTTTTTTTCTCTCTTTCTTCTTTCTTTCGAAATGGATAATCAGCTTTTTAACCTCCGCAAGCAATTCCCTTCTCTCCCTCAAAATGCTTTAACTAACATTTATTGTGCAAGGTTTGAGAGATTAAGGATGCTTATGCACAAAGGCATCCTATGGATATACTGTTTGGTTGATCGAAGCAAAGGTCAGGCTTCGGTGAATTTTACGACGCTCTTGTTTCATATATGTCGTGCTAGGCAAAAGTTCATATGCAAAGAAAAGAAGAGCAAAAAGGTTACGGATCTGCTATAAATGTGCAAGATGGACCTGTAACACAAAATGCAAATCAATTGGAATGACGTCTATAAACCGAGATGATAAAATTAACTTCATTAAAGATGGCATGAGTAAGAAGTCTTTAGATAACATTTTATTGACTCTTGAGACGCATCCTAGTGGAGATGTGCAAAGGGCACTTCTCGATTTATGGCCAATATTCCAAGAT
This sequence comes from Styphnolobium japonicum, assembly GCA_023212625.1. Classification (NCBI taxonomy): domain Eukaryota; kingdom Viridiplantae; phylum Streptophyta; class Magnoliopsida; order Fabales; family Fabaceae; genus Styphnolobium; species Styphnolobium japonicum. The sequence goes on from JALBWW010000009.1 coordinate 30,927,313, forward strand.
GAACATGAGCGATATAGTCTCGGGAATCTGACTCAAAAAGACCCTGTTTGCCAATTTTTAAGAAAATTGGATGGGAAGCCGACCATCGGCCCATAGAGAGCATTCAAGTCGTTACTGGACGTAAAACCAGAGGAAAATGTGAGCCACAATCACACCTCCTGTAAGTATTTTTTTATTTTTTTATTTTTATTTTTTCTTCTTGTTTATTAAAAAAAAATTTAAAAAAATATTAAAAAAAGAAAAAAGAAAAAAAATCAAATCAAAAGTAGCCGTATGCTTTTGAAATATGCGTTGCATATTTTCAAACTTCTTCTGACACATATAGATTAGCCTTTTATCTTTGTCATATAGCTATTATCATTTCTGTGTTTATTTTTCAAACTTATCTGACACGCAGATCTACCCCTCCTTTATAGGTGTAATTATTACCTTTGAGTTTTGATGCCTTTAAATAATGCACTTTGCTCTCTTCAGATCATTGATAAGGTGAGAGTACAAAAAAAAAACAAAGAGAAAAAAAAATGGAAGTCACTTCTTTTCGTAGGATCAAGAGTGTTTGTGTCTTTTGTGGATCTAATCCTGGGAAAGATAAAGAGTTTGTAAATATTGCACACCATCTTGGTCGAGTGCTAGCTGAGAGAGAAATCCATTTAGTTTATGGAGGAGGTAGTCTTGGGTTAATGGGTTGTGTAGCGACTGCTGCACATTTAGGAGGTGGCAAAGTCCTTGGTGTCATTCCTAGTCCTTTATCTACCAGCAAGCCCATTGGAAAACATTAGGGGATGAAGTAATGGTATTTTGCATGCACCAACGCATGAACATTATGATAGCAAGTGCTGATGCCTTTATTGCCCTACCTAGTGGTTTTGGAACTTTGGAAGAGCTCTTTCAAATTATATCACAGTCCGCAGTGAGAACTTTCACCAAAAACCCATAGGTATATTAAATGTTAATGGTTTTTATGACGGTTTGTTTTGTTTTTCTTGATCATGCTGTAGAAAAAGGGTTCATCTCACAAGCGACACGTCAAAGTCTTGTAACTGCTGCAACTCCTAAACAATTGCTCGATCAACTAAATGAATTTGTACCACAACGTGATCCAGTAATGGCTCCACAGAATTGGGAACAAGGCGTGACAAAAGCCTAAACTTGATTTGAATTTGTCTTTGTGAATTTTTGTTTTCTCTTATGGTTTTAGTCTTTTGTAATTTTTCTTATTTCAGGCCCGATTTGCAATTTTCTGGTAAGACCTTCTACACTCTACCTATCTTTATTTTGACATTGGGGACAATGTCTTTAATTAGTTGGGGGGAGGGATAGTTGACATTACCATGTACATAGTTTAGTTAAAAAAAAAAAAGCTAATCTTTATTGTTACTAACTTTTTAGATGTATGATGGCAGAGTAAGGAGTAGTTTTGCTCTTGAGACTTATCTTAACTTGCATTTCATAATAGGTCTTAAATCATATTTGTTCTTGTATATATATTAAAAAAAAAAACACACACACACACACACAATTTTGATCTTTTCAATTGATTTTGATACAAGCATGTGCTGAATCTGAGCTTAATTGATGATAAAAGTATGCAAATCAGTTTAGAGTTGAATCATTTTCATGATATACATGTGTATATGATTGTGGATATTAGGAAGAAGGCATGGTTGAATTGAGTGAATGTTTCATACCTTTGTGAGTTTTGGGCTTTTCCAAGTTTGATACTTACACTTGGTTATTTTCTTTCATGAGTGATGTCAATTATGAATTTATTTTCTAGAACTTGCATTGAATCGATTTGAGATTACATTGGTCTGTATGTTGCATGAAAATGACGAGGCATTTTTTTCTTGACTTAGCTGCTTTGGCCAAATAAACCTACCTTGCATTTATCCAATTATTAACTCCCTCTAAACCTATTTGCCTATTCTTTGTTCTTAGCTCATTACAAGCTTTGAGTGAAAAACCATGTTTTACCTTACCTTAGGGAATGGGAGAGCATTGATTTTCTTATTGGAGGAGTTCTTTTGCTTGCAATGATTTAAGTGTGGGGGAATTGGTGTGCTGATACGAAATGCTTGGTACAAAAAAAAACAACAAAAAAAACAAAAAAACAAAAAAAACAAAAAAAAAGAATAGAAAAAGGAAGGAATGTGTGAAGAGAATGAGCATTTTATGGTTTTGGGTAAAAAAATTATTCTTTCTACTTGAATTACTCCTCAATGCTCTTTTATTCTCTTTGGTTTTAACCTGCTATTATCTATATTGTTCCCTTCCTTCACCTTATAAGTTCCATTACATCCTTTTTGAAAGACCTCTTGATTTTTGCAATTTATTTGATCTAAGTAGTGGAGAATTGATGTATATGCAAGCCTATGGTAAAATACTTTCATAATTTGACTGAGTTGAGCGTAAATAGTTAACCTAAACACCTTGTGTGATTTGAGTGACACTTGTGAAGAATTTTACTCAATCTGAACATGCCTATTTCTGATTAAAGCATGATTATGCTATACTTTATTCTCAATTGATTTGATTCAACTATTCTTTGTTAAGCATACTTGACTTATTAATTATGGTTTATATTTGATACAATGCTTGTATTTAAAATTTAGTTGAATTGATTAAATAAAATATTACATGTTTGTGGGTATCATCCTGGTAAACCCTCACGAGACTATAACTCGTCCACTAGGGACACCTAGGGGTTTAAAGGCTTGTGGCACATGCTAAGTGCCATCGTGTTTTCCTACGGAAGTGAATTAGATTAGGTACAATCAGTTTTTATGTTTTTAGTTTAATAATATGATGTTTCTTGTTATTCTTTAGTTTCGTTGTTATGTGTTTTGCCCAGGAGTACAAAAGCTTAAGTGTGGGGGAATTTGATCAATCAATTTGAGACACTTATGTTAGCTTTGTATTAGGCATTATTAGATGTTTATTGTGCCCAAATATTAGTACTTTAGATGAGTTTAATGTTGTTGGGCTTCATTGGGCTTTAATGCAAATATTGAATAATTTTTGGATTTTGATGCATTTTGACCTTTCTTCCTTGGTTAGGTCATAACTTGGGACTCGGAGATCCAATTGAGGTGATCTTGGGGTATTTGGAAAGCTAAGACAATGCTCTACAAGTTTCATGAAGAACTCAAGAGCTAGATCGGAATGCTAAGGGTCCAAAATATCCCTGCAATGCAGAGTGGGTTTGCTGTCACAGAACCATCTGGGCAGTATGCACATATTGGACTATATAGTGGGTTATAGGCCTCCTCTTGGGCTGAAACTTGGTCACTTGAAAGATAAGACCCATATCTCCAACTTCAATGAAGACCATTTTGTCAATAGATGTCGTTTTAGGCATGCTTCAGAAGCTACAAGTTGGTCTGAATTTGGAAACACGTTCTTCCAACCTAACTTGAGGTAGGTGAAGTGTTTTTGGCATTTCTGGAGTTCTAAAAGTCCAAATGACATGATTCAAATTGGAGATTTTCAAGGAGACAACTGGCTACAACTTTGATGAAGACATCCAAGCCAAAATGCACCGTCTAGGTGATGAATTTGAAGCCAGAAGTCGGATAAGAGTTGTTGACTAAAAGCCACCAACCATACACCAACCCACCTACCATGCACCAACCCACCAACCATGCATCAAGCTTCCATTTTTGACAAATTTCAGATTCTTATAGCTTGTATTCAGATTATGTACATGTACAAATTGGCTTCTAGGATTAGTATAAATAGACCCAACCTCTTTGTATTAGATGGATTCAATTTTAAGTAAGTTTCAAGAAAGTTTGAGTATTTGTTAGAGTTTTCTTTCTCTTCTTCTCCATTCTCTTTAGAATTTCGTTTTTGTTCTTTTATTTATGAGTTCTTCCTTCCCATCCATGGAAGGCTAGGCTCTCATAATCAATCCAAGGGATTAGCCATCTTGATGTTTAATTTGGAGATCTTGTTTTACTTGTTCGTATTGCTTAATTGTTATTCAAGTTTCTCTTCTTCCTCTTTTAATTTTGATCTAGATTGAATTGCTTAATTTGATTTGGATGTTTATGTGATAATAGCTTTATTATCATGTATTCAAGAGGATCACATAGAATAAACAATTTATTAAAGCTTTTTGATGGATTGTTTAGCTTGGTTAAATTCTTGATCTTAAGTTAATCTATGTTTGGATGGTGCTTACTTTATCTAACCTTGGTTAATTAAATCCTAGATGCTTATCTAGTAGAGGATTCTTGGATCATGTTGAGGCATCTTGATATGATCTAAGGCCAAGAACATGGTTAGCGATTAAGTGAATTCCTTGTGATCAATGATGGATTAAACTGAAGATCGGTAAATTTCCTTGGATTGGTTGTTTCTTTAGATTTGTTTTCAACTTTAAGTCTTGTATTTTTATCAATATTGTTAATCAACAACAAAACCCCCCATTTCAATTATCTTGATATGATTAAATCTTTGTTCTTTTTGGATCCTTGAGAGACGATTCGGTTCATGCTCTATACTACAAATTATTTTGTGAACCGGTAAATTTTATTATTTGACGGGGTCTCGACAACCTCTTGTCAGTGTCCAACCAATTGCCCTTTTGTGTTGCTTCAAGACTTCCAATAATCTGGTTTCTTGCTCAAGTTGGAGGTATTTGGCCACTATCACCGGGAGCATCTCATCCTCCTCCAAGAATGCATACTTCAAATGCTCGGGCAGGGGCTTAAGTTCAATGGAGGGTGGTTGCTGGACTGATGGTACTAGTTTTGGAATTGAAACTAAATCGGCTAAATTCTCAGCAGTTGCACATGTACCTGCAAGCTGTGAACAATCTTGCAAAACAACATCATCATATCCTATGGAATCAAAAGAATCATACTTAGCAGCAGGATGAATGACAACATCATTAATAGCAGCATCGTTGCCATTAATAACAGAAACAGAGTCATCAATGTTAGTAGACTTAACAACAGCACATGATAAGTATGTAGAAATCTCAGCACAGGCTGCACACATTGCAGTGGGTTTACAACCAAAAGGTCTGAAGCATGCAGAACAAGTATCGCAAGCTATGCTATCAGTGTATCCTACAATTTCTGGGAACTCTGCCAACATATCAGCATGCATATCATCAACTAGTAAATCAATGACATCAAAATGAAAAATAGAATGATCCTCTAAAGGGTATTTCATGGCATCAAAAATGTTAAACTGAATGATATCATCACCAAATTCCATGGAAAGGGTACCAGCATGCACATTAATCTTAGTTTTAGCAGTTTTCAAAAATGGCCTACCTAAGATCAATAGGGGTGGGGAAGAGGCAGATTCATCTTCCATATTCAACACATAAAAATCAGCTGGGAATATTAAATTATTTACCCGAACCAAAACGTCTTCAAACACTCTTGCAGGTTGAGCAGTATTCCAATTTGCTAACTGAATGACAATGCCGGTGGGTTTTAGCTTTCCTATATGCAAGGAAGTGTAAACTGACTTTGGCATTACATTGATGGAGGCTCCCAAGTCTAGCAAGGCATGAGTGAACTGTTGGTGCCCTATGGTGCAAGGGATGGTAAAAGTGCCTGGGTCTTTGCATTTGGGAGGCAGGTTGGGGTGAATCAAAGCGGAGACATTCCTCCTCAAATACTCACTTTTTCAGTGCCGCTTTAGCTTCCTCTTAGGGGAGCACATCTCTTTAAAGAACTAGGCAAACTTGTGCATTTCTTTAATTGCCTCCAATAGAGGTATATTCACCTCAACCTTATGAAAAGTCTCCATAATTTCCTTATCCAAGTCAGTTTCAACCATATGCCTCGGCTGTATCATTCGGTTTGGAAAAGGAAGAGGAATGTTGCAAGCTGACTTTTGTGGATGTTCACTTTTCTGCTGTACTGAATTTTCTGTCAACTGCTGGTTTGATCTGGCTTTCTGCTTGGATATTGTAGGATCATTTGTTGCTGAATCTGCTACAGCATCTGAATTTGTTGCAGCATCTTGTTTTTCTGGGTCAATGGTAGAATCTGGAATTATCTGTTGTACTGGTCCATTGATTTGCCTACCACTGCGCAAAGCTATAGCACTAACATTGCCTCTAGGGTTTGGAGTGGTTTGAGAGGGTAATTGGCCAGAACCTTGTGACTTTAATTCATGAATAGATGTGGCAAGTTGGCCAATTTGAGTCTCTAAGTTCTGAATGGTGGTTTCAGTTCTCTATTGAAACTGGATGTTATTGGTGGCCAACTGTTTCACCAAATCCTCCAATGAGGGCTCAGATTTTGTGGCTACAGGGCCTTGCTGCTGGAATGGTGGTCTACTTGGTCCAGCATATGGCTGAAACTAATTTGTCCTTGCTTGGTGCTGGAATGGTGGTCTATACTGGTTTGGTGGCTGCTGATTTGATGCATTCCCCTATCTCAGATTGGGATGGTCCCTTCAGCCAGGGTTGTAAGTGTTGGAGAATGGATTATATTTTTGTTGTTGCTGCTGATGGAATTGTGGCTTCCCAGGAAATATACCAGCTGCAGCCACAGATTGGTCTTGAAACTCAGAATCATCTTGCAATGTGGGGCACGCATCCGTGGGATGAGAAGAATTAGAACATATGTTGCAAACTCTTGCAGCCACAGGTGTTTGATGTTGTCCCATGGCTAATTGCCTCACCAAGGAGGTTAACTCATCAATTCGGTGCTCCATTCTCTGTTGGTCAGCATGGGAAACATGAACCTCATTGACTCCTCTGGTTGAGGTAATAACCGTAGTGCCAAACTGTTGGGCGTTGGCAGCCATATTGGCAATTAAATCCCTAGTAGCAGCAGGAGTTTTGTCAACCAGGGCACCTCCACTAGCAGCATCAATCATGCTTCTGTCCATAGGTAGCAAGCCTTCATAGTAATATTGAATCAGTAATTGGTCACTGATTTGGTGATGAGGACAGCTCGCACAAAGCTTTTTGAACCTCTCCCAGTATTCATGCAATGTCTCCCTAGTCATCTGCCTTATGCCACATATGTCCTTTCGGATTGCAGCAGCTCTTGAGGCAGGGAAGAATTTCTCCAGAAACAGCCTCTTCATGTCATTCCAGGATGCTAGAGGCTGGTTGAAGGTAATATAACCAGTCCTTGGCTGCACCATCCAGTGAAAATGGAAATGCCCGCAACTTGATGTGATCTTCAGCTATTCCATGAGGTTTCATAATTGAGCAGACAACATGGAATTCCTTCAAGTGCTTATGTGGATCCTCACCTGCCAGACCATGAAACTTGGGCAACAAGTGTACTAATCCAGATTTGAGCTCAAAATCAACATGAAGGTCAGGATATTGGATGCACAAAGAGGTTGATATGCAACATCAGGTGCAGCAAGTTCTTTCAAAGTTCTATTTTTATTATCAGCCATAGTAAAATCTGTAGACTCAGTATCAGACACTGAAGCACTAACAGAAGTAGACTCAACAAGATTAAAAGAGTCAACAAGATTAGGTGCAATGTCAAGTTCAAGTCTAATTCCAGAAGTAATTCTATTAGCTCTATGAATGCTACTACCAGTCCTATGAATTCTGTGAAGTGTATGAAAGGTTCTATTGATCAATCAATTTGAGATACTTATGTTAGCTTTGTATTAGGCTTTATTAGATGTTTATTGTGCCCAATATTAGTATTTTAGATGAGTTTAATGTTGTTGGGCTTCATTGGGTTTTAATGTAAATATTGGATAATTTTCGGATTTTGATGCATTTTGACCTTTCTTCCTTGGTTAGGCCATAACTTGGGACTCGGTGATCCAATTGAGGTGATCTTGGTGTCTTTAGAAAGCTAAGACAATACTCTACAAGTTTTATGAAGCACTCAAGAGTTGGATCGTTATTCTAAGGGTCCAAAACATCCTTTCAATGCAGAGTGGGTTTGCTGTCAGGAAAATCTGGGCAGTATGCACATATTGGACTACATAGTGAGTTATAGACCTCCTCTTGGGCTGAAACATGGTCATTGGAAAGATAAGACCCATATCTCCAACTTCACTGAAGACCATTTAGTCAATAGATGAAGCTACAAGTTGGTTTGAATTTGGAAACACGTTTTGCCAACATAACATGAAGTAGGTTCAGTGTTTTTGGCATATCTGGAGTTCTAAACGTCCAAATGGCATGATTCAAATTGCAAAATTTCAAGGAGACAACGGGCTACAACTTTCATGAGACCTCAAAGTCAAAATGCACCGTCTAGGTGATGAAAATGAAGCTAGAAGTCGGATAAGAGTTGTTGACTAAAAGCCACCAACCATACACCAACCCACCTACCATGCACCAACCCACCAACCATGCATCAAGCTTCCATTTTTGACAATTTTCATATTTTTATAGCTTGTATTCAGATTATGTACATATACAAATTGGCTTCTAGGATTAGTATAAATAGACCCAACCTCTTTGTATTAGAGGCATTCAATTTGGAAGTAAGTTTCAAGAAAGTTTAAGTATTTGTGAGAGTTTTCTTTCTCTTCTTCTCCATTCTCTTTACAATTTCATTTTTGTTCTTTAATTTCTGAGTTCTTCCTTCCCATCTATGGAAGGCTAGGCTCTCATAATCAATCCAAGGGATTAGCCATCTTGTTGTTTAATTTGGAGATCTTGTTTTGCTTGTTCATATTGCTTAATTGTTATTCAAGTTTCTCTTCTTCCTCTTTTGATTTTTATCTAGATTAAATTGCTTAATTTGATTTAGATGTTGATGTGGTAATAGCTTTATTATCATGTATTCAAAGAGGATCATAAAGATTAAACAATATATTAAAGCTTTTTGATAGATTGTTTAGCTTGGTTAAATTCTAGATCTTAAGTTAATCTATGTTGGATGGTGCTTACTTTGTCTAACCTTGGTTAATCAAATCCTAGATGCTTATCTAGTGGAGAATTCTTGGATCATGTTAAGGCTTCTTGATGTGATCTAAGGCCAAGAACATGGTTAGCAATTAAGTGAATTCCTTGTGATCAATGATGAGTTAAACTCAAGATCGGTAAATTTCCTTGGATTGGTTGTTTCTTTAGATTTGTTTACAACTTTAAATCTCCTACTTTTATTAATCTTGTTGATCAACAACAAACCCCTCCTTTTCGAATTATCTTGATCTAATTAAATCTTTGTTTTTGGATCCTTGAGAGACAATTCGATTCATTCTCTATACTACAAATTAGTTTGTGAACCGGTTATTTTATTATTTGATAGGTTTCGACAACCTCCTGTCAAATTTGGCGCCGTTGCCGTGGATCCAAGGCAACTATTTGATCATTTCAAGATCCCATCTAACTCTAACAAATGTGTTTGTTTTGTTTGTGAAGCTTTTTTAAGTGGGATTCGGCTGAAACTGGATAAAGGGCATTGTGTTAAGAATTTCGGTTCGGGCATCTCTGATTGATTTGAATTTTGGTACATAAATGGAAAATATTATTCTGAGAAAGGCTCACTATTTGTAGTGAGGTCACCCTTATTTTTGCCAAATTCCATCGTTTAGACAACTTTTTCAATTTTTTAATATTTTTTATTATTTTGTTGGATAGCTTTTTTATGTAGATTTTATCCTGTGGTGGTTCCATAATTTTTAAAATTCATTTGATACTATTTTTCTATACCTTCCTATGAGCTGCATGCTGTATGACTAGGTCTGATCCTGGAACCTTGCATTCATTTGATCCTGAAATTGATAGAACGTTTCATACACTTCACAGAATTCATAGGACTGGTAGTAGCATTCATAGAGCTAATAGAATTACTTCTGGAATTGGACTTGAACTTGACATTGCACCTAATCTGGTTGACTCTTTTAATCCTGTTGAGTCTGCTTCTGTTAGTGCTTCAGTGTTTGATACTGAGTCTGCAGATTTTACTATGGCTGATAATAATAATAGAACTTTGAAAGAACTTGCTGCACCTGATGTTGCATATCAGCCTTTGTGCATCCAATATCCTGACCTTCATGTTGATTTTGAGCTCAAATATACACTTGTTGCCCAAGTTTCATGGTCTGGCAGGTGAGGATCCACATAAGCACTTGAAGGAATTCCATGTTGTCTGCTCAACTATGAAACCTCATGGAATAGCTGAAGATCACATCAAGTTGCGAGCATTTCCATTTTCACTGGATGGTGCAGCCAAGGACTGGTTATATTACCTTCAACCAGCCTCTATAGCATCCTGGAATGACATGAAGAGACTGTTTCTGGAGAAATTCTTCCCTGCCTCAAGAGCTGCTGCAATCCGAAAGGACATATGTGGCATAAGGCAGATGACTGGGGAGACATTGCATGAATACTGGGAGAGGTTCAAAAAGCTTTGTGCGAGCTGTCCTCATCACCAAATCAGTGACCAATTACTGATTCAATATTACTATGAAGGCTTGCTACCTATGGACAGAAGCATGATTGATGCTGCTAGTGGAGGTGCCCTGGTGGACAAAACTCCTGCTGCTGCTAGGGATTTAATTGCCAATATGGCTGCCAACGCCCAACAGTTTGGCACTAGGGTCATTACCTCAACCAGAGGAGTCAATGAGGTTCATGTTTCCCATGCTGACCAACAGAGGATGGAGCACCGAATTGATGAGTTAACCTCCTTGGTGAGGCAATTAGCCATGGGACAACATCAAACACCTGTGGCTGCAAGAGTTTGTAGCATATGTTCTAGTTCCTCTCATCCCACAGATGCGTGCCCCACATTGCAAGATGATTCTGAGTTTCAAGACCAATCTGTGGCTGCAGCTGGTATATTTCCTGGGAAGCCACAATTCCATCAGCAGCAACAACAGAAATATGATCCATTCTCCAACACTTACAACCCTGGCTGGAGGGACCATCCCAATCTGAGATATGGGAATGCATCAAATCGTGACCACCAAACCAGAATAGACCACCATTCCAAAGAAGAAGCAAGGACAAATCGGTTTCGACCACATGCTAGACCAAGTAGACCACCATTCCAAAGAAGAAGGTCCTCGTAGCCACAAAATCGAGCCCTCATTGGAGGATTTGGTGAAACAGGTTGGCCACCAATAACATCCGGTTTCAACAGAGAACTGAAACCACCATTCAGAACTTGGAGACTCAAATTGGCCAACTTGCCACATCTATTCATGAATTAAAGTCACAAGGTTCTGGCCAATTACCCTCTCAAACCATTCCAAACCCTAGAGGCAATGTTAGTGCTATAGCTTTGCGCAGTGGTAGGCAAATCAATGGACCAGTACAACAGATAATTCCAGATTCTACCATTGACCCAGAAAAACAAGATGCTGTAGCAGATTCAGCAACAAATGATCCTACAACATCTAAGCAGAAAGCCAGATCAAACCAAATAGCTGATTGTGAAAATTCAATAAAGCAGAAAAGTGAACATCCACAAAAGTCAGCTTGCAACATTCCTCTTCCTTTTCCAAACCGAATGATACAGTCGAGGCATATGGTTGAAACTGACTTGGATAAGGAAATTATGGAGACTTTTCAGAAGGTTGAGGTGAATATACCTCTCTTAGAGGCAATTAAACAAATCCCCAAGTATGCCAAGTTCTTGAAAGAGATGTGCACCCATAAGAGGAAGCTAAAGGGCACGGAAAAAGTGAGTATGAGGAGAAATGTCTCTGCTTTGATTCAGCCCAACCTGCCTCCCAAATGCAAAGACCCAGGCACTTTTACCATCCCTTGCACCATAGGGCACCAACAATTCACTCATGCCTTGCTAGACTTGGGAGCCTCCATCATTGTAATGCCAAAGTCAGTTTACACTTCCTTGCATATGGGAGAGCTAAAATCCACCCACATTGTCATTCAGTTAGCAAACCGAAGCACTGCTCAACCTGCAGGAGTGTTGGAAGACGTTCTGGTTCGGGTAAATAATTTAATATTCCTAGCTGACTTTTATGTGTTAAATATGGAAGATGAATCTGCCTCTTCCCCACCCCTATTGATCTTAGGTATGCCATTTTTGAAAACTGCTAAAACTAAGATTGATGTGCATGCTGGTACCCTTTCCATGGAATTTGGTGATGATATCATTCAGTTTAACATTTTTGATGCCATGAAATATCCTTTAGAGGATCATTCTGTTTTTCATTTTGATGTCATTGATTTACTGGTTGATGATATGCATGCTGATATGTTGGCAGAGTTTCCTGAAATTGTAGGATACACTGATAGCATAGCTTGCGATACTTGTTCCTTTGTTTACTTTACGGTTGTAAACCCAATGCAATGTGTGCAGCCTGTGCTGAGATTTCTACATACTTATCATGTGCTGTTGACATTGATGACTCTGTTTCTGTTATTAATGGCAATGATGCTGTTATTAATGATGTTGTCATTCATCCTGCTACTAAGTGTGATTCTTTTGATTCCATAGGATATGATGATGTTGTTTTGCAAGATTGTGCACAGCTTGTAGGTACAGGTGCAACTGCTGAGAATTTAGCCAATTTAGTTTCAGTTCCAAGACTAGTACCGTCAGTCCAGCAACCACCCTCCATTGAACTTAAGCCCCTGCCCGAGCATTTGAAGTATGCATTCTTGGAGGAGGATGAGAAACTCCCGGTGATAGTGGCCAAACACCTCCAACCTGAGCAAGAAACCAGATTATTGGAAGTCTTGAAGCAACACAAAAGGGCAATTGGTTGGACACTTGCAGACATCCCTGGTATCAACCCCTCCACATGCATGCACAGGATATTACTTGAGGAGGAAACTAAACCAGTGAGACAACCCCAGAGGAGACTGAATCCTCTCATCCTAGATGTGGTGAAAAAAGAGGTGACCAAGTTACTGCAGGCTAGCATTATCTATCACATCTCTGACAGCAAGTGGGTAAGCCCGGTGCAAGTAGTTCCAAAGAAATTCGGAGTGACTGTTGTGGCCAACCAGAAGAATGAACTCATTCCAACCCGAGTGCAGAATAGTTGGAGAGTTTGCATTGACTACAGACGTCTCAACCAAGCCACTCGGAAAGATCATTACCCTCTTCCGTTCATCGATCAGATGCTGGAACGGCTGGCTGGTAAGTCCCATTACTGCTTTTTGGATGGCTACACTGGATACTTACAGATCCACATTGCACCAGAGGATCAGGAGAAGACCACATTTACCTGTCCCTATGACACCTTTGCTTACAGACGGATGCCCTTTGGCCTCTGCAATGCCCCTGGTACCTTCCAAAGATGCATGGTGAGCATATTTTCTGATTTCTTAGAGGAGTGCATGGAGGTATTTATGGATGACTTTACTGTCTATGGTTCTTCTTTTGATTCATGTTTAGCTAGCCTATCTAGAGTACTGCAAAGATGCATTGAGACTAACCTTGTGCTTAATTTTGAGAAATGCCATTTTATGGTAGAACAGGGTATAGTGTTAGGCCATGTAGTATACAGTAAGGGCATTGAGGTAGATTCGGCCAAGATTGATGTGATTACTTGTCTATCTTACCCCACATGCGTGTGAGAAGTGCGTTCTTTTCTTGGTCATGCAGGTTTCTACAGGCGCTTCATTGCCGACTTCAGCAAGATTGCTCTTCCACTTTCCCACTTACTGTAGAAAGATGTGGAGTTCAATTTTGATGACAAGTGCAAGGCAGCTTTCAACCACTTGAAGCAGGCCTTGACTAGTACCGCTATCATCCAGCCACCTGACTGGACATTGCCATTTGAGTTAATGTGCGATGCTTCTAACTATGCAGTAGGAGCAGTCTTGGCACAGAGAGTGGGGAGAGCTTCTCATGTGATATACTATGCTTCCAGAACTCTGGATGCTGCTCAGGCCAACTATACCACAACTGAAAAAGAGCTTTTAGCCATTGTTTTTGCTTTGGATAAGTTTAGATCATATTTGCTTGGCTCTAAGGTTGTTGTGTTTACTGATCATGCAGCACTTAAAGTTTTTTTGAAGAAGCCAGAGGCAAAGCCTCGACTAATAAGGTGGATGCTACTGCTCCAAGAGTTTCATATAGAGATCCGTGACAAGAGTGGAGCAGAAAATCTAGTGGCAGATCACTTGAGCCGCATTGAAAGGGCTTCAGATCCCTTCCCTGTACAGGACTCCTTCCTAGATGAGCAGCTTCTCCAGCTGCAAGGTAAGAACACCTCCCCTTGGTTTGCAGATATGGTTAATTTTTTGGTTGCTGGTGTTCTTCCTGCATATTTTACTAGAGCTCAATCTGATAAATTGAAAAGTGAGTCTAAGTACTATGTATGGGATGATCCTTATCTGTGGAAGCTTTGTAGTGACCAGATTATTAGAAGATGTGTCTCTGATTATGAGTTTCATTCTATTCTTAGCTTTTGTCATACATTTGCATGTGGTGGGCACTTTGGCTCCCAACGTACAGCTAGGAAGGTTTTGGACTCTGGATTGTATTGGCCTACCCTATTTCATGATGCATATCTGTTTTGTAAGTCTTGTGAACAAGTGCCGGAAGAACAGGACAATTTAACACAGAATGAGATGCCTCGGCTGACCTATCTTTGTCTTGTGAGATCTTTGATGTTTGGGGTATTGATTTCATGGGCCCTTTCCCTGTTTCCTTTGGTTTTATTTATATTTTGTTGGCTGTTGATTATGTATCTAAATGGGTGGAGGCAAAAGCCACTCGGACTGATGATTCCAAAGTTGTTGTGGACTTTGTTAGATCACATATTTTCTGCAGGTTTGGAGTCCCGAGGGCCATTATCAGTGATCAGGGTTCACACTTTTGTAACCGGAGAATAGAGGCTTTGATGAGAAAGTACAGTGTCTTGCACAAGGTTTCTACACCTTATCACCCCCAAACAAACGGGTAGGTCGAAGTCTCAAATCGAGAGATCAAGCACATACTTGAGAAGACAGTCCAACCTAATAGGAAGGACTGGAGCCTGAGACTTGAGGATGCTCTGTGGGCTTACCGAACTGCTTACTAGACACCGATAGGGATGTCCCCGTACCGGATTGTCTTTGGGAAAGCGTGCCACCTTCCGGTAGAAATTGAGCATAAATCCTATTGGGCGGTGAAACAGTGTAACCTTGACTCGAGTCAAGCCGGATCTCAAAAGAAGCTCCAACTTCAGGAACTTGAGGAGCTTCGATTAGAGGCATATGAGAACTCCCGGATCTACAAGGAGAAGACCAAACTCCTTCATGATAAGATGTTGGTACGAAAGGAGTTCACCATTGGTCAAAAAGTTCTTCTCTACAACTCTCGCCTCAAACTTATGCCCGATAAGCTTCGTTCTAGGTGGCTTGGTCCCTTCATTGTTATTAATGTTTTTCCTCATGGTGCAGTAGAAATTAAGAGTGAAGCCACCAACAAAGTGTTCAAAGTTAATGGTCATCGCCTCAAAAATTTTTATGAAGGAGCTCAAGAGAACCTCGTGGAGGAAGTACAACTGCAGGATGCCCTCTACCATGATTGATCACTACTGTGTTGAAAAAAAAAAGAAAAAAAAGAAAAAGCCACGATTAATGTCAATTGCCAGAGATTGAATCATTATTGGGAAGGACCCATCGCTCGTGCAAAATCTTCAATCACGCTGGCTGAGGACATTAAAAGTAGCGCTTCTTGGGAGGCAACCCAAGTTTTCTAACTCTTTCATCTTTCAACTTTGACTTATTTGCAATCACAGGAATCGAGACAGAAAATCGGTGCCAAGCGAGAAAATCTATCAGAGTTTGATTTTTCTGTTCTTAATTTTGTTTATTTTTCGTTGACAGATGATTTTTCACCGGTTAAATGGCGGATAACGGTACTCCGTGAAAATCTTTTTCGGTCCCTTCAGTTACCCACAAACACTGAAATTTGTATATAATTTTACTCCATTTGTTTTTCTTCTTTCTTTCTTTCAAAATGGATAATCAGCTTGTCAACCTCCGCAAGCGATTCCCTTCTCTCCCTCAAAATGCTTTGACTAACATTTATTGTGCAAGGTTTGAGAGGTTAAGGATGCTTATGCACAAAGGCATCCCTGCAGATATACGCTGGATAATCGAAGCAAAGGTCCGAATCACAGGGGAATTTTCTGATGCTCTTGTTTCATATATGCCAGGGCTAGGCAAAAGTTCATATGCAAAAAAGAGACGAGCAAAAAGGTTACGAGTCTGCTATAAATGTGCAAGATGGACCTGTAACACAAAATGCAGATCAATTGGAATGGCGTCTATAAATCGACTTGATAAAATTGACTTCATTAAGGATGGCATGAGTAAGGAGTCTTTAGATAACATTCTATTGACTCTTGAGACGCATCCTAGTGGAGATGTGCAGAGAGTACTTCTCGATTTATGGCCAATATTCCAAGATGAACATAAGCGTTATAGTCTTGGGAATCTGACTCAAAAAGACCCTGTTTGCCAATTTTTAAGAAAATTGGATGGGAAGCCGTCCATCGGCCCATAAAGAGCATTCAAGCCGTTACTGGACGTAAAACCAGAGGAAAATGTGAGCCATAATCACACCTCCTGTAAGTATTATTATTATTTTTTATTTTTCCTTTTTCTTCTTGTTTATTAAAAAAAAATAAAAAAAAATAAAGAAAAAAATCAAAAAAAAAATCAATCAAAAAAAAAATTCAAAAAAATCAAAAAAAAATTTTAGCCGTATTTTTTTTTGAAATATGCCTTGCGTATTTTCAAACTTCTTCTGACACATATAGATTAGTCTTTTATCCTTGTCATATAGCTATTATTATTGCTTTGCTTCTTTTCAAACTTGCCTGACACACGGATCTACCCCTCCTTTATAGGTGTAATTATTACATTTGAGTTTTGATTCTTTAAATAATGCACTTTGCTCTCTTCAGATCATTGATAAGGTGAGAGTACACAAAAAAAAATGGAAGTCACTTCAATTCGTCGGATCAAGAGTGTTTGTGTCTTTTGTGGATCTAATCCTGGGAAAGATAAAGAGTTTGTAAATATTGCACACCATCTTGGTCGAGTGCTAGCTGAGAGAGAAATCCATTTAGTTTACGGAGGAGGTAGTCTTGGGTTAATGGGTTGTGTCGCAACTGCTGCACATTTAGGAGGTGGCAAAGTCCTTGGTGTCATTCCCAGTCCTTTATCTATCGGCAAGCCCATTGGAAAAACATTAGGGGATGAAGTAATGGTATTTTGCATGCACCAACGCATGAACATTATGATAGCAAATGCTGATGCCTTTATTGCTTTGCCCTACCTGGTGGTTTTGGAACTTTGGAAGAGCTCTTCCAAATTACATCCTGGTCATAGCAGAACTTTCACCAAAAACCCATTGGTATATTAAATGTTAATGGTTTTTATGACAATTTGTTTCGTTTTCTTGATCATGCTGTAGAAAAAAGGTTCATCTCACAAGCGACACGTCAAAGTCTTGTAACTGCTGCAACTCTTGAACAATTGCTCGATCAACTAAATGAATTTGTACCACAACGTCATCCAGCAATGACTCCACTGAATTGGGAACAAGGCAGCAGCAACAAAAAGCAAAAACTTGATTTGACTTTGTCCTTGTGAATTTTTGTTTTCTCTTATGGTTTTAGTTTTTTTTGTAATTTTTCTTATTTCAAGCCCGATTTGCAGTTTTCTGGTACGACCTTCTACACTTCACCTATTTTATTTTGACATTGGGGACAATGTCTTTAATTAGTTGGGGGGAGGGATAATTGACTTTACCATGTACATAGTTTAGTTAAAAAAAAAAACTAACAAATTAATCTTTATTGTTACTAACTTATTAGATGTATGATGGCAGAGTAAGGAGTAGTTTTGCTCTTGAGACGTATCTTAACTTGCATTTCATAATAGGTCTTAAATCATCTTTGTTCTTGTATATATATTAAAAAAAAAACACACACACACACACACAATTTTGATCTTTTCAATTGATTTTGATACAAGCATGTGCTGCATCTGAGCTTAATTGATGATAAAAGTATGCAAAACAGTTTATAGTTGAATCATTTTCATGATATACATGTGTATATGATTGTGGATATTAGGAAGAAGGCATGGTTGAATTGAGTGAATGTTCCATACCTTTGTGAGTTTTGGGCTTTTCCAAGTTTGATACTTACACTTGGTTATTTTCTTTCATGAGTGATGTCAATTATGAATTTATTTTCTAGAACTTGCATTAAATCGATTTGAGATTACATTGGTCTGTATGTTGCATGAAAATGACAGAGGCATTTTTTCTTGACTTAGCTACTTTGGCCAAATAAACCTACCTTGCATTTATCCAAATATTAACTCCCTCTGAGCCTATTTGCCTATTCTTTGTTCTTAGCTCATTACAAGCTTTGAGTGAAAAACCATGTTTTACCTTACCTTAGGGAATGGGAGAGCATTGATTTTCTTATTGGAGGAGTTCTTTTGCTTGCAATGATTTAAGTGTGGGGGAATTGGTGTGCTGATACGAAATGCTTGGTACAAAAAAAAACACAAAAGAAAAAAAACAAAAAAAAATACAAAAAAAAAGAAAAATAAAAGAATAGAAAAAGGAAGGAATGTGTGAAGAGAATGAGCATTTTATGGTTTTGGGTAAAAAATTTATTCTTTCTACTTGAGTTACTCCTCAATGCTCTTTTATTCTCTTTGGTTTTAACCTGCTATTATCCATATTGTTCCCTTCCTTCACCTTATAAGTTCCATTACAACCTTTTTGAAAGACCTCTTGATTTTTGCAATTTATTTAATCTAAGTAGTGGAGAATTGATGTATATGCAAGCCTATGGTAAAATCCTTTCATAATTTGACTAAGTTGAGCGCAAACAGTTAACCTAAACACCTTGTGTGATTTGAGTATCAATTGTGAGGAATTCTACTCAATTTGAACATGCCTATTTCTGATTAAAGCATGATTATGCTATACTTTATTCTCAATTGGTTTGATTCAACTATTCTTTGTTAAGCATACTTGACTTATTAATTATGGTTTATATTTGATACAATGCTTGTATTTAAAAATTAGTTGAATTGATTAAATAAAATATTACATGTTTGTGGGTATCATCCTGGTAAACCCTCACGAGACTATAACTCGTCCACTAGGGACACCTAGGGGTTTAAAGGCTTGTGGCACATGCTAAGTGCCATCGTGTTTTCCTACGAAAATGGATTAGATTAGGTATAATAAGTTTTTTATGTTTTTTGTTTTGTTTTTATGTGTTTTGCCCAGGAGTGCAAAAGCTTAAGTGTGGGGGAATTTGATCAATCAATTTGAGATATTTATGTTAGCTTTGTATTAGGCTTTATTAGATGTTTATTGTGCCCAATATTAGTATTTTAGATGAGTTTAATGTTGTTGGGCTTCATTGGGTTTTAATGTAAATATTGGATAATTTTCGGATTTTGATGCATTTTGACCTTTTTTCCTTGGTTAAGCCATAACTTGGGACTCAGTGATCCAATTGAGGTGATCTTGGGGTATTTGGAAAGCTAAGACAATACTCTACAAGTTTCATGAGAACTCAAGAGCTGGATCGGACTTCTAAGGGTCCAAAACATCCCTACAATGCAGAGTGGGTTTGCTGTCAGGGAAATCTGGGCAGTATGCACATATTGGACTACATTGTAAGTTATAGACCTCCTCTTGGGCTGAAACTTGGCCATTGGAAAGATAAGACCCATATCTCCAACTTCACTGAAGACCATTTAGTCAATTGATGTCGTTTTAGGCATGATAATGAAGCTACAAGTTGGTTTGAATTTGGAAACACGTTCTGCCAACCTAACATGAGGTAGGTTCAGTGTTTTTGGCATATCTGGAGTTCTAAATGTCCAAATGGCATGATTCAAATTGCAAAATTTCAAGGAGACAACTGGCTACAACTTTCATGAGTCCTCAAAGCCAAAATGCACCGTCTAGGTGATGAAAATGAAGCCAGAAGTCGGATAAGAGTTGTTGACTAAAAGCCACCAACCCACCAACCATGCATCAAGCTTCCATTTTTGACAATTTTCATATTTTTATAGCTTATATTCAGATTATGTACATTTACAAATTGGCTTCTAGGATTAGTATAAATAGACCCAACCTCTTTGTATTAGAGGCATTCAATTGGGAAGTAAGTTTCAAGAAAGTTTAAGTATTAGTGAGAGTTTTCTTTTGTATTAGAGGCATTCAATTGGGAAGTAAGTTTCAAGAAAGTTTAAGTATTAGTGAGAGTTTTCTTTCTCTTCTTCTCCATTCTCTTTACAATTTCATTTTTGTTCTTTAATTTCTGAGTTCTTCCTTCCCATCCATGGAAGGCTAGGCTCTCATAATCAATCCAAGGGATTAGCCATCTTGTTGTTTAACTTGGAGATCTTGTTTTGCTTGTTCATATTGCTTAATTGTTATTCAAGTTTCTCTTCTTCCTCTTTTGATTTTTATCTAGATTAAATTGCTTAATTTGATTTAGATGTTGATGTGGTAATAGCTTTATTATCATGTATTCAAAAAGGATCATAAAGATTAAACAATATATTAAAGTTTTTTGATAGATTGTTTAGCTTGGTTAAATTCTAGATCTTAAGTTAATCTATGTTGGATGGTGCTTACTTTATCTAACCTTGGTTAATCAAATCCTAGATGCTTATCTAGTGGAGAATTCTTGGATCATGTTAAGGCTACTTGATGTGATCTAAGGCCAAGAACATGGTTAGCAATTAAGTGAATTCCTTGTGATCAATGATGAGTTAAACTCAAGATCGGCAAATTTCCTTGGATTGGTTGTTTCTTTAGATTTGTTTACAACTTTAAATCTCCTACTTTTATTAATCTTGTTAATCAACAACAAACCCCCCCTTTTCTAATTATCTTGATCTAATTAAATCTTTGTTTTTGGATCCTTGAGAGACGATTCGGTTCATTCTCTATACTACAAATTAGTTTGTGAACCAGTTATTTTATTATTTGATAGGTTTCGACAACATCCTGTCATCTATCAATTTCAGGATCAAATGAATACAAGGTTCCAGGATCAGACCTAGTCATACAACATGCAGCTCATAGGAAGGTATAGAAAAGCAATAACAACTAAAACACTAAAAATTCCTAAAACAAATACTCCAAAAAATATTAATAAAATAAAAAATAGTATCAAATGAATTTTAAAAATTATGGAACTGTTAGCCCAAGTGGCCTCTAATAAGGGTTTGAATCCTAGAGGGGGGTGAATAGGATTCTAAAATTTTCACAAACTTTTCAAAAAAAAGATTTTCTTTGTGAAGATATATTGTATTATCAAACGAAATAATGAATCTTTAATCACTATCAATTCAATTAATTTCAAGATAACCCTAATAAACAATACAACACTGAAATTAAAGAGTGTAGGGTTAGAGAAAAATGCAAACCGAGATTTATCCTGGTTCGATCACCACCACTGTGATCTACATCCAGTCCCCACACCAACCGGTATGAGATTTTCTTTCACTATGTAGGATCTTGATTACACCGGTCAAGAAATTTTTACACCGGAGATACCTCACTCCGCAACCTTTACAAATCAGGGATGCCTCACCCTGAATCAACCCAGAAGAAGATTCCCCACTTCTTCTAAACAACGCACAGCAGAAACGAAAGTAGAACAAAGATTGAATCACTCTTGAAAGTGAAGATTACACAAATTGAAGCTCTATGATCAACAGAAAAATTGAGAGAAAGAGACGATAGTTTCACTTTGAGATAGTTTCTTTTTCGTATGTATGAGTGTGTAAAGATAGAATGTACTTTAACTAGATGAGATATGTTCAGTTAAAAACTGATTTCAGTTGTGTGAATCGATTCACACTTACTCGTGAATGGATTCACAGCCATTCAAATCAATATGTGCACTCTGTGAATGGATTCACAAATTCTTGTGAATAGATTCACAAATCTCTATGAATAGATTCACAGCTATTCATGAATCGATTCACAGACCATTAGAATGCTTGAATCGATTCACACACCTTTGTGAATTGATCAATGAATCGATTCACACTTTCTGTGAATGGATTCACAGAAGTTGAAAATGATTCTAAATCATTGAAAATTGATGAATGCATGAATGTAATTCTATTATATCAACCTATGTTCATTTTAGATTCATTTTAAGTGTCTCTTTCAATCATCTTGTGTGATCTTACAAGGGTTCTAAATAAATGTAAACCTTAAGAACTACCCTTTGTAAAAACTAAGAAAATCTAAATCTAAGTCTTCCAAACTTGAATTAACTTTACTTGACACACTTTGTCATCTTCAAAACTTTGTGCTTCATGTCCAAGTCTAACTAGGAGTATGCGTTCATTCACATTCTCCCCCTTTTTGATGATGACAAACTCATGAAGACTTTGAATTATTTCTTTCTAAGCTCCCCCTGAATTTGGCGTCCTTATTTTAGATTAAAACCTGAAACATAGATAGGAACACCTTTTCTCCCCCTTTTGGCATTATCAAAAAAATAAGTATATATGGGAAAAAAAATCCATAATATGCGTTCATAACATATAAACAGAAGTAATAACAGAAAGTCAAGACAGATAATAACCAAATTACAATCCAAATGCAAATACATGGCAAATAACAGCAAAATTAACTAAGAAACTGAAAGTAAAATCAGGGGTGATCATCAGAGGGTGGCTCAAAATGACTCTCAATGGCACGAAGACGCGTATCCACCTCAGATCGAAACTCATCAAATCTAGCATCCATGTGCTGAATCAAATCGATCTTGAGGTTGGTCATGGCCGATGTGAACCACTCTGGTGCTGTAGCAGAGGTAGATGGACCAGCAGGATGACCAACATCAGCTTCCATGCTGTTGCTACCCATCGGATCATCATGGTATTGAGGAGGTGCATTCTCAGCAGTTGGTGTTTTCTTATGAACCCAAATGCCATTTTCCTTGACAATGTCCATCCGAGCGATGGTGAGCTGACTAAAGGAATGGGAGGCAGTGACCGGAAGGGTAGAGTCACAAACAGTGTGAGCTCTGAAATGCTTAATGAAACAAGTAATGAGACAGGCATAAGGAAGAGCAGATGCATTCAGACCAGCATACTTCTGCATCCTTTCAATGAAGAACTGGGGCCAGTTAATCTGTTTCCTATTATCCAAGGCCCACAGTAGAAGGATGTCTTCATCACCAAGACGGGCAAAATTGGTCGAACGGGCATCTATAATGCGAGCAATGGCATAGTGAAGCAAGCGATATTCAACTTGAAACTTGCCAGCAGTTAACTTAGATGCTACTGGAATATGGGAGGGATCTCTTAGCATCCCCATTAAGGCAGAGGTCTTATCAAAATCTACAAATTCACGAGAATTTGAAGATAGAGAAGTTCCCTCATGCTTCAACCCAATGACAGATTCCTAGACAGCAGAAGTAATGACCATCCTTTTCTTTCCCACAGTGGACACCAAAATACCATCATCAATGGTCATATTCCTATAAAAAGCTTGATCCAAGGTGTCATAATATCGACATTTCAGGGAAACAAAATGCTCTAAGCCTTGATATACTATCAACTCTTGAAACTTAAAACCCAAATTTCTCATTTCATCACAATCCATGTAATGAGGGGCAATCAGGGGCCTCCTCATAAATCGGTTTGAGAACCTATTCATTTCCTCAGCAGTGGCAAAAAGCCGGGATAAATCAATTCTACTAGCAGGATCAACAGTTTGGGTGGAGGGGTTATCCCTTTTCTTTCTAACCCAAGGTTGTGCATTTGTAGTGTGTTTGACTCTAGGCTTTTTGCGAGATGAACCTTCCATAATTTTCACTACAGAACCACTTGAAAGATAGGGATTTTGTGGAACAATCAAGGCAAAGATGTGGAATCCTTCCTTTGGAGGCTTGAGGATGAGCAAGATTATGATTTGAGAGCAAGAAAATGGGAAAAACGAATGGGTGTGAGTTTTGGTGGTTAGGGATTTGAGTGAATGGAGGAGTTATAACCGTGAACAGTCGCGGGTGAATCGATTCATACTTATTTGTGAATTAATTCACAGAATCATAAAAATGAGTGATATTCATGCTATGAATCGATTCATTATCTCTTGTGAATCGATTCACAGAGTTATGAAATGTTGAGTATGTGAACTAGATGTTGTGAATCGATTCAACCTTGCTTGTGAATCGATTCACAAAAGCCTGAATTTAAGAGCAAGTGAAACATTTACTGTGAATCGAGTCATGGAATGAATTGAATCGATTCACAGAAACGTGTAATGTGTGAAATATGTATTAGTTGCTGGAATTGATTCAAAACTGGTTATGAATCGATTCACAGAGGCATTGAAATGTGTACTAATTGTTTTAGGGACTGTGAATGGATTCAAAAACTCTATGAATCTATTCACAGAGGCATAAGATCCAAAGAAAAACCAGTAAAATGCTTATGTATCAGTTAAAGGCTCACTAAGTATGCTTTAAGGATTGGATCATATTAGAACACACATGTTACACACAATTTCAATTAATTAAACAACAAATGAAATTAGATCAATAATATCATATATCAGGTTGATCAAATACAAGTTTTGAATGAATATAGGTCATTACTTGAGTAGTTTGGGTTTAATACTTGATTGCTGCATAATTTGGTTAGGTAATGCAGATATAAACAAGTATACACACATCTATGTTATACAAGATGCATCTAGTATGCCTAATTCACTTCGAATGTAGGAAACGCTTTCTTTAGGTAATGGTTTTGTAAAAATGTCAGCTAATTGTTTGGATGATTCTACAAATTCAAATACACAATCTCCTTTTTCAACATGATCTCTTAAGAAATGATGTCTAATATCAATATGCTTAGTTCTAGAGTGTTGTATGGGATTTTTGGTTAAGTTTATGACACTGGTATTGTCACACCATATAGGAATTTTATTTAGTTGTAAGCCATAGTCAAGTAGTTGTTGTTTCATCCATAAAATTTGTGCACAACAACTCCCTACGGCTATGTACTCAGCCTCAGCTGTGGACAAAGCTATGCTGACTTGCTTCTTACTATGCCATGAAATTAAAGAGTTCCCAAACATGTGGCAAGTACCACTAGTTTCATGAGAACTCATGAGCTGGATCGGACTTCCAAGGGCCTAAAATAGCCTTGCAATACAGAGTGAGTTTGCTGTCACGGAACCATCTGGGCAGTATGCACATATTGGACTATATAGTGGGTTATAGGCCTCCTCTTGGGCTGAAACTTGGTCATTTGAAAGATAAGACCCATATCTCCAACTTCACTGAAGACCATTTTGTCAATAGATGTCGTTTTAGGCATGCTTCTGAAGCTACAAGTTGGTCTGAATTTGGAAACACGTTCTTCCATCCTAACTTGAGGTAGGTGCAGTGTTTTTGGCATTTCTGGAGTTCTAAATGTCCAAATGACATGATTCAAATCGGAGAGTTTCAAGGAGACAACTGGCTATAACGTTGATGAAGACATCCAAGCCAAAATGCACCGTCTAGGTGATGAATTTGAAGCCAGAATTCGGATAAGAGTTGTTGACTAAAAGCCACCAACCATACACCAACCCACCTACCATGCACCAACCCACCAACCATGCATCAAGCTTCCATTTTTGACAATTTTCATATTCTTATAGCTTGTATTCAGATTATGTACATGTACAAATTGGCTTCTAGGATTAGTATAAATAAACCCAACCTCTTTGTATTAGAGGCATTCAATTTGGAAGTAAGTTTCAAGAAAGTTTAAGTATTTGTGAGAGTTTTCTTTCTCTTCTTCTCCATTCTCTTTGCAATTTCGTTTTTGTTCTTTAAATTCTGAGTTCTTCCTTCCCATCCATGGAAGGCTAGGCTCTCATAATCAATCCAAGGGATTAGCCATCTTGTTGTTTAATTTGGAGATCTTGTTTTGCTTGTTCATATTGCTTAATTGTTATTCAAGTTTCTGTTCTTCCTCTTCTGATTTTTATCTAGATTAAATTGCTTAATTTGATTTAGATGTTGATGTGGTAATAGCTTTATTATCATGTATTCAAAGAGGATCATAAAGATTAAACAATATATTAAAGCTTTTTGATAGATTGTTTAGCTTGGTTAAATTCTAGATCTTAAGTTAATCTATGTTGGATGGTGCTTACTTTATCTAACCTTGGTTAATCAAATCCTAGATGCTTATCTAGTAAAGAATTCTTGGATCATGTTAAGGCTTCTTGATGTGATCTAAGGCCAAGAACATGGTTAGCAATTAAGTGAATTCCTTGTGATCAATGATGAGTTAAACTCAAGATCGGTAAATTTCCTTGGATTGGTTGTTTCTTTAGATTTGTTTACAACTTTGAATCTCCTACTTTTATTAATCTTGTTAATCAACAACAAAATCCCCCCCCCTTTTCTAATTATCTTGATCTAATTAAATCTTTGTTTTTGGATCCTTGAGAGACGATTTGGTTCATTCTCTATACTACAAATTAGTTTGTGAACCGGTTATTTTATTTGATAGGTCTCGACAACCTTTTGTCAAATTTGGCGTCGTTGCCGGGGATCCAAGGCAACTATTTGATCATTTCAAGATCCCATCTAACTCTAACAAATGTGTTTGTTTTGTTTTTGAAGCTTTTTCAAGTGGGATTCGGCTGAAATTGGATAAAGGCATTGTGTCAAGAATTTCGGTTCGGGCATCTCTGATTGATCTGAATTTTGGTACAAAAATGGAAAATATTATTCTGAGAAAGGCTCACTAATTTTAGTGAGGTCACCCTTATTTTTGCCAAATTCCATCGTTTAAACCACTTTTTCAATTTTTTAAGATTTTGTATTATATAGTTGGATAGCATTTGTGTGTAGTTTTTATCCTGTGGTGGTTCCATAATTTTTAAAATTCATTTGATACTGTTTTTTATTTTTGGAGTATTTTTTTTAGGAATTTTTAGTGTTTTAATTGTTATTGCTTTTCTAATACCTTATGAACTGCATGCTGTATGACTAGATCTGATCTTGGTACCTTGCATTCATTTGATCCTGAAATTGATAGAACATTTCATACACTTCATAGAATTCATAGGACTGGTAGTAGCATTCATAGAGCTAATAGAATTACTTCTGGAATTGGACTTGAACTTGACATTGCACCTAATTTTCTTGACTCTTTTAATCCTGTTGAGTCTGCTTCTATTAGTACTTCAGTGTCTGATACTGAGTCTGTTGATTTTACTATGGCTGACTATAACAATAGGACCCTTAAGGAATTGGCTGCACCTGATGTGAATTATCAACCTTTGTGCATTCAATATCCTGAACTTAATGTTGATTTTGAGTTGAAATCTGGATTGATACACTTTCTGCCCAAGTTTCATGGTCTTGCAGGTGAAGATCCACATAAGCATTTGAAGGAGTTCCATGTTGTCTGCTCCACCATGAAACCTCATGGAATAGCTGAAGATCACATCAAGCTAAGGGCCTTTCCTTTCTCTTTGGATGGTGCTGCTAAGGATTGGTTGTATTACTTACAACCTGTTGCCATCACTTCTTGGAATGACATGAAAAGATTATTTCTGGAGAAGTTCTTTCCTGCATCAAGAACTACTGCAATAAGGAAAGATATTTGTGGCATAAGGCAAATCAGTGGTGAAACTCTCCATGAGTATTGGGAGAGATTCAAGAAATTGTGCTCAAGCTGCCCACACCATAAAATTAGTGATCAACTACTGATCCAATATTTCTATGAAGGATTGATGCCAATGGAAAGGAGTATGATTGATGCTGCAAGTGGTGGAGCATTGGTAGATAAAACTCTAGTCACGCGTAAACTTAATTGCAAACATGGCGTGCAAATTCTCAAAGAATTTGGTACTGAATGGGTGCTGCAACCAGAGTAGTCAATGAAGTTAATACCTCTTCACATGCTGATCAACAAAGGGTGGAACATAGATTGGATGAGCTCACTTCTTTGGTTAGACAGATGGCAATAGGACAACACGAACCACATGTGCAAACCCCTACAAGAGTTTGTAGCATATGTTCTAGTTCTTCTCATCCCACAGATGCGTGCCCCACATTGCAAGATGATTCTGAGTTTCAAGACCAACTGCGGGTCAGCACTGGTATATTTCCGGGAAGCCACAATTCCATCAAGAAGAACAACGAAATATGATCCATTCTCCAACACTTACAACCCTGGTGGAGGGACCATCCCAATCGAGATATGGGAATGCATCAAATCGTGACCACCAAACCAAGATAGACCACCATTCCAAAGAGAAGCAAGGACAAATCGCTTTCGACCACATGCTGGACCAAGTAGACCACCATTCCAAAGAAGAAGGTCCTCGTAGCCACAAAATCTGAGCCCTCATTGGAGGATTTGGTGAAACAGTTGGCCACCAATAACATCCAGTTTCAACAGAGAACTGAAACCACCATTCAGAACTTGGAGACTCAAATTGGCCAACTTGCCACATCTATTCATGAATTAAAGTCACAAAGTTCTGGCCAATTACCCTCTCAAACCACTCCAAACCCAAGATGCAATGTTAGTGCTATAGCTTTGCGCAGTGGTAGGCAAATCAATGGACTAGTACATCAGATAATTCCAGATTCTACCATTAACCCAGAAAAACAAGATGTTGTAGCAGATTCAGCAGCAAATGATCCTACAACATCCAAGCAGAAAGTCAGATCAAACCAAAGAATTGTGAGAAAATTCAGTAAAAAGGTAAAAGTGAACATCCACAAAAGTCAGCTTGCAACATTCCTCTTCCTTTTCCAAACCGAATGATACAGTCGAGGCATATGGTTGAAACTGACTTGGATAAGGAAATTATGGAGACTTTTCAGAAGGTTGAGGTGAATATACCTCTCTTGGAGGCAATTAAACAAATCCCCAAGTATGCCAAGTTCTTGAAAGAGATGTGCACCCATAAGAGGAAGCTAAAGGGCACTGAAAAAGTGAGTATGGGGAGAAATGTCTCTGCTTTGATTCAGCCCAACCTGCCTCCCAAATGCAAGGATCCAGGCACTTTTACCATCCCTTGCACCATAGGGCACCAACAGTTCACTCATGCCTTGCTAGACTTGGGAGCCTCCATCAATGTAATGCCAAAGTCAGTTTACACTTCATTGCATATGGGAGAGCTAAAATCCGCCGGCATTGTCATTCAGTTAGCAAACCGAAGCCTTGCTCAACCCTGCAGGAGTGTTGGAAGACGTTCGGTTCGGGTAAATAATTTAATTTTTTCAACCGATTTTTATGTGTTGAATATGGAAAATGAATCTGCCTTTTCCCCACCCCCATTGATCTTAGGTAGGCCATTTTTGAAAGCTGCTAAAACTAAGATTGATGTGCATGCTGGTACCCTTTCCATGGAATTTGGTGATGATATCATTTAGTTTAACATTTTTGATGCCATGAAATACCCTTTAGAGGATCATTCTGTTTTTCATTTTGATGTCATTGATTTACTGGTTGATGATATGCATGCTTTGATATGTTGGCAGTAGTTTCCGAAATTGTAGGATACACTGATAGCATAGCTTGTGATACTTGTTCTGCTTGCTTTGGACTTTTTGGTTGTAAACCCACTGCAATGTGTGCAGCCTGTGCTGAGATTTCTACATACTTATCATGTGCTGTTGTTAATTCTGCTGACATTGATGATTCTATTTCTGTTATTAATGGCAATGATGTTGTTATTAATGATGTTATCATTCATCCTGCTGCTAAGTGTGATTCTTTTGATTCCATAGGATATGAGGATGTTGTTTTGCAAGATTGTGCACAGCTTGCAGTGCAGTGTGGCTCACGAGAATTTAGCAGCATTTAGTTTCGATTCCAAAACTAGTACCATCACCCAAAGAACCACCCTCCATTGAACTTAAGCCCTTGCCCGAGCATTTGAAGTATGCATTCTTGGAAAAGGATGAGAAGCTCCCAGTGATAATGGCCAAACACCTCCAACCTGAGCAAGAAACCAGATTATTGGAAGTCTTGAAGCAACACAAAAGGGCAAATGGTTGGACACTTGCAGACATCCCTGGTATTAACCCCTCCACATGCATGCACAGGATATTACTTGAGGAGGAAACTAAACCAGTGAGACAACCCCGTGAGGAGACTCGAATCCTCTCATTCTAGATGTGGTGAAAAAGAAGTGACCAAGCTATCGCAGTCGGCATTGTCTATCCCATTTCTCGACAAAGCAAAGTGGGTGAGTCGGTGCAAGTAGTTCCAAAGAAATCCGGTGACTGTCGTGGCCAACCGTAAGAATGAGCTCATTCCAACCCGAGTGCATTAGCCGGAGAGTTTGCATTGACTACGACGTCTCAACCAAGCCACTCGGAAAGATCATTACCCCCTTCCGCTCATTGATCGAATCGGAACGGTTGGCTGGTAAGTCCCATTACTGCTTTTTAAATGGCTACACTGGATACTTCCAAATCCACATTGCACCTGAGGATCAGGAGAAGACCACATTTACTTGTCCCTTCGGCACCTTTGCTTACAGACAGATGCCCTTCGGCCTCTGCAATGCCCCTGGTACCTTTCAGCGATGCATGGTGAGCATATTTTCTGATTTCTTAGAGGAGTGCATGGAGGTATTTATGGATGACTTCACTGTCTATGGTTCTTCTTTTGATTCATGTTTAGCTAGCCTATCTAGAGTACTGCAAAGATGCATTGAGACTAACCTTGTGCTAAATTTTGAGAAATGCCATTTTATGGTAGAACAGGGTATAGTTTTAGGCCATGTAGTATCCAGTAAGGGCATTGAGGTAGATCCTGCCAAGATTGATGTAATTACTTGTTTATCTTACCCCACATGCGTGCGGGAAGTGCGTTCTTTTCTTGGTCATGCAGGTTTCTACAGGCGCTTCATTGCCGACTTCAGCAAGATTGCTCTTCCACTTTCCCACTTACTGCAGAAAGATGTAGAGTTTAATTTTGATGATAAGTGCAAGGCCTTTCAACCACTTGAAGCGAGGCCTTGACCAAGACTCCCCATCATCCGACCCACCGACCGACATTGCCATTTGAGTTAATCTCTGATGCTTCTAACTATACGATGGGAGCAGTCTTGAGCACAGAGAGTGGGGAAAGCTTCTCATGTGATATACTATGCTTCGAACTCTAGATCTGCTCAGCCAACTATACCACAACCGAAAAGAACTTTTAGCCATTGTTTTTGCTTTGGATAAGTTTAGATCATATTTGCTTGGTTCTAAGGTTGTTGTGTTTACTGATCATGCAGCTCTGAAGTTCCTTTTGAAGAAGCCAGAGGCAAAGCCCCGACTAATAAGATGGATGCTACTGCTCCAAGAGTTTCACATAGAGATCCGTAACAAGAGTGGAGCAGAGAACCTAGTGGCAGATCATTTGAGCCGCATTGAAAGGGCTTTAGATCCCTTCCCTGTACAGGACTCCTTCCTAGATGAGCAGCTTTTGCAGCTGCAAGGTAAGAACACCTCCCCTTGGTTTGCAGATATGGTTAATTTTTTGGTTGCTGGTGTTCTTCCTGCATATTTTACTAGAGCTCAATCTGATAAATTGAAAAGTGAGTCTAAGTACTATGTATGGGATGATCCTTATCTGTGGAAGCTTTGTAGTGACCAGATTATTAGAAGATGTGTCTCTGATCATGAGTTTCATTCTATTCTTAGCTTTTGTCATACATTTGCATGTGGTGGACATTTTGGGCCTCAACGTACAGCTAGGAAAGTTTTAGACTCTGGTTTATATTGGCCTACCTTGTTTCATGATGCATATTTGTTCTGTAAGTCTTGTGAACAGTGTCAGAGAACAGGGAACATTTCTCGCAGGAATGAGATGCCCCAGCAACCTCTACTGTATTGTGAAATCTTTGACGTATGGGGTATTGATTTCATGGGACCTTTTCCTGTTTCATTTGGTTATGTTTACATTTTGCTAGCTGTTGATTATGTAGCAAAATGGGTGGAGGCTAAAGCCACTCGGACTGATGATTCCAAACTTGTTGTGGATTTTGTTAGATCATAGATTTTCTGTAGGTTTGGAATCCCGAGAGCTATCATCAGTGATCAAGGCACCCATTTCTGTACCGAAGCATGGAGGGATTGATGAGGAAATATGGCGTGTTGCATAAAGTTTCTACACCTTACCATCCCCAGACTAATGGTCAAGCCAAGGTCTCCAATAGAGAGATCAAGCGCATACTTGAAAAAACAGTCCAACCTAATCGGAAGGATTGGAGCATGAGGCTTGAGGATGCTCTTTGGGCTTACCGGACCGCTTACAAAACTCCAATCGGGATGTCTCCATATTGGATAGTCTATGGTAAGGCATGCCACTTGCCAGTAGAAATTGAGCACAAAGCATATTGGTGTGAAGCAATGCAACATGAATTTGGCCGAGGCGGCATAGAGCGGAAGTTGCGATTCTGAGGAATTGGAAGAGATCCGCCTAGATGCCTATGAGAGCTCCCGACTCTACAAAGAAAAGACCAAAGCCTTCCATGATAAGTTTATTCTTCGGAAGGAGTTTTCAGTTGGGCAAAAAGTTCTCTTGTTTAATTCTCGCCTTAAGTTGATGCCTGGTAAATTAAGGTCTAGGTGGGACGGTCCGTTTGTTGTCACTAACATTTTTCCTCATGGTGCAGTGGAAATTAAGAGTGAAGCCACCAACAAAGTGTTTAAAGTTAATGGTCACCGCCTTAAAAAATTTTATGAAGGAGCTCAAGAGAACCTCGTGGAGGAAGTTCAACTGCAGGATGCCCTCTACCATGATTGATCACTACTGTGTTGAAAAAAAAAAAGACAAAAAAAAAAAGCCACGATTAATGTCAATTGCCAGAGATTGAATCATTATTGGGGAGGACCCATCGCCCGTGCAAAATCTTCAATCACGCTGGCTAAGGACATTAAAATTAGCGCTTCTTGGGAGGCAACCCAAGTTTTCTAACTCTTTCATCTTTCAACTTTGACTTATTTGCAATCACAGGAATCGAGACAGAAAATCGGTGCCAAGTGAGAAAATCTATCAGAGTTTGATTTTTCTGTCTTAATTTTGTTTATTTTTCGTTGTGACGATGATTTTTCACCGTTAAATGGCGGATAATCTGATTCGTGAAATTTTTTTCGGTCCCTTCGCTACCCACAAACACTGAAATTTGTATATAATTTTACTCAATTTGTTTTTCTTCTTTCTTTCTTTCAAAATGGATAATCAGCTTGTCAACCTCCGCAAGCGATTCCCTTCTCTCCCTCAAAATGCTTTAACTAACATTTATTGTGCAAGGTTTGAAAGGTTAAGGATGCTTATGCACAAAGGCATCCCTGCGGATATACGCTGGATAATCGAAGCAAAGGTCCGAATCACAGGGAATTTTCGATGCTCTTGTTTCATATATGCCAGGGCTAGGCAAAAGTTCATATGCAAAAAAGAGAAGAGCAAAAAAGGTTACGAGTCTGCTATAAATGTGCAAGATGGACCTGTAACACAAAATGCAGATCAATTGGAATGGCGTCTATAAATCGACTTGATAAAATTGACTTCATTAAGGATGGCATGAGTAAGGAGTCTTTAGATAACATTCTATTGACTCTTGAGATGCATCCTAGTGGAGATGTGCAGAGAGTACTTCTAGATTTATGGCCAATATTCCAAGATGAACATAAGCGTTATAGTCTTGGGAATCTGACTCAAAAAGACCCTGTTTGCCAATTTTTAAGAAAATTGGATGGGAAGCCGTCCATCGGCCCATAAAGAGCATTCAAGCCGTTCCTGGACGTAAAACCAGAGGAAAAAGTGAGCCATAATCACACCTCCTGTAAGTATTTTATTTTATTTTATTTTATTTTATTTTTCCCTTTTCTTCTTGTTTATAAAAAAAAATTAAAAAAAAAATTTCAAAAGAATTCCAAAAAAAAAAAAATTTAGCCGTATTTTTTTTTTGAAATATGCATTGCATATTTTCAAACTTCTTCTGACACATATAGATTAGTCTTTTATCCTTGTCATATAGCTATTATCATTGCTGTGCTTATTTTCAAACTTACCTGACACACTGCCTCTACCCTCCTTTATAGGTGTAATT
The DNA here is from genome assembly GCA_023212625.1 of Styphnolobium japonicum. NCBI lineage: Eukaryota > Viridiplantae > Streptophyta > Magnoliopsida > Fabales > Fabaceae > Styphnolobium > Styphnolobium japonicum. The sequence goes on from JALBWW010000009.1 coordinate 30,961,287, forward strand.
ATTACATTTGAGTTTTGATTCTTTAAATAATGCACTTTGCTCTCTTCAGATCATTGATAAGATGAGAGTACAAAAAAAAAAAGAGAAAATGGAAGTCACTTCAGTTCGTCGGATCAAGAGTGTTTGTGTCTTTTGTGGATCTAATCCTGGGAAAGATAAAGAGTTTGTAAATATTGCACACCATCTTGGTCGAGTGCTAGCTGAGAGAGAAATCCATTTAGTTTATGGAGGAGGTAGTCTTGGGTTAATGGGTTGTGTAGCAATTGCTGCACATTTAGGAGGTGGCAAAGTCCTTGGTGTCATTCCCAGTCCTTTATCTACCAGCAAGCCCATTGGAAAAACATTAGGGGATGAAGTAATGGTATTTTGCATGCACCAACGCATGAACATTATGATAGCAAATGCTGATGCCTTTATTGCCCTACCTGATGGTTTTGAAACTTTGGAAGAACTCTTTCAAATTACATCCTGGTCACAGCAGAACTTTCACCAAAAACTCATAGGTATATTAAATGTTAATGGTTTTTATGACAGTTTGTTTTGTTTTCTTGATCATGCTGTAGAAAAAAGGTTCATCTCACAAGCAACATGTCAAAGTCTTGTAACTGCTGCAACTCCTGAACAATTGCTCGATCAACTCAATGCATTTGTACCACAACGTGATCCAGCAATGGCTTCACTGAATTGGGAACAAGGCAGCAGCAGCAAAAAGCAAAAACTTGATTTGACTTTGTCTTTGTGAATTTTTGTTTTCTCTTATGGTTTTAGTTTTTTGTAATTTTTCTTATTTCAGGCCCGATTTGCGCTTTTAAGTAAGACCTTCTACACTCTACCTATCTTTATTTTGACATTGGGGACAATGTCTTTAATTAGTTGGGGGGAGGGATAGTTGACATTACCATGTACATAGTTTAGTTAAAAAAAAAAAGCTAATCTTTATTGTTACTAACTTTTTAGATGTATGATGGCAGAGTAAGGAGTAGTTTTGCTCTTGAGACGCATCTTAACTTGCATTTCATAATAGGTCTTAAATCATCTTTGTTCTTGTATATATATTAAAAAAAAAAACACACACACACACACAATTTTGATCTTTTCAATTGATTTTGATACAAGCATGTGCTGAATCTGAGCTTAATTGATGATAAAAGTATGCAAAACAGTTTATAGTTGAATCATTTTCATGATATACATGTGTATATGATTGTGGATATTAGGAAGAAGGCATGGTTGAATTGAGTGAATGTTCCATACCTTTGTGAGTTTAGGGCTTTTCCAAGTTTGATACTTACACTTGGTTATTTTCTTTCATGAGTGATGTCAATTATGAATTTATTTTCTAGAACTTGCATTGAATCGATTTGAGATTACATTGGTCTGTATGTTGCATGAAAATGACAGAGGCATTTTTTCTTGACTTAGCTGCTTTGGCCAAATAAACCTACCTTGCATTTATCCAAATATTAACTCCCTCTGAGCCTATTTGCCTATTCTTTGTTCTTAGCTCATTACAAGCTTTGAGTGAAAAACCATGTTTTACCTTACCTTAGGGAATGGGAGAGCATTGATTTTCTTATTGGAGAAGTTCTTTTGCTTGCAATGATTTAAGTGTGGGGGAATTGGTGTGCCGATACGAAATGTTTGGTACAAAAAAAAAAACAAAAACAAAAAAAAACAAAAAAATAAAAGAATAGAAAAAGGAAGAAATGTGTGAAGAGAATGAGCATTTTATGGTTTTGGGTAAAAATTTTATTCTTTCTACTTGAGTTACTCCTCAATGCTCTTTTATTCTCTTTGGTTTTAACCTGCTATTATCCATATTGTTCCCTTCCTTCACTTTATAAGTTCCATTACAACCTTTTTGAAAGACCTCTTGATTTTTGCAATTTATTTGATCTAAGTAGTGGAGAATTGATGTATATGCAAGCCTATGGTAAAATACTTTCATAATTTGACTGAGTTGAGCGTAAACAGTTAACCTAAACACCTTGTGAGATTTGAGTGTCACTTGTGAAGAATTTTACTCAATCTGAACATGCCTATTTCTGATTAAAGCATGATTATGCTATACTTTATTCTCAATTGATTTGATTCAACTATTCTTTGTAAAGCATACTTGACTTATTAATTATGGTTTATATTTGATACAATGCTTGTATTTAAAAATTAGTTGAATTGATTAAATAAAATATTACATGTTTGTGGGTATCATCCTGGTAAACCCTCACGAGACTATAACTCGTCCACTAGGGACACCTAGGGGTTTAAAGGCTTGTGGCACATGCTAAGTGCCATCGTGTTTTCCTATGAAAATGGATTAGATTAGGTATAATCAGTTTTTTATGTTTTTAGTTTAATAATATGATGTTTCTTGTTTTTTTTTAGTTTTGTTCTTATGTGTTTTGCCCGGGAGTGCAAAAGCTTAAGTGTGGGGGAATTTGATCAATCAATTTGAGACACTTATGTTAAGCTTTGTATTAGGCTTCATTAGATTTTTATTGTGCCCAATATTAGTATTTTAGATGAGTTTAATGTTGTTGGGCTTCATTGGGTTTTAATGTAAATATTGGATAATTTTCGGATTTTGATGCATTTTGACCTTTCTTCCTTGGTTAGGCCATAACTTGGGACTCGGTGATCCAATTGAGGTGATCTTGGTGTCTTTGGAAAGCTAAGACAAGGATCTACAAGTTTCATGAAGAACTCAAGAGCTGGATCAGACTTCTAAGGGCCCAAAATAGCCTTGCAATACAAAGTGAGTTTGCTGTCACAGAACCATCTGGGCAGTATGCACATATTGGACTATATAGTGGGTTATAGGCCTCCTCTTGGGCTGAAACGTGGTCATTTGAAAGATAAGACCCATATCTCCAACTTCCCTGAAGACCATTTTGTCAATAGATGTCGTTTTAGGCATGCTTCTGAAGCTACAAGTTGGTCTGAATTTGGAAACACGTTCTTCCAACCTAACTTGAGGTAGGTGCAGTGTTTTTGGCATTTCTGGAGTTCTAAAAGTCCAAATGACATGATTCAAATTGGAAATTTTCAAGGAGACAACTGGCTACAACTTTGATGAGACATCCAAGCCAAATTGCACCGTCTAGGTGATGAATTTGAAGCCAGAAGTCGGATAAGAGTTGTTGACTAAAAGCCACCAACCATACACCAACCCACCTACCATGCACCAACCCACCAACCATGCATCAAGCTTCCATTTTTGACAATTTTCATATTCTTATAGCTTGTATTCAGATTATGTACATGTACAAATTGGCTTCTAGGATTAGTATAAATAGACTCAACCTCTTTGTATTAGAGGCATTCAATTTGGAAGTAAGTTTCAAGAAAGTTTAAGTATTTGTGAGAGTTTTCTTTCTCTTCTTCTCCATTCTCTTTGCAATTTCGTTTTTGTTCTTTAAATTCTGAGTTCTTCCTTCCCATCCATGGAAGGCTAGGCTCTCATAATCAATCCAAGGGATTAGCCAGCTTGTTGTTTAATTTGGAGATCTTCTTTTGCTTGTTCATATTGCTTAATTGTTATTCAAGTTTCTCTTCTTCCTCTTTTGATTTTTATCTAGATTAAATTGCTTAATTTGATTTAGATGTTGATGTGGTAATAGCTTTATTATCATGTATTCAAAGAGGATCATAAAGATTAAACAATATATTAAAGCTTTTTGATAGATTGTTTATCTTGGTTAAATTCTAGATCTTAAGTTAATCTATGTTAGATGGTGCTTACTTTATCTAACCTTGGTTAATCAAATCCTAGATGCTTATCTAGTAAAGAATTTTTGGATCATGTTAAGGCTTCTTGATGTGATCTAAGGCCAAGAACATGGTTAGCAATTAAGTGAATTCCTTGTGATCAATGATGAGTTAAACTCAAGATCGGTAAATTTCCTTAGATTGGTTGTTTCTTTAGATTTGTTTACAACTTTGAATCTCCTACTTTTATTAATCTTGTTAATCAACAACAAAATCCCCCCCCTTTTCTAATTATCTTGTTCTAATTAAATCTTTGTTTTTGGATCCTTGAGAGACGATTCGGTTCATTCTTTATACTACAAATTAGTTTGTGAACCGGTTATTTTATTTGATAGGTCTCGACAACCTCTTGTCAGAGTTTACACATCACGCTAAACAATACATACTTGAACATGGGTTCTGGTGAGTATCTTCTGCGCTAGGCTTAAGACTCCGCCCCAGTTCAAATCAATAATTTTATTAATATAAATTTCACTACGTAATTTCTTTAAAAACAAAATTATTTCCAACGACTGATTAAACGTCTTATTTTTATGTGTGACTTGCCTCTGTTGGTTAAAATGTTTGGATCCTTCAAGGATCATTACAATCAAAGCCTATTTAATTGTGAGCTTTAAGCTTGTGGGTCAACACCTTTCTAATCGACAAATGTGTTACGTAATTCAACCATCGTTCAAAACAAGCAAATACATGCAATCCAAGAAAATAACATATTAATTTTGTGAAAATATCTGGCCAAACTATTAATTTCCTTTTGCAGATAGTACAATTAGCCAAATGTGCAAAGTTCTCAAGCTTCACTCCAACAGCTTAGGTGAAGGGAAGTCAACTAAAACACAATTATTCCAAACCTTCTCACTCCTCCTGCAAAATTTTGATTTCGTTTGTCTTGAACTCGGGCAATTGTAGAATGTATTTTGTCAAGTCATCGTGGGCAGCGTTTTCCCAAGTCATTCACAAGGTTGAGACAACAATTATTACTCACAGTTTCATTACCAAAGAATACGGCAAAGAAAACCTCATGACCACAATTTGAGTTTAACTTCGTCCCGCAGTTATTCAAATAAGTTTCATACGACGACAATGGCCTTGGTGCGTAGTTAGTCTCACTGGATGGGCCATTAGATGGCTCGGGAACATCATACGAAAGCCCTGTTTTGACCAACAAAGCAGAACTGGTCATAATTAACACCACAAGACAAAAGTTGTTCAATGTTGCCATGGTTTGTGGTGAATGATCTTTGATTGTTGGAAATCGGGAACTTTGTCGGTGGTAGCGAGTGATTAGGAAATCCATATTTATAGTTCTAAAATACTCATAACATTTGCATTAATTGGTTTTCATTGACTCAAATGAAACAAACAACATAAATTAATTGATGTCTATCTTTTGATAAAACATCCATCATTTATTGCAGAGAATAACTTCTCCACCCCATTCTTTAAGTTTGCGTATAAATCACAAAACAACATTTTAAATGCAATTGTAGTTACCACGAAATGAAATTCTTGTTGTTATGGGAGAAACGATAGAGAACTTGACAGGATGTTGAGTGCCAACAAATTACATAACTTGCACTGAGAGAATGAGTGGCACAACCGCAATTCATGTTAAGTACAAAAGTGATTTATTGAGTATATTTTTGTTTGGGACAACGTGCTACTTCAACTAAAATAGCAACACTGCGAATATAGAAGTCTAATTCATGAAAATATTATCCGTTTACATATTAGAATATATAAAAGTTTAACCACTCAGATCAAGTTTTCTACTATCGCTCAATATTATCATTCAATCTTAACCCTTGAGAAACATTTTCTATTCATCAAATGAACGAAAAATGAACTTAGAAACACCTTCGCACTTCAAAATAGATTACTCGGAGTGGTTATTACCCCTTACTTGTAAGTTAAACATCATGTGCACCTGGCAATAACAATAATAATAAAAATGTAGGGTTAAAGTCTTCAAAAATAAAGAAACAAATATAAAAAAAAATTAAGAATGTGTCATAAAAAAATTGCAAAAATTCATTTTAGACAACAGGATGTTACTAACAAATCATATATCCTTGCAAATTCGGGCCAGTAAATTCGAAGATGAAACATATGTGAACAACATTTTGACATATAGGATTTTGATGATAACTGAAGAAAGGTTTCCGCACTAAGAGAACAAGAACAAGATCACAAGGAGTACTCAAGTCTTATAGGTTTTTACTTATCATTGTAAGAGTATTTAATTGCTTAAATCACTTAGCAAGCAATTTATTTTAATCTTACAAAACTATTTCTAAAATAAAGGTTTGATAAAAAGAAAGTTATCTTTAAAATACTTTGGAAAGAAAGATTTTTTAACTTGATCAAAAATGAGTTTTTAAGTCACTTGTCGTCGACTACAAGGTTGGTGTAGTCGACTACACAGTTGTAAAATTTCAAGTTTACAACGTTGTCTAAAAGTCAGAACAAACTTGTAGTCGACTACACAAATCCTGTAGTCAACTACACTAGGCAAAACTTTGAAATGCCTATGGTCTTGTAATGTCCTGAGGACACTTGTAGTCGACTGCAATGCTGAAGTAGTCGACTACAATGCTGATAAAAATACTCATCTGTTAAATATGAGTAAACCCGATGACAGTTGTAGTCGACTACCAAAGCTATTGTAGTCGACTACAACGCTTGAAAAAGTTGTTCCTTTTTTTAAGCTCATAAATCCGAGGAGACATGTAATCGACTACATAAGCTCTGTAGTCGACTACATATTATTTTGAAAATATATCTCAGATGTCCTTTACTTTTAAAAAGTGTCCGAGAGCTATTGTAGTCGACTACTTTGTAAGTGTAGTCGACTACGTGCGTTTTTCATAAAATAAACTCTCATGTTTTTAAAAGTCAGAAAGGCATGGTAGTCGACTACAAAGGTTGTGTAGTCGACTACACACGCTCCAGAAATTCTTCCAACTGCTAGTTTAGGCACTGATTGGATATTCACCTACTACCCAACGAAAATAATTTTATGAGAGCTATTTATAACTCATCTAAATGAGTTTTAAAAAGAGACCCAAGATCACAAATTTATTTTAAAAGAGCTTTTTCTAATCTTCAGTTGATATACTCTGTTTTCTATTTGAAAAAGCTTGCTTAGTGATTTGATCAAATACTCATCAGTTCCTCAAGTTGTATATCTGCTCTTGTGAGAGTTACAAACAACCAAAAATCATTTGATTATCTTGTATAAGTTCAAGGGGAGAAATTCCTTATTGTATTGAGGGAGGTGTTGAAACCAAAATCTTATAAAAAGGTTTAAGTACTAAATTCTTAAATGCTGTAGCTTTCCCAGTTTAAGTTTTGAGGAAAACAAAAATATTTATTTAGTTTGAACAAGTAAGTGTTTCGACAATAGTTTTAACAAATCGCTACTTGTATGTGCGTCCTTTCTGCTCTATGCTTAAAGATAACTCTTTGTGCGTCCAATATGCTATAAATCTCGTGTGTAAGCTTCTCTTCTCTTCTAGTGTGTTTTATTATATTCACTAACCTCCGGGGTTTACTATTGTGTTTATTAACAAAGATCTTTTAATTGGTTTTGGAACGTGTTAACTGTTTTCTTAAAAGTCTTTTCAAAATCCTTAGAGTCCAATAGGACTAAGCCGTGTTGGTTCTAAGTTCTTTACTCGTCAAACTTTATCCTTCGCTGTGTTCAATCTTCTGTTAAAAAGGAAAATCTTTTTTTAATCATCAAAAAGGGTTAAGAAACGCAATTCAACCCCCCTTCTTGTGTTTCACTTGGTTATTTCAATTGGTATCAGAGCTCAGCCTCTTGGGTTGAGCATCTAACAGTGCAGAGGAAAAAGATCCAGTACACCCTTTAATGGAGAACGAAGGACAAGCGGTGAACAGACCACCTCTATTCAATGGAAACGACTATGATTACTGGAAGAAGAGAATGATTGCTTTTTTTGATGCCCAAAATATGGACTTCTGGGACCTAGTTCAAAATGGATATCAAACACCCACCAACGCAGAAGGACAGGATCTCCCTCGACCACAATGGACAGAAGGACAACGAACCAGACATCAGCTTAACTCAAAAGCCAAACATTATCTTATGTGTGCCATCACCGCATCGCAGCACGATAAAGTTCATAGTGTGAAACACTAAAGAGATATGGGATACTCCGCCTTAGCACATGAAGGTTCCTCTCAAGTCAAGGAATCAAAGATAAGCATGCTGGTTCATCAGTATGAGCTTTTCAAAATGGGAGAGCATGAAAACATTGATCAAATGTTTGACGATTCCAAACAATAATCAATGGCTTGAGATCTCTGGGAAAGACCTATGATAGTCAAGATCATATCAGAAAAATTCTAAGGAGTCTTTCCAGATAGTGGAGACCTAAGGTTCTTGCCATACAGAAGCAAAGAATCTAGCTTCTCTTACCATGGAGGAACTCTTGGGTTCTCTTAAAGTTCATGAGCTGGAACTTCAAGAAGAGGAAAGCTCAAGAAAAGGGAAATCAATTGCCCTTAAAGCTCACAAAGGCAAGCGCCCAAAGCACTTAAAGTCGAAAAATCATCGAGACAAGGCCGATTCATCTCAAGATGATATATCTCGATAATGACGAAGTTATCTTTCATCTCTAGAAAGATACAAGCAATGTGGAAAAAGAAAGGAGGTATGCGGAGAAAGCACTTTGGACGAAGGTCACCAAAGCGACAGTAATGTAAACAAAAGACAAGAGTCCAATCATATGCTATGAATGCAAGAAGCCCGGACACATTAAAGCGGAATGCCCCTCACTAAACAAGGAGAAAGAGAAAAGGAGATTTTTTCCAAAGAAGAAAAGAGGATTAATGGCCACCTGGGAAGATCTTGATCTTTCAACTACTGATGATGAAGAAGAAGCAGAAGAAGAAGCAAATCTATGACTCATGGCTAACACCTTGTCAGAAGAAGAAGAAGATGAGGTAACAAACTGTGATCTTGATCTTCAGAATGCATTTGATGAGTTGTTAAATAATTCATCTATTTTAGCGGTTGAATATAAATCCTTGAAAAGAAAGTTTTCAAAATTAACTAGAGAATATGGAAAAATGTTTTCAGAAAAACAAGAACTTGAAATTTATTGTGAAAAATTAAAACTGAAAATGCTCTTTTGAAAACATCTTCTGAGTCCAACACTTCAGATGAAGTTGATAAACTTCATAATGAGGTAAAAGAATTAACGGAGGACCTCAGTAAATTTGTAAAAAGCACCAACAACCTAAACATTTTACTCTAATATTCCAGAGACCCTCGTGACAAATCTGGATTGGGATATCAAGATACTGATAAACAGCTTTTTCAAAAAACTACTACTCAACCTAAATCTTTTAAGAATGTTTGTAAAAAGAACGTTTACCCTTCCTCAATAGATCTTTTTAATAAAAGGTCAAAATATTATGGATCTCAAAGAGCTAACCAAAAAGGACCCAAAAAGATATGGGTACTTAAGGATATGATAATTCCTCTTGCAGATGTGCTTAGCAACAAGAAAAAGACACCTGTCATGGTACCTGGACAGTGGTTGCTCACGGCACATGACGGGAGAAAGGTCTATGTTCCAAGACATCAAAACTAATTCAGGAGGCTCCGTCACGTTTGGAGGAAACCAGAAAGGTAAAATAGTTGGAATAGGTAAGATCGGTAAGCATCTTTTTCCCTCTATCGATAATGTTCTTCTAGTTGAAGGATTGAAACATAATCTGCTTAGCATTAGTCAATTATGTGATAGTGGATCTAATGTTTCATTCAATCAAGGGGAATGTATAGTTAAAAACTCTGACGGATCCATACTCTTCACTGCTAAAAGGCAAAACAATCTTTATAAAATTGACTTGGAAGATCTTTCGTATCAAAATGTATCATGTCTAGTTTCCATAAAAGGAGAACAGTAGATATGGCACAAGAAGCTTGGTCATGCAAGTTTGAGATTAATCTCTAAACTAAATAAGCATAACCTCGTAAGAGGACTACCAAAGCTTGTGTACAAATCAGATGTTCTTTGTGAAGCATGTCAAAAGGGGAAACAAATCAAAAATTCTTTTGAATCCAAAAACATCGTTTCCACCTCTAGACCACTAGAATTGTTACATCTTGATCTATTTGGTCCTACAAGAACTTCTTCACTAAATGGAAAGAAATATGGATTGGTCATAGTAGATGACTATACTAGATGGACATGGGTTATGTTTCTAGCTCACAAGGATGAGTCTTTCAAAGTCTTTTCGATTTTCTGTAAAAGAATTCAAAATGAAAAAGGCATGTGTATTAACTCAATCCGAAGTGATCATGGAGGAGAATTTGAGAATGAGAGCTTTCAATTGTTCTGTGAAGAAAACGGTATTCATCACAACTTCTGCCCCAAGAACACCACAACAAAATGGTGTGGTAGAAAGAAAAAATAGATCTCTTCAAGAGATGGCTAGAACAATGCTCAATGACAACTCAATCTCCAAACACTTCTAGGCTGAAGCTGTTAACACTGCATGTTATATTCAAAACAGAATATATATTAGACCTCTTTTAAACAAGACTCCATATGAATTGTGGAAAGGACGAAAACCCAACATCTCTTACTTTCATTCTTTTGGCTGTCAATGCTTTATCTTGAATACTAAGGATTCTTTATGAAAGTTTGATGCTAAAGTTGACTCTGGTATTTTCCTAGGATACTCAGAAACATCTAAAGCATATAGAGTATATAACTCTCGCTCTCTAACTGTTGAAGAATCTGTTCATGTTAAATTCAATGACAAAAAGCCTGACAATGACTTGTCAGAGCTAGATGAGTCCTTTGCAGAGTTAAACTTAAAAGACAAAGGAGAAGGATCAGTAACCCAAAACAAAGAAGCATTGGACGATGAAAGAAAAGAAGAAACAAATGATGGTCAAAGAAGTTGGCACTTCAAAACTTATCATCCAGAACACCAAATCATTGGTAATCCAGATGATAAAGTGCGTACAAGATCTACCTTCAGAGAATACTCAAATGTTGCCTTCATCTCTGAAATGGAGCCAAGAAAAATAGAAGAAGCACTACAGGACGAAGGATGGATCTTAGCCATGCAAGAAGAGCTAAATCAATTTAAAAGAAATGATGTTTGGACGCTGGTTCAAAAGCCTAAAGACAAGTCCATCATCGGCACAAAATGGATATTCAAAAACAAATTGGACGAAGATGGTAAGGTTGTGAGAAACAAAGCAAGGTTGGTAGCCCAAGGTTACTCACAACAAGAAGGTATTGATTTCACTGAAACTTTTGCTCCTGTAGCTAGACTAGAAGCCATACGCATCTTACTTTCATTTGCTCGCTCATCATAGCATAAGACTATATCAAATGGACGTAAAAAGTGCATTTCTAAATGGTATAATCAATGAAGAAGTTTTCGTTAAACAACCACCTGGTTTCGAGGATGAAAATTTCCCTGAGCATGTTTTCAAATTGAAAAAGGCCTTGTACGGTTTAAAACAAGCTCCTCGAGCCTGGTATGAAAGGTTAAGCACCTTTTAATAGAAAGCGGTTTTTCTAGAGGAAAAGTTGACACTACTCTTTTTCGAAAAGACAAAAACTCGAAATTCATTTTAGTTCAAATTTATGTTGATGATATTATCTTTGGAGCTACTGATGAATCTCTTTGCAAGGATTTCTCCAAACTGATGCAGAAGGAGTTCGAAATGAGTTTAATGGGAGAATTAAAATTCTTTCTGGGTTTGCAAGTGAAGCAAACATTGGACGAAATCTTCATTCATCAAACAAAATACACAAATGAACTTCTGAAGAAATTCAAATTGGACGATTGCAAAACAATGAGCACACCAATGCATCCGTCGTCCACACTAAGATTGGACGATAAGGATAAAAAGGTGGACGAAAAGGTATACAGAGGTATGATCAGATCACTCTTATATCTCACTGCGTCCAGACCTGATATAATGTTTAGTGTGTGTCTTTGTGCACGTTTTCAATCTGATCCTAGAGAGTCACACTTAATTGCTGTAAAAAGAATTTTCAGATACTTGAAAGGAACTACTAATCTGGGTTTAGTATTTAAGAAATCTCATGAGTACAGATTAGTTGGTTTTTGTGATCTTGACTATCTTTGGAGATAGAATCGAAAGGAAAAGTACAAGTGGAGGATGTCACTTCATTGGAGGAAATCTAGTATCATGGTCCAAAGAAGAGACAAAGCACAATTGCTCTATCAACAATGTTTGAATATATTTCTGCGTCCAATTGTTGCTCTCAACTACTCCGATCAAACATCAATTAGAAGACTACAACATCTTTGAAAGTAAGATTCCTTTACTATGTGATAATACTGCTGCAATTAACTTATCAAAAAATCCTATACTACACTCAAGGGCAAAACACATTGAAATCAAACATCACTTTATAAGACACTATATTCAGAAAGGTGTGTTTGATATTCAATATGTGGATACAGATCATCAATGGGCAGATATTTTCACAAAACCCCTCTCAGAGGATAGATTCAGTCTTATTCGAAAACATCTTAGTATGCATTTTGTAAAGAATTAATATCTCTTAAGGCCCATTGAAGATCTCAAGGCCCAAAATGCTTTGTACTTGATAAATGGTGTGTTAATTTCTTGATAAGACATAAATCATTTGCATTTATCTTGTTAGAAACTTTTCAAATTTCCCACGCTGAGTCAGTTTTTGAAAGGTCACGAAAGTAACTTTTATCATGACGTGATGCTTGCTTTTAATACACATTTAATGTGTTTGTTTTTCTTTAAAAAAAAGGAAAAACGATTCGTTTTCTCTCAAGAAACCTTTCAGTGTAAAAACCTACCTTCTTCTATAAATATTTTCTTCCTTTACAAGATCAAATTTTTACGCCTTCAAGCCTTGAAAGAAAACCTTTGCAAAAAGAACCTTAGCAAATTTCTCTCTCTCTCGTTCAAATTTCCATAACCCTAAGAAATGGCCGGAGGAAAGACCCTTGATGTTGAAAAAGCCGAGGTATCGGTTGAATATTCGTTCCAAACTTCAATTTTAGCGAGAATGTGGAATAGATATCAAAGAATGTCTCGCTCGGTCTTGGTTGGGATAGTTACTTCAGAGAACCGGTGGAGGTTTATCTGGAATTGGTGAAAATGTTCTGGAAAGACGCATCCGTGTCTGCGACAGAGGTCAAAGGGAGTGTTTTGGGAAAACCCGTTGTGGTTTCAGAGGTAACCATCTCCAACGCCACCCAATGTTGGTTGGAAGGAGCCACCATCACCTCAGACTGGGAAAAAGCTTTTGGGGGAACTGATGCTGTTCTTGACACCTTACTAAAGGAGTCATCCACGGGGAAGATAACTGCATCCAAGATGAATGACAAGGCAAGAGTATTACATCAACTTCTGAACAAGGCGGTACTCCACAAGGCAGGGTCCAAAGACTCAGTCTCTACAGTTCATGCCTTCTGCCTGTGTCATCTGATGTTGTGTCAACAGGTCAATCTCCCTTCTCTGCTTTTTAAGAACTTCAAGAGAAGTGTACAAGGAAAAGGAAAGAAGACCACCATCTCCTATGGTGTTCTCTTAACCAAGATCTTCAGAGATCAAGGTATCTTTAGTCCCCATGAGACTAAAGATGTTGAAGAGAAGAAGAGGATCTTTGGACGGATCCAAGAGCAACAAATCTTTGGACGAAGCAATCTTCTAAGGATGAAACTTCAAAGCGTCCAAGATTTTCTAGACCAGAAAGAGCCTCTAATTCCTACAAAGGCTGAGAGTCCAAAGAAGAAATCCCCATCCGTCCAAGCCTTTCCCAAGCGGAGACTCATAATGGACGATGACTCTGAAGATGACCAACCCATCGCTAAAAGGATGAAGGTTGCGTCCATTGCGAGCATCCCAAAAGGAACCCGGACGAAGCTACCCATCACAAGGAAACCCTCTTCCAAGCTTGCGTCCATTCCTAAGGAACCTCTTCCTACCATTCTCTCTTCCTCCATTTTACCCTCTTCTCAACCAGAACCACAAACCTCCTTCCCAACCTCTCAAATAACTTCCTCTCCCTTAAACACTGAACCTTTTTCTTCTCAAACTCACATCATACCTTTCCAATCTCCTTCACCTTCACCCTCTCAAAAGACCTTCTTCAACTCCTCCTACCTTAACCCCTTCTCTGTGGGCGTTTCTCCCCACATTATCCCTCTTTGGGAATCCAAGGACTCTTCTCTCTCACTCACAGCAAGACGCTCCCGGTGCTGTGATGGTTGCTCAACAAAAGTTCACATCTTCCTTAGTGACCTCTCCTTCAAACCTGTCACCTTGGAAGAAATGGGACAGTATGCGAGTCCTTATGACACCATCCTTGTCAGTGTCATTAAGGGGAGTCTTCTGTTGAAGGATATGAGATTTGTACCCCCTTCACTGATCATCTCTTCTGCAACTGCCATCAAGATTCAGCCGGATCGGGTTTGTCCAAGGTTGCCAATGGTGGATTTAAATAAAAACAAAGACTTGAAAAAGTACAGAAGCCAAGCCACCTTTCCCAAGCCCATCCTCTTTAAGCCAAATTTTGGGAGCTTACGTTCCCCTGATGTTGATGTTGAATTCTTGTGGCAAGTTTCGAATAAAGGAGAAGCTGAGGAGAACGAGGCTACGACCTTCTGGGAAAAGCACATTTGGGAATGTGAGCAACAAGCGTCTTCTTCAGGTCTAAGCGATGAAGATAAGGAAGATACTATAACTGTGCCTGGTCAGAGCTTCCAAGAGTTTTCGTCCTATCTTTATGGTAGATGATCTTCTTGGATCGCCTCGAACTCGCCATTGCCAACAATCTTCTCTTGTCCAAGCTATGTCTCTGGACCTCCGTCGACAACATAGGCGTGCCTTATCCCTGGGATCAAATGTTTGGATACCGGAGAACTTCTCTTCCTTGGGATGTTGACCTTCCTTTGTCTGAAGACGAAGTTGAATCTGTTGTGCAGCAAATGGATGTGACTTCTCCTGCTTCCACCACTGAGTTAGCTATTGTGGAACCACAACCTTCACGACATTCTCACCCAAGTGCCCCCAGCTTTTCAGGCCTACGTGAATAATCAGATGGACTTAATGTACAAGAGAGTTGAAGACCTCCTCAAATCTCTTTTTCAACAAGGGCCACCTCCTCCTCCTCCACCTTCTTCCTCTTGATTCTTTCTTTTAGCCAATTTTTTTTTTGACAATGATGTCTTTCTTTCTTTTTGTCTGATGACAAAGGGGGAGAATAATGAGAATTTGACTTGTTACAAACAAATTTGTTTTATAATTTATTCTGATTCAATGAAACTATGAATTTTTTTTTTCATCTGGTTGTTTCATTATCCTTGTCTCGTTTATTCTGTTGCCCTTATATAAATGCTTTAATTGAAATTGTGAATACTCTGCTAATGCACTGTGTTGCTGTGAAGGATCTGCTCTAAATTTTAGCATGGTTTATTTCTTTTCAAAAGGTATTGTCTCTGTTAAACACTTTTCTCAAGTACTAAACTTCGATACAAAGATAATGTTACTTGCTCTTGAAACTTGTTTCGTAAAAATAAATTTCGTGTACTACGTCCAATCGACTCTGCGTCCAACAGACTTTGAGTCCATCTCTTTGAAATGTTTTTCTTAGGGGGAGCAATTTTGTTTTAAAAAGAATCTGTGTTCAATCAAATTAATAGTTTTTGTCATCATCAAAAAGGGGGAGATTGTTGAAACCAAAATCTTATAAAAAGGTTTAAGTACTAAATTCTTAAATGCTGTAGCTTTCCCTGTTTAAGTTTTGAGGATAACAAAAATATTTATTCAGTTTGAACAAGTAAGTGTTTCGACAATAGTTTTAACAAATCGCTACTTGTATGTGCGTCATTTCTGCTCTATGCTTAAAGATAACTCTTTGTGCGTCCAATATGCTATAACTCTTTGTGCGACCAATATGCTAATTTGCTTTGTGCGTCCAATGAATGTCTAAATATGCTTTGTGCGTCCAATGACTGTCTACATATACTTTAACTATTGGTGCGTCCAATATTTGTATGCATATACTGTTACTACTTTTATTGGTTCGTCCAATACGATCTGTCTGCCAAAGCTCGGACTCATTTCACTCTTTCAAAGTTCAAGTTCAAGCTCTCGTCCAAGTGAAAATTCAAAAATGAAGAACTGTTCCTCATTAAATGCTAGAAAAGAACTCTGACAGCTCACGGCGACAGAAGAAGTCAACTAAGCCACTTTTGCTGACATTGTCTAACAACTACAAAGATCTGCAAATAAGAAACCATCTGCAATCTTAGACAAATCAGGACTTTGTTTTCATTGATTGGAAATCTCAGAGAATAAAAGTCACCGTCAGAAGAAGTTCAGCACTTTTCCAGTAGATGCATTTAATGCTACTCAGAACGGTAATAAATGTTTCCGTTGGACGATCTAGCCCATGAAGTCTGCTCAATTTGTTCTTACTTATAAAGAGAAGAAGCAGCACTTGAAGAAAAGAAGAGATCTTTGCCGAAGCATCCTACAAAGTCTAAAAAGCTTTATTTCTTCTTGGATTTCCATATACGTGTAGAAATAAAAAGCCTTGAGATTTCTATTGTCTATTCTCATTTGTCAGTGAGTTTCAAACTCAAGCTTTCATCTACTTTCACTTATTCATCTTAAGCATTGTAAGCCTGAAGAGGCTGTGTGTAAAAGAATACTTGTGTGTTTGAACCTGAAGAGGTTGAAAATACTTGTTACCTGAAGAGCTGTATAATACTTGTAATCTCGAAAAAGATTAGTTGGAAAATCCTTCTGGTTGAAGGGACTGGACGTAGCTCTTGGTTGATAAGAGTGAACCAGGATAAATCTCGTGTGTAAGCTTCTCTTCTCTTCTAGTGTGTTTTATTATATTCACTAACCTCCGAGGTTTACTATTGTGTTTATTAACAAAGATCTTTTAATTGGTTTTAGAACGTGTTAACTGTTTTCTTAAAAGTCTTTTCAAAATCCTTAGAGTCCAATAGGACTAAGCCGTGTTGGTTCTAAGTTCTTTACTTGTCAAACTTTATCCTTCGCTGTGTTCAATCTTCTGTTAAAAAGGAAAATCTTTTTTTAATCATCAAAAAGGGTTAAGAAACACAATTCAACCCCCCTTCTTGTGTTTCACTTGGTTATTTCAGGAGGCTCTTGCACATAGAGGGTGGAGGATCCCAAACTAAGTGAAGAGTGCTCTATATTGTAAGGGTTTTTATCAAGCACCCAAGTTGGAAGCTTGAAGTATAGTTGAAATCTCGGGTGGACGATCTCGAGGACTCGACGTAGATCACAAGAAGTGATTGAATCAATATAAATCTTGTTTGCATTCTCTCAACCCTTATCTTTTACTTATAAGCTATATTCTATCAGTTTAACTAGCTTGATGTTTTTAATATTGTCAATTCTTGTCTTATATTTTCTCTATTAAACAGCTCATTATTCTTAGTCATTATCCTTTCCAAGTACATTGATTCAATATAATTAGTATCATTGAAACAAATTTGCGAAAGTTTTGAAAACTCAATTCACCCCCCCTCTTGAGTTATTGAAGCCACTTGGTAACAACATATATTTTGAATGCATAATACATCGTTACACGGTTGACTTTTATTTTTGAAGCTTTTGGGATTAAATCCTAGAAGTTAAATCTTAGAAAGATTTCCTCGTTGTAGTGTTTACGTTGGACAATTTACAATAATTCAAGAACTAATTCAATCGTGGAATTGCACGTTAAAAAATTTGTAATGTTACAATTTTGATTACTAGGCACTCAAGCAGAACCCAAATTAGAAAACACAAACGGCATAGGCATGCAAGTTTCATATATAGGAAATCATTGTTACCAGTGTAGGAGTCATCTTTTTCAACGATAATATGACACTATCATAGTTTTAAGACACAAGAGTGATCGAAGACCTGGATTGATAAGATAAACCCATGGGCCGACATGGCAAATTGAAAAAAATACATAATTTATTTTTTAAGATTTTCTTTAATTTTTTTTAAAGTTTTGAATATCCGTTATATAATTATTTTTGCCTCACATATACATAATTTGTTTATGATTAATTTAATAATTTTATGATTATTGTTTAATTTCGATCTTAAATAACTAGGCCTCGTTGTCCCGTACAACTCTGGTCGATTCTGTATTTTAAACTCTATTAAAAATAAGGGCTGGCCAAGCCTAACCTGTTTTTAACTAGTTCGTATGAGGCCTGATCGGGTCTAACTCATATAACAGTGACGGGAAAAAAATATTCGCCTAGAAACAATCTTTCACTGAGGACTCCCGAAAGTCATCTTTCAAACCTAGAATTTCAGTATTGGCTGTTTTCTCGCCACTGAAGAGGATGAAAAGTCGTAACTAAATCTTTGGATAGAAAACAAAAGAAGAAAGGGAGAAAGTATAATCTAGATTCAGCGATGACTCATCACAAGCTATCACCAAAGGTGGATTAAGCGACTACTTTACGTCGTCCTAGAAACCATTTTCTACGTCAAGATCATTAGTCTTCACAGACGGGGTAAGGTTAGACAAATTAATTGACCTTTCAAAAATTGTACGCCCGACATAGGTTTCCTCCCGCACTGTTCACGCTTCACCTCTAGGCATAAAAATGCTCTCTCAGAGTTTACACATCACGCTAAACGATACATACTTGAACATGGGTTCTGGTGAGTATCTTCTGCGCTAGGCTTAAGACTCCGCCCCAGTTCAAATCAATAATTTTATTAATATAAATTTCACTACGTAATTTCTTTAAAAACAAAATTATTTCCAACGACTGATTAAACGTCTTATTTTTATGTGTGACTTGCCTCTGTTGGTTAAAATGTTTGGATCCTTCAAGGATCATTACAATCGAAGCCTATTTAATTGTGAGCTTTAAGCTTGTGGGTCAACACCTTTCTAATCGACAAATGTGTTACGTAATTCAACCATCGTTCAAAACAAGCAAATACATGCAATCCAAGAAAATAACATATTAATTTTGTGAAAATATCTGGCCAAACTATTAATTTCCTTTTGCAGATAGTACAATTAGCCAAATGTGCAAAGTTCTCAAGCTTCAGCTCCAACAGGCTTAGGTGAAGGGAAGTCAACTAAAACACAATTATTCCAAACCTTCTCACTCCTCTGCAAAATTTTGATTTCGTTTGTCTTGAACTCGGGCAATTGTAGAATGTATTTTGTCAAGTCATCGTGGCAGCGTTTTCCCAAGTCATTCACAAGGTTGAGACAACAATTATTACTCACAGTTTCATTACCAAAGAATACGGCAAAGAAAACCTCATGACCACAATTTGAGTTTAACTTCTTCCCGCAGTTATTCAAATAAGTTTCATACGACGACAATGGCCTTGGTGCGTAGTTAGTCTCACTGGATGGGCCATTAGATGGCTCGGGAACATCATACGAAAGCCCTGTTTTGACCAACAAAGCAGAACTGGTCATAATTAACACCACAAGACAAAAGTTGTTCAATGTTGCCATGGTTTGTGGTGAATGATATTTTATTGTTGGTAAATGGGGAACTTTGCTGGTGGTAGCGAGTGATTAGGAAATCCATATTTATAGTTCTAAAATACTCATAACATTTGCATTAATTGGTTTTCATTGACTCAAATGAAACAAACAACATAAATTAATTGATGTCTATCTTTTGATAAAACATCCATCATTTATTGCAGAGAATAACTTCTCCACCCCATTCTTTAAGTTTGCGTATAAATCACAAAACAACATTTTAAATGCAATTGTAGTTACCACGAAATGAAATTCTTGTTGTTATGGGAGAAACGATAGAGAACTTGACAGGCGGTTGAGTGCCAACAAATTACATAACTTGCACTGAGAGAATGAGTGGCACAACCGCAATTCATGTTAAGTACAAAAGTGATTTATTGAGTATATTTTGTTTGGGACAACGTGCTACTTCAACTAAAATAGCAACACTGCGAATATAGAAGTCTAATTCATGAAAATATTATCCGTTTACATATTAGAATATATAAAAGTTTAACCACTCAGATCAAGTTTTCTACTATCGTTCAATATTATCATTCAATCTTAACCCTTGAGAAACATTTTCTATTCATCAAATGATCGAAAAAATGAACTTAGAAACACCTTCGCACTTCAAAATAGATTACTCGGAGTGGTTATTACCCCTTACTTGTAAGTTAAACATCATGTGCACTGCAATAACAATAATAATAAAAATGTAGGGTTAAAGTCTTCAAAAATAAAGAAACAAATATAAAAAAATTAAGAATGTGTCATAAAAAATTGCAAAATTCATTTTAGACAACAGGATGTTACTAACAAATCATATATCCTTGCAAATTCGGCCGGTAAATTCGAAGATGAAACATATGTGAACAACATTTTGACATATAGGATTTTGATGATAACTGAAGAAAGGTTTCCGCACTAAGAGAACAAGAACAAGATCACAAGGAGTACTCAAGTCTTATAGGTTTTTACTTATCATTGTAAGAGTATTTAATTGCTTAAATCACTTAGCAAGCAATTTATTTTAATCTTACAAAACTATTTCTAAAATAAAGGTTTGATAAAAAGAAAGTTATCTTTAAAATACTTTGGAAAGAAAGATTTTTTAACTTGATCAAAAATGAGTTTTTAAGTCACTTGTCGTCGACTACAAGGTTGGTGTAGTCGACTACACAGTTGTAAAATTTCAAGTTTACAACGTTGTCTAAAAGTCGAGAACAAACTTGTAGTCGACTACACAAATCCTGTAGTCAACTACACTAGGCAAAACTTTGAAATGCCTATGGTCTTGTAATGTCCTGAGGACACTTGTAGTCGACTGCAATGCTGAAGTAGTCGACTACAATGCTGATAAAAATACTCATCTGTTAAATATGAGTAAACCCGATGACAGCTTGTAGTCGACTACCAAAGCTATTGTAGTCGACTACAACGCTGAAAAGTTGTTCCTTTTTTAAGCTCATAAACTGAGGAGACATGTAATCGACTACATAAGCTCTGTAGTCGACTACATATTATTTTGAAAATATATCTCAGATGTCCTTTACTTTTAAAAAGTGTCCGAGAGCTATTGTAGTCGACTACTTTGTAAGTGTAGTCGACTACGTGCGTTTTTCATAAAATAAACTCTCATGTTTTTAAAAGTCAGAAAGGCATGGTAGTCGACTACAAAGGTTGTGTAGTCGACTACACACGCTCCAGAAATTCTTCCAACTGCTAGTTTAGGCACTGATTGGATATTCACCTACTACCCAACGAAAATAATTTTATGAGAGCTATTTATAACTCATCTAAATGAGTTTTAAAAAGAGACCCAAGATCACAAATTTATTTTAAAAGAGCTTTTTCTAATCTTTAGTTGATATACTCTGTTTTCTATTTGAAAAAGCTTGCTTAGTGATTTGATCAAATACTCATCAGTTCCTCAAGTTGTATATCTGCTCTTGTGAGAGTTACAAACAACCAAAAATCATTTGATTATCTTGTATAAGTTCAAGGGGAGAAATTCCTTATTGTATTGAGGGAGGTGTTGAAACCAAAATCTTATAAAAAGGTTTAAGTACTAAATTCTTAAATGCTGTAGCTTTCCCAGTTTAAGTTTTGAGGAAAACAAAAATATTTATTTAGTTTGAACAAGTAAGTGTTTCGACAATAGTTTTAACAAATCGCTACTTGTATAAAAGGCCCTTTCGCTCTATGCTTAAAGATAACTCTTTGTGCGTCCAATATGCTATAAATCTCGTGTGTAAGCTTCTCTTCTCTTCTAGTGTGTTTTATTATATTCACTAACCTCCGGGGTTTACTATTGTGTTTATTAACAAAGATCTTTTAATTGGTTTTGGAACGTGTTAACTGTTTTCTTAAAAGTCTTTTCAAAATCCTTAGAGTCCAATAGGACTAAGCCGTGTTGGTTCTAAGTTCTTTACTCGTCAAACTTTATCCTTCGCTGTGTTCAATCTTCTGTTAAAAAGGAAAATCTTTTTTTAATCATCAAAAAGGGTTAAGAAACGCAATTCAACCCCCCTTCTTGTGTTTCACTTGGTTATTTCAATTGGTATCAGAGCTCAGCCTCTTGGGTTGAGCATCTAACAGTGCAGAGGAAAAAGATCCAGTACACCCTTTAATGGAGAACGAAGGACAAGCGGTGAACAGACCACCTCTATTCAATGGAAACGACTATGATTACTGGAAGAAGAGAATGATTGCTTTTTTTGATGCCCAAAATATGGACTTCTGGGACCTAGTTCAAAATGGATATCAAACACCCACCAACGCAGAAGGACAGGATCTCCCTCGACCACAATGGACAGAAGGACAACGAACCAGACATCAGCTTAACTCAAAAGCCAAACATTATCTTATGTGTGCCATCACCAGATCAGAGCACGATAAAGTTCATAGCTGTGAAACAGCTAAAGAGATATGGGATACTCTGGCCTTAGCACATGAAGGTTCATCTCAAGTCAAGGAATCAAAGATAAGCATCTTTGGTTCACCCAAGATGAGCTCTTCAAAATGGGAGAGCATGAAAACATTGATCAAATGTTTGGACGATTCCAAACAATAATCAATGGCTTGAGATCTCTGGGAAAGACCTATGATAATCAAGATCATATCGTAAAAATTCTAAGGAGTCTTTCCGTGACAAAGGGAGACCTAAGGTTACTGCCATACAGGAAGCAAAGAATCTAGCTTCTCTTACCATGGAGGAACTCTTGGGTTCTCTTAAAGTTCATGAGCTGGAACTTCAAGAAGAGGAAAGCTCAAGAAAAGGGAAATCAATTGCCCTTAAAGCTCACAAAGGCAAGCAAGGCCCAAAGCACTTAAAGCTGAAAAATCATCAGACAAGGCCGATTCATCTGAAGATGATATATCTGATAATGACGAGTTATCTTTCATCTCTAGAAAGATACAAGCAATGTGGAAAAAGAAAGGAGGTATGCGAAGAAAGCACTTTGGACGAAGGTCACCAAAGGACAGAACAGAAACAAAAGACAAGAGTCCAATCATATGCTATGAATGCAAGAAGCCCGGACACATTAAAGCGGAATGCCCCTCACTAAACAAGGAGAAAGAGAAAAGGAGATTTTTTCCAAAGAAGAAAAGAGGATTAATGGCCACCTGGGAAGATCTTGATCTTTCAACTACTGATGATGAAGAAGAAGCAGAAGAAGAAGCAAATCTATGACTCATGGCTAACACCTTGTCAGAAGAAGAAGAAGATGAGGTAACAAACTGTGATCTTGATCTTCAGAATGCATTTGATGAGTTGTTAAATAATTCATCTATTTTAGCGGTTGAATATAAATCCTTGAAAAGAAAGTTTTCAAAATTAACTAGAGAATATGGAAAAATGTTTTCAGAAAAACAAGAACTTGAAATTTATTGTGAAAAATTAAAAACTGAAAATGCTCTTTTGAAAACATCTTCTGAGTCCAACACTTCAGATGAAGTTGATAAACTTCATAATGAGGTAAAAGAATTAACGGAGGACCTCAGTAAATTTGTAAAAAGCACCAACAACCTAAACATTTTACTCTAATATTCCAGAGACCCTCGTGACAAATCTGGATTGGGATATCAAGATCGATAAAACAGCTTTTTCAAAAAACTACTACTCAACCTAAATCTTTTAAGAATGTTTGTAAAAAGAACGTTTACCCTTCCTCAATAGATCTTTTTAATAAAAGGTCAAAATATTATGGATCTCAAAGAGCTAACCAAAAAGGACCCAAAAGATATGGGTACTTAAGGATATGATAATTCCTCTTGCGGATGTGCTTAGCAACAAGAAAAAGACACCGTCATGGTACTGGACAAAGTGGTTGCTCACGGCACATGACGGAGAAAGGTCTATGTTCCAAGACATCAAAACTAATTCAGGAGGCTCCGTCACGTTTGGAGGAAACCAGAAAGGTAAAATAGTTGGAATAGGTAAGATCGGTAAGCATCTTTTTCCCTCTATCGATAATGTTCTTCTAGTTGAAGGATTGAAACATAATCTGCTTAGCATTAGTCAATTATGTGATAGTGGATCTAATGTTTCATTCAATCAAGGGGAATGTATAGTTAAAAACTCTGACGGATCCATACTCTTCACTGCTAAAAGGCAAAACAATCTTTATAAAATTGACTTGGAAGATCTTTCAGATCAAAATGTATCATGTCTAGTTTCCATAAAAGGAGAACAAGAGATATGGCACAAGAAGCTTGGTCATGCAAGTTTGAGATTAATCTCTAAACTAAATAAGCATAACCTCGTAAGAGGACTACCAAAGCTTGTGTACAAATCGGATGTTCTTTGTGAAGCATGTCAAAAGGGAAACAAATCAAAAATTCTTTTGAATCCAAAAACATCGCTTTCCACCTCTAGACCACTAGAATTGTTACATCTTGATCTATTTGGTCCTACAAGAACTTCTTCACTAAATGGAAAGAAATATGGATTGGTCATAGTAGATGACTATACTAGATGGACATGGGTTATGTTTCTAGCTCACAAGGATGAGTCTTTCAAAGTCTTTTCGATTTTCTGTAAAAGAATTCAAAATGAAAAAGGCATGTGTATTAACTCAATCCGAAGTGATCATGGAGGAGAATTTGAGAATGAGAGCTTTCAATTGTTCTGTGAAGAAAACGGTATTCATCACAACTTCTCGTTTCAAGAACACCACAACAAAATGGTGTGGTAGAAAGAAAAATAGATCTCTTCAAGAGATGGCTAGAACAATGCTCAATGACAACTCAATCTCCAAACACTTCTAGGTCAAGTATTAACACCGCATGTTATATTCAAAATGTAATATATATTAGACCTCTTTTAAACAAGACTCCATATGAATTGTGGAAAGGACGAAAACCCAACATCTCTTACTTTCATTCTTTTGGCTGTCAATGCTTTATCTTGAATACTAAGGATTCTTTAGGAAAGTTTGATGCTAAAGTTGACTCTGGTATTTTCCTAGGATACTCAGAAACATCTAAAGCATATAGAGTATATAACTCTCGCTCTCTAACTGTTGAAGAATCTGTTCATGTTAAATTCAATGACAAAAAGCCTGACAATGACTTGTCAGAGCTAGATGAGTCCTTTGCAGAGTTAAACTTAAAAGACAAAGGAGAAGGATCAGCAACCCAAAACAAAGAAGCATTGGACGATGAAAGAAAAGAAGAAACAACTGATGGTCAAAGAAGTTGGCACTTCAAAACTTATCATCCAGAACACCAAATCATTGGTAATCCAGATGATAAAGTGCGTACAAGATCTACCTTCAGAGAATACTCAAATGTTGCCTTCATCTCTGAAATGGAGCCAAGAAAAATAGAAGAAGCACTACAGGACGAAGGATGGATCTTAGCCATGCAAGAAGAGCTAAATCAATTTAAAAGAAATGATGTTTGGACGCTGGTTCAAAAGCCTAAAGACAAGTCCATCATCGGCACAAAATGGATATTCAAAAACAAATTGGACGAAGATGGTAAGGTTGTGAGAAACAAAGCAAGGTTGGTAGCCCAAGGTTACTCACAACAAGAAGGTATTGATTTCACTGAAACTTTTGCTCCTGTAGCTAGACTAGAAGCCATACGCATCTTACTTTCATTTGCTGCTCATCATAGCATAAGACTATATCAAATGGACGTAAAAAGTGCATTTCTAAATGGTATAATCAATGAAGAAGTTTTCGTTAAACAACCACCTGGTTTCGAGGATGAAAATTTCCCTGAGCATGTTTTCAAATTGAAAAAGGCCTTGTACGGTTTAAAACAAGCTCCTCGAGCCTGGTATGAAAGGTTAAGCACCTTTTTAATAGAAAGCGGTTTTTCTAGAGGAAAAGTTGACACTACTCTTTTTCGAAAAGACAAAAACTCGAAATTCATTTTAGTTCAAATTTATGTTGATACTGATGAATCTCTTTGCAAGGATTTCTCCAATCTGATGCAGAAGGAGTTCGAAATGAGTTTAATGGGAGAATTAAAATTCTTTCTGGGTTTGCAAGTGAAGCAAACATTGGACGAAATCTTCATTCATCAAACAAAATACACAAATGAACTTCTGAAGAAATTCAAATTGGACGATTGCAAAACAATGAGCACACCAATGCATCCGTCGTCCACACTAAGATTGGACGATAAGGATAAAAAGGTGGACGAAAAGGTATACCAGGTATGATCGAGATCACTCTTATATCTCATCAACGCCCGCACTGATATAATGTTTAGTGTG
Source organism: Styphnolobium japonicum (assembly GCA_023212625.1). NCBI lineage: Eukaryota > Viridiplantae > Streptophyta > Magnoliopsida > Fabales > Fabaceae > Styphnolobium > Styphnolobium japonicum. Next base: position 30,987,342 of record JALBWW010000009.1, read on the forward strand.
TGTCTTTGTGCACGTTTTCAATCTGATCCTAGAGAGTCACACTTAATTGTCAGTAAAAGAATTTTCGGATACTTGAAAGGAACTACTAATCTGGTTTAGTATTTAAGAAATCTCATGAGTACAGATTAGTTGGTTTTTGTGATGCTCGACTATCTTTGGAGATAGAATCGAAAGGAAAAGTACAAGTGGAGGATGTCACTTCATTGGAGGAAATCTAGTATCATGGTCCAAAGAAGAGACAAAGCACAATTGCTCTATCAGCAGTTTGAAGTTTGAATATATTTCTGCGTCCAATTGTTGCTCTCAACTACTCGATCAAACATCAATTAGAAGACTACAACATCTTTGAAAGTAAGATTCCTTTACTATGTGATAATACTGCCGCAATTAACTTATCAAAAATCCTATACTACACTCAAGGGCAAAACACATTGAAATCAAACATCACTTTATAAGACACTATATTCGTAAAGGTGTGTTTGATATTCAATATGTGGATACAGATCATCAATGGGCAGATATTTTCACAAAACCCCTCTCGTGAGGATAGATTCAGTCTTATTCGAAAAACATCTTAGTATGCATTTTGTAAAGAATTAATATCTCTTTAAGGCTCCATTGAAGATCTGCGTCCAAAATGCTTTGTACTTGATAAATGGTGTGTTAATTTCTTGATAAGACATAAATCATTTGCATTTATCTTGTTAGAAACTTTTCAAATTTCCCACGCTGAGTCGAGTTTTGAAAGGTCACGAAAGTAACTTTTTATCATGACGTGATAGCTGCTTTTAATACACATTTAATGTGTTTGTTTTTCTTTAAAAAAAGGAAAAACGATTCGTTTTCTCTCAAGAAACCTTTCAAAGGTAAAAACCTACCTTCTTCTATAAATATTTTCTTCCTTTACAAGATCAAATTTTTACGCCTTCAAGCCTTGAAAGAAAACCTTTGCAAAAAGAACCTTAGCAAATTTCTCTCTCTCTCGTTCAAATTTCCTTAACCCTAAGAAATGGCCGGAGGAAAGACCCTTGATGTTGAAAAAGCCGAGGTATCGGTTGAATATTCGTTCCAAACTTCAATTTTAGCAGAATGTGGAATAGATATCAAAGAATGTCTCGTCGGTCTTGGTTGGGATAGTTACTTCGTGAGAACCTGGAGGTTTATCCTAATTGGTGAAAATGTTCTGAAAGACGCATCCGTGTCTCAAGCGACAGAGGTCAAAGGGAGTGTTTTGGGAAAACCCGTTGTGGTTTCGAGGTAACCATCTCCAACGCCACCCAATGTTGGTTGGAAGGAGCCACCATCACCTCGGACTGGGAAAAAGCTTTTGGGAAGCGATGTCGTTCTTGACACCTTACTAAAGGAGTCATCCACGGGAAGATAATCGCATCCAAGATGAATGACAAGGCAAGAGTATTACATCAACTTCTGAACAAGGCGGTACTCCACAAGGCAGGGTCCAAAGACTCAGTCTCTACAGTTCATGCCTTCTGCCTGTGTCATCTGATGCTGTGTCAACAGGTCAATCTCCCTTCTCTGCTTTTTAAGAACTTCAAGAGAAGTGTACAAGGAAAAGGAAAGAAGACCACCATCTCCTATGGTGTTCTCTTAACCAAGATCTTCAGAGATCAAGGTATCTTTAGTCCCCATGAGACTAAAGATGTTGAAGAGAAGAAGAGGATCTTTGGACGGATCCAAGAGCAACAAATCTTTGGACGAAGCAATCTTCTAAGGATGAAACTTCAAAGCGTCCAAGATTTTCTGGACCAGAAAGAGCCTCTAATTCCTACAAAGGCTGAGAGTCCAAAGAAGAAATCCCCATCCGTCCAAGCCTTTCCCAAGCGGAGACTCATAATGGACGATGACTCTGAAGATGACCAACCCATCGCTAAAAGGATGAAGGTTGCGTCCATTGCGAGCATCCCAAAAGGAACCCGGACGAAGCTACCCATCACAAGGAAACCCTCTTCCAAGCTTGCGTCCATTCCTAAGGAACCTCTTCCTACCATTCTCTCTTCCTCCATTTTACCCTCTTCTCAACCAGAACCACAAACCTCCTTCCCAACCTCTCAAATAACTTCCTCTCCCTTAAACACTGAACCTTTTTCTTCTCAAACTCACATCATACCTTTCCAATCTCCTTCACCTTCACCCTCTCAAAAGACCTTCTTCAACTCCTCCTACCTTAACCCCTTCTCTGTGGGCGTTTCTCCCCACATTATCCCTCTTTGGGAATCCAAGGACTCTTCTCTCTCACTCACAGCAAGACGCTCCCGGTGCTGTGATGGTTGCTCAACAAAAGTTCACATCTTCCTTAGTGACCTCTCCTTCAAACCTGTCACCTTGGAAGAAATGGGACAGTTTGCGAGTCCTTATGACACCATCCTTGTCAGTGTCATTAAGGGGAGTCTTCTGTTGAAGGATATGAGATTTGTACCCCCTTCATCGATCATCTCTTCTCAGAATCGCCATCAAGATTCAAATGGATCGGGTTTGTCCAAGGTTGCCAATGGTGGATTTAAATAAAAACAAAGACTTGAAAAAGTACAGAAGCCAAGCCACCTTTCCCAAGCCCATCCTCTTTAAGCCAAATTTTGGGAGCTTACGTTCCCCTGATGTTGATGTTGAATTCTTGTGGCAAGTTTCGAATAAAGGAGAAGCTGAGGAGAACGAGGCTACGACCTTCTGGGAAAAGCACATTTGGGAATGTGAGCAACAAGCGTCTTCTTCAGGTCTAAGCGATGAAGATAAGGAAGATACTATAACTGTGCCTGGTCAGAGCTTCCAGTGTTTTCGTCCTATCTTTATGGTAGATGATCTTCTTGGACTGCCTCTGAACTCGCCATTGCCAACAATCTTCTCTTGTCCAAGCTATGTCTCTGGACCTCCGTCTGACAACATAGGCAGGCCTTATCCCTGGGATCAAATGTTTGGATACCGGAGAACTTCTCTTCCTTGGGATGTTGACCTTCCTTTGTCTGAAGACGAAGTTGAATCTGTTGTGCAGCAAATGGATGTGACTCCTCCTGCTTCCACCACTGAGTTAGCTATTGTGGAACCACAACCTTCTGCTGACATTCTCACCCAAGTGCCCCTAGCTTTTCAGGCCTATGTGAATAATCAGATGGACTTAATGTACAAGAGAGTTGAAGACCTCCTCAAATCTCTTTTTCAACAAGAGCCACCTCCTCCTCCTCCACCTTCTTCCTCTTGATTCTTTCTTTTAGCCAATTTTTTTTTGTTGACAATGATGTCTTTCTTTCTTTTCGTCTGATGACAAAGGGGGAGAATAATGAGAATTTGACTTGTTACAAACAAATTTGTTTTATAATTTATTCTGATTCAATGAAACTATGAATTTTTTTTTATCTGGTTGTTTCATTATCCTTGTCTCGTTTATTCTGTTGCCCTTATATAAATGCTTTAATTGAAATTGTGAATACTCTGCTAATGCACTGTGTTGCTGTGAAGGATCTGCTCTAAATTTTAGCATGGTTTATTTCTTTTCAAAAGGTATTGTCTCTGTTAAACACTTTTCTCAAGTACTAAACTTCGATACAAAGATAATGTTACTTGCTCTTGAAACTTGTTTCGTAAAAATAAATTTCGTGTACTACGTCCAATCGACTCTGCGTCCAACAGACTTTGAGTCCATCTCTTTGAAATGTTTTTCTTAGGGGGAGCAATTTTGTTTTAAAAAGAATCTGTGTTCAATCAAATTAATAGTTTTTGTCATCATCAAAAAGGGGGAGATTGTTGAAACCAAAATCTTATAAAAAGGTTTAAGTACTAAATTCTTAAATGCTGTAGCTTTCCCTGTTTAAGTTTTGAGGATAACAAAAATATTTATTCAGTTTGAACAAGTAAGTGTTTCGACAATAGTTTTAACAAATCGCTACTTGTATGTGCGTCATTTCTGCTCTATGCTTAAAGATAACTCTTTGTGCGTCCAATATGCTATAACTCTTTGTGCGACCAATATGCTAATTTGCTTTGTGCGTCCAATGAATGTCTAAATATGCTTTGTGCGTCCAATGACTGTCTACATATACTTTAACTATTGGTGCGTCCAATATTTGTATGCATATATCTTGTTACTACTTTTATTGGTTCGTCCAATACGATCTGTCTGGCCAAAGCTCGGACTCATTTCACTCTTTCAAAGTTCAAGTTCAAGCTCTCGTCCAAGTGAAAATTCAAAAATGAAGAACTGCTCTCATTAAATGCTAGAAAAGAACTCGACACTCACGCACTGGAAGAAGTCAACTAAGCCACTTTTGCCGACATTGTCTAACAACTACAAAGATCCGCAAATAAGAAACCATCTCGCAATCTTAGACAAATCAGACTTTGTTTTCATTGATTGGAAATCTCGAGAGAATAAAAGTCACCGTCGAGAAGAAGTTCAAGACTTTTCCAAGAGATGCATTTAATGCTACTCGTAACGGTAATAAATGTTTCCGTTGGACGATCTAGCCCATGAAGTCTGCTCAATTTGTTCTTACTTATAAAGAGAAGAAGCAGCACTTGAAGAAAAGAAGAGATCTTTGCCGAAGCATCCTACAAAGTCTAAAAAGCTTTATTTCTTCTTGGATTTCCATATACGTGTAGAAATAAAAAGCCTTGAGATTTCTATTGTCTATTCTCATTTGTCAGTGAGTTTCAAACTCAAGCTTTCATCTACTTTCACTTATTCATCTTAAGCATTGTAAGCCTCAAGAGGTCGTGTGTAAAAGAATACTTGTGTGTTTGAACTCGAAGAGGTTGAAAATACTTGTTACCTCGAAGAGTCAGTATAATACTTGTAATCTCGAAAAGATTAGTTGGAAAATCCTTCTGGTTGAAGGGACTGGACGTAGCTCTTGGTTGATAAGAGTGAACCAGGATAAATCTCGTGTGTAAGCTTCTCTTCTCTTCTAGTGTGTTTTATTATATTCACTAACCTCCGAGGTTTACTATTGTGTTTATTAACAAAGATCTTTTAATTGGTTTTAGAACGTGTTAACTGTTTTCTTAAAAGTCTTTTCAAAATCCTTAGAGTCCAATAGGACTAAGCCGTGTTGGTTCTAAGTTCTTTACTTGTCAAACTTTATCCTTCATTTGTGTTCAATCTTCTCGTTAAAAAGGAAAATCTTTTAATCATCAAAAGGGTTAAGAAACACAATTCAACCCCCTTCTTGTGTTTCACTTGGTTATTTCAGAGGCTCTTGCACATAGAGGGTGGAGGATCCCAAACTAAGTGAAGAGTGCTCTATATTGTAAGGGTTTTTATCAAGCACCCAAGTTGGAAGCTTGAAGTATAGTTGAAATCTCGGGTGGACGATCTCGAGGACTCGACGTAGATCACAAGAAGTGATTGAATCAATATAAATCTTGTTTGCATTCTCTCAACCCTTATCTTTTACTTATAAGCTATATTCTATCAGTTTAACTAGCTTGATGTTTTTAATATTGTCAATTCTTGTCTTATATTTTCTCTATTAAACAGCTCATTATTCTTAGTCATTATCCTTTCCAAGTACATTGATTCAATATAATTAGTATCATTGAAACAAATTTGCGAAAGTTTTGAAAACTCAATTCACCCCCCCTCTTGAGTTATTGAAGCCACTTGGTAACAACATATATTTTGAATGCATAATACATCGTTACACGGTTGACTTTTATTTTTGAAGCTTTTGGGATTAAATCCTAGAAGTTAAATCTTAGAAAGATTTCCTCGTTGTAGTGTTTACGTTGGACAATTTACAATAATTCAAGAACTAATTCAATCGTGGAATTGCACGTTAAAAAATTTGTAATGTTACAATTTTGATTACTAGGCACTCAAGCAGAACCCAAATTAGAAAACACAAACGGCATAGGCATGCAAGTTTCATATATAGGAAATCATTGTTACCAGTGTAGGAGTCATCTTTTTCAACGATAATATGACACTATCATAGTTTTAAGACACAAGAGTGATCGAAGACCTGGATTGATAAGATAAACCCATGGGCCGACATGGCAAATTGAAAAAAATACATAATTTATTTTTTAAGATTTTCTTTAATTTTTTTTAAAGTTTTGAATATCCGTTATATAATTATTTTTGCCTCACATATACATAATTTGTTTATGATTAATTTAATAATTTTATGATTATTGTTTAATTTCGATCTTAAATAACTAGGCCTCGTTGTCCCGTACAACTCTGGTCGATTCTGTATTTTAAACTCTATTAAAAATAAGGGCTGGCCAAGCCTAACCTGTTTTTAACTAGTTCGTATGAGGCCTGATCGGGTCTAACTCATATAACAGTGACGGGAAAAAAATATTCGCCTAGAAACAATCTTTCACTGAGGACTCCCGAAAGTCATCTTTCAAACCTAGAATTTCAGTATTGGCTGTTTTCGCCATCAAGAGGATGAAAAGTCGTAACTAAATCTTTGGATAGAAAACAAAAGAAGAAAGGGAGAAAGTATAATCTAGATTCAGCGATGACTCATCACAAGCTATCACCAAAGGTGGATTAAGCGACTACTTTACGTCGTCCTAGAAACCATTTTCTACGTCAAGATCATTAGTCTTCACAGACGGGGTAAGGTTAGACAAATTAATTGACCTTTCAAAAATTGTACGCCCGACATAGGATTCCTCCCGCACTGTTCAGGCTTCACCTCTAGGCATAAAAATGCTCTCTCAGAGTTTACACATCACGCTAAACGATACATACTTGAACATGGGTTCTGGTGAGTATCTTCTGCGCTAGGCTTAAGACTCCGCCCCAGTTCAAATCAATAATTTTATTAATATAAATTTCACTACGTAATTTCTTTAAAAACAAAATTATTTCCAACGAATGATTAAACGTCTTATTTTTATGTGTGACTTGCCTCTGTTGGTTAAAATGTTTGGATCCTTCAAGGATCATTACAATCGAAGCCTATTTAATTGTGAGCTTTAAGCTTGTGGGTCAACACCTTTCTAATCGACAAATGTGTTACGTAATTCAACCATCGTTCAAAACAAGCAAATACATGCAATCCAAGAAAATAACATATTAATTTTGTGAAAATATCTGGCCAAACTATTAATTTCCTTTTGCAGATAGTACAATTAGCCAAATGTGCAAAGTTCTCAAGCTTCAGCTCCAACAGGCTTAGGTGAAGGGAAGTCAACTAAAACACAATTATTCCAAACCTTCTCACTCCTCTGCAAAATTTTGATTTCGTTTGTCTTGAACTCGGGCAATTGTAGAATGTATTTTGTCAAGTCATCGTGGCAGCGTTTTCCCAAGTCATTCACAAGGTTGAGACAACAATTATTACTCACAGTTTCATTACCAAAGAATACGGCAAAGAAAACCTCATGACCACAATTTGAGTTTAACTTCTTCCCGCAGTTATTCAAATAAGTTTCATACGACGACAATGGCCTTGGTGCGTAGTTAGTCTCACTTTGGATGGGCCATTAGATGGCTCGGGAACATCATACGAAAGCCCTGTTTTGACCAACAAAGCAGAATCAAGTCATAATTAACACCACAAGACAAAAGTTGTTCAATGTTGCCATGGTTTGTGGTGAATGATCTTTGATTGTTGGAAACTGGGGAACTTTGCTGGTGGTAGCGAGTGATTAGGAAATCCATATTTATAGTTCTAAAATACTCATAACATTTGCATTAATTGGTTTTCATTGACTCAAATGAAACAAACAACATAAATTAATTGATGTCTATCTTTTGATAAAACATCCATCATTTATTGCAGAGAATAACTTCTCCACCCCATTCTTTAAGTTTGCGTATAAATCACAAAACAACATTTTAAATGCAATTGTAGTTACCACGAAATGAAATTCTTGTTGTTATGGGAGAAACGATAGAGAACTTGACAGGCGGTTGAGTGCCAACAAATTACATAACTTGCACTGAGAGAATGAGTGGCACAACCGCAATTCATGTTAAGTACAAAAGTGATTTATTGAGTATATTTTTGTTTGGGACAACGTGCTACTTCAACTAAAATAGCAACACTGCGAATATAGAAGTCTAATTCATGAAAATATTATCCGTTTACATATTAGAATATATAAAAGTTTAACCACTCAGTATCAAGTTTTCTACTATCGTTCAATATTATCATTCAATCTTAACCCTTGAGAAACATTTTCTATTCATCAAATGAACGAAAAAATGAACTTAGAAACACCTTCGCACTTCAAAATAGATTACTCGGAGTGGTTATTACCCCTTACTTGTAAGTTAAACATCATGTGCACCTGGCAATAACAATAATAATAAAAATGTAGGGTTAAAGTCTTCAAAAATAAAGAAACAAATATAAAAAAAAATTAAGAATGTGTCATAAAAAAATTGCAAAAATTCATTTAAGACAACAGGATGTTACTAACAAATCATATATCCTTGCAAATTCGGGCCAGTAAATTCGAAGATGAAACATATGTGAACAACATTTTGACATATAGGATTTTGATGATAACTGAAGAAAGGTTTCCGCACTAAGAGAACAAGAACAAGATCACAAGGAGTACTCAAGTCTTATAGGTTTTTACTTATCATTGTAAGAGTATTTAATTGCTTAAATCACTTAGCAAGCAATTTATTTTAATCTTACAAAACTATTTCTAAAATAAAGGTTTGATAAAAAGAAAGTTATCTTTAAAATACTTTGGAAAGAAAGATTTTTTAACTTGATCAAAAATGAGTTTTTAAGTCACTTGTAGTCGACTACAAGGTTGGTGTAGTCGACTACACAGTTGTAAAATTTCAAGTTTACAACGTTGTCTAAAAGTCAGAACAAACTTGTAGTCGACTACACAAATCCTGTAGTCGACTACACTAGGCAAAACTTTGAAATGCCTATGTTCTTGTAATGTCCTGAGGACACTTGTAGTCGACTACAATGCTGAAGTAGTCGACTACAATGCTGATAAAAATACTCATCTGTTAAATATGAGTAAACCCGAGGACACTTGTAGTCGACTACCAAAGCTATTGTAGTCGACTACAACGCTTGAAAAAGTTGTTCCTTTTTTTAAGCTCATAAATCCGAGGAGACATGTAATCGACTACATAAGCTCTGTAGTCGACTACATATTATTTTGAAAATATATCTCAGATGTCCTTTACTTTTAAAAAGTGTCCGAGAGCTATTGTAGTCGACTACTTTGTAAGTGTAGTCGACTACGTGCGTTTTTCATAAAATAAACTCTCATGTTTTTAAAAGTCAGAAAGGCATGGTAGTCGACTACAAAGGTTGCGTAGTCAACTACACATGCTCCAGAAATTCTTCCAACTGCTAGTTTAGGCACTGATTGGATATTCACCTACTACCCAACGAAAATAATTTTATGAGAGCTATTTATAACTCATCTAAATGAGTTTTAAAAAGAGACCCAAGATCACAAATTTATTTTAAAAGAGCTTTTTCTAATCTTTAGTTGATATACTCTGTTTTCTATTTGAAAAAGCTTGCTTAGTGATTTGATCAAATACTCATCAGTTCCTCAAGTTGTATATCTGCTCTTGTGAGAGTTACAAACAACCAAAAATCATTTGATTATCTTGTATAAGTTCAAGGGGAGAAATTCCTTATTGTATTGAGGGAGGTGTTGAAACCAAAATCTTATAAAAAGGTTTAAGTACTAAATTCTTAAATGCTGTAGCTTTCCCAGTTTAAGTTTTGAGGAAAACAAAAATATTTATTTAGTTTGAACAAGTAAGTGTTTCGACAATAGTTTTAACAAATCGCTACTTGTATGTGCGTCCTTTCTGCTCTATGCTTAAAGATAACTCTTTGTGCGTCCAATATGCTATAAATCTCGTGTGTAAGCTTCTCTTCTCTTCTAGTGTGTTTTATTATATTCACTAACCTCCGGGGTTTACTATTGTGTTTATTAACAAAGATCTTTTAATTGGTTTTGGAACGTGTTAACTGTTTTCTTATCAAAATCCTTAGAGTCCAATAGGACTAAGCCGTGTTGGTTCTAAGTTCTTTACTTGTCAAACTTTATCCTTCGCTGTGTTCAATCTTCTGTTAAAAAGGACAATCTTTTTTTAATCATCAAAAAGGGTTAAGAAACACAATTCAACCCCCCTTCTTGTGTTTCACTTGGTTATTTCAATTAGTATCAGAGCTCAGCCTCTTGGGTTGAGCATCTAACAGTGCAGAGGAAAAAGATCCAGTACACCCTTTAATGGAGAACGAAGGACAAGCGGTGAATGTACCACCTCTATTCAATGGAAAGCGACTATGATTCTTGGAAGAAGAGAATGATTACTTTTTTTGATGCCCAAAATATGGACTTCTGGGACCTAGTTCAAAATGGATATCAAACACCCACCAACGCAGAAGGACAGGATCTCCCTCGACCACAATGGACGGAAGGACAACGAACCAGACATCAGCTTAACTCAAAAGCCAAACATTATCTTATGTGTGCCATCACCAGATCAGAGCACGATAAAGTTCATAGGCGTGAAACAAATGCTAAAGAGATATGGGATACTGGCCTTAGCACATGAAGGTTCATCTCAAGTCAAGGAATCAAAGATAAGCATGCTGGTTCACCAGTATGAGCTCTTCAAAATGGGAGAGCATGAAAACATTGATCAAATGTTTGGACGATTCCAAACAATAATCAATGGCTTGAGATCTCTGGGAAAGACCTATGATAATCAAGATCATATCAGAAAAATTCTAAGGAGTCTTTCCAGACAGTGGAGACCTAAGGTTACTGCCATACAGGAAGCAAAGAATCTAGCTTCTCTTACCATGGAGGAACTCTTGGGTTCTCTTAAAGTTCATGAGCTGGAACTTCAAGAAGAGGAAAGCTCAAGAAAAGGGAAATCAATTGCCCTTAAAGCTCACAAAGGCAGTGCGTCCAAAGCACTTAAAGCTGAAAAATCATCAGACAAGGCCGATTCATCTGAAGATGATATATCTGATAATGACGAGTTATCTTTCATCTCTAGAAAGATACAAGCAATGTGGAAAAAGAAAGGAGGTATGCGGAGAAAGCACTTTGGACGAAGGTCACCAAAGGACGTAATGAAACAAAAGACAAGAGTCCAATCATATGCTATGAATGCAAGAAGCCCGGACACATTAAAGCGGAATGCCCCTCACTAAACAAGGAGAAAGAGAAAAGGAGATTTTTTCCAAAGAAGAAAAGAGGATTAATGGCCACCTGGGAAGATCTTGATCTTTCAACTACTGATGATGAAGAAGAAGCAGAAGAAGAAGCAAATCTATGACTCATGGCTAACACCTTGTCGAAGAAGAAGAAGATGAGGTAACAAACTGTGATCTTGATCTTCAGAATGCATTTGATGAGTTGTTAAATAATTCATCTATTTTAGCGGTTGAATATAAATCCTTGAAAAGAAAGTTTTCAAAATTAACTAGAGAATATGGAAAAATGTTTTCAGAAAAACAAGAACTTGAAATTTATTGTGAAAAATTAAAAACTGAAAATGCTCTTTTGAAAACATCTTCTGAGTCCAACACTTCAGATGAAGTTGATAAACTTCATAATGAGGTAAAAGAATTAACGGAGGACCTCAGTAAATTTGTAAAAAGCACCAACAACCTAAACATTTTACTCTAATATTCCAGAGACCCTCGTGACAAATCTGGATTGGGATATCAAGATACTGATAAACAGCTTTTTCAAAAAACTACTACTCAACCTAAATCTTTTAAGAATGTTTGTAAAAAGAACGTTTACCCTTCCTCAATAGATCTTTTTAATAAAAGGTCAAAATATTATGGATCTCAAAGAGCTAACCAAAAAGGACCCAAAAAGATATGGGTACTTAAGGATATGATAATTCCTCTTGCAGATGTGCTTAGCAATAAGAAAAAGACACCTGTCATGGTACCTGGACAGTGGTTGCTCACGGCACATGACGGGAGAAAGGTCTATGTTCCAAGACATCAAAACTAATTCAGGAGGCTCCGTCACGTTTGGAGGAAACCAGAAAGGTAAAATAGTTGGAATAGGTAAGATCGGTAAGCATCTTTTTCCCTCTATCGATAATGTTCTTCTAGTTGAAGGATTGAAACATAATCTGCTTAGCATTAGTCAATTATGTGATAGTGGATCTAATGTTTCATTCAATCAAGGGGAATGTATAGTTAAAAACTCTGACGGATCCATACTCTTCACTGCTAAAAGGCAAAACAATCTTTATAAAATTGACTTGGAAGATCTTTCAGATCAAAATGTATCATGTCTAGTTTCCATAAAAGGAGAACAGTAGATATGGCACAAGAAGCTTGGTCATGCAAGTTTGAGATTAATCTCTAAACTAAATAAGCATAACCTCGTAAGAGGACTACCAAAGCTTGTGTACAAATCAGATGTTCTTTGTGAAGCATGTCAAAAGGGGAAACAAATCAAAAATTCTTTTGAATCCAAAAACATCGTTTCCACCTCTAGACCACTAGAATTGTTACATCTTGATCTATTTGGTCCTACAAGAACTTCTTCACTAAATGGAAAGAAATATGGATTGGTCATAGTAGATGACTATACTAGATGGACATGGGTTATGTTTCTAGCTCACAAGGATGAGTCTTTCAAAGTCTTTTCGATTTTCTGTAAAAGAATTCAAAATGAAAAAGGCATGTGTATTAACTCAATCCGAAGTGATCATGGAGGAGAATTTGAGAATGAGAGCTTTCAATTGTTCTGTGAAGAAAACGGTATTCATCACAACTTCTCTGCCCCAAGAACACCACAACAAAATGGTGTGGTAGAAAGAAAAAATAGATCTCTTCAAGAGATGGCTAGAACAATGCTCAATGACAACTCAATCTCCAAACACTTCTAGGTCAAGTCATTAACATCGCATGTTATATTCAAAACAGAATATATATTAGACCTCTTTTAAACAAGACTCCATATGAATTGTGGAAAGGACGAAAACCCAACATCTCTTACTTTCATTCTTTTGGCTGTCAATGCTTTATCTTGAATACTAAGGATTCTTTATGAAAGTTTGATGCTAAAGTTGACTCGTATTTTCCTAGGATACTCGAAACATCTAAAGCATATAGAGTATATAACTCTCGCTCTCTAACTGTTGAAGAATCTGCTCATGTTAAATTCAATGACAAAAGCCTGACAATGACTTGTCAGAGCTAGATGAGTCCTTTGCAGAGTTAAACTTAAAAGACAAAGGAGAAGGATCAGCAACCCAAAACAAAGAAGCATTGGACGATGAAAGAAAAGAAGAAACAACTGATGGTCAAAGAAGTTGGCACTTCAAAACTTATCATCCAGAACACCAAATCATTGGTAATCCAGATGATAAAGTGCGTACAAGATCTACCTTCAGAGAATACTCAAATGTTGCCTTCATCTCTGAAATGGAGCCAAGAAAAATAGAAGAAGCACTACAGGATGAAGGATGGATCTTAGCCATGCAAGAAGAGCTAAATCAATTTAAAAGAAATGATGTTTGGACGCTGGTTCAAAAGCCTAAAGACAAGTCCATCATCGGCACAAAATGGATATTCAAAAACAAATTGGACGAAGATGGTAAGGTTGTGAGAAACAAAGCAAGGTTGGTAGCCCAAGGTTACTCACAACAAGAAGGTATTGATTTCACTGAAACTTTTGCTCCTGTAGCTAGACTAGAAGCCATACGCATCTTACTTTCATTTGCTGCTCATCATAGCATAAGACTATATCAAATGGACGTAAAAAGTGCATTTCTAAATGGTATAATCAATGAAGAAGTTTTCGTTAAACAACCACCTGGTTTCGAGGATGAAAATTTCCCTGAGCATGTTTTCAAATTGAAAAAGGCCTTGTACGGTTTAAAACAAGCTCCTCGAGCCTGGTATGAAAGGTTAAGCACCTTTTAATAGAAAGCGGTTTTTCTAGAGGAAAAGTTGACACTACTCTTTTTCGAAAAGACAAAAACTCGAAATTCATTTTAGTTCAAATTTATGTTGATACTGATGAATCTCTTTGCAAGGATTTCTCCAATCTGATGCAGAAGGAGTTCGAAATGAGTTTAATGGGAGAATTAAAATTCTTTACGGGTTTGCAAGTGAAGCAAACATTGGGCCGAAATCTTCATTCATCAAACAAAATACACAAATGAACTTCTGAAGAAATTCAAATTGGACGATTGCAAAACAATGAGCACACCAATGCATCCGTCGTCCACACTAAGATTGGACGATAAGGATAAAAAGGTGGACGAAAAGGTATACAGAGGTATGATCGGATCACTCTTATATCTCACTGCGTCCAAACCTGATATAATGTTTAGTGTGTGTCTTTGTGCACGTTTTCAATCGATCCTAGAGAGTCACACTTAATTCTTTGTAAAAGAATTTTCGGATACTTGAAAGGAACTACTAATCTGGGTTTAGTATTTAAGAAATCTCATGAGTACAGATTAGTTGGTTTTTGTGATGTTGACTATGCTGGAGATAGAATCGAAAGGAAAAGTACAAGTGGAGGATGTCACTTCATTTGAGGAAATCTAGTATCATGGTCCAAAGAAGAGACAAAGCACAATTGCTCTATCAACAGTGAAGTGAATATATTTCTCGCCCAATTGTTGCTCTCAACTACTCGATCAAACATCAATTAGAAGACTACAACATCTTTGAAAGTAAGATTCCTTTACTATGTGATAATACTGCTGCAATTAACTTATCAAAAAATCCTATACTACACTCAAGGGCAAAACACATTGAAATCAAACATCACTTTATAAGACACTATATTCAGAAAGGTGTGTTTGATATTCAATATGTGGATACAGATCATCAATGGGCAGATATTTTCACAAAACCCCTCTCAGAGGATAGATTCAGTCTTATTCGAAAACATCTTAGTATGCATTTTGTAAAGAATTAATATCTCTTGCGTCCATTGAAGATCTGCGTCCAAAATGCTTTGTACTTGATAAATGGTGTGTTAATTTCTTGATAAGACATAAATCATTTGCATTTATCTTGTTAGAAACTTTTCAAATTTCCCACGCTGAGTCAGTTTTTGAAAGGTCACGAAAGTAACTTTTTACTGCGGACGTGACAGTTGCTTTTAATACACATTTAATGTGTTTGTTTTTCTTTAAAAAAAAAAAGGAAAAACGATTCGTTTTCTCTCAAGAAACCTTTCAGTGTAAAAACCTACCTTCTTCTATAAATATTTTCTTCCTTTACAAGATCAAATTTTTACGCCTTCAAGCCTTGAAAGAAAACCTTTGCAAAAAGAACCTTAGCAAATTTCTCTCTCTCTCGTTCAAATTTCCTTAACCCTAAGAAATGGCCGGAGGAAAGACCCTTGATGTTGAAAAAGCCGAGGTATCGGTTGAATATTCGTTCCAAACTTCAATTTTAGCAGAATGTGGAATAGATATCAAAGAATGTCTCGTCGGTGCTGGTTGGGATAGTTACTTCAGAGAATTATCCGGAATTGGTGAAAATGTTCTGGAAAGACGCATCCGTGTCTGCGACAGAGGTCAAAGGGAGTGTTTTGGGAAAACCCGTTGTGGTTTCAGAGGTAACCATCTCCAACGCCACCCAATGTTGGTTGGAAGGAGCCACCATCACCTCAGACTGGGAAAAAGCTTTTGGGGGAACTGATGCTGTTCTTGACACCTTACTAAAGGAGTCATCCACGGGGAAGATAACTGCATCCAAGATGAATGACAAGGCAAGAGTATTACATCAACTTCTGAACAAGGCGGTACTCCACAAGGCAGGGTCCAAAGACTCAGTCTCTACAGTTCATGCCTTCTGCCTGTGTCATCTGATGCTGTGTCAACAGGTCAATCTCCCTTCTCTGCTTTTTAAGAACTTCAAGAGAAGTGTACAAGGAAAAGGAAAGAAGACCACCATCTCCTATGGTGTTCTCTTAACCAAGATCTTCAGAGATCAAGGTATCTTTAGTCCCCATGAGACTAAAGATGTTGAAGAGAAGAAGAGGATCTTTGGACGGATCCAAGAGCAACAAATCTTTGGACGAAGCAATCTTCTAAGGATGAAACTTCAAAGCGTCCAAGATTTTACGGACCGTGAAAGAGCCTCTAATTCCTACAAAGGCTGAGAGTCCAAAGAAGAAATCCCCATCCGTCCAAGCCTTTCCCAAGCGGAGACTCATAATGGACGATGACTCTGAAGATGACCAACCCATCGCTAAAAGGATGAAGGTTGCGTCCATTGCGAGCATCCCAAAAGGAACCCGGACGAAGCTACCCATCACAAGGAAACCCTCTTCCAAGCTTGCGTCCATTCCTAAGGAACCTCTTCCTACCATTCTCTCTTCCTCCATTTTACCCTCTTCTCAACCAGAACCACAAACCTCCTTCCCAACCTCTCAAATAACTTCCTCTCCCTTAAACACTGAACCTTTTTCTTCTCAAACTCACATCATACCTTTCCAATCTCCTTCACCTTCACCCTCTCAAAAGACCTTCTTCAACTCCTCCTACCTTAACCCCTTCTCTGTGGGCGTTTCTCCCCACATTATCCCTCTTTGGGAATCCAAGGACTCTTCTCTCTCACTCACAGCAAGACGCTCCCGGTGCTGTGATGGTTGCTCAACAAAAGTTCACATCTTCCTTAGTGACCTCTCCTTCAAACCTGTCACCTTGGAAGAAATGGGACAGTTTGCGAGTCCTTATGACACCATCCTTGTCAGTGTCATTAAGGGGAGTCTTCTGTTGAAGGATATGAGATTTGTACCCCCTTCACTGATCATCTCTTCTGCAACTGCCATCAAGATTCAGCCGGATCGGGTTTGTCCAAGGTTGCCAATGGTGGATTTAAATAAAAACAAAGACTTGAAAAAGTACAGAAGCCAAGCCACCTTTCCCAAGCCCATCCTCTTTAAGCCAAATTTTGGGAGCTTACGTTCCCCTGATGTTGATGTTGAATTCTTGTGGCAAGTTTCGAATAAAGGAGAAGCTGAGGAGAACGAGGCTACGACCTTCTGGGAAAAGCACATTTGGGAATGTGAGCAACAAGCGTCTTCTTCAGGTCTAAGCGATGAAGATAAGGAAGATACTATAACTGTGCCTGGTCAGAGCTTCCAGTGTTTTCGTCCTATCTTTATGGTAGATGATCTTCTTGGACTGCCTCTGAACTCGCCATTGCCAACAATCTTCTCTTGTCCAAGCTATGTCTCTGGACCTCCGTCTGACAACATAGGCAGGCCTTATCCCTGGGATCAAATGTTTGGATACCGGAGAACTTCTCTTCCTTGGGATGTTGACCTTCCTTTGTCTGAAGACGAAGTTGAATCTGTTGTGCAGCAAATGGATGTGACTTCTCCTGCTTCCACCACTGAGTTAGCTATTGTGGAACCACAACCTTCTGCTGACATTCTCACCCAAGTGCCCCTAGCTTTTCAGGCCTACGTGAATAATCAGATGGACTTAATGTACAAGAGAGTTGAAGACCTCCTCAAATCTCTTTTTCAACAAGAGCCACCTCCTCCTCCTCCACCTTCTTCCTCTTGATTCTTTCTTTTAGCCAATTTTTTTTTGTTGACAATGATGTCTTTCTTTCTTTTTGTCTGATGACAAAGGGGGAGAATAATGAGAATTTGACTTGTTACAAACAAATTTGTTTTATAATTTATTCTGATTCAATGAAACTATGAAATTTTTTTTTCATCTGGTTGTTTCATTATCCTTGTCTCGTTTATTCTGTTGCCCTTATATAAATGCTTTAATTGAAATTGTGAATACTCTGCTAATGCACTGTGTTGCTGTGAAGGATCTGCTCTAAATTTTAGCATGGTTTATTTCTTTTCAAAAGGTATTGTCTCTGTTAAACACTTTTCTCAAGTACTAAACTTCGATACAAAGATAATGTTACTTGCTCTTGAAACTTGTTTCGTAAAAATAAATTTCGTGTACTACGTCCAATCGACTCTGCGTCCAACAGACTTTGAGTCCATCTCTTTGAAATGTTTTTCTTAGGGGGAGCAATTTTGTTTTAAAAAGAATCTGTGTTCAATCAAATTAATAGTTTTTGTCATCATCAAAAAGGGCGAGATTGTTGAAACCAAAATCTTATAAAAAGGTTTAAGTACTAAATTCTTAAATGCTGTAGCTTTCCCTGTTTAAGTTTTGAGGATAACAAAATATTTATTCGATTTGAACAAGTAAGTGTTTCGACAATAGTTTTAACAAATCGCTACTTGTATGTGCGTCATTTCTACGCTCTATGCTTAAAGATAACTCTTTGTGCGTCCAATATGCTATAACTCTTTGTGCGACCAATATGCTAATTTGCTTTGTGCGTCAATGAATGTCTAAATATGCTTTGTGCGTCCAATGATCGTCTACATATACTTTAACTATTGGTGCGTCCAATATTTGTATGCATATACATTACTACTTTTATTGGTTCGTCCAATACGATCACATCTGCCAAAGCTCGGACTCATTTCACTCTTTCAAAGTTCAAGTTCAAGCTCTCGTCCAAGTGAAAATTCAAAATTGAAGAACTGTTCCTCATTAAATGCTAGAAAAGAACTCTGACAGCTCACGGCGGCAGAAGAAGTCAACTAAGCCACTTTTGGCTGACATTGTCTAACAACTACAAAGATCTGCAAATAAGAAACCATCTGCAATCTTAGACAAATCAGGACTTTGTTTTCATTGATTGGAAATCTCAGAGAATAAAAGTCACCGTCAGAAGAAGTTCAGCACTTTTCCAGTAGATGCATTTAATGCTACTCAGAACGGTAATAAATGTTTCCGTTGGACGATCTAGCCCATGAAGTCTGCTCAATTTGTTCTTACTTATAAAGAGAAGAAGCAGCACTTGAAGAAAAGAAGAGATCTTTGCCGAAGCATCCTACAAAGTCTAAAAAGCTTTATTTCTTCTTGGATTTCCATATACGTGTAGAAATAAAAAGCCTTGAGATTTCTATTGTCTATTCTCATTTGTCAGTGAGTTTCAAACTCAAGCTTTCATCTACTTTCACTTATTCATCTTAAGCATTGTAAGCCTGAAGAGGCTGTGTGTAAAAGAATACTTGTGTGTTTGAACCTGAAGAGGTTGAAAATACTTGTTACCTGAAGAGCTGTATAATACTTGTAATCTCGAAAAAGATTAGTTGGAAAATCCTTCTGGTTGAAGGGACTGGACGTAGCTCTTGGTTGATAAGAGTGAACCAGGATAAATCTCGTGTGTAAGCTTCTCTTCTCTTCTAGTGTGTTTTATTATATTCACTAACCTCCGAGGTTTACTATTGTGTTTATTAACAAAGATCTTTTAATTGGTTTTAGAACGTGTTAACTGTTTTCTTAAAAGTCTTTTCAAAATCCTTAGAGTCCAATAGGACTAAGCCGTGTTGGTTCTAAGTTCTTTACTTGTCAAACTTTATCCTTCAAGTGTTCAATCTTCATTTAAAAGGAAAATCTTTTTAATCATCAAAGGGTTAAGAAACACAATTCAACCCCTTCTTGTGTTTCACTTGGTTATTTCAGAGGCTCTTGCACATAGAGGGTGGAGGATCCCAAACTAAGTGAAGAGTTCTCTATATTGTAAGGGTTTTTATCAAGCACCCAAGTTGGAAGCTTGAAGTATAGTTGAAATCTCGGGTGGACGATCTCGAGGACTCGACGTAGATCACAAGAAGTGATTGAATCAATATAAATCTTGTTTGCATTCTCTCAACCCTTATCTTTTACTTATAAGCTATATTCTATCAGTTTAACTAGCTTGATGTTTTTAATATTGTCAATTCTTGTCTTATATTTTCTCTATTAAACAGCTCATTATTCTTAGTCATTATCCTTTCCAAGTACATTGATTCAATATAATTAGTATCATTGAAACAAATTTGCGAAAGTTTTGAAAACTCAATTCACCCCCCCTCTTGAGTTATTGAAGCCACTTGGTAACAACATATATTTTGAATGCATAATACATCGTTACACGGTTGACTTTTATTTTTGAAGCTTTTGGGATTAAATCCTAGAAGTTAAATCTTAGAAAGATTTCCTCGTTGTAGTGTTTACGTTGGACAATTTACAATAATTCAAGAACTAATTCAATCGTGGAATTGCACGTTAAAAAATTTGTAATGTTACAATTTTGATTACTAGGCACTCAAGCAGAACCCAAATTAGAAAACACAAACGGCATAGGCATGCAAGTTTCATATATAGGAAATCATTGTTACCATTAAGGAGTCATCTTTTTCAACGATAATATGACACTATCATAGTTTTAAGACACAAGAGTGATCAAGACCTGGATTGATAAGATAAACCCATGGGCCGACATGGCAAATTGAAAAAATACATAATTTATTTTTAAGATTTTCTTTAATTTTTTTAAAGTTTTGAATATCCGTTATATAATTATTTTTGCCTCACATATACATAATTTGTTTATGATTAATTTAATAATTTTATGATTATTGTTTAATTTCGATCTTAAATAACTAGGCCTCGTTGTCCCGTACAACTCTGGTCGATTCTGTATTTTAAAGTCTATTAAAAATAAGGGCTGGCCAAGCCTAACCTGTTTTTAACTAGTTCGTATGAGGCCAGATCGGGTCTAACTCATATAACAGTGACGGGAAAAAAATATTCGCCTAGAAACAATCTTTCACTGAGGACTCCGAAAGTCATCTTTCAAACCTAGAATTTCGATATTGGTGTTTTCTCACATCAAGAGGATGAAAAGTCGTAACTAAATCTTTGGATAGAAAACAAAAGAAGAAAGGGAGAAAGTATAATCTAGATTCAGCGATGACTCATCACAAGCTATCACCAAAGGTGGATTAAGCGACTACTTTACGTCGTCCTAGAAACCATTTTCTACGTCAAGATCATTAGTCTTCACAGACGGGGTAAGGTTAGACAAATTAATTGACCTTTCAAAAATTGTACGCCCGACATAGGATTCCTCCCGCACTGTTCACGCTTCACCTCTAGGCATAAAAATGCTCTCTCAGAGTTTACACATCACGCTAAACGATACATACTTGAACATGGGTTCTGGTGAGTATCTTCTGCGCTAGGCTTAAGACTCCGCCCCAGTTCAAATCAATAATTTTATTAATATAAATTTCACTACGTAATTTCTTTAAAAACAAAATTATTTCCAACGACTGATTAAACGTCTTATTTTTATGTGTGACTTGCCTCTGTTGGTTAAAATGTTTGGATCCTTCAAGGATCATTACAATCGAAGCCTATTTAATTGTGAGCTTTAAGCTTGTGGGTCAACACCTTTCTAATCGACAAATGTGTTACGTAATTCAACCATCGTTCAAAACAAGCAAATACATGCAATCCAAGAAAATAACATATTAATTTTGTGAAAATATCTGGCCAAACTATTAATTTCCTTTTGCAGATAGTACAATTAGCCAAATGTGCAAAGTTCTCAAGCTTCAGCTCCAACAGGCTTAGGTGAAGGGAAGTCAACTAAAACACAATTATTCCAAACCTTCTCACTCCTCTGCAAAATTTTGATTTCGTTTGTCTTGAACTCGGGCAATTGTAGAATGTATTTTGTCAAGTCATCGTGGCAGCGTTTTCCCAAGTCATTCACAAGGTTGAGACAACAATTATTACTCACAGTTTCATTACCAAAGAATACGGCAAAGAAAACCTCATGACCACAATTTGAGTTTAACTTCTTCCCGCAGTTATTCAAATAAGTTTCATACGTCGACAATGGCCTTGGTGCGTAGTTAGTCTCAATCGGATGGGCCATTAGATGGCTCGGGAACATCATACGAAAGCCCTGTTTTGACCAACAAAGCGGAATCAAGTCATAATTAACACCACAAGACAAAAGTTGTTCAATGTTGCCATGGTTTGTGGTGAATGATCTTTGATTGTTGGAAACCGGGAACTTTTCTTTGGTGGTAGCGAGTGATTAGGAAATCCATATTTATAGTTCTAAAATACTCATAACATTTGCATTAATTGGTTTTCATTGACTCAAATGAAACAAACAACATAAATTAATTGATGTCTATCTTTTGATAAAACATCCATCATTTATTGCATAGAATAACTTCTCCACCCCATTCTTTAAGTTTGCGTATAAATCACAAAACAACATTTTAAATGCAATTGTAGTTACCACGAAATGAAATTCTTGTTGTTATGGGAGAAACGATAGAGAACTTGACAGGCGGTTGAGTGCCAACAAATTACATAACTTGCACTGAGAGAATGAGTGGCACAACCGCAATTCATGTTAAGTACAAAAGTGATTTATTGAGTATATTTTTGTTTGGGACAACGTGCTACTTCAACTAAAATAGCAACACTGCGAATATAGAAGTCTAATTCATGAAAATATTATCCGTTTACATATTAGAATATATAAAAGTTTAACCACTCTGTATCAAGTTTTCTACTATCGTTCAATATTATCATTCAATCTTAACCCTTGAGAAACATTTTCTATTCATCAAATGAACGAAAAAATGAACTTAGAAACACCTTCGCACTTCAAAATAGATTACTCGGAGTGGTTATTACCCCTTACTTGTAAGTTAAACATCATGTGCACCTGGCAATAACAATAATAATAAAAATGTAGGGTTAAAGTCTTCAAAAATAAAGAAACAAATATAAAAAAAAATTAAGAATGTGTCATAAAAAAATTGCAAAAATTCATTTTAGACAACAGGATGTTACTAACAAATCATATATCCTTGCAAATTCGGGCCGGTAAATTCGAAGATGAAACATATGTGAACAACATTTTGACATATAGGATTTTGATGATAACTGAAGAAAGGTTTCCGCACTAAGAGAACAAGAACAAGATCACAAGGAGTACTCAAGTCTTATAGGTTTTTACTTATCATTGTAAGAGTATTTAATTGCTTAAATCACTTAGCAAGCAATTTATTTTAATCTTACAAAACTATTTCTAAAATAACGGTTTGATAAAAAGAAAGTTATCTTTAAAATACTTTGGAAAGAAAGATTTTTTAACTTGATCAAAAATGAGTTTTTAAGTCACTTGTCGTCGACTACAAGGTTGGTGTAGTCGACTACACAGTTGTAAAATTTCAAGTTTACAACGTTGTCTAAAAGTCAGAACAAACTTGTAGTCGACTACACAAATCCTGTAGTCAACTACACTAGGCAAAACTTTGAAATGCCTATGTTCTTGTAATGTCCTGAGGACACTTGTAGTCGACTGCAATGCTGAAGTAGTCGACTACAATGCTGATAAAAATACTCATCTGTTAAATATGAGTAAACCCGATGACAGTTGTAGTCGACTACCAAAGCTATTGTAGTCGACTACAACGCTTGAAAAAGTTGTTCCTTTTTTTAAGCTCATAAATCCGAGGAGACATGTAATCGACTACATAAGCTCTGTAGTCGACTACATATTATTTTGAAAATATATCTCAGATGTCCTTTACTTTTAAAAAGTGTCCGAGAGCTATTGTAGTCGACTACTTTGTAAGTGTAGTCGACTACGTGCGTTTTTCATAAAATAAACTCTCATGTTTTTAAAAGTCAGAAAGGCATGGTAGTCGACTACAAAGGTTGCGTAGTCAACTACACATGCTCCAGAAATTCTTCCAACTGCTAGTTTAGGCACTGATTGGATATTCACCTACTACCCAACGAAAATAATTTTATGAGAGCTATTTATAACTCATCTAAATGAGTTTTAAAAAGAGACCCAAGATCACAAATTTATTTTAAAAGAGCTTTTTCTAATCTTTAGTTGATATACTCTGTTTTCTATTTGAAAAAGCTTGCTTAGTGATTTGATCAAATACTCATCAGTTCCTCAAGTTGTATATCTGCTCTTGTGAGAGTTACAAACAACCAAAAATCATTTGATTATCTTGTATAAGTTCAAGGGGAGAAATTCCTTATTGTATTGAGGGAGGTGTTGAAACCAAAATCTTATAAAAAGGTTTAAGTACTAAATTCTTAAATGCTGTAGCTTTCCCAGTTTAAGTTTTGAGGAAAACAAAAATATTTATTTAGTTTGAACAAGTAAGTGTTTCGACAATAGTTTTAACAAATCGCTACTTGTATGTGCGTCCTTTCTGCTCTATGCTTAAAGATAACTCTTTGTGCGTCCAATATGCTATAAATCTCGTGTGTAAGCTTCTCTTCTCTTCTAGTGTGTTTTATTATATTCACTAACCTCCGGGGTTTACTATTGTGTTTATTAACAAAGATCTTTTAATTGGTTTTGGAACGTGTTAACTGTTTTCTTATCAAAATCCTTAGAGTCCAATAGGACTAAGCCGTGTTGGTTCTAAGTTCTTTACTTGTCAAACTTTATCCTTCGCTGTGTTCAATCTTCTGTTAAAAAGGACAATCTTTTTTTAATCATCAAAAAGGGTTAAGAAACACAATTCAACCCCCCTTCTTGTGTTTCACTTGGTTATTTCAATTAGTATCAGAGCTCAGCCTCTTGGGTTGAGCATCTAACAGTGCAGAGGAAAAAGATCCAGTACACCCTTTAATGGAGAACGAAGGACAAGCGGTGAACAGACCACCTCTATTCAATGGAAACGACTATGATTACTGGAAGAAGAGAATGATTACTTTTTTTGATGCCCAAAATATGGACTTCTGGGACCTAGTTCAAAATGGATATCAAACACCCACCAACGCAGAAGGACAGGATCTCCCTCGACCACAATGGACGGAAGGACAACGAACCAGACATCAGCTTAACTCAAAAGCCAAACATTATCTTATGTGTGCCATCACCAGATCAGAGCACGATAAAGTTCATAGTCAGAAACAGTGACTAAAGAGATATGGGATACTCTGGCCTTAGCACATGAAGGTTCATCTCAAGTCAAGGAATCAAAGATAAGCATGCTGGTTCACCAGTATGAGCTCTTCAAAATGGGAGAGCATGAAAACATTGATCAAATGTTTGGACGATTCCAAACAATAATCAATGGCTTGAGATCTCTGGGAAAGACCTATGATAATCAAGATCATATCAGAAAAATTCTAAGGAGTCTTTCCGCATGCTGGAGACCTAAGGTTACCGCCATACAGAAGCAAAGAATCTAGCTTCTCTTACCATGGAGGAACTCTTGGGTTCTCTTAAAGTTCATGAGCTGGAACTTCAAGAAGAGGAAAGCTCAAGAAAAGGGAAATCAATTGCCCTTAAAGCTCACAAAGGCAGTGCGTCCAAAGCACTTAAAGCTGAAAAATCATCAGACAAGGCCGATTCATCTGAAGATGATATATCTGATAATGACGAGTTATCTTTCATCTCTAGAAAGATACAAGCAATGTGGAAAAAGAAAGGAGGTATGCGGAGAAAGCACTTTGGACGAAGGTCACCAAAGGACAGAACAGAAACAAAAGACAAGAGTCCAATCATATGCTATGAATGCAAGAAGCCCGGACACATTAAAGCGGAATGCCCCTCACTAAACAAGGAGAAAGAGAAAAGGAGATTTTTTCCAAAGAAGAAAAGAGGATTAATGGCCACCTGGGAAGATCTTGATCTTTCAACTACTGATGATGAAGAAGAAGCAGAAGAAGAAGCAAATCTATGACTCATGGCTAACACCTTGTCAGAAGAAGAAGAAGATGAGGTAACAAAGCGTGATCTTGATCTTCATAATGCATTTGATGAGTTGTTAAATAATTCATCTATTTTAGCGGTTGAATATAAATCCTTGAAAAGAAAGTTTTCAAAATTAACTAGAGAATATGGAAAAATGTTTTCAGAAAAACAAGAACTTGAAATTTATTGTGAAAAATTAAAAACTGAAAATGCTCTTTTGAAAACATCTTCTGAGTCCAACACTTCAGATGAAGTTGATAAACTTCATAATGAGGTAAAAGAATTAACGGAGGACCTCAGTAAATTTGTAAAAGCACCAACAACCTAAACATTTTACTCTAATATTCCGCAGACCCTCGTGACAAATCTGGATTGGGATATCAAGATACTGATAAACAGCTTTTTCAAAAAACTACTACTCAACCTAAATCTTTTAAGAATGTTTGTAAAAAGAACGTTTACCCTTCCTCAATAGATCTTTTTAATAAAAGGTCAAAATATTATGGATCTCAAAGAGCTAACCAAAAAGGACCCAAAAAGATATGGGTACTTAAGGATATGATAATTCCTCTTGCAGATGTGCTTAGCAACAAGAAAAAGACACCGTCATGGTACCGGGACGGTGGTTGCTCACGGCACATGACGGGAGAAAGGTCTATGTTCCAAGACATCAAAACTAATTCAGGAGGCTCCGTCACGTTTGGAGGAAACCAGAAAGGTAAAATAGTTGGAATAGGTAAGATCGGTAAGCATCTTTTTCCCTCTATCGATAATGTTCTTCTAGTTGAAGGATTGAAACATAATCTGCTTAGCATTAGTCAATTATGTGATAGTGGATCTAATGTTTCATTCAATCAAGGGGAATGTATAGTTAAAAACTCTGACGGATCCATACTCTTCACTGCTAAAAGGCAAAACAATCTTTATAAAATTGACTTGGAAGATCTTTCGTATCAAAATGTATCATGTCTAGTTTCCATAAAAGGAGAACAGAGATATGGCACAAGAAGCTTGGTCATGCAAGTTTGAGATTAATCTCTAAACTAAATAAGCATAACCTCGTAAGAGGACTACCAAAGCTTGTGTACAAATCAGATGTTCTTTGTGAAGCATGTCAAAAGGGGAAACAAATCAAAAATTCTTTTGAATCCAAAAACATCGTTTCCACCTCTAGACCACTAGAATTGTTACATCTTGATCTATTTGGTCCTACAAGAACTTCTTCACTAAATGGAAAGAAATATGGATTGGTCATAGTAGATGACTATACTAGATGGACATGGGTTATGTTTCTAGCTCACAAGGATGAGTCTTTCAAAGTCTTTTCGATTTTCTGTAAAAGAATTCAAAATGAAAAAGGCATGTGTATCAACTCAATCCGAAGTGATCATGGAGGAGAATTTGAGAATGAGAGCTTTCAATTGTTCTGTGAAGAAAACGGTATTCATCACAACTTCTCTGCCCCAAGAACACCACAACAAAATGGTGTGGTAGAAAGAAAAAATAGATCTCTTCAAGAGATGGCTAGAACAATGCTCAATGACAACTCAATCTCCAAACACTTCTAGGCTGAAGCTGTTAACACTGCATGTTATATTCAAAACAGAATATATATTAGACCTCTTTTAAACAAGACTCCATATGAATTGTGGAAAGGACGAAAACCCAACATCTCTTACTTTCATTCTTTTGGCTGTCAATGCTTTATCTTGAATACTAAGGATTCTTTATGAAAGTTTGATGCTAAAGTTGACTCTGGTATTTTCCTAGGATACTCAGAAACATCTAAAGCATATAGAGTATATAACTCTCGCTCTCTAACTGTTGAAGAATCTGTTCATGTTAAATTCAATGACAAAAAGCCTGACAATGACTTGTCAGAGCTAGATGAGTCCTTTGCAGAGTTAAACTTAAAAGACAAAGGAGAAGGATCAGTAACCCAAAACAAAGAAGCATTGGACGATGAAAGAAAAGAAGAAACAAATGATGGTCAAAGAAGTTGGCACTTCAAAACTTATCATCCAGAACACCAAATCATTGGTAATCCAGATGATAAAGTGCGTACAAGATCTACCTTCGTGAGAATACTCAAATGTTGCCTTCATCTCTCGAAATGGAGCCAAGAAAAATAGAAGAAGCACTACAGGACGAAGGATGGATCTTAGCCATGCAAGAAGAGCTAAATCAATTTAAAAGAAATGATGTTTGGACGCTGGTTCAAAAGCCTAAAGACAAGTCCATCATCGGCACAAAATGGATATTCAAAAACAAATTGGACGAAGATGGTAAGGTTGTGAGAAACAAAGCAAGGTTGGTAGCCCAAGGTTACTCACAACAAGAAGGTATTGATTTCACTGAAACTTTTGCTCCTGTAGCTAGACTAGAAGCCATACGCATCTTACTTTCATTTGCTGCTCATCATAGCATAAGACTATATCAAATGGACGTAAAAAGTGCATTTCTAAATGGTATAATCAATGAAGAAGTTTTCGTTAAACAACCACCTGGTTTCGAGGATGAAAATTTCCCTGAGCATGTTTTCAAATTGAAAAAGGCCTTGTACGGTTTAAAACAAGCTCCTCGAGCCTGGTATGAAAGGTTAAGCACCTTTTTAATAGAAAGCGGTTTTTCTAGAGGAAAAGTTGACACTACTCTTTTTCGAAAAGACAAAAACTCGAAATTCATTTTAGTTCAAATTTATGTTGATACTGATGAATCTCTTTGCAAGGATTTCTCCAATCTGATGCAGAAGGAGTTCGAAATGAGTTTAATGGGAGAATTAAAATTCTTTCTGGGTTTGCAAGTGAAGCAAACATTGGACGAAATCTTCATTCATCAAACAAAATACACAAATGAACTTCTGAAGAAATTCAAATTGGACGATTGCAAAACAATGAGCACACCAATGCATCCGTCGTCCACACTAAGATTGGACGATAAGGATAAAAAGGTGGACGAAAAGGTATACAGAGGTATGATCAGATCACTCTTATATCTCACTGCGTCCAGACCTGATATAATGTTTAGTGTGTGTCTTTGTGCACGTTTTCAATCTGATCCTAGAGAGTCACACTTAATTGCTGTAAAAAGAATTTTCAGATACTTGAAAGGAACTACTAATCTGGTTTAGTATTTAAGAAATCTCATGAGTACAGATTAGTTGGTTTTTGTGATGCCACTATCTTTGGAGATAGAATCGAAAGGAAAAGTACAAGTGGAGGATGTCACTTCATTGGAGGAAATCTAGTATCATGGTCCAAAGAAGAGACAAAGCACAATTGCTCTATCAACAGCTGAAGCTGAATATATTTCTGCGTCCAATTGTTGCTCTCAACTACTCTGGATCAAACATCAATTAGAAGACTACAACATCTTTGAAAGTAAGATTCCTTTACTATGTGATAATACTGCTGCAATTAACTTATCAAAAAATCCTATACTACACTCAAGGGCAAAACACATTGAAATCAAACATCACTTTATAAGAGACTATATTCAGAAAGGTGTGTTTGATATTCAATATGTGGATACAGATCATCAATGGGCAGATATTTTCACAAAACCCCTCTCAGAGGATAGATTCAGTCTTATTCGAAAACATCTTAGTATGCATTTTGTAAAGAATTAATATCTCTTGCGTCCATTGAAGATCTGCGTCCAAAATGCTTTGTACTTGATAAATGGTGTGTTAATTTCTTGATAAGACATAAATCATTTGCATTTATCTTGTTAGAAACTTTTCAAATTTCCCACGCTGAGTCAGTTTTTGAAAGGTCACGAAAGTAACTTTTTACTGCGGACGTGACAGTTGCTTTTAATACACATTTAATGTGTTTGTTTTTCTTTAAAAAAAAAAGGAAAAACGATTCGTTTTCTCTCAAGAAACCTTTCAGTGTAAAAACCTACCTTCTTCTATAAATATTTTCTTCCTTTACAAGATCAAATTTTTACGCCTTCAAGCCTTGAAAGAAAACCTTTGCAAAAAGAACCTTAGCAAATTTCTCTCTCTCTCGTTCAAATTTCCTTAACCCTAAGAAATGGCCGGAGGAAAGACCCTTGATGTTGAAAAAGCCGAGGTATCGGTTGAATATTCGTTCCAAACTTCAATTTTAGCAGAATGTGGAATAGATATCAAAGAATGTCTCGTCGGTGCTGGTTGGGATAGTTACTTCAGAGAACCGGTGGAGGTTTATCCGGAATTGGTGAAAATGTTCTGGAAAGACGCATCCGTGTCTGCGACAGAGGTCAAAGGGAGTGTTTTGGGAAAACCCGTTGTGGTTTCAGAGGTAACCATCTCCAACGCCACCCAATGTTGGTTGGAAGGAGCCACCATCACCTCGTCGGGAAAAAGCTTTTGGGAATCGATGTTTGTTCTTGACACCTTACTAAAGGAGTCATCCACGGGGAAGATAACTGCATCCAAGATGAATGACAAGGCAAGAGTATTACATCAACTTCTGAACAAGGCGGTACTCCACAAGGCAGGGTCCAAAGACTCAGTCTCTACAGTTCATGCCTTCTGCCTGTGTCATCTGATGCTGTGTCAACAGGTCAATCTCCCTTCTCTGCTTTTTAAGAACTTCAAGAGAAGTGTACAAGGAAAAGGAAAGAAGACCACCATCTCCTATGGTGTTCTCTTAACCAAGATCTTCAGAGATCAAGGTATCTTTAGTCCCCATGAGACTAAAGATGTTGAAGAGAAGAAGAGGATCTTTGGACGGATCCAAGAGCAACAAATCTTTGGACGAAGCAATCTTCTAAGGATGAAACTTCAAAGCGTCCAAGATTTTCTGGACCAGAAAGAGCCTCTAATTCCTACAAAGGCTAAGAGTCCAAAGAAGAAATCCCCATCCGTCCAAGCCTTTCCCAAGCGGAGACTCATAATGGACGATGACTCTGAAGATGACCAACCCATCGCTAAAAGGATGAAGGTTGCGTCCATTGTGAGCATCCCAAAAGGAACCCGGACGAAGCTACCAATCACAAGGAAACCCTCTTCCAAGCTTGCGTCCATTCCTAAGGAACCTCTTCCAAGCTTGCGTCCATTCCTAAGGAACCTCTTCCTACCATTCTCTCTTCCTCCATTTTACCCTCTTCTCAACCAGAACCACAAACCTCCTTCCCAACCTCTCAAATAACTTCCTCTCCCTTAAACACTGAACCTTTTTCTTCTCAAACTCACATCATACCTTTCCAATCTCCTTCACCTTCACCCTCTCAAAAGACCTTCTTCAACTCCTCCTACCTTAACCCCTTCTCTGTGGGCGTTTCTCCCCACATTATCCCTCTTTGGGAATCCAAGGACTCTTCTCTCTCACTCACAGCAAGACGCTCCCGGTGCTGTGATGGTTGCTCAACAAAAGTTCACATCTTCCCTAGTGACCTCTCCTTCAAACCTGTCACCTTGGAAGAAATGGGACAGTTTGCGAGTCCTTATGACACCATCCTTGTCAGTGTCATTAAGGGGAGTCTTCTGTTGAAGGATATGAGATTTGTACCCCCTTCACTGATCATCTCTTCTCAGAATCGCCACCAAGATTCAGTAGGATCGGGTTTGTCCAAGGTTGCCAATGGTGGATTTAAATAAAAACAAAGACTTGAAAAAGTGAAGCCAAGCCACCTTTCCCAAGCCCATCCTCTTTAAGCCAAATTTTGGGAGCTTACGTTCCCCTGATGTTGATGTTGAATTCTTGTGGCAAGTTTCGAATAAAGGAGAAGCTGAGGAGAACGAGGCTACGACCTTCTGGGAAAAGCACATTTGGGAATGTGAGCAACAAGCATCTTCTTCAGGTCTAAGCGATGAAGATAAGGAAGATACTATAACTGTGCCTGGTCAGAGCTTCCAGTGTTTTCGTCCTATCTTTATGGTAGATGATCTTCTTGGACGCCTCAACTCGCCATTGCCAACAATCTTCTCTTGTCCAAGCTATGTCTCTGGACCTCCGTCTGACAACATAGGCAGGCCTTATCCCTGGGATCAAATGTTTGGATACCGGAGAACTTCTCTTCCTTGGGATGTTGACCTTCCTCTGTCTGAAGACGAAGTTGAATCTGTTGTGCAGCAAATGGATGTGACTCCTCCTGCTTCCACCACTGAGTTAGCTATTGTGGAACCACAACCTTCTGCTGACATTCTCACCCAAGTGCCCCTAGCTTTTCAGGCCTACGTGAATAATCAGATGGACTTAATGTACAAGAGAGTTGAAGACCTCCTCAAATCTCTTTTTCAACAAGAGCCACCTCCTCCTCCTCCACCTTCTTCCTCTTGATTCTTTCTTTTAGCCATTTTTTTTTTTTTGACAATGATGTCTTTCTTTCTTTTTGTCTGATGACAAAGGGGGAGAATAATGAGAATTTGACTTGTTACAAACAAATTTGTTTTATAATTTATTCTGATTCAATGAAACTATGAAATTTTTTTTTCATCTGGTTGTTTCATTAACCTTGACTCGTGTATTCAGTTGCCATTATATAAATTCTTTAATTGAAATTGTTAATACTCTGCTAATGCCTTTGTGTTCTTTGTGAAGGATCTGCTCTAAATTTTAGCATGGTTTATTTCTTTTCAAAAGGTATTGTCTCTGTTAAACACTTTTCTCAAGTACTAAACTTCGATACAAAGATAATGTTACTTGCTCTTGAAACTTGTTTCGTAAAAATAAATTTCGTGTACTACGTCCAATCGACTCTGCGTCCAACAGACTTTGAGTCCATCTCGTTGAAATGTTTTTCTTAGGGGGAGCAATTTTGTTTTAAAAAGAATCTGTGTTCAATCAAATTAATAGTTTTTGTCATCATCAAAAAGGGGGAGATTGTTGAAACCAAAATCTTATAAAAAGGTTTAAGTACTAAATTCTTAAATGCTGTAGCTTTCCCTGTTTAAGTTTTGAGGATAATAAAAATATTTATTCAGTTTGAACAAGTAAGTGTTTCGACAATAGTTTTAACAAATCGCTACTTGTATGTGCGTCATTTCTGTTCTATGCTTAAAGATAACTCTTTGTGCGTCCAATATGCTATAACTCTTTGTGCGACCAATATGCTAATTTGCTTTGTGCGTCCAATGAATGTCTAAATATGCTTTGTGCGTCCAATGACTGTCTACATATACTTTAACTATTGGTGCGTCCAATATTTGTATGCATATACTGTTACTACTTTTATTGGTTCGTCCAATACGATCTGTCTGCCAAAGCTCGAACTCATTTCACTCTTTCAAAGTTCAAGTTCAAGCTCTCGTCCAAGTGAAAATTCAAAAATGAAGAACTGTTCCTCATTAAATGCTAGAAAAGAACTCTGACAGCTCACGGCGACAGAAGAAGTCAACTAAGCCACTTTTGCTGACATTGTCTAACAACTACAAAGAGATCTGAAATAAGAAACCATCTGCAATCTTAGACAAAATCAGGACTTTGTTTTCATTGATTGGAAATCTCAGAGAATAAAAGTCACCGTCAGAAGAAGTTCAGCACTTTTCCAGTAGATGCATTTAATGCTACTCAGAACGGTAATAAATGTTTCCGTTGGACGATCTAGCCCATGAAGTCTGCTCAATTTGTTCTTACTTATAAAGAGAAGAAGCAGCACTTGAAGAAAAGAAGAGATCTTTGCCGAAGCATCCTACAAAGTCTAAAAAGCTTTATTTCTTCTTGGATTTCCATATACGTGTAGAAATAAAAAGCCTTGAGATTTCTATTGTCTATTCTCATTTGTCAGTGAGTTTCAAACTCAAGCTTTCATCTACTTTCACTTATTCATCTTAAGCATTGTAAGCCTGAAGAGGCTGTGTGTAAAAGAATACTTGTGTGTTTGAACCTGAAGAGGTTGAAAATACTTGTTACCTGAAGAGTCAGATAATACTTGTAATCTCGAAAAAGATTAGTTGGAAAATCCTTCTGGTTGAAGGGACTGGACGTAGCTCTTGGTTGATAAGAGTGAACCAGGATAAATCTCGTGTGTAAGCTTCTCTTCTCTTCTAGTGTGTTTTATTATATTCACTAACCTCCGAGGTTTACTATTGTGTTTATTAACAAAGATCTTTTAATTGGTTTTAGAACGTGTTAACTGTTTTCTTAAAAGTCTTTTCAAAATCCTTAGAGTCCAATAGGACTAAGCCGTGTTGGTTCTAAGTTCTTTACTTGTCAAACTTTATCCTTCGCTGTGTTCAATCTTCTCATTAAAAAGGAAAATCTTTTTAATCATCAAAAAGGGTTAAGAAACACAATTCAACCCCCCTTCTTGTGTTTCACTTGGTTATTTCAGGAGGCTCTTGCACATAGAGGGTGGAGGATCCCAAACTAAGTGAAGAGTGCTCTATATTGTAAGGGTTTTTATCAAGCACCCAAGTTGGAAGCTTGAAGTATAGTTGAAATCTCGGGTGGACGATCTCGAGGACTCGACGTAGATCACAAGAAGTGATTGAATCAATATAAATCTTGTTTGCATTCTCTCAACCCTTATCTTTTACTTATAAGCTATATTCTATCAGTTTAACTAGCTTGATGTTTTTAATATTGTCAATTCTTGTCTTATATTTTCTCTATTAAACAGCTCATTATTCTTAGTCATTATCCTTTCCAAGTACATTGATTCAATATAATTAGTATCATTGAAACAAATTTGCGAAAGTTTTGAAAACTCAATTCACCCCCCCTCTTGAGTTATTGAAGCCACTTGGTAACAACATATATTTTGAATGCATAATACATCGTTACACGGTTGACTTTTATTTTTGAAGCTTTTGGGATTAAATCCTAGAAGTTAAATCTTAGAAAGATTTCCTCGTTGTAGTGTTTACGTTGGACAATTTACAATAATTCAAGAACTAATTCAATCGTGGAATTGCACGTTAAAAAATTTGTAATGTTACAATTTTGATTACTAGGCACTCAAGCAGAACCCAAATTAGAAAACACAAACGGCATAGGCATGCAAGTTTCATATATAGGAAATCATTGTTACCAGTGTAGGAGTCATCTTTTTCAACGATAATATGACACTATCATAGTTTTAAGACACAAGAGTGATCGAAGACCTGGATTGATAAGATAAACCCATGGGCCGACATGGCAAATTGAAAAAAATACATAATTTATTTTTTAAGATTTTCTTTAATTTTTTTTAAAGTTTTGAATATCCGTTATATAATTATTTTTGCCTCACATATACATAATTTGTTTATGATTAATTTAATAATTTTATGATTATTGTTTAATTTCGATCTTAAATAACTAGGCCTCGTTGTCCCGTACAACTCTGGTCGATTCTGTATTTTAAACTCTATTAAAAATAAGGGCTGGCCAAGCCTAACCTGTTTTTAACTAGTTCGTATGAGGCCTGATCGGGTCTAACTCATATAACAGTGACGGGAAAAAAATATTCGCCTAGAAACAATCTTTCACTGAGGACTCCCGAAAGTCATCTTTCAAACCTAGAATTTCAGTATTGGCTGTTTTCTCGCCACTGAAGAGGATGAAAAGTCGTAACTAAATCTTTGGATAGAAAACAAAAGAAGAAAGGGAGAAAGTATAATCTAGATTCAGCGATGACTCATCACAAGCTATCACCAAAGGTGGATTAAGCGACTACTTTACGTCGTCCTAGAAACCATTTTCTACGTCAAGATCATTAGTCTTCACAGACGGGGTAAGGTTAGACAAATTAATTGACCTTTCAAAAATTGTACGCCCGACATAGGTTTCTTCCCGCACTGTTCACGCTTCACCTCTAGGCATAAAAATGCTCTCTCAGAGTTTACACATCACGCTAAACGATACATACTTGAACATGGGTTCTGGTGAGTATCTTCTGCGCTAGGCTTAAGACTCCGCCCCAGTTCAAATCAATAATTTTATTAATATAAATTTCACTACGTAATTTCTTTAAAAACAAAATTATTTCCAACGACTGATTAAACGTCTTATTTTTATGTGTGACTTGCCTCTGTTGGTTAAAATGTTTGGATCCTTCAAGGATCATTACAATCGAAGCCTATTTAATTGTGAGCTTTAAGCTTGTGGGTCAACACCTTTCTAATCGACAAATGTGTTACGTAATTCAACCATCGTTCAAAACAAGCAAATACATGCAATCCAAGAAAATAACATATTAATTTTGTGAAAATATCTGGCCAAACTATTAATTTCCTTTTGCAGATAGTACAATTAGCCAAATGTGCAAAGTTCTCAAGCTTCAGCTCCAACAGGCTTAGGTGAAGGGAAGTCAACTAAAACACAATTATTCCAAACCTTCTCACTCCTCTGCAAAATTTTGATTTCGTTTGTCTTGAACTCGGGCAATTGTAGAATGTATTTTGTCAAGTCATCGTGGCAGCGTTTTCCCAAGTCATTCACAAGGTTGAGACAACAATTATTACTCACAGTTTCATTACCAAAGAATACGGCAAAGAAAACCTCATGACCACAATTTGAGTTTAACTTCTTCCGCAGCTTATTCAAATAAGTTTCATACGTCGACAATGGCCTTGGTGCGTAGTTAGTCTCCTTTGGATGGGCCATTAGATGGCTCGGGAACATCATACGAAAGCCCTGTTTTGACCAACAAAGCAGAACTGGTCATAATTAACACCACAAGACAAAAGTTGTTCAATGTTGCCATGGTTTGTGGTGAATGATCTTTGATTGTTGGAAACTGGGGAACTTTGCTGGTGGTAGCGAGTGATTAGGAAATCCATATTTATAGTTCTAAAATACTCATAACATTTGCATTAATTGGTTTTCATTGACTCAAATGAAACAAACAACATAAATTAATTGATGTCTATCTTTTGATAAAACATCCATCATTTATTGCAGAGAATAACTTCTCCACCCCATTCTTTAAGTTTGCGTATAAATCACAAAACAACATTTTAAATGCAATTGTAGTTACCACGAAATGAAATTCTTGTTGTTATGGGAGAAACGATAGAGAACTTGACAGGCGGTTGAGTGCCAACAAATTACATAACTTGCACTGAGAGAATGAGTGGCACAACCGCAATTCATGTTAAGTACAAAAGTGATTTATTGAGTATATTTTTGTTTGGGACAACGTGCTACTTCAACTAAAATAGCAACACTGCGAATATAGAAGTCTAATTCATGAAAATATTATCCGTTTACATATTAGAATATATAAAAGTTTAACCACTCTGTATCAAGTTTTCTACTATCGTTCAATATTATCATTCAATCTTAACCCTTGAGAAACATTTTCTATTCATCAAATGAACGAAAAAATGAACTTAGAAACACCTTCGCACTTCAAAATAGATTACTCGGAGTGGTTATTACCCCTTACTTGTAAGTTAAACATCATGTGCACCTGGCAATAACAATAATAATAAAAATGTAGGGTTAAAGTCTTCAAAAATAAAGAAACAAATATAAAAAAAAATTAAGAATGTGTCATAAAAAAATTGCAAAAATTCATTTTAGACAACAGGATGTTACTAACAAATCATATATCCTTGCAAATTCGGGCCGGTAAATTCGAAGATGAAACATATGTGAACAACATTTTGACATATAGGATTTTGATGATAACTGAAGAAAGGTTTCCGCACTAAGAGAACAAGAACAAGATCACAAGGAGTACTCAAGTCTTATAGGTTTTTACTTATCATTGTAAGAGTATTTAATTGCTTAAATCACTTAGCAAGCAATTTATTTTAATCTTACAAAACTATTTCTAAAATAAAGGTTTGATAAAAAGAAAGTTATCTTTAAAATACTTTGGAAAGAAAGATTTTTTAACTTGATCAAAAATGAGTTTTTAAGTCACTTGTCGTCGACTACAAGGTTGGTGTAGTCGACTACAGTTGTAAAATTTCAAGTTTACAACGTTGTCTAAAAGTCGAACAAACTTGTAGTCGACTACACAAATCCTCGTAGTCAACTACACTAGGCAAAACTTTGAAATGCCTATGGTCTTGTAATGTCCTCAGGACACTTGTAGTCGATCGCAATGTCAAGTAGTCGACTACAATGCTGATAAAAATACTCATCTGTTAAATATGAGTAAACCCGAGGACACTTGTAGTCGACTACCAAAGCTATTGTAGTCGACTACAACGCTTGAAAAAGTTGTTCCTTTTTTAAGCTCATAAACTGAGGAGACATGTAATCGACTACATAAGCTCAGAGTCGACTACATATTATTTTGAAAATATATCTCAGATGTCCTTTACTTTTAAAAAGTGTCCGAGAGCTATTGTAGTCGACTACTTTGTAAGTGTAGTCGACTACGTGCGTTTTTCATAAAATAAACTCTCATGTTTTTAAAAGTCAGAAAGGCATGGTAGTCGACTACAAAGGTTGTGTAGTCGACTACACACGCTCCAGAAATTCTTCCAACTCGCTAGTTTAGGCACTGATTGGATATTCACCTACTACCCAACGAAAATAATTTTATGAGAGCTATTTATAACTCATCTAAATGAGTTTTAAAAAGAGACCCAAGATCACAAATTTATTTTAAAAGAGCTTTTTCTAATCTTTAGTTGATATACTCTGTTTTCTATTTGAAAAAGCTTGCTTAGTGATTTGATCAAATACTCATCAGTTCCTCAAGTTGTATATCTGCTCTTGTGAGAGTTACAAACAACCAAAAATCATTTGATTATCTTGTATAAGTTCAAGGGGAGAAATTCCTTATTGTATTGAGGGAGGTGTTGAAACCAAAATCTTATAAAAAGGTTTAAGTACTAAATTCTTAAATGCTGTAGCTTTCCCAGTTTAAGTTTTGAGGAAAACAAAAATATTTATTTAGTTTGAACAAGTAAGTGTTTCGACAATAGTTTTAACAAATCGCTACTTGTATGTGCGTCCTTTCTGCTCTATGCTTAAAGATAACTCTTTGTGCGTCCAATATGCTATAAATCTCGTGTGTAAGCTTCTCTTCTCTTCTAGTGTGTTTTATTATATTCACTAACCTCCGGGGTTTACTATTGTGTTTATTAACAAAGATCTTTTAATTGGTTTTGGAACGTGTTAACTGTTTTCTTATCAAAATCCTTAGAGTCCAATAGGACTAAGCCGTGTTGGTTCTAAGTTCTTTACTTGTCAAACTTTATCCTTCGCTGTGTTCAATCTTCTGTTAAAAAGGACAATCTTTTTTTAATCATCAAAAAGGGTTAAGAAACACAATTCAACCCCCCTTCTTGTGTTTCACTTGGTTATTTCAATTAGTATCAGAGCTCAGCCTCTTGGGTTGAGCATCTAACAAAGGCAGAGGAAAAAGATCCAAGACACCCTTTAATGGAGAACGAAGGACAAGCGGTGAATGTACCACCTCTATTCAATGGAAACGACTATGATTACTGGAAGAAGAGAATGATTACTTTTTTTGATGCCCAAAATATGGACTTCTGGGACCTAGTTCAAAATGGATATCAAACACCCACCAACGCAGAAGGACAGGATCTCCCTCGACCACAATGGACGGAAGGACAACGAACCAGACATCAGCTTAACTCAAAAGCCAAACATTATCTTATGTGTGCCATCACCAGATCAGAGCACGATAAAGTTCATAGTGTGAAACAATAAAGAGATATGGGATACTCTGGCCTTAGCACATGAAGGTTCATCTCAAGTCAAGGAATCAAAGATAAGCATGCTGGTTCACCAGTATGAGCTCTTCAAAATGGGAGAGCATGAAAACATTGATCAAATGTTTGGACGATTCCAAACAATAATCAATGGCTTGAGATCTCTGGGAAAGACCTATGATAATCAAGATCATATCAGAAAAATTCTAAGGAGTCTTTCCGCATGCTGGAGACCTAAGGTTACCGCCATACAGAAGCAAAGAATCTAGCTTCTCTTACCATGGAGGAACTCTTGGGTTCTCTTAAAGTTCATGAGCTGGAACTTCAAGAAGAGGAAAGCTCAAGAAAAGGGAAATCAATTGCCCTTAAAGCTCACAAAGGCAGTGCGTCCAAAGCACTTAAAGCTGAAAAATCATCAGACAAGGCCGATTCATCTGAAGATGATATATCTGATAATGACGAGTTATCTTTCATCTCTAGAAAGATACAAGCAATGTGGAAAAAGAAAGGAGGTATGCGGAGAAAGCACTTTGGACGAAGGTCACCAAAGGACAGAACAGAAACAAAAGACAAGAGTCCAATCATATGCTATGAATGCAAGAAGCCCGGACACATTAAAGCGGAATGCCCCTCACTAAACAAGGAGAAAGAGAAAAGGAGATTTTTTCCAAAGAAGAAAAGAGGATTAATGGCCACCTGGGAAGATCTTGATCTTTCAACTACTGATGATGAAGAAGAAGCAGAAGAAGAAGCAAATCTATGACTCATGGCTAACACCTTGTCAGAAGAAGAAGAAGATGAGGTAACAAACTGTGATCTTGATCTTCAGAATGCATTTGATGAGTTGTTAAATAATTCATCTATTTTAGCGGTTGAATATAAATCCTTGAAAAGAAAGTTTTCAAAATTAACTAGAGAATATGGAAAAATGTTTTCAGAAAAACAAGAACTTGAAATTTATTGTGAAAAATTAAAAACTGAAAATGCTCTTTTGAAAACATCTTCTGAGTCCAACACTTCAGATGAAGTTGATAAACTTCATAATGAGGTAAAAGAATTAACGGAGGACCTCAGTAAATTTGTAAAAAGCACCAACAACCTAAACATTTTACTCTAATATTCCAGAGACCCTCGTGACAAATCTGGATTGGGATATCAAGATACTGATAAACAGCTTTTTCAAAAAACTACTACTCAACCTAAATCTTTTAAGAATGTTTGTAAAGAGAACGTTTACCCTTCCTCAATAGATCTTTTTAATAAAAGGTCAAAATATTATGGATCTCAAAGAGCTAACCAAAAAGGACCCAAAAAGATATGGGTACTTAAGGATATGATAATTCCTCTTGCAGATGTGCTTAGCAACGAGAAAAAGACACCTGTCATGGTACCTGGACAGTGGTTGCTTGATAAACTGCCATTTTATATACTTAAATGCTAGGAATTTGAGTTTGATTTGGTATCTATTTGAAGATTTTATAAGGAAAACTTACCCAATTTCCTTTGAATATTGCAGGATGAAGATTTACGAAAATCAAGCTTTAAAGTGTTAAAATGGAAGCAATCTTGAGAAAGATACAAAGATATCAGCAACCTAATTATGAAGGATTTTTCCAGGATTCTATGAAGATATCATCAACATAATTATGAAAGATTTTGGCAAGATCCTACAAAGATATCATCAATCCAGTTGTGGAAGTTTCCTATTTTTATATTCTTGGAAGATTTTCCCTCTTATCTCACATTAATTAAGAATACTCAAAGTGGGAAAGCAATCTACTTTCCCTGTTATCCAAGAATTGCACATTAAATGAATTTGTGCACAATTAGGAAACCTAGAAGAAAAGATTGTAGAGTTGTTGGGCCACTAAAATATTATAAAGGAAGAGTGGCAGCGCAAGGAAAAAGGTATCCGGCATTCAGAGAAAGAAAGTAGCTATAGCCCTTTACTTGATTAGAGAGTTGTAGCGGAGCTTGAGAGGTTTTTGAAGCTATTAAGTGAAG
This sequence comes from Styphnolobium japonicum, assembly GCA_023212625.1. Classification (NCBI taxonomy): domain Eukaryota; kingdom Viridiplantae; phylum Streptophyta; class Magnoliopsida; order Fabales; family Fabaceae; genus Styphnolobium; species Styphnolobium japonicum. The sequence continues at coordinate 31,028,442 of JALBWW010000009.1, forward strand.
GATTGTCTCCCTAATTGTTCGTGAAGGACCTGTTTCACCGCAAGGGGGTTTCCGGGTTTTAGTTTTTCTATTGTTCTTTTATGGATTTGAATTTGGTTTTAGTTTATGCTTTGTTTTCTTTGACTATGCGTAGCTAAATCCATAACTAGGGTTATGGTGGATCTTATGTTCAAATTCTTATAATGTTTTCCTAATTCTAAATAATTTTTTGTTTCCCCAATTGATTGGATTTTTCCTAGTGCTTTGTTTTCCAATAAGGTTTGCGCACCCTTTAAAAAGTTAATTGATTGGATCAAGCACTACATCCACAATTAGTTAACGGAACTCTAGGATTAATCGGATTTGGGGTTGTGTGGACCAAACTCAATCCTTTATTTTCAATCAGTTATTTGATTAACAAATCTGCTGGTTCTTTATGCTTTTCTTGACTGTTTGCCTTGCATGACCATTGGGGGTTTCAGATTGAGAAAAAGAATATTAATATTGCATGACCATTGGGTATTAATAGCATTAGAGCAGGTGATTGGCAATCAATCGGAACACATATTATTGAGGAATTGGGTAATTTTATAAGTTTTGACATAAGTGAAACCAGACACCCTAGGCTTTCCATAATTGAATCTTTGCTTGATAATCTTTGATTTCCTCAGTTTCTCCTAATTGCTTGATATTTTCTCCTTTCTCAGTCGAATTTCATTGTCTAGATAACATAAGGGATTAATTAACTTAGTAATTGCCAACAATCCTTGTGGGTTCGATACTTGGAGTCCCAAATACTCCTTTATTACTTGTACGACAGGGTGCACTTGCCCTTAAGTGCGATTTTAGCGTAACAAGTTTTTGGCGCCGTTGCCGGGGATTGTTTTTGGTGATATTAGGGAAATTAATTCCTAGTTAATTTAGACGCCAATTTTTATTTTACTTTATTTTGTTTTATTTTATTTTTGTATGCTAACGCGCTCCCAGAATCCTGTTTTGCAGTTTGACCCTGAAATTGATAGAACTCTTTGCAGGATTAGAAGACAAAGAAAAATCATGTCTGAAGAAGACCAGAGGACTATGCTGGACTTTGCTCGGCCTACGGCCACAAATCTAACAGGGAGTATTACTAGGCCTACTGTAGAGGCTAATAACTTTGAGATTAAACCATCCTTGATCTCCATATTGCAATCTTCCATTCAGTTTAGCGGGTCACCAAGTGATGACCCCCACTTGCATTTAAATGAATTTTTGGAGATTTGTGACACTATAAAATATAATGGGGTCTCTAATGATGCCATTAGGTTGCGCCTATTCCCTTTTTCATTGCGCGACAAGGCCAAACTATGGCTAAAGTCTCTACCCTCTGGATCCATTACTACCTGGGATCAGCTTTCAATTAAATTTTTAGATAAATATTTTCCACCTGCAAAGTCTGCTAAATTGCGTAATGATATATCTGCTTTTGTGCAGGTGGAGATGGAATCTCTATATGAAGCATGGGAACGATTCCAAGAATTACTGAAAAAGTGTCCTCATCATGGCTTTCCGGTGTGGCAATTGGTTCAATCCTTTTATGATGGGTTATCTTCTTCTAATAAGGCCATGATTGATGCGGCAGCAGGGGGTAGTATTTGGCGCAAGCGGCCACAAGAAGCCTATGATTTGATAGAGCAAATGACTTCTAGTTATCAGTGGAAATCTAGTGACACACATGTGGTCAAGAAACAACCTGGGGTATATCAGATGGAGTCAAATGCAGCATTGGATCTCAAATTGGATGTCATTACAAAGAAATTGGAAACACTAATGCAAGCACAATCACAATGCACACCTGTTTCTCCATCTCTTTGTGATCTTTGCGGCATGGCGGGGCATGAAAGCAAGAATTGTCAGGTGGGTAATCGCTTTGTTGATTCAGCTGAGGAGGCCAACTATTTGGGTACCTCTAACTGGGGGCAGAACGATCCATATTCCAACACTTATAATCCTGGTTGGAGAAATCACCCCAATTTTTCTTGGGGAGGTCAACAGAAAAGCCAAAATCAGAATGTCTATAGGCCGCTTCATTTGCAAAACCAAGGCGGCAGGCAAGAAGAAAAGAAGCCTAATCTCCATGATACTATGATGCAATTCATGGAGAAAACTGATGATAGGATCAAGACATTGGAAAATCAAATCTCTACTCTTGCGACATTGATGACTCAGAGAGCTCAAGGGACCTCACCTAGTCAATCAGAGCCAAATCCAAAGGAGCAGGTTGAGGTAATTACCCTTAGAAGCAGTAAAGAAGTCAAAGGCCCTCATGGTAAGAAAGATGAAAGATTAGAGGAGGGAAAAAGGGTTCCTATTAATGGGAGCCCAAAAGAAGATGAGAAAGCTGACAATGTGGTGAAAGAAGTCTTAGAAAAAGAAGCTCCAATTCATACTCAAAAGCTGAAAATTCCTTTTCCTCAGAGGTTGAAGGCTAGCCAACATGACCCACAATTTACCAAGTTCTTGAATTTGTTAAAGCAGCTGCAGATAAATATCCCTTTTGTGGAAGCTATTGCACAAATGCCTAAATATGTAAAGTTCCTCAAGGAGATATTGAGTAATAAAAAGAAATTAGAGGAGTTTGAAACGGTAAGGCTTAATGAGGAGTGTTCTGCCATCCTCCTGAAGAAGTTACCACCTAAGCTTAAAGATCCAGGGAGTTTTACTATCCCTTGCTTTATTGGTCCTTCTTATTTTGAAAAAGCTTTATGTGATTTAGGCGCGAGCATTAATTTGATGCCTTTATCTGTTTTTCGCAGGTTAGGTATGCAAGAGCCTAAACCCACTCTTGCTTTCGTTGCGACTGTCGATAGGTCCATCACCTACCCCAGGGTATAGTGGAGGATGTTCTAGTCAAGGTTGACAAGTTTATCTTCCTGCTGACTTTATAGTACTTGATATGGAGGAAGATGAAGAGGTTCCCATAATTTTGGGCAGACCCTTTTTGGCCACTGGCAAAACCATTATTGATGTTCAGCAGGGGAAGCTTACTTTGAGGCTTGATGATGAGGAAGTTGTTTTTAAAGTTTTTGATTCTTTGAAAATTCCTTCTGCTTTTCATTCCTGTAATTTTATTAATTCTTTGGATAATACTACTGCATTGATATCTTCTCACTTTCAGGAACAATTAATTCAGGATCCCCTTGAGAAAATTTTAATTTTTGACAGGGATGAACTTATGGAGTCCGAAGAGGTGATAGATGACATAATGGCATTGGAGGCAGGAATGGTACAAGAGAGGTGGAAAGGGACGAGACAATTGGAGGTTCTAGAAGGGTTTAATTCACAAAAGCCAAAGCCTTCAATTGAAGAGCCCCCAGAACTTGAGCTTAAACCTCTCCCTTCTAATCTTAAATATGCGTTTTTATCTCCTCCTTCATCTTTACCTGTAGTAATTTCTTCATCTTTGACAGGTCCTATGGAGGAGAAACTTTTGAGGGTGTTAAGGGATAATAAAGAGGCATTTGGATGGACAATCCATGACATAAAGGGTATCAGTCCTTCGATTTGCACTCACAGGATACATTTGGAGGCGGATAATAAGCCCAAGGTGCAACCCCAAAGAAGGCTTAACCCAAACTTGAAGGAGGTGGTAAAGAAAGAGGTAATTAAACTACTTGATGCAGGTATTATTTATCCTATTTCTGATAGTCCTTGGGTGAGCCCTGTGCAGGTTGTTCCTAAAAAGGGGGGCACTACTGTCATGGAAAATGACCGGAAAGAACTCATTGCTGTGAGGAAGGTAACAGGGTGGCGTATGTGCATTGATTATAGAAAGTTAAATGAGGCCACTAGGAAAGATCATTTCCCCCTTCCCTTTATCGATCAAATGATTGAAAAATTGTCTGGTCATGAATTTTATTGTTGTTTGGATGGTTATTCCGGCTATATGCAAATACCTGTGGCTTTTGAAGATCAAGAAAAAACCACTTTTACTTGCCCATATGGTACCTTTGCATATAGACGGATGCCCTTTGGTTTATGTAATGCTCCTGCCACCTTTCAAAGATGCATGATGGCCATATTTTCTGATTTATTAGAGGATTGCATTGAAATTTTCATGGATGATTTTTCTGTTTATGGGTCCTCATTTGATGGTTGTTTGCATAATTTGGGGTTGGTTTTGAAAAGGTGTAAAGAAACCAATTTAGTGCTTAATTGGGAAAAATGTCAATTTATGGTAACTGAATGCATTGTTTTGGGGCATAAGGTTTCTCATAAGGGCATAGAGGTTGATCCTGCAAAGGTTGAGGTAATTGCTAAACTTCCTTTCCCTAATTCTGTTAAATCTATTAGGAGCTTTTTGGGGCATGCGGGGTTTTATAGGAGGTTTATTAAAGATTTTTCAAAAATTGCAAAACCTCTTTCTAATTTATTGCTTAAGGATACACCTTTTGAATTCTCTGATGCTTGCATGGAAGCCTTTAAAACTTTGAAGGCTAAATTAATTGATGCACCTGTTGTTGTCGCTCCTGATTGGTCATTACCTTTTGAGCTTATGTGTGATGCTAGTGACATGGCTATAGGTGTAGTTTTGGGTCAGCGTAGGAATAAAAATTTTCAGACCATTTATTATGCCAGCAAGACTCTTGATGATGCCCAAAAGAATTATACCACCACAGAAAAAGAACTATTGGCGGTGGTTTTTGCATTTGATAAATTTCGTCCTTATTTGGTTATGTCTAAGGTTATTGTGTACACTGACCATTCTGCTATTAGACATTTGCTTGCCATACAGGATGCCAAACCTAGATTGATTAGATGGATACTCTTACTGCAAGAGTTTGATGTAGAGATAAAAGACAAAAAAGGCGTAGAGAACTTAGTAGCCGACCATTTGTCAAGGGTAGACCCCTCTGTCAGGCCACCAATTGGGGCAGAAATCAAAGAGACTTTTCCTGATGAGCAATTGTTTGCCATTGCACAATGCCCTTGGTATGCTGATTTTGTTAACTACTTGGCAGGTGATATCCTTCCCCCTAATATTTCATATGCTCAGCGTAAGAGATTTTTGTCTGATATTAAGCATTATTTGTGGGAAGAACCTTACCTGTTTAAGGTATGTGGTGATAAAATAATCAGAAGATGCATTCCTGAGGTTGAAACTCATGCTATTTTGGAGCATTGTCATTCTAGAGAGGTTGGTGGGCACTTTGGCCCTAATAGGACAGCCCAAAAGGTGTTACAATCTGGATTTTATTGGCCCACTCTTTTTAAAGATGCTTTTAATTTTGTTAAATCTTGTGATAGATGTCAAAGGAGTGGTAATATTTCTAGGAAGCATGATATGCCTTTAAATAATATTCTTGTCTGTGAATTATTTGATGTTTGGGGCATTGACTTCATGGGGCCTTTTCCTAAATCTTTTTCTAATGCATATATTCTGGTTGCAGTAGATTATGTTTCAAAGTGGGTGGAAGCCGTGGCTTTACCTACAAATGATGCTAAAGGAGTTGTCAAGTTTTTAAAGAAAAATATTTTTACCAGGTTTGGCACTCCTAGAGCAATTATTAGTGATGGTGGCACCCATTTTTGTAATAAACAATTTGAAAATCTTTTGTCTAAATATGGTGTCACCCATAAGGTGGCCACGCCTTACCATCCACAAACTAGTGGGCAAGTTGAGGTTTCCAATAGGGAGTTAAAGAAGATTTTGGAAAGAACAGTTAATAGTTCTAGGAAAGATTGGTCTTTGAAACTTGATGATGCATTGTGGGCATATAGGACTGCATTCAAAACTCCCATTGGCATGTCCCCTTATAGGTTGGTTTATGGAAAAGCATGTTACTTACCTGTTGAGTTAGAGCATAAAGCTTACTGGGCTTTGAAATTTTTGAACTTTGATATGCAACTTGCAGGTGAAAGACGCTTATTACAGCTTAATGAGATGGATGAATTTCGTCTAAAGGCATATGAAAATGCCAAGTTATACAAGGAGCGCACAAAAAGATGGCATGACAAACATATTCAAAAGCGTGAGTTTTCTGTGGGTGATAAAGTTTTAATCTTTAACTCACGACTTCGTTTGTTTCCAGGAAAACTGAAGTCAAGATGGATTGGCCCTTATGAAGTTGTCAAAGTCTTCCCATATGGCGTGCTTGAAGTTATGAGAGATGATCATGAGACTTTTAAAATTAATGGTCAGAGAGCTAAGCATTATGAGGATGGTGCGGTACCTGAGCGCCAAACTATGCTCTTGGAATAAGCCCCTTGGGGCCTAACCGTCAGGCTCGCGACGTTAAACAAGCGCTTTGCAGGAGGCAACCTGTGTTTCTTTCCCTTTTTGTTATCTCTTGTGTGTTTTGTTCTTTTTTCTTTTTCTTTTTAAACTTAAAACTCGCAAAGATGCGTTTCTGCGGATGCACTCGGAATACTTCTGTCGTTAGCTGCCTACCAGGAAGTGCTCTTTTCATCCCTCTCCCTTCATTATCTTTTTATTTTATTTATTTTCTGCATTGGGGACAATGCTGGTCTTTAAGTGTGGGAAGGGAGTTCAAAGTTTGTTAAGTCTTCAACTAATTAAATGCATGCCCATTCATTGAATATATCTGTTTGCATGTGGTTGCTTGAACTGATATTGAGAGTTTGTCTTTAAGTAATGAGTCTGACCCATTTATTTTGGGAATTAACAATTTTTGTCGTCAAGGATCCCAATTAAAAGATTTTTTTTTATAAACATTTGATCGAAATTGATTTGGGTTAATCCTGAGAAAGCTAAAAATTAGCATAAAGTTCCCTTTTTGAAAATCTTTCCACTGAATTGAACTTCTAAAGGTGAGAATTGGACCATTACAGGGATTTGTGCTTGATATTGTATTATCCCTTTCTTTGTTTGAGTGATTTTCCCAAAGATTGTGCATTCTAGAACTTGCTTTGTAACCATTTCAAGGCGAATTTGGATCGCATGCATGCTTAAATATGATTGAGGCACTTTAGGTATTATTCAATGCCTTCTGATTTGCTTATCCACTAGTTGCCCATTTTGAGCTTTATGAATACTGATATTCCTTGGTACCCTTGTCTTTAATTCAAATATATGCGAGTAGCCTTTTGGAAAAAAGATGGTGCAATTAGTTGGAAATTTAGTTTGGGAAGAAAATAATTGTGTTGCTAGTAGATCTTTGCCTTTTCCTTCAATCGTGTTGAAAAGAAAAAGAAGAAAAAAAAATTCAAATCAAAATGACAATTGTCGGAATGTTGAAAAAAAAACAGAGAAGAAAAACAAATTGTTGAATAAAGTTTGAAAAATAAAGAAAAGAAAAGAATGGAAAAAAGGAAAAATCAAGTGAGGAGAGAAAATGAATTTATGATGAATGCTTGTAAGGTGGGAATGAAATTTTGTTGCTCCATCTTTGTTCTAAAAGGGTACTTTGTTTAATGCAAATTTTGATTAAGCCCTTTGTGTTTATCCTTTCTTTCTTTACCTTACCTTTACGTCATCTGACCCATGACCAAGTTACAACCAATGGAAAGACCTCTTGATTTATGCATGCATGTGGTCTCCTTAGTGGAGATTTGGTTTATTATCAAGCCTATGGTAATGTGCTTTCTTCAGGGAAATTGAGTGTTAAGTCTTTACCCTCATACACATTGAGAGATGGGAGAAGAGTGACCCTATCCAGTGGAAAGTTTGATTTTTGGGAACCTAAAGCCTCTAATTGGGCTAACTCATGGTTATTCTCTTATCTGTTGAGATTGATTTGTTTGTCATTTCTTTGGTATTGATGGAATCCTTGGTCGATTTATTATTTGATTTCCCTATTCTTTGGGGCCAGGATTATTGCTTGAGGACAAGCAATCTTTAAGTGTGGGAAGGTTGATAAACTGCCATTTTATATACTTAAATGCTAGGAATTTGAGTTTGATTTGGTATCTATTTGAAGATTTTATAAGGAAAACTTACCCAATTTCCTTTGAATATTGCAGGATGAAGATTTATGAAAATCAAGCTTTAAAGTGTTAAAATGGAAGCAATCTTGAGAAAGATACAAAGATATCAGCAACCTAATTATGAAGGATTTTTCCAGGATTCTATGAAGATATCATCAACATAATTATGAAAGATTTTGGCAAGATCCTACAAAGATATCATCAATCCAGTTGTGGAAGTTTCCTATTTTTATATTCTTGGAAGATTTTCCCTCTTATCTCACATTAATTAAGAATACTCAAAGTGGGAAAGCAATCTACTTTCCCTGTTATCCAAGAATTGCACATTAAATGAATTTGTGCACAATTAGGAAACCTAGAAGAAAAGATTGTAGAGTTGTTGGGCCACTAAAATATTATAAAGGAAGAGTGGCAGCGCAAGGAAAAAGGTATCCGGCATTCAGAGAAAGAAAGTAGCTATAGCCCTTTACTTGATTAGAGAGTTGTAGCGGAGCTTGAGAGGTTTTTGAAGCTATTAAGTGAAGGATTGTCTCCCTAATTGTTCGTGAAGGACCTGTTTCACCGCAAGGGGTTTCCGGTTTTAGTTTTTCTATTGTTCTTTTATGGATTTGAATTTGGTTTTAGTTTATGCTTTGTTTTCTTTGACTATGCGTAGCTAAATCCATAACTAGGGTTATGGTGGATCTTATGTTCAAATTCTTATAATGTTTTCCTAATTCTAAATAATTTTTTGATTCCCCAATTGATTGGATTTTTCCTAGTGCTTTGTTTTCCAATAAGGTTTGCGCACCCTTTAAAAAGTTAATTGATTGACTGGCGACCGTACCACAATTAGTTAACGGAACTCTAGGATTAATCGGATTTGGGGTTGTGTGGACCAAACTTAATCCTTTATTTTCAATCAGTTATTTGATTAACAAATCTGCTGGTTCTTTATGCTTTTCTTGACTGTTTGCCTTGCATGACCATTGGGGGTTTCAGATTGAGAAAAAGAATATTAATATTGCATGACCATTGGGTATTAATAGCATTAGAGCAGGTGATTGGCAATCAATCGGAACACATATTATTGAGGAATTGGGTAATTTTATAAGTTTTGACATAAATGAAACCAGACACCCTAGGCTTTCCATAATTGAATCTTTGCTTGATAATCTTTGATTTCCTCAGTTTCTCCTAATTGCTTGATATTTTCTCCTTTCTCAGTCGAATTTCATTGTCTAGATAACATAAGGGATTAATTAACTTAGTAATTGCCAACAATCCTTGTGGGTTCGATACTTGGAGTCCCAAATACTCCTTTATTACTTGTACGACAGGGTGCACTTGCCCTTAAGTGCGATTTTAGCGTAACATTGCTCACGGCAAATGACGGGAGAAAGGTCTATGTTCCAAGACATCAAAACTAATTCAGGAGGCTCCGTCACGTTTGGAGGAAACCAGAAAGGTAAAATAGTTGGAATAGGTAAGATCGGTAAGCATCTTTTTCCCTCTATCGATAATGTTCTTCTAGTTGAAGGATTGAAACATAATCTGCTTAGCATTAGTCAATTATGTGATAGTGGATCTAATGTTTCATTCAATCAAGGGGAATGTATAGTTAAAAACTCTGACGGATCCATACTCTTCACTGCTAAAAGGCAAAACAATCTTTATAAAATTGACTTGGAAGATCTTTCAGATCAAAATGTATCATGTCTAGTTTCCATAAAAGGAGAACAGTAGATATGGCACAAGAAGCTTGGTCATGCAAGTTTGAGATTAATCTCTAAACTAAATAAGCATAACCTCGTAAGAGGACTACCAAAGCTTGTGTACAAATCAGATGTTCTTTGTGAAGCATGTCAAAAGGGGAAACAAATCAAAAATTCTTTTGAATCCAAAAACATCGTTTCCACCTCTAGACCACTAGAATTGTTACATCTTGATCTATTTGGTCCTACAAGAACTTCTTCACTAAATGGAAAGAAATATGGATTGGTCATAGTAGATGACTATACTAGATGGACATGGGTTATGTTTCTAGCTCACAAGGATGAGTCTTTCAAAGTCTTTTCGATTTTCTGTAAAAGAATTCAAAATGAAAAAGGCATGTGTATTAACTCAATCCGAAGTGATCATGGAGGAGAATTTGAGAATGAGAGCTTTCAATTGTTCTGTGAAGAAAACGGTATTCATCACAACTTCTCTGCTTTCAAGAACACCACAACAAAATGGTGTGGTAGAAAGAAAAAATAGATCTCTTCAAGAGATGGCTAGAACAATGCTCAATGACAACTCAATCTCCAAACACTTCTAGGCTGAAGCTGTTAACACTGCATGTTATATTCAAAACAAAATATATATTAGACCTCTTTTAAACAAGACTCCATATGAATTGTGGAAAGGACGAAAACTCAATATCTCTTACTTTCATTCTTTTGGCTGTCAATGCTTTATCTTGAATACTAAGGATTCTTTAGGAAAGTTTGATGCTAAAGTTGACTCTGGTATTTTCCTAGGATACTCAGAAACATCTAAAGCATATAGAGTATATAACTCTCGCTCTCTAACTGTTGAAGAATCTGTTCATGTTAAATTCAATGACAAAAAGCCTGACAATGACTTGTCAGAGCTAGATGAGTCCTTTGCAGAGTTAAACTTAAAAGACAAAGGAGAAGGATCAGTAACCCAAAACAAAGAAGCATTGGACGATGAAAGAAAAGAAGAAACAACTGATGGTCAAAGAAGCTGGCACTTCAAAACTTATCATCCAGAACACCAAATCATTGGTAATCCAGATGATAAAGTGCGTACAAGATCTACCTTCAGAGAATACTCAAATGTTGCCTTCATCTCTGAAATGGAGCCAAGAAAAATAGAAGAAGCACTACAGGACGAAGGATGGATCTTAGCCATGCAAGAAGAGCTAAATCAATTTAAAAGAAATGATGTTTGGACGCTGGTTCAAAAGCCTAAAGACAAGTCCATCATCGGCACAAAATGGATATTCAAAAACAAATTGGACGAAGATGGTAAGGTTGTGAGAAACAAAGCAAGGTTGGTAGCCCAAGGTTACTCACAACAAGAAGGTATTGATTTCACTGAAACTTTTGCTCCTGTAGCTAGACTAGAAGCCATACGCAGCCTTACTTTCATTTGTCGCTCATCATAGCATAAGACTATATCAAATGGACGTAAAAAGTGCATTTCTAAATGGTATAATCAATGAAGAAGTTTTCGTTAAACAACCACCTGGTTTCGAGGATGAAAATTTCCCTGAGCATGTTTTCAAATTGAAAAAGGCCTTGTACGGTTTAAAACAAGCTCCTCGAGCCTGGTATGAAAGGTTAAGCACCTTTTTAATAGAAAGCGGTTTTTCTAGAGGAAAAGTTGACACTACTCTTTTTCGAAAAGACAAAAACTCGAAATTCATTTTAGTTCAAATTTATGTTGATGATATTATCTTTGGAGCTACTGATGAATCTCTTTGCAAGGATTTCTCCAATCTGATGCAGAAGGAGTTCGAAATGAGTTTAATGGGAGAATTAAAATTCTTTCTGGGTTTGCAAGTGAAGCAAACATTGGACGAAATCTACATTCATCAAACAAAATACACAAATGAACTTCTGAAGAAATTCAAATTGGACGATTGCAAAACAATGAGCACACCAATGCATCCGTCGTCCACACTAAGATTGGACGATAAGGATAAAAAGGTGGACGAAAAGGTATACAGAGGTATGATCGGATCACTCTTATATCTCACTGCGTCAGACCTGATATAATGTTTAGTGTGTGTCTTTGTGCACGTTTTCAATCTGATCCTAGAGAGTCACACTTAATTGCTGTAAAAAGAATTTTCAGATACTTGAAAGGAACTACTAATCTGGGTTTAGTATTTAAGAAATCTCATGAGTACATATTAGTTGGTTTTTGTGATGTCGACTATCTTTGGAGATAGAATCGAAAGGAAAAGTACAAGTGGAGGATGTCACTTCATTGGAGGAAATCTAGTATCATGGTCCAAAGAAGAGACAAAGCACAATTGCTCTATCAATGTAAGTCGAATATATTTCTGCGTCCAATTGTTGCTCTCAACTACTCGGATCAAACATCAATTAGAAGACTACAACATCTTTGAAAGTAAGATTCCTTTACTATGTGATAATCTTCCGCAATTAACTTATCAAAAAATCCTATACTACACTCAAGGGCAAAACACATTGAAATCAAACATCACTTTATAAGAGACTATATTCAGAAAGGTGTGTTTGATATTCAATATGTGGATACAGATCATCAATGGGCAGATATTTTCACAAAACCCCTCTCAGAGGATAGATTCAGTCTTATTCGAAAACATCTTAGTATGCATTTTGTAAAGAATTAATATCTCTTGCGTCCATTGAAGATCTGCGTCCAAAATGCTTTGTACTTGATAAATGGTGTGTTAATTTCTTGATAAGACATAAATCATTTGCATTTATCTTGTTAGAAACTTTTCAAATTTCCCACGCTGAGTCAGTTTTTGAAAGGTCACGAAAGTAACTTTTTACTGCGGACGTGACAGTTGCTTTTAATACACATTTAATGTGTTTGTTTTTCTTTAAAAAAAAAAAGGAAAAACGATTCGTTTTCTCTCAAGAAACCTTTCAGTGTAAAAACCTACCTTCTTCTATAAATATTTTCTTCCTTTACAAGATCAAATTTTTACGCCTTCAAGCCTTGAAAGAAAACCTTTGCAAAAAGAACCTTAGCAAATTTCTCTCTCTCGTTCAAATTTCCTTAACCCTAAGAAATGGCCGGAGGAAAGACCCTTGATGTTGAAAAAGCCGAGGTATCGGTTGAATATTCGCTCCAAACTTCAATTTTAGCGAGAATGTGGAATAGATATCAAAGAATGTCTCGTCGGTCTTGGTTGGGATAGTTACTTCGCAGAACCGGTGGAGGTTTATCCTAATTGGTGAAAATGTTCGAAAGACGATCCGTGTCTGCGACAGAGGTCAAAGGGAGTGTTTTGGGAAAACCCGTTGTGGTTTCAGAGGTAACCATCTCCAACGCCACCCAATGTTGGTTGGAAGGAGCCACCATCACCTCAGACTGGGAAAAAGCTTTTGGGGGAACTGATGCTGTTCTTGACACCTTACTAAAGGAGTCATCCACGGGGAAGATAATTGCATCCAAGATGAATGACAAGGCAAGAGTATTACATCAACTTCTGAACAAGGCGGTACTCCACAAGGCGGGGTCCAAAGACTCGGCCTCTACAGCTCATGCCTTTCGCTCGTGTCATCCGATGTCTTTGTGTCAACAGGTCAATCTCCCTTCTCTGCTTTTTAAGAACTTCAAGAGAAGTGTACAAGGAAAAGGAAAGAAGACCACCATCTCCTATGGTGTTCTCTTAACCAAGATCTTCAGAGATCAAGGTATCTTTAGTCCCCATGAGACTAAAGATGTTGAAGAGAAGAAGAGGATCTTTGGACGGATCCAAGAGCAACAAATCTTTGGACGAAGCAATCTTCTAAGGATGAAACTTCAAAGCGTCCAAGATTTTCTCGACTGTAAAGAGCCTCTAATTCCTACAAAGGCTAAGAGTCCAAAGAAGAAATCCCCATCCGTCCAAGCCTTTCCCAAGCGGAGACTCATAATGGACGATGACTCTGAAGATGACCAACCCATCGCTAAAAGGATGAAGGTTGCGTCCATTGTGAGCATCCCAAAAGGAACCCGGACGAAGCTACCAATCACAAGGAAACCCTCTTCCAAGCTTGCGTCCATTCCTAAGGAACCTCTTCCAAGCTTGCGTCCATTCCTAAGGAACCTCTTCCTACCATTCTCTCTTCCTCCATTTTACCCTCTTCTCAACCAGAACCACAAACCTCCTTCCCAACCTCTCAAATAACTTCCTCTCCCTTAAACACTGAACCTTTTTCTTCTCAAACTCACATCATACCTTTCCAATCTCCTTCACCTTCACCCTCTCAAAAGACCTTCTTCAACTCCTCCTACCTTAACCCCTTCTCTGTGGGCGTTTCTCCCCACATTATCCCTCTTTGGGAATCCAAGGACTCTTCTCTCTCACTCACAGCAAGACGCTCCCGGTGCTGTGATGGTTGCTCAACAAAAGTTCACATCTTCCCTAGTGACCTCTCCTTCAAACCTGTCACCTTGGAAGAAATGGGACAGTTTGCGAGTCCTTATGACACCATCCTTGTCAGTGTCATTAAGGGGAGTCTTCTGTTGAAGGATATGAGATTTGTACCCCCTTCACTGATCATCTCTTCTGCAACTGCCACCAAGATTCAGCCGGATCGGGTTTGTCCAAGGTTGCCAATGGTGGATTTAAATAAAAACAAAGACTTGAAAAAGTACAGAAGCCAAGCCACCTTTCCCAAGCCCATCCTCTTTAAGCCAAATTTTGGGAGCTTACGTTCCCCTGATGTTGATGTTGAATTCTTGTGGCAAGTTTCGAATAAAGGAGAAGCTGAGGAGAACGAGGCTACGACCTTCTGGGAAAAGCACATTTGGGAATGTGAGCAACAAGCATCTTCTTCAGGTCTAAGCGATGAAGATAAGGAAGATACTATAACTGTGCCTGGTCAGAGCTTCCAGTGTTTTCGTCCTATCTTTATGGTAGATGATCTTCTTGGACTGCCTCTGAACTCGCCATTGCCAACAATCTTCTCTTGTCCAAGCTATGTCTCTGGACCTCCGTCTGACAACATAGGCAGGCCTTATCCCTGGGATCAAATGTTTGGATACCGGAGAACTTCTCTTCCTTGGGATGTTGACCTTCCTCTATCTGAAGACGAAGTTGAATCTATTGTGCAGCAAATGGATGTGACTCCTCCTGCTTCCACCACTGAGTTAGCTATTGTGGAACCACAACCTTCTGCTGACATTCTCACCCAAGTGCCCCTAGCTTTTCAGGCCTACGTGAATAATCAGATGGACTTAATGTACAAGAGAGTTGAAGACCTCCTCAAATCTCTTTTTCAACAAGAGCCACCTCCTCCTCCTCCACCTTCTTCCTCTTGATTCTTTCTTTTAGCCATTTTTTTTTTTTGACAATGATGTCTTTCTTTCTTTTTGTCTGATGACAAAGGGGGAGAATAATGAGAATTTGACTTGTTACAAACAAATTTGTTTTATAATTTATTCTGATTCAATGAAACTATGAAATTTTTTTTTCATCTGGTTGTTTCATTATCCTTGTCTCGTTTATTCTGTTGCCCTTATATAAATGCTTTAATTGAAATTGTGAATACTCTGCTAATGCACTGTGTTGCTGTGAAGGATCTGCTCTAAATTTTAGCATGGTTTATTTCTTTTCAAAAGGTATTGTCTCTGTTAAACACTTTTCTCAAGTACTAAACTTCGATACAAAGATAAGTGTTTCGACAATAGTTTTAACAAATCGCTACTTGTATGTGCGTCATTTCTGTTCTATGCTTAAAGATAACTCTTTGTGCGTCCAATATGCTATAACTCTTTGTGCGACCAATATGCTAATTTGCTTTGTGCGTCCAATGAATGTCTAAATATGCTTTGTGCGTCCAATGACTGTCTACATATACTTTAACTATTGGTGCGTCCAATATTTGTATGCATATACTGTTACTACTTTTATTGGTTCGTCCAATACGATCTGTCTGCCAAAGCTCGGACTCATTTCACTCTTTCAAAGTTCAAGTTCAAGCTCTCGTCCAAGTGAAAATTCAAAAATGAAGAACTGTTCCTCATTAAATGCTAGAAAAGAACTCTGACAGCTCACGGCGACAGAAGAAGTCAACTAAGCCACTTTTGCTGACATTGTCTAACAACTACAAAGATCTGCAAATAAGAAACCGTCTGCAATCTTAGACAAATCAGGACTTTGTTTTCATTGATTGGAAATCTTAGAGAATAAAAGTCACCGTCAGAAGAAGTTCAGCACTTTTCCAGTAGATGCATTTAATGCTACTCAGAACGGTAATAAATGTTTCCGTTGGACGATCAAGCCCATGAAGTGTGCTCAATTTGTTCTTACTTATAAAGAGAAGAAGCAGCACTTGAAGAAAAGAAGAGATCTTTGCCGAAGCATCCTACAAAGTCTAAAAAGCTTTATTTCTTCTTGGATTTCCATATACGTGTAGAAATAAAAAGCCTTGAGATTTCTATTGTCTATTCTCATTTGTCAGTGAGTTTCAAACTCAAGCTTTCATCTACTTTCACTTATTCATCTTAAGCATTGTAAGCCTGAAGAGGCTGTGTGTAAAAGAATACTTGTGTGTTTGAACCTGAAGAGGTTGAAAATACTTGTTACCTGAAGAGGTGTATAATATGGATAATTGACAAGAGCTTGTCGAGACCTCGTCAAATAATAAAAATTACCGGTTCACAAACTAATTTGTATTATAGAGCATAAACCGAATCGTCTCTCAAGGATCCAAAAAGAAAACAAATATTTAATCAGATCAAGATAATTAAAAATGGGGGGGTTTTGATGATGATTAACAAGATTAACAAAAGTACGAATATTAAAGTTGTAAACGAATCTAAAGAAACAACCAATCCAAGGAAATTTACCGATCTTGAGTTTAATCCATCATTGATCACAAGAAATTCACTTAATTGCTAATCATGTTCTTGGCCTTAGATCACATCAAGAAGCCTTAACATGATCCAAGAATTCTTTACTAGATAAGCATCTAGGATTTGATTAACCAAGGTTAGATAAAGTAAGCACCATCCAACATAGATTAACTTAAGATCTAGAATTTAACCAAGCTAAACAATCTATCAAAAAGCTTTAATATATTGTTTAATCTTTATGATCCTCTTTGAATACATGATAATAAAGCTATTACCACATCAACATCTAAATCAAATTAAGCAATTTAATCTAGATAAAAATCAAAAGAAGAAGAAGAGAAACTTGAATAACAATTAAGCAATATGAACAAGCAAAACAAGATCTCCAAATTAAACAACAAGATGGCTAATCCCTTGGATTGATTATGAGAGCCTAGCCTTCCATGGATGGGAAGGAAGAACTCAGAAAATAAAGAACAAAAATGAAATTGTAAAGAGAAGGGAGAAGAAGAGAAAGAAAACTAACAAATACTCAAACTTACTACAAAATTGAATTCTAACTTATTTCAAAATTGAATTCAATTAATACAAAGAGGTTGGGTCTATTTATACTAATCCTAGAAGCCAATTTGTACATGTACATAATCTGAATACAAGCTATAAGAATATGAAAATTGTCAAAAATGGAAGCTTGATGCATGATTGGTGGGTTGGTGCATGGTAGGTGGGTTGGTGGCTTTTAGTCAACAACTCTTATCCGACTTTTGGCTTCAAATTCATCACCTAGACGGTGCATTTTGGCTTGGATGTCTTCATGAAAGTTGTATCCAGTTGTCTTCTTGAAAATCTCCAATTTGAATCATGTCATTTGGACTTTTAGAACTCCAGAAATGCCAAAAACACTGCACCTACCTCAAGTTAGGTTGGAAGAACGTGTTTCCAAATTCAGACCAACTTGTAGCTTGAGAAGCATGCCTAAAACGACATCTATTGACAAAATGGTCTTCAGTGAAGTTGGAGATATGGGTCTTATATTTCAAATGACCAAGTTTCAGCCCAAGAGGAGGCCTATAACCCACTATATAGTCCAATATGTGCATACTGCCCAGATGGTTCCGTGACAGCAAACTCACTCTGTATTGTAAGGCTATTTTTGGCCCTTAGAAGTCCGATCCAGCTCTTGAGTTCTTCATGAAACTTGTAGATCCTTGTCTTAGCTTTCCAAAGACACCAAGATCACCTCAATTGGATCACCGAGTCCCAAGTTATGGCCTAACCAAGGAAGAAAGGTCAAAATGCATCAAAATCCGAAAATTATCCAATATTTACATTAAAACCCAATGAAGCCCAACAACATTAAACTCATCTAAAATACTAATATTGGGCACAATAAACATCTAATGAAGCCTAATACAAAGCTAACATAAGTGTCTCAAATTGATTGATCAGTAATCTCGAAAAAGATTAGTTGGAAAATCCTTCTGGTTGAAGGGACTGGACGTAGCTCTTGGTTGATAAGAGTGAACCAGGATAAATCTCGTGTGTAAGCTTCTCTTCTCTTCTAGTGTGTTTTATTATATTCACTAACCTCTGGGGTTTACTATTATGTTTATTAACAAAGATCTTTTAATTGGTTTTAGAACGTGTTAATTGTTTTCTTAAAAGTCTTTTCAAAATCCTTAGAGTCCAATAGGACTAAGCCGTGTTGGTTCTAAGTTCTTTACTTGTCAAACTTTATCCTTCGTTGTGTTCAATCTTTTGTTAAAAAGGAAAATCTTTTTTTAATCATCAAAAAGGGTTAAGAAACACAATTCAACCCCCCTTCTTGTGTTTCACTTGGTTATTTCAGGAGGCTCTTGCACATAGAGGGTGGAGGATCCCAAACTAAGTGAAGAGTGCTCTATATTGTAAGGGTTTTTATCAAGCACCCAAGTTGGAAGCTTGAAGTATAGTTGAAATCTCGGGTGGACGATCTCGAGGACTCGACGTAGATCACAAGAAGTGATTGAATCAATATAAATCTTGTTTGCATTCTCTCAACCCTTATCTTTTACTTATAAGCTATATTCTATCAGTTTAACTAGCTTGATGTTTTTAATATTGTCAATTCTTGTCTTATATTTTCTCTATTAAACAGCTCATTATTCTTAGTCATTATCCTTTCCAAGTACATTGATTCAATATAATTAGTATCATTGAAACAAATTTGCGAAAGTTTTGAAAACTCAATTCACCCCCCCTCTTGAGTTATTGAAGCCACTTGGTAACAACATATATTTTGAATGCATAATACATCGTTACACGGTTGACTTTTATTTTTGAAGCTTTTGGGATTAAATCCTAGAAGTTAAATCTTAGAAAGATTTCCTCGTTGTAGTGTTTACGTTGGACAATTTACAATGATTCAAGAACTAATTCAATCGTGGAATTGAACGTTAAAAAATTTGTAATGTTACAATTTTGATTACTAGGCACTCAAGCAGAACCCAAATTAGAAAACACAAACGGCATAGGCGTGCAAGTTTCATATATAGGAAATCATTGTTACCATTGTAGGAGTCATCTTTTTCAACGATAATATGACACTATCATAGTTTTAAGACACAAGAGTGATCGAAGACCTGGATTGATAAGATAAACCCATGGGCCGACATGGCAAATTGAAAAAAATACATAATTTATTTTTTAAGATTTTCTTAATTTTTTTTTTAAGTTTTGAATATCCGTTATATAATTATTTTTGCCTCACATATACATAATTTGTTTATGATTAATGATTTTAATATTTTTTAATTTAATAATTTTATGATTATTGTTTAAGACTCCGCCCCAGTTCAAATCAATAATTTTATTAATATAAATTTCACTACGTAATTTCTTTAAAAACAAAATTATTTCCAACGAATGATTAAACGTCTTATTTTTATGTGTGACTTGCCTCTGTTGGTTAAAATGTTTGGATCCTTCAAGGATCATTATAATCGAAGCCTATTTAATTGTGAGCTTTAAGCTTGTGGGTCAACACCTTTCTAATCGACAAATGTGTTACGTAATTCAACCATCGTTCAAAACAAGCAAATACATGCAATCCAAGAAAATAACATATTAATTTTGTGAAAATATCTGGCCAAACTATTAATTTCCTTTTGCAGATAGTACAATTAGCCAAATGTGCAAAGTTCTCAAGCTTCAGCTCCAACAGGCTTAGGTGAAGGGAAGTCAACTAAAACACAATTATTCCAAACCTTCTCACTCCTCTGCAAAATTTTGATTTCGTTTGTCTTGAACTCGGGCAATTGTAGAATGTATTTTGTCAAGTCATCGTGGCAGCGTTTTCCCAAGTCATTCACAAGGTTGAGACAACAATTATTACTCACAGTTTCATTACCAAAGAATACGGCAAAGAAAACCTCATGACCACAATTTGAGTTTAACTTCTTCCCGCAGTTATTCAAATAAGTTTCATACGACGACAATGGCCTTGGTGCGTAGTTAGTCTCACTGGATGGGCCATTAGATGGCTCGGGAACATCATACGAAAGCCCTGTTTTGACCAACAAAGCAGAACTGGTCATAATTAACACCACAAGACAAAAGTTGTTCAATGTTGCCATGGTTTGTGGTGAATGATCTTTGATTGTTGGAAACTGGGGAACTTTGCTGGTGGTAGCGAGTGATTAGGAAATCCATATTTATAGTTCTAAAATACTCATAACATTTGCATTAATTGGTTTTCATTGACTCAAATGAAACAAACAACATAAATTAATTGATGTCTATCTTTTGATAAAACATCCATCATTTATTGCAGAGAATAACTTCTCCACCCCATTCTTTAAGTTTGCGTATAAATCACAAAACAACATTTTAAATGCAATTGTAGTTACCACGAAATGAAATTCTTGTTGTTATGGGAGAAACGATAGAGAACTTGACAGGCGGTTGAGTGCCAACAAATTACATAACTTGCACTGAGAGAATGAGTGGCACAACCGCAATTCATGTTAAGTACAAAAGTGATTTATTGAGTATATTTTTGTTTGGGACAACGTGCTACTTCAACTAAAATAGCAACACTGCGAATATAGAAGTCTAATTCATGAAAATATTATCCGTTTACATATTAGAATATATAAAAGTTTAACCACTCTGTATCAAGTTTTCTACTATCGTTCAATATTATCATTCAATCTTAACCCTTGAGAAACATTTTCTATTCATCAAATGAACGAAAAAATGAACTTAGGAACACCTTCAAGCACTTCAAAATAGATTAGTCGAAGTGGTTATTACCCCTTACTTGTAAGTTAAACATCATGTGCACCTGACAATAACAATAATAATAAAAATGTAAGGTTAAAGTCTTCAAAAATAAAGAAATAAATATAAAAAAAATTAAGAATGTGTCATAAAAAAATTGCAAAAATTCATTTTAGACAACAGGATGTTACTAACAAATCATATATCCTTGCTAATTTGTGCGGGTAAAATCGAAGATGAAACATATTCTTTGAATGCATAATACATCATTACACGGTTGACTTTTATTTTTGAAGCTTTTGGGATTAAGTCCTAGAAGTTAAATCTTAGAAAGATTTCCTCGTTGTAGTCTTTACGTTGGACAATTTCCAATGATTCAAGAACCAATTGAATCGTGGAATTGCACGGTATAAAATTTGTAATGTTACAATTTTGATTACTAGGCACTCAAGCAGAACCCAAATTAGAAAACACAAACGACATAGGCATGCAAGTTTCATTTATAGGAAATCATTGTTACCATTGTAGGAGTCATCTTTTTCAACGCTAATATGACACTATCATAGTTTTAAGGCACAAGAGTGATCGAAGACCTGGATTGATAAGATAAACCCATGGGCCGACATGGCAGATTGAAATAAATACATAATTTATTTTTTTAGATTTTCTTTAATTTTTTTTTAAGTTTTGAATATCCGTTATATAATTATTTTTGCCTCACATATACATAATTTTTTTATGATTAATGATTTTGATATTTTTTAATTTAATAATTTTATGATTATTGTTTAATTTCGATCTTAAATAACTAGGCCTTGTTGTCCCGCACAACTCTGGTCGATTCTGTATTTTAAAGTCTATTAAAAATAAGGGCTGGCCAAGCCAAACCTGTTTTTAACTAGTTCGTATGAGGCCTGATCGGGTCTAACTCATATAACAGTGATGGGAAAAAAATCTTCGCCTAGAAACAATCTTTCATTGAGGACTCGCGAAAGTCATCTTTCAAACCTAGAATTTCAGTATTGGCTTTTTTCTCGTTACTGAAGAGGATGAAAAGTCGTAACTATATCTTTGGATAGAATACAAAAGAAGAAAGGGGAAAGTATAATCTAGATTTAGCGATGACTCATCACAAGCTATCACCAAAGGTGGATTAAGCGACTACTTTACGTCGTCCTAGAAACCATTTTCTACGTCAAGATCATTAGTCTTCACAGACGGGTTAAGGTTAGACAAATTAATTGACCTTTTAAAAATTGTACGCCCGACTTAGGATTCCTCCCACAATGTTCACGCTTCACCTCTAGGCATAAAAATGCTCTTTCAGAGTTTACACATCATGCTAAAGGATTGGTAAGATAAACCCATGGATCGACATGAGTGGATTGAAAAAAAAAGTATATTTTATTTTTCTTAAATTTTCTTAAATTTTTTTAAGTTTCTAATATTTGTTATATAATTATTTTTGTTTCACACACTATAAGAAAAAATATTTTTAATGGCTATATTAAATCACATTTTGTGGCAGTTATAACGTCCACAAAAATATTTAGTGGCAGTTCCGCAACCACCATGGTTTGATGCGAGGGGAAGTATAAAACAGTGGTTTGGGCCACCGCCGGTATAATTAAACTTTATCAAACGGTGGCAGGTTTCTAGTGGCAATTTTAACCGCCACTAGTTCTTAAAAAAATTTCTATACTATAATACGACGGTTTAAACTGCCACTAATTTTATTATGCTCACTACCAGTCCTTTTCGGATTTTTATGTCGTTCATTTAATACTCTGTTACATTCCCTATGAAAATTCATTTTTTTCACTTGATTCTAAAATGCTTTGTCTCAAAATAAAACCGTAAAGATAAAATGATTAAAGCATACACCTAGATAACATAGAAATACATAATTTGCATTATAGTCTTGAATTAATATTTAAAGTGTTGGTAAGATGAATAAACGAGTAACTGTTTAGAGGTAACTTTAAGTAAATTCAGTCCTACAATCATCCTTTATTAGATAACACAAACCTAACATTAAATCTAATGCTTATTAATTGTGCCTAGGTTCATGACTTGCTGAAGAGGATCATGTTGGCACACAAGGGGAGGTCTAATCTCCACTTCCCTCGTCTGATGCCTGCAAACAAAATAGTAAAATCCATTATTAAAAAATTCAGTCCAACTTTCTACTATAACTCAAAAGAAAACTGGAACATATATGGTAGGCATTAGAGACTACAAAACTTGCCTAAGATTGTATTTTAGCTCACATAGTCAATTTCCTCATAACTTTTATTACATCATCAATCTCAACAGCCCTAATTACAAAACAAAAGCACTTGAAGCACCACAGATTAAAGATCTCAGTATATAGCAACAAAGACGGATCCAAAAATTACTTGTTGATGGGGCCAATTATAAAAGTTAAGTTATTAAATAAAAATTTCATAATTTAAAAATTAAATTTATCATAATTTTATTAAAATTGAGCACGACATTCTTAATTTGTGTGTCTATTTCGATAAAAATTCATTTTTTTGGTAAAATAAAAATTTATTTTATTTGCTTGTTTATTGAATTAGTTGGCCAAACAATTTATAAAATATACATACTTATTAACTTATAATAATGACTATTTTAATTTTAGGCCAATTATAAATTAATGTAGGGGTCTATACATATTTTTATATAAAAATCATATTACACATAATAAGAAAGTAAAATTTATGGGGTGGATTATAAATAAAAATATTTCTGGGTGGGGAGGGGGGCCGAGGCCCTGCTCGCCCCCTGTGGAACGTCCCTGTACAGCAATTACAAAAACCAATACCTAACCTTTGTCATTATTCAAATCAGGTTGTACGTGTTATACGACCTCAGCCTAGAAGATTTGATGTGCAGAACATATGTTATATAACCATAACTTTTGTGACCAAAATTTTTCATCTTGTATAATTTTTATTAATCCAAAGCTAATAGAACAAGATGCAGATGTCTCTTACTCAGCATTTTTACATGAGAAATATGGTTAGAGCCGACACATATCACTTTAGAGTTTAGACTTTTGGTATAAGTGGTATTCATATTTGTATATCAAGTGTTCTTTGCAGGGTAATCGATAGTTGTGTTTTTCAATAATCAATTGGCGACTCTCTCTTGTTGTTGTTGTTGGTAGACAGTGCTTGTGAGCAGGAGCAGCCACCCTTTTCCCCGTCGAAGCACCCACCCCACAGATACATACAGGTAAATCAAATCCTTTTCTTCACTTTTATTCTACCCCCATATTATTATTATTATTATCATTATTATTATTATTATTATTATTCTATTTAATTTCTCTGGCTTTCTTTTTGTTTTAATCTAACTAACTGTTATTATATCAGATTTTAATATTAGTCATTGAATTGAATCCCAGTTTGAAATATAGTATAACTAACCAATAGTGTGCTTGGTTTGGTTGAGTGAGTGGAAAGTGGAAAGGTGTTATTTTTTTGTGTTAATCTTTTGGGTTGAGAGTTTGAATTCTTTGGACTTGTTAAATAACTATTTGGACTTGAATTTATGAAATTGGTTGTTTATCAGATCATTGATAAGCTGGATATGTACAATTTTTTGTTTGGATTGGATTCTGATTCTTGGATTTCTATGTTTTAAGTCTTGTTTTTAACTTAGATGAAGTTATGCCTGAGTTTGTTTCATATCTTGATTGATTTTGAGGTTTGGGTTTGGCTTGGGGAAGCCATGAGTTCTGTTTGGCTGGGTGTGGAATATGACTTTGATTTGGCATTCTTGATGTCTTTTGAACTGTTTTGGCATGTTTCTCTACTCTAGATGTTGGTAAGTTTATTTGTTCTGGGTGGTGGATAGAATTTCATGATGAGATGAGTTTGCTTTATTCTTTTCTTAAAATCAAGAATGTCAGTGGGAGTGATTTTAAGTTTCATTTACAGAAAAGGTTCTTCTGCACTAACTTGGTTGTATGTACTTTATTTGAGCACTACATAATAGTCATGTTAGGGGCCATTGAAATTTTCTTTTTCTTGGGAGGTGAAGTGGGGTGGAGATTATTGCAAGATTTTTTTTTTTTGGGTGGGGAGTATTGATGGATTTTATTCCCTTTCCCTCTTTCCTATTTGTAGAAGTTGTGATTGGTTCATACATTTTCTTTTTTTTTTTCACTATTGCTTGTCACAGCACCCTCTGGGGTGGTTGTGACACTTTCTGTTAACAAAAGATTATTTTGATACTAGTGTTTTATGGTCTAATCATTGCAAAGCATTTGAGGAAGCCAATTTCAGTATTTCATCCCTTCCTTCCTTCATTTCATTGCATATATGTATATCAAGTTTGGTGACTTCATTGTTTAAATTCAATTTCGTTGGTAGAGATTTATCCTGAAGAGTAAAGGTTTATGTGGTGGCATGTCAGCAACAGTGAACTGAGGAAGTCACACATATTTGGAAGGAGAGATCCTATGGGAAGGACAAAAACAAAGAAAGCCTTGCAGAGACATATCTGGTTCCATTGAAGGAAGTAATCTTACTTATGTTAGGTACCCTTCAAACATAGATGAAGGTTAGAAGATTAACATGGTGGTTTGTCCCTAACAACTCTCTTATACACATAAAGACAGATGCACAAATAGAGATAGACAGATAGATATATAACCAGAAAGATTCATGATGTTCAGAAAACTAGAAGACAACAATTTACATGCCCAATGTATCAAAAAGCATGTCTAGTATACTTTTCTATTATTGAGCATAATGTTAAAAGGCTGGATGTCATGGCCTTGGACACACTCCAACGCAACCGTGCCGGCACTTGGCACTTTCTCAACCTTTGAGCAAAGACCAAGTCAGCCTCACTCTTACCAATTAGGAATTTGTGACTAGAGAAGCAAGGTTGAGCAGGAAGTACTTAAAAGAGAACTTGTATTTATAAAGAATGTTTTGTACAAGAGTTTCTTACAATCTCTCACTCTATGTCTCTATCAATCTCTATCAATCTCTATACCTAACACTAGGGAAGCTTCACCTATTTATAGTAGTTCTACCTCCTTAATGGACGGTAGAGATTAAGCCAAGTGTACGGTGGGGATGAGGTTCTAGAACCTTCCCATCTCCTTACTCTAAGATATTTTACATAGAACTTTCTAGGGAGTCTTGGAGTTTTCTCCAAGAGTCTAGAGACTTCTAGGTCTCTCTTGGTGTCTAGAGTCTTCTAAAACCTTCCATAAGATTCTAGAGTCTTCCAAAGAGTTCTAGAATATTCTTCATAGTTCTAGAACGTTCTAGAGTATTCTAGAATGTTCTTCAAGGTTCTAGAACATTCTGGGGTCTTCTAGATTCTTCTCCAAAGATCTAGAATTATCTAGGCATCAAGCTTTTATGAGAAAAATTAAACTCCAAGAGTGTCCAAGAAGTCAGGTCGTGACATTCTCCCCCACCTATAACGCAGACGTCCTCGTCGCGTTCGTGTCATAGTAGAGCTTCAAGAGGTCTTGGAATTGCCAAAAGTCTTCTTGTGTTTCCCAGCTTGTCTCACTATCTGGCAATCCCTTCCATTTAATCAAGTATTGGGTACTTGGTGGTACCCCTCTCCTTCTCACGACTCGATCAGTTAGTACCTCTTCCACGTCTTTGTCAAACGATTTAATAACCACAGGTGGAGCTCGCCTTGAGTCGCCTCTAGTTTGATCCTCCTTGTCCTCATGATAAGGTTTGAGCATAGATACATGGAAGACTGGGTGGATCTTCATACTTAGAGGAAGTTTGAGTTTGTAGGAAACCTTTCCTACTTGCCCAATAACTTCAAATGGCCCTTCATACTTGCGAATCAACCCTTTGTGAACTTTCCGGAAGGCCTTGAATTGTTGGGGAAGAAGCTTCACCATGACCATATCACCCAATTGATAGCTAGCTGGTCGCCTCTTCCTGTCTGCCCATTTCTTCATTCTCTTTGCGGCTTTGTCTAGGTAAGAACGTGTTACATCAGCTTGCTCTTTCCAAGACTTAGCCATATGATATGCCCCAGGGCTCTTCCCTGTATATGAGGTAGCAAGAGTGTGGGGTATGAGTGTTTGTTGCCTAGTCACGATCTCAAAAGGACTTTTGCCCGTGGACTCGCTCTTTTGCAAGTTGTAGGAGAATTGTGCCACATCTAAGAGCTTTGCCCAGTCCTTTTGGTTAGCACTCACAAAGTGCCTCAGGTAGCACTCCAACAATGCATTCACCCTTTCAGTTTGTCCATCAGTTTGTGGGTGGAAGCTTGTGGAGAAGTGTAGTTCTGATCCTAGGAGCCTAAATAGCTCCGTCCATAGGCGGCCAGTGAAGCGAGGATCCCTATCACTAATGACCGTTCTAGGTAACCCCCAATACTTCACAATGTTCTTAAAGAATAATCGTGCCGCCTCTTCAGCAGTGCAATCCTTGGGGGCAGGTATAAAGGTGGCATACTTCGAAAACCTGTCCACCACTACCATGATGGATCCAAACCCCTCGGACTTTGGGAGTGCGGAGATGAAGTCCATGGAGATGCTCTCCCATGGATGCTCTGGTGTAGGTAGAGGCTCTAACAATCCACTTGGAGCCTTATTCTCTACCTTGTCTTGTTGGCACACCAGACAAGTCTTCACGTAGCTTTCCACTTCTTCTCGCATTTGTGGCCAATAGTAGGCTAAATCAAGTATTGATTGTAAGACCTATTAGTTACTATGTTATTTACCAACACATAAGTCTTACGTGGAATATATAAATATAGAAAATTTCGGCAGCGTTCCCTTTTTTTCTCTAACATCGCAACACGTTATAAACATAAGCAGCGGAATTCCAACAATCATTTCAAACCAACCAGAGTACATATATTATATATATACACATACACAGATATCATCAAGAGATCTCAGATCTCAACCAAAATATTATCAGAGTACGCAATGTTATACAAGTGTATTCTAAACACTATCCTGACTGAGCACACTAAACATATACAGAACCGAGTACATCAATAGTAGTATTCAGTTCCCTGTCATATCTACATCAAAATAATACACATCCTGTTATAGTTACATCACAAAGTTTAACTCCACCAAAATATGGATCTCAAAATAAAGCAACACAATCCTCCGTACTTAACCCGTAGAGGGTCCGGGGTGTTCCTGCGAATCTGAGAAAGAGGTGGTGAGAACAACTTCCCAGTGAATATGAATAACTTGCAGATAAAGTATATATGTAAGTAGAGAGCAAGTATAACACAATTCACAATATGTCAATTAACACCAACCAACCAATGCAATGAATGAATGCACATGATGTTCACACCTTTTATTCACACTTTTTCTTTCACCACTCCTCTTGTTGTGCACTAACCCCTTTCGGTTAGGCCCTCGCAATATGCATATGTAATGTGTTATGCCAATTCCGTTTCCTTCTAGCTAATAAGCTAGGCACCCCTCATTCTTGTACACTAACCCCTTTCGGTTAGGCCACCTCGCAATGCAATGCAAATAAGTATGCCAATTCATTTCCATCTAGCTCATCAGCTAGGCACCCCCCTGTCTTGTACGCTAACCCCTTCCGGTTAGGCCATCTCGCTATGTAATGCAATGTTCTCATATTCATATCATGCTCATTCATAATATCATAATAGCATCACATGTAATCAATTCAAGCATATACAACACATAACCATCATGCTCAACTCTATCAAGCATTCTTACTTAGCTACACATCTCATTATAATGCTAAGTCATCCTTCCTAAACCTAGCATATGGTATCAAGGCCCTAGGCATAAGCACCACAATAACACAAACAGAGTCAACCACGACCAGGGTGTGGTGGTAACCACGGCCACGGTTCAGAAAAACAGAAACTCAACAATTTATAAACAGAGGCAACCACGGCCAGGGTGTGGTGGTAACCACGCCCATGGTGGGTATTTCCAGAGCCAACCACGGCCAGCCCGTGTTGAAGGCCACGGCCGTGGTGTGGTATTTAAACATGAAACCAAACTTCCAGAGACAACCACGGCCAGACCGTGGTGGAGGCCACGGCCGTGGTTGGCCACGAGACACCAAAATTTCCATTCCAGAGAGAACCACGGCCAGGCCGTGGTGGAGACCACGCCCGTGGTTTGGAATTCTGGGCAGGAATAGTGCCACGCCCAACTTCAAATCAAAACCCTAATCTCCCTATGGGATCATGTCCTCAAATCCATCAAAATACACTAACCATATCATTCACTTTCATATACCTAATTCCTTTAAAACATGTAATAAAACACATCAACCTTAAGCATAGGTGAAAACCCTAGATTCAAGCTTAATCCTAAGTCATACACTTTCACTCTAAGAACATCATACAATAGCACAAGTAAATCCACACTCACCTTGAAGTGCTCCTAACTTGATTCCAAGATGGGATTGGTAGTCAAGGCAACCTTCCCTTCAACTTCCTTCAAAACACTCAACCAAAATAACCAACTTTTAGACATGGGTGTTCTTGATTCTTAGAGATAAAAATGAGTTTCTCAAGAAACTAATACCATAGGGTTGAAGAAGAGATCATAGTGATCAATAACTATCAAATAACCTAATTCAAAAGGTGTATAAAAATACTTACTTTGGACCCTTGAACTTTGGAGCAAGCTTTGGCTATGGAAACTTAGAGATTTTGGAGAAGATGAGCCTTTGGCTCTCCTATGCTGGCCGATTCCCCATTTCAAGAGGGAGGGGAGGTTGAAATGTCTATCTTGCCCCTCATTTAAAGGAAGAATCACTAATTTGCCACTGAGGTGTAAAAAGACTAAAATATCCTTGTGATTTCTAAGAATTCCCAATAGGTCCTGCAGAAACTTAAATTTACCAGTAGGTCCTAACTTAGCCAGCGTAAATATAAGAGTTTAAATTTCACCTATTTCTTTCTTAGGTTCTACCGAGTTCACCAGTATAGCCAGAATCTCAAATCAATCATTCTAACTCAATCTATTACCATTTCTGTATCAA
This sequence comes from Styphnolobium japonicum, assembly GCA_023212625.1. NCBI lineage: Eukaryota > Viridiplantae > Streptophyta > Magnoliopsida > Fabales > Fabaceae > Styphnolobium > Styphnolobium japonicum. The sequence continues at coordinate 31,058,168 of JALBWW010000009.1, forward strand.
AACATATAACTCATCCAAAGAAGTTAACTAAGTCATAACATATGAAATTTAGGGATGTTACATTGACAATGTACATCGTTGCCCCGGATGACCAACCCACTTAGTATCGTGACACTCCCTTATGAGGCTTCTCCTTAAGTTGTTCCATTTAGGAACATAAAGTCTCTTCCCTTTTGTATAGAGAAGGCCATCCTCTAACCAAAACCTCTTAGTCTTACCTTATCTAGTTAGCTCAATAAGTTGGTTAGCCAAGGAATCATGATATAACCCTTCCTTGATGAGATCTATGATGTCTCCCTTGACCTCAGAGATGGCAGCCAATTCTGCTTTGCGACTTAGCGCATCGGCTACAACATTCGCCTTCCCTGGTTTATATTCTAACTTGAAGTCGAACTCCGCCAAGAAGTCTTGCCACCTTGCTTGCTTGGGGGTTAACTTCTTTTGAGTTTGGAAATAACTTGTAGCCACATTGTCTGTCTTGATGACGAAGTGTGATCCCAACAAGTAATGACGCCAAGTCCTCAGACAATGCACTACTGCTGTCATCTCCTTTTCTTGCACTGTGTATTGCTGCTCTGTCTCATTCAACTTACGACTTTCATATGCTATAGGATGTCCCTCTTGCATTAGGACCCCTCCTATTGCAAAGTCGGAAGCATTTGTGTGTACCTCGAACAATTTTGAGTGATCTGGAAGAGCCAACACAGGTTCCTTCATCGCTGCAGCCTTTAACCCGTCAAAGGCTTTTTGGCACTTCTCATTCCACTCCCATGCATGGTTCTTCTTAAGAAGATCCGTGAGAGGTGCTGCTTTTGCAGAATACCCTTGGATGAACGGCCTATAGTAATTCACCAGCCCAAGAAAGGATCTCAATTCAGAGACCTTAGTTGGGGGCTCCCACTCCTTGATAGCCTTTACCTTTGCTTCATCCATCGTTAGGGTCCCATCCTTGATGATGTGCCCTAAGAAGTGTACCTCATTCTTGGCAAATGAGCATTTTTCCTTCTTGACATATAAGTTATTTTCCCTCAATGTCTTGAATACGGTTCGAAGGTGCTCCACATGTTCCTCTAGAGTGTTACTATAGATGACAATGTCATCCAAGTACACCACTACGAACCGATCAAGATAAGGATGGAAGATCTCATTCATCAAGGTGCAAAATGTGGCTGGCACGTTGGTTAGGCCGAAAGGCATCACCAACCATTCATAAGACCCATATCTAGTCACGCAAGTGGTTTTAGGTTCATCACCATCGGCAATCCTCACTTGGTGATAACCTGACCTTAAGTCTAACTTTGTAAACCACTTGGCTTTTCCAAGTCTATCAAACAGATCAGCTATCAAAGGAATGGGGTACTTATTTTTTATTGTTACCTTGTTGAGTGCCCGATAGTCGATGCATAACCTCAATGATCCATCGTGCTTCTTTTGAAATAAAACTGGTGCGCCAAAAGGTGCTTTAGAGCGTCGTATGTGCCCTGCATCAAGTAAATCTTTAAATTGTCTTCTCAACTCTTCCAACTCTGGCAGTGCCATCCTATAAGGTGCCATGGCAGGTGCTTTTGCTCCCGACTCCAACTCGATCTTATGATCTACCATCCTTCTTGGTGGAAGTTGCCTCGGTAACTCGAGCGGCATGATGTCCTCATTTTCCTTAAGGACTTCCTCGATCATAGCTGGTAGATCTTTTTCCTCCTTTATGGACTCCTCCTTAAGTGTAGCCAAATAGGTGAGTTCACCCTTCTTGAGTCCCTTCTTGGCTTGCATGGCAGACATCATTTGGATTTCTTTGGGTTTAGAGGATGTGGAAACCATACACGGAGACCCTTTCTCCATGATGCACACGGTGTCACAGAATGGCATAGGTACCACATTCACTTTCCTTAGGAAATCCATGCCCAATACTATCTTGAAGTCATCCATGCTCGCAATGGAGAAATCCACAACTCCCTTCCAAGAGCCAAGAGTAAACTCTACTTCTTTAGCCACTCCGGCAAGGGGTAAACCCTTGGTGTTGACGGTTTTTAGCCATCCTACTCCCTTCGAAATTTTCAACCCTATCCTCTCAGCTTCTTTGGGTGTGATGAAGTTATGGGTTGCTCCAGTGTCAATCATAGCTTCCACCGGCTTCCCATTTAGTAAGGCTTCAACATACATCAACCCATTTCTCTCATTTGGTTGTGGAGGCTCTTTTGCCTTTAGGGCATTTAGAAGTTTGAGAGATCCCACATGCTCGACCTCATGAGATTGGGACTCTCACTCCTCCGGAATAGATGCTAACGTCCCTAACTTGGGACAATCCTTCATTTGATGTGGCCCTTTGCACACAAAGCAGCCACTTCTAGGCATGAATGCCTTCTTTTTCTCCTCATACTCTTTCTTTAAAGAGTACTTGTTCTCCTTCTTGGAAGTACCTTTCCCTTTTTCTCCCCCACCTTTGCTAGTATGAAATTTAGAAGAGGGTTTAGTTTTGGACTCACCTCGTTGATACTCAGTGAGTGACTCAGCCACAACAATGACTTCGTCCACATCTTTCACTCCTCTTCGTTGTAACTCTTGCTTTGCCCAAGACTGAAGTCCATCAATGAAGAAGAAAAGAGCATCTTCAGTGGCTAAGTTAGGGATTTGAAGTGTAAGAGTGGTGAATTCCCTAACATAGTCACTTATTGTGGTCTTGTGTTTAAGTTCTCGCAACTTCTTTCTTGCCTCATATACCACATTTTCAGGGAAAAATTGCTTCTTCAACTCCTTCTTGAAATCATCCCATGTGGCAATGGTGTATAGGCCTTTCTCCATATCGGCATGCTTCCTTCGCCACCATAAAGTTGCATTATCAGTGAGGTAGAGGGAAACGGTACGTACCTTCATCTGCTCATCCTCAACCTTCATGCATTCGAAGTACCTCTCCATCTGCCACAAGAAGTTCTCCACCTCTCTAGCGTCCCTTACGCCCTTGAACTCCTTTGGCTTAGGAAGGTCGATTCTCGGAGTATCCCGTACTCCACTTGAGCTTGTGATCCCAGTAGGACGTGCCTTTACCTCTTCAAGAGATGTCTTGAGTTCTTCGAGTTGTTTCATGACAATCTCGAGTTTGCTCTCAAGGGTGTCAAAGCGCTCTTCCCTCTCTTCTTCACCCTTTTGAGTACTCAAGACATCCTCCTTCAAAAGGTCGAGTTGCCCCAAGACATGAGACTCCAATGTCTCCTTGTCATGCTCAACCTTTTGAACCCTCACGTCTATGGCGCTAAGGGCATTCTCTAGTAAGGATAACTTCTCTTCTAAGGGTGTGATGTCTTCTCCCCTTGGCTTGCTAGACCCTCGTGTGTTCCTGCCACCACTAGGAGGAATAATAGTATCCCTCCCCCTCAGAACCTCGACGTGCTCCTCAATCACATTAGACATTTCCTACTGTGTCAGTATTCGCCCCTTCACGAACCTTGCGCGGATACCACGTTGTCACGGCCTTGGACACACTCCAACGCAACCGTGCCGGCACTTGGCACTTTCTCAACCTTTGAGCAAAGACCAAGTCAGCCTCACTCTTACCAAGTAGGAATTTGTGACTAGAGAAGCAAGGTTGAGCAGGAAGTACTTAAAAAGGAACTTGTATTGATAAAGAATGTTTTGTACAAGAGTTTCTTACAATCTCGCACTCTATGTCTCTATCAATCTCTATACCTAACACTAGGGAAGCTTCACCTATTTATAGTAGTTCTACCTCCTTAATGGACGGTAGAGATTAAGCCAAGTGTACGGTGGGGATGAGGTTCTAGAACATTCCCATCTCCTTACTCTAAGATATTTTACATAGAACTTTCTAGGGAGTCTTGGAGTTTTCTCCAAGAGTCTAGAGACTTCTAGGTCTCTCTTGATGTCTAGTGTCTTCTAAACCCTTCCATAAGATTCTAGAGTCTTCTAAAGAGTTCTAGAATATTCTTCATGGTTCTAGAACGTTCTAGAGTATTCCAGAATGTTCGTCAAGGTTCTAGAATATTCTGGAGTCTTCTAGATTCTTCTCCAAAGATCTAGTATTATCTAGGCATCAAGCTTTTATGAGAAAAATTAAACTCCAAGAGTGTCCAAGAAGTCAGGTCGTGACATGGAGCTCTATATTTGAAGTCCAAGGTTTATGACCAGGTTTGGTTGATTGTCATTGTAAGTGAGGAGAATTCTAATCATTCTGACATTGTCCTCTCAGTATAGTCCAGCTGACAATAGCATCTTCCAAAATTAAGGATGATAAATTTGCTGAGCTCATAAGTAACTCTAATAGTGCAAACTTCTCATATTTATACTCAATGAATCTTTGACCTAATGAACAGAAGGTAGAATAAGGCATAGCATAATGGTTCTATATACTCTACCTAGCTAAGTGCACAGTAGGTGCCATTATATTGCTTGACTCTAAACCACATTTTTGTTTCCTTGATAAACAAAACTAAGTACTTCACTCATTCAATTTGTAAAAGATGAGAGAACAGCTTGAAACCATAAACATGGTGGAAGGTGTGGACTAAAATCCTCTCTTTACATGAAAACCATATACTAATCGATTCACTAGCAAGACTTCATTTAATTAAATATACCAAAATAGATCAGTTAGAGTTATGCAATTTATATGCTAAATGTACGTATAACACGACACCTTACAAGCTAGTGCATCTCTCAATAAGTACCGAAACAGACAGCCTTCATATATGGTGCAAAACCAGAACAATAGGTTAGCATTTTAAGTAAATTCAATCCTAAAATAAAATGCATGAAATTTCAAAAAGCAAGACAGCAACCATAAGCATTTTAAGTACAAAATTTTTTGTAATATTTTTTAAAATTTTTTTAAGGCTATTTACTTGATGACCTTTCACAAAAAATCTTGAAGTCTTGGCTCTCCTAGACTTTATAGTTCCCCCTTTATTGTTTCCAAAAGTCATAAGGTAGTCCTTAACTTCAGGTACATCACTATATTAGCTCAAGGCTGTATTTATACAGCCTTTAGTAGGTTTTAAATTAGGTAGAGATAGCTCTATATGAGAAAAAATAAGCCACACAAAAAAAAATTATATGAGAAACAAAATATCAAACCTATACTATATAATGTATCCATAAAATCACATCAAACAGATTGTATTAAATTTCCAAATTTAGGCAAGCATCAGAATCTAAGCATGTAATAAGTCATAAAATTCAAAGTCTTTTATGCTGTCAAAATTCTGAAATTGGTAAACTGCAAAAAAAAAGCTCTAAAGAAATTGTAATTATAAGAGCTTTATTCTTATACATATTTATGGGCTTTGAATAAAAAAAGAAAAAAGAACTCATAATTTTTATTGTATAGATAAGAAAAGAAAGTCCTTATAGAAGAGAAAAGAAGTTCAGGAGCAGAGGATCAAATCCCTATTTAAAAAAGAAGAAAAAGAAAATACATATCAAATAGGCAAAGCACGCTAATTGCTCTATATATCTAGAAAATAATCCATAATGTTAAATGAGCAATTCATTTTAATGCCTGGCATCACAAGTTTTAGGATCAAATCCTTACCTCAAGTTCACCTCCAAAAGATGGTCCATAGACCAAAATCTTTTTGGGAACACAACCACGAATAACACACCTTTGAAATAAAAAAAAATCATAAGCATTTTCATGAATTACTTAGTAGTTGAAGAGATACTATTGGGCAGCGAGGAGGGATGACAAGGACAGAAAATAGGACAAAAACTGTATTATATCATACATATAAAGTACAAGTCACTCCATCACAGAAACAACTATTATCATGCAAGTTCACCAATGTTAAATTAAAATATTTAGCAGAAAGCTAGAAAAGGAAATTTATCTGTACAAACAATTTGCTCCAATATTAAGAGTCTTTTACATTAGCAGTAGACCATGAGTGGACTATCACCACATCAAGTTCATTGCAAGGCAAACAAATCAGCATACCATATGGAAATAAGACTTCTAATTCTTGATCTAGATCACATAAATCTTGGAGTTTACAGCATAAAGAGATGAAGTGCTTATGCTCCCCAAGAATATAGCATGACTATTTAACATAATACCTGAAACAACAACAACAACCATTCCTTATCCCACTAGGTGGGCTCAGCTACATGGATCAATCAATGCATTGAGCTCTATCAAGAAAGAAAATTTCAGTAAAATCATTTAAGCTGCAAAACAGTTAATGAAGAAAGTACCCCTAGATAGAATCAGATTGCAAAAGAAAATCTAAATATGACATTCTAATTATTTGTTTACTAATTTAGGTAGTTGACCCCAAATATTTAAGCTTTATGTAGTATTAAATGCTAGTACAATATGAGGGATCCACCTGTCAAAGTTGCTTAATGGTAACATAAACATAAGTATTAGAGATATAATGTTAAATTACTTTTTTTTTGTAATTACTAGCTAGTGCTCATACACTGAATTACTTTTTTTTTTATGAATACACTAAATTAGTTAATTATACTTATTCTAACTAACATATACAAATTAATCATATTTATTATATCTAATAAATATGTCATCTTCTTGATCTACCCAAAAAAAAATGGCAACTTAATATGGGAAATGATAATTGTTACAAAAATGGTTTTTTATTTTTTATTTTTTATTTCTTTTGTTATATTTTGATTGGAAAAAAAGTGGAGTGGGACTCTGCCATCTGATTCATGGGGTATTTTGTGAAATCCCATGGTGATATAGAAGAGTACTGTTATCATATTGTAAAAAAATATCAAGATGTGATTATAGAAGGGTGGAATCATAATGGCTCCCTAACTGAGAAGATAGAGAATACTTCTGCTATTTTAAAAGAAAGACTGCAACTCTCCCACTTTTGGTCATATTCTTAAAAGAAAACGCAGAATCATGGCTAGACTAAAGGGAATTCAAAAGAAAATGGCTAACACGGTGGGAATTAAACAGTTTCTGTCTAAGCTGGAATACACTCTACTTCAGGAAATAGCTGATGGTGATGGGAACACGAGGTATTGCCATGTCCAGACCATCAATAGGAGATGAAGAACTAAGATTCTAATGATGAAGACCCAGGAAGGTCAATGGGTAGAGGATCCTGATATCCTTCAAAATATGGCTAAGGATTTATATGAAGAGCATCTTCAAGATGATGATGAAGTTTGTTAGAAGATTATGCACATTCTAGAATCTTCAAGAGTAGCAGCCAGCTAAAGTCAAGTCACAATAGTTGGTGCTTGGAGAAAAAGCTAGAAGAATCTAGAAGTCTCCAGAATATTCTAGAACATTGAAGAACATTCTAGAGCACTCTAGAACATTCTAGAACCTTGTAGAATATTCTAGAACACTTTGGAATAATCTAGAATCTTATGGAAGGTTCTAGAAAACTCTAGGCACTAAGAAATCTCTAGAATCTTAGAGAAGACTCCAAGACTCTCTATAAACCTCTAGAAGGTTGTATGTAAATATCTTAGAGTAAGGAGGTGGGAAGGTTCTAGAACCTCATCACCACCGTACACTTGGCTTAATCTCTACAGTCCATTGAGGAGGTAGAATTACTATAAATAGGCAAAGCACTTGCACATTTGGTGCAAGCCAAAACCAAAGCCAAAGCCATCAAGACTATACATACTAATAGCCTTGTATCTCATTCCATCAATAAAATTTCCTTTTCTACAACTATTGTTTCTTACAAACTAAACTCATATAATTAATCATCCTTTCTAAAACTAACAGTGGTATCAAAGCTACGTTCGGTCATATACTGGGCGTGGCATTCCTAGCCTTTAACTAAACATCATCTAACAATTGTTCTACCCATAACCATGATTATCTCAACCATCAATATTCCAGTCCCCATTTCCCATTTTGTTTGAGGACAATTACGAGGATTGGTATAGTCAAATGAAGACATTTCTCCAAGCTCAAGACTGGTGGGAAATTGTTCAAGATGGTTTTGTCAGTCCTAAAAATCAATCTACTCTTTCCGTTGCGGAGCGAAAAAAATTAAAGGAAGATCAACAAAAAAATTCTATAGCCCTTTGCTTCCTACAACAAGCGGTGACCAAGTCAATTTTTTCAAGAATTAGAGACGTGTCTTCATCACAAGAAGTATGGCAGAAATTGGAGCAAGAGTTTCATGGCGATAAAAAGGTACGCACTGTGCTCCTCCAATCTCTAAGGAAACAATATGCAAATATGAAAATGAAAGATTATGAGACAATAAAAAATTACTATACAAGAATTATGAGCTTAGTAAGTGAGATGAAAGCTTATGGGGAATATCTGTCAGATCAAAAAGTTGTAGAAAAAATATTAATTAGCTTGCTTGCTAAATTTGATCCCAGTGTTTATAATTGAAAACACAAAAGATCTGTCGACATTAACAATAACATAATTAATCAGCTCACTACATGCTTTTGAGCAAAGACAAGCTAGTTGTGATGAAGATTCTATGGAAAATGCTTTTCAGTCTAAGCTCAACATAAGGTCTCATAGTCTAAATAGAGGAGGAGGAAAAGAACAAGAAAATTCAAGAAGGGTAGAAATTCTAGAAGCTTGGAAAATAAAAAGGGAAAAATCAAACAATATCCTCCATGTGGTATATGCAAAAGAAATAACCACTTGGAGAAGGATTGTTGGCATCGAGGAAAGCCATAGTGCCGCAACTGTAAAAGATTTGGTCACATAGGGAAAGACTGCAGATTAAAGATCAACCACCGTGCCAATTTCTCTGAAGAAAAAGAAAAGGAAGATAATCTATTCTATGCATCCTAAGCTGACAGAGAGATAAAAGATGAAACATGGTATCTCGATAGTGGCTGTAGCAATCACATGACTGGCGACAAAAGCGTATTCCGCAATATAGATAGATCTATAAGATCTGAAATTCAACTTAGAGATGGTTGATCAATCAATTTGAGACACTTATGTTAGCTTTGTATTAGGCATTATTAGATGTTTATTGTGCCCAATATTAGTACTTTAGATGAGTTTAATGTTGTTGGGCTTCATTGGGCTTTAATGCAAATATTGAATAATTTTCGGATTTTGATGCATTTTGACCTTTCTTCCTTGGTTAGGTCATAACTTGGGACTCGGTGATCCAATTGAGGTGATCTTGGTGTCTTTGGAAAGCTAAGACAATGCTCTACAAGTTTCATGAAGAACTCAAGAGCTGGATCGGAATGCTAAGGGTCCAAAATTTCCCTGCAATGCAGAGTGGGTTTGCTGTCACGGAACCATCTGGGCAGTATGCACATATTGGACTATATAGTGGGTTATAGGCCTCCTCTTGGGCTGAAACTTGGTCACTTGAAAGATAAGACCCATATCTCCAACTTCAATGAAGACCATTTTGTCAATAGATGTCGTTTTAGGCATGCTTCAGAAGCTACAAGTTGGTCTGAATTTGGAAACACGTTCTTCCAACCTAACTTGAGGTAGGTGAAGTGTTTTTGGCATTTCTGGAGTTCTAAAAGTCCAAATGACATGATTCAAATTGGAGATTTTCAAGGAGACAACTGGCTACAACTTTGATGAAGACATCCAAGCCAAAATACACCGTCTAGGTGATGAATTTGAAGCCAGAAGTCGGATAAGAGTTGTTGACTAAAAGCCACCAACCATACACCAACCCACCTACCATGCACCAACCCACCAACCATGCATCAAGCTTCCATTTTTGACAAATTTCAGATTCTTATAGCTTGTATTCAGATTATGTACATGTACAAATTGGCTTCTAGGATTAGTATAAATAGACCCAACCTCTTTGTATTAGAGGCATTCAATTTAGAAGTAAGTTTGAAGAAAGTTTAAGTATTTGTGAGAGTTTTCTTTCTCTTCTTCTTCATTCTCTTTGCAATTTCGTTTTTGTTCTTTAAATTCTGAGTTCTTCCTTCCCATCCATGGAAGGCTAGGCTCTCATAATCAATCCAAGGGATTAGCCATCTTGTTGTTTAATTTGGAGATCTTGTTTTGCTTGTTCATATTGCTTAATTGTTATTCAAGTTTCTCTTCTTCCTCTTTTGATTCTTATCTAGATTAAATTGCTTAATTTGATTTAGATGTTGATGTGGTAGTAGCTTTATTATCATGTATTCAAAGAGGATCACAAAGATTAAACAATATATTAAAGCTTTTTGATAGATTGTTTAACTTGGTTAAATTCTAGATCTTAAGTTAATCTATGTTGGATGGTGCTTACTTTATCTAACCTTGGTTAATCAAATCCTAGATGCTTATCTAGTAGAGAATTCTTGGATCATGTTAAGGCTTCTTGATGTGATCTAAGGCCAAGAACTTGGTTAGCAATTAAGTGAATTCCTTGTGATCAATGATGAGTTAAACTCAAGATCGGTAAATTTCCTTGGATTGGTTGTTTCTTTAGATTTGTTTACAACTTTGAATCTCCTACTTTTATTAATCTTGTTAATCAACAACAAAACCCCCCCTTTTTCTAATTATCTTGATCTAATTAAATCTTTGTTTTTGGATCCTTGAGAGACGATTCGGTTCATTCTCTATACTACAAATTAGTTTGTGAACCGGTTATTTTATTTGATAGGTCTCGACAACCTCTTGTCAATGGTACATTGGTGGAGGCAAGTGGCAAAGGCACAATTGCCATCAACACCAAGAAAGGTACGAGGCTCATCCATGATTGTCTACTAGTTCCAAAACTTGCCCAGAATCTATTAAGTATTGGCCAGATGATGGAGAAAGGTTATGCCCTACACTTTGAAGGAGATTCTTGCACAATATATGACAACAAAATTAAAAATCTTCAAATAGCAAAAGTATAAGAACTATGTGGAGAAACAAAGTGGGAGAAGTATCAAGGTGCTAAGAAGCGATCGAGGAAAAGAATACACCTCCAAAGAGTTCGACAAGTTCTGTGAAGATGAAGGAGTGGACCATCAATTGACTGTTGGATATGCTCCTGAACAAAATGGAGTATCAGAAAGAAAAAATAGAACAGTGATGGAGATGGCACGTTCAATCTTAAAAGATAAAAACCTGCCAAATATCTTCTGGGCAGAAGCAGTATACACAGCAGTATATCTACTAAATCGCTGTCCTACTAAGGCAGTAGAAAACAAGACTCCTATCGAGGCCTGGAGTGGACAAAAGCCTTCAGCAAAGCACTTGAGAGTCTTTGGCTGCATGTGCTATGTTCATATTCCAGCAGCAAAGAGAAGTAAACTCGACGAAAAGTCAGAAAAAGGAATTTTCCTCGGATACTGCTCGCAATCAAAAGGCTATCGAGTATATAACCTACAAACCAAGAAGTTGATAATCAGTCGAGATGTGGAGTTCGATGAAAACGCTGCATGGAACTGGCAAGAAGAAAAGGAAGAAAGAGGAAACATTATAGTTCCCCAATTACAGTACGAAGGGCTAGAGCAACAAGAAAGAGACTACTTTAGTCTTCACATCATTAGTCTTCACATATGGGGTAAGGTTAGACAAATTAATTGGCCTTTCAAAAGTTGTACATTTGACTTAGGATTCCTCACATATTGTTCACGCTTCACCCCTAGGCATAAAAATGCTCTCTCAGAGTTCACACCTCACGCTAAACGATACATACTTGCACATGGGTTCTGCTGAGTATCTTTTGTGCTAGGCTTAAGACTCCACCCAGTTCAAATCAATAATTTTATTAATATAAATTTTATTACATAATTTCTTAAAAAGCAAAATTATTTCGAACGAATGATTAAATGTTTTATTTTTATGTGTGAATTGCCTCTATTTGTTAAAATTTATGGATCCAAAGGATCATTATAATCAAAGCCTATTTAATAAAGAGCTTTAAGCTTGTGGGTCAACATTGTTGGTGTATGCCCTAGAGGTCAGTTGTATACTGACCTTCTTGATACCTTGTATCTTGTCATTTATATATATTTTAGGCATTTCAGTTATTGTGTTATTTATTTTATTTAAATATGCATGATAAAGTCCTTACCTATTTGCCAAATTTTAAGAAAATTGGATGGGAAGTCGACCATCGGCCTATAGAGAGCATTCAAGTCATTATTGGACGTAAATTCAAAGGAATATGTGAGCCACAATCACACCTCCTGTAAGTATTATTTTTCTTTTTCTTCTTGTTCATTTAAAATAAGATTAAAATAAAATAAAAAGTAAAAAAAATTTAGCCGTATTTTTTTGAAATATGCGTTGCGTATTTTCAAACTTCTTCTGACACATTTAGATTAGTCTCCTATCCTTGTCATATAGCTATTATCATTGCTATGCTTATTTTCAAACTTACCTGACACATGGATCTACCCCTCCTTTATAGGTGTAATTATTACATTTGAGTTTTGATTCCTTTAAATAATGCACTTTGCTCTCTTTAGATCATTGATAAGGTGAGAGTACAAAAAAAATGGAAGTAACTTTAGTTCATCGAATCAAAAGTGCTTGTGTCTTTTGTGGATCTAATCCTGGAAAGGATAAAGTGTTTGTAAATATTGCAAACCATCTTGGTCGAGTGCTAGTTGGGAGAGAAATCCATTTAGTTTACAGAGAAGGTAGTCTTGGGTTAATGGGTTGTGTAGCAATTGCTGTACATTTAGGAGGTGGCAAAGTCCTTGGTGTCATTCCTAATCCTTTAGCTATTGGCAATCCCATTAGAAAAACAGTAGGGGATGAAGTAATGGTATCTTGCATGCACCAATGTATAAACATTATAATAGTAAATGCTAATGCCTTTATTGCCCTACCTAGTGGTTTTGGAACTTTGGAAGAGATCTTCCAAATTGCATCTTGGTCACAGCTGAACTTTCACTAAAAACCCATAGGTATATTAAATGTTAATGGTTTTTATGACAGTTTGTTTTGTTTTCTTGATCATACTGTGGAACAAAGGTTCATCTCACAAGCGACACGTCAAATTCTTGTAACTGCTGCAACCCCTGAACAATTGCTCGATCAACTACATGAATTTGTACCACAACGTCATCCAGCAACGACTCCACTGAATTGGGAACAAGGCAGCAGCAGCAAAAAACAAAAACTTAATTTGACTTTGTCCTTGTGAATTTTTGTTTTCTCTTATGGTTTTATTTATTTATTTGTTTTGGTAATTTTTCTTATTTTAAGCTCAATTTGCAATTTTCTGGTAAGATCTTTTATACTCTACCTCTCTTTATTTTGACATTGGGGATAATGTCTTAAATTACTTTGGAGGGGGATAGTTGACATTACCATGTACATAGTTTAGTAAATAAAAAAATAAAAACTGACCAGCTAATCTTTATTGTTACTAACTTATTAGTTGTATAATGGCAAAGTAAGGAGTAGTTTTGCATTTCATAGTAGGTCTTAAATCATTTTTGTTCTTGCATATTTATTAAAAAAATTATCTTTTCAATTAATTTTGATACAAGCATGTGCTGAATCTGAGCTTAATTGATGATAAAAGTATGCAAAACAGTTTATAGTTGAATTATTTTCATGATGTACATGTATATGACTGTGGATATTAGGAAGAAAGCATGGTTGAAATGAGTGAATGTTCCATACCTTTGTGAGTTTTGGACTTTTCCAAGTTTGATACTTACACTTGGTTTATTTTCTTTCATGAGTGATGTCAATTATGAATTTATTTTCTAGAACTTGCATTGAATCGATTTGAGATTACATTGGTCTGTATGTTGCATGAAAATGACAGAGACATTTTTCTTGACTTAGCTACTTTGGCCAAATAAGCCTACCTTGTATTTGTCCCATTGTTAACCCCTTTGAGCCTACTTGCCCATTCTTTGTTCTTAGCCCATTACAAGCCTTGAGTGAAAAATCATGTTTTACCTCACCTTAGGGAATAGGAGAATATTGGTTTTCCTATTGGAGGAGCTCTTTTGCTTGTAATGATTTAAGTGTGGGAGAATTGGTGTGCTGATGCGAAATGCTTGGTACAAAAAGAAAAAAAAGAAAAGAAAAGAAAAGAAAAAGAAAATAAAGCCAAAAGGCTGTAAAAGAAAAGAATATAAAAAGGAAGGAATGTGTGAAGAGAATGAGCATTTTATGGTTTTGGGTAAAATTTTATATTTTTTACTTGAGTTACTCCCTAATGCTCTTTTATTCTCTTTGGTTTTAACCTGTGATTATCCATATTGTTTCCTTCCTTCACCTTATAGCCCCATTACAACCTTTTTGAAAGACCTCTTGGTTTTTGCAATTTATTTGATCTAAGTAGTGGAGAATTGATGTATATGCAAGCCTATGGTAAAATACTTTCATAATTTGACTGAGTTGAGCGCAAACAGTTAACCTAAACACCTTGTGTGATTTGAGTGTCACTTGTGAGGAATTTTACTCAATTTGAACATGCCTATTTCTAATTAAAGCATGATTATGTTATACTTTATTCTCAATTGGTTTGATTCAACTATTCTTTGTTAAGCATATTTGACTTGTTAATTATGGTTTATATTTGATACAATGCTTATATTTAAAAATTAGTTAAATTGATTAAATAAAGTATTACATGTTTGTGAGTATCATCCTGGTAAACCCTCATGAGACTATAACTCGTCCACTAGGAACACCTATGTGTTTAAAGGCTTGTGACACATGCTAAGTGCCATCGTGTTTTCTTACAAAAGTGGATTAGATTAGGTATTATCAATTTTTATGCTTTTAGTTTAATATTATGATTTTTCTTGTTTTTCTTAGTTTTGTTCTTGTGTGTTTTGCCCAGGAGTGCAAAAGCTTAAGTGTGGGGGAATTTGATCAATCAATTTGAGACACTTATGTTAGCTTTGTACTAGGCTTTTTTAGATGTTTATTGTGCCCAATATTAGTATTTTAGCCTAGTTTAATGTTGTTGGCTCTCATTGGGCTATAATGCAAATTGTGAATAATTCTTAGATTTTGATGCATTTGACCTTTCCTCCTTGGTTAGGCCATAACTTGGGACTCGGTAATCCATTTAAGGCGATCTTGTGTCTTTGGAAAACTAAGACAAGGATCTACAACTTTCATAAAGAACTCAAGAGCTGGATCGAATTTCTAGGGGTCCAAAATAGCCCTGTAATTCAGAGTGGGTTTGTTGTCACTGGAATCTAAGTAGTGTGCATATATTGGACCATATCGTGGGCTATAGGCCTCCTTTTGAGCTGAAACTCGGCCATTAGAAAGATAAGGCTCATATCTCCAATTTCATTGAAGACTATTTAGCCAATAGATGTCGTTTTAGGTATGATTATGAAGCTACAAGTTGGTTTGAATTTGGAAACATGTTCTGCCAACCTGACTTGAGATAGGTGCAGTGTTTTTGGAATATCTGGAGTTGTAAAAGTCCAAATGGCATGAAACCAACGACAAAAGTTTAAGGAGGCAATTGTCTACAACTTTCAAGAGACATCCAAGCCAAAATACATCATTTAGGGCATGAAAATCATGCTGGAAGTTGGAGTAAAGTTAGTGACTAGAAGCCACCAACCATACACCAACCCGCCAACCACGCACCAACCCACCAGCCATGCATCAAGCTAACATATTTGACAATTTTCATGTTTTTGCAGCTTGCATTCATATTATTTTCAATTACAAATTGGATTCTAGAATTAGTGTAAATAGTGCCAATATCTTTGTATTATATATCATTCAATTTGAAGTAAGTTTGAGTATTTGTTTGAAGAAAGTTTAAGTATTTGTAAGAGTTTTCTTTCTCTTCTTCTCCATTCTCTTTAAAATTTTGTTTTTGTTCTTTATTTTATGAGTTCTTCCTTCCCATCCATGGAAGGCTAGGCTCTTATAATCAATCCAAGGGATTAACCATCTTGATGTTTAATTTGGAGATCTTGTTTCGCTTGTTCATATTGCTTAATTGTTATTCAAGTTTCTTTTCATCCTCTTTTGATTTTGACCTAGATTGAATTGCTTAATTTGATTTAGATGTTTATATGATAATAGCTTTATTATCATGTATTTACAGATGATCACGAAGAATAAACAATTTATTAAAGCTTTTTGATGGATTGTTTAGCTTGGTTAAATTCTGAATCTTAAGTTAATCTATGTTTGGATGGTGCTTACTTTATCTAACCTTGGTTAATTAAATCCTAGATGCTTATCTAGTAGAGGATTCTTGGATCATGTTGAGGCATCTTGATGTGATCTAAGGCCAAGAACATGGTTAGCAATTAAGTGAATTTCTTGTGATTAATGATGGATTAAACTCAAGATCGGTAAATTTCCTTGGATTGGTTAATTTGTTAATTACTTTCCTTTAATTCAACTAGTGTATTTTCTTTACAAATCAACAAAGCCCCCCTTTTTAATTATCTTGATCTAATTGAATCTTTGTTTTGTTTGGATCCTTGAGAGATGATTCGGTTCATGCTCTATACTACAAATTAGTTTGTGAACCGGTAAATTTATTTATTTGACAGGACTCGACAACCTCTTGTCATACACCGCGAAGTCTAACAATCTCACTAATGTACACTTAAGTTAATCTCTCCATCGAATATCTTATGTTGCTAGGCTAGAAATGGATTGATTTTGTAAGCCGATCAACAACTACCCAAATGGAGTCAAAACCTTTCCTAGTTTTTGGCAAACCTATCACAAAATCCATGGCTATTCCATCCCACTTCCATTCAGAAATAGTTAACAACGTCTTTCTTCATCCCTTGCCACCAATACAATTGTTTCAAATCTTGGTACATTTTAGTTGCTTCGGGATGCATACTCAATTTACTTTTACGAGCTTCATTTAAAATTAACTTCCTAAGTTCAAGATCATTTGGTATACAAATCCTATCCTTAAACCTAAAATCTGATCCTTCCCTAAAATCTGACACAATGCCTTGTCTTGTCAACTCTCTTTCATTAAACAAATATCGATCACCTTCTTGTTTATCTCTCGAATTTCATTCATCAAATCATTTGAAATCATGATCATACCTAAACATAATTTGCCCAGTGGTAACTCTGCAGACAATCTCATTTCTCTAAATTGTTCTAGTAATTCTTCTTCCTTAATCATCATAGCAGAAATACTAAGAGTTTTTCTACTTAAAGCATCTGCTACAACATTTGCCTTTCCGGGATGATATTGTAATTGAAAATCATAGTCCTTTAAAAATTCTAACCACCTTCTTTGCCTTATATTTAATTCTTTGTTATCAAACAAATATTTTAAACTCTTATGATCATTAAAAACATGAAAAGTTGCACCATAGAGAAAGTGTCTCCAAATTTTCAAGGCAAATACTACAACTGCTAATTCTCAATCATGAGTAGGGTAATTCCTCTTATGTACTTTCGATTGTCTAGAGGCATAGGCCACTACCTTATGGTTTTCCATAAGAACACAACCTAAACCTTGATATGAAGCATCACAGTACACCTCAAATGTTTCACTAGGATCGGGTAAAACTAATACAGGTGTAGTGGTTAATCATCTCTTTAACACTTGAAAACTTTCCTTACACTCATCTGTCCAAATAAATTTTTGATCCTTTCATGTGAGTTGGGTAAGAGGTCCAGCTATCTTAGAAAATCCCTTTATGAATCTTCGTTAATAACCAGCTAATCCTACAAAACTTCTAATTTTAGTTGCAATCTTTGGTCTTTCCCACTGAAGCACTGCTTCAACTTTTGACGAATCTACAACAATCCCTTCCTTTGAGATTACTTGACCCAAAAATTTAACCTCATCTAACCAAAACTCGTATTTTGACAACTTTGCATACAAAACCTTTTCCTTAAGAATCTGGTGAACCATACTGAGATGTTCAGCGTGTTCCTCCTGATTACGAGAATAAATCAGAATGTCGTCAATGAAAACAACGACAAACTTGTCTAAGTAAAAACGAAAAATCCTATTCATGTAATCCATGAATATTGCTAGAGCATTAGTCACACCAAATGGCATTACTAAATACTCATAATGGCCATAGCATGTTCTTAACGCAGTCTTTGACACATCTGCTTTTACTCGAACATGATGATAACTAGATCGCAAGTCTAACTTTGAAAACAATGTAGCTCCCCTTAGCTGATTCATCAGGTCATCTATCCTAGGCAATGGGTACTTATTCTTAATTGTGACTTTGTTCAATTGTCTATAATCCACACACAGACGAGAAGTTCCGTCCTTCTTTTTGACAAGCAACATTAGAGCTCCCCAAGGTGAAACACTAGGTCTCACAAATTGTTTTCCTAATACTCTTCCAATTGATTTTTAAGCTCAATTAACTCAGACGATGATATCCTATAGGGTGTTATGGAAATAGGACCAGAGCTAGGTACAAGGTCGATAGAAAACTCTATCTCTCTATTTGGTGGTAATCCAAGAATATCATCAAGAAAACATTAGGAAACTCATTGACTACTGGAATAGCATTCACATCCATCTCACTCTTGACTTCTGAAGAAAATAGTAGCATGAATCCTCAATTTTGGGAAAAACTAAGGTTTTGTTTGAACAGTCTAACAAAATATGGTTAGAGGATAACCAATCCATTCCTAAGATTATGTCTATTTGGGAAAGTGGTAAGCAAATTAAATCAACCATAAAATGTTGGTTTTGAATAGTAATAGGACATTTTAGGCATACTTCGGTAGTTATCACAAGTTTGGCAGTAGGAGTAGAAATAATTGAATCAAAGGGTAAGGAAGATATAGGTAGTCCTAACTGATCCACACAGTCATAAGAAATGAAAGAATGTGCTGCATCGGAATCATATAGTACAATTAAAGACTGACCTTCTATGTCGCAATTCCCTTGTATCAAATCATCAAATTGGAAGGCTTCCTCTCCACTCATGGTATAAACTATCCTTCTTGCTTGTGGCCTTGAAGCATTCATGTTACTAACCGAAGACTATGCTTTTGGCTGGTTGCAATCTCTAGCCATATGTCCTGGTTTCCCACATCGGAAACACATTATTCCTTTGATCAGGCAATCTCTGATTAAATGATTCCATCCACACTTTAAACACTTCAATGGAGGTACTACGGTAGTCCCTCCACTAAGCCGTTGTTGTTCAACTCCCGGTGGTTTTGAATAAGGTTTCGGTTGGAACCAGTTGTTGCTGCTACTACTCCCCCTCTGGTTTGTATTACCTCCGCCTCCCCTTTGGAACCGTGTTGGTCCGAAGTTGCGAATCCTCGTGTTTCGGGATCGATCCAACTCCTTGATCCTGCGACAAGTATCTAACAGGGTTGGGAACTCAACTATCCCCAAGGACAATACCGCCCTCTTCAGGTCATGTCTCAATCCTTCTTCAAATTTTCGACACGTCCATTCCTCATCAGGCTAAAGTTGGAAGTATCTTGAGAATTTAGACAATTTCTCAAATTTGGCCGCATATTCACTAACTGTCATCCCCCTTGTCTTAGGCCAAGAAACTTCATTTCCTTAGCATGTCCAATACTTGCAGGAAAATATTTTTCTAAAACTTACCTTGGAATACTTCCAAGGTAATTTCTCGTCCCTCAACCTGCAGCAATTGTTGTACCCCTGCCCACCCATCTTCGCCATCTCCTACAAGCATATAGGTAGTATAGATTACCTTATGCTCGTCAGTACACCCCATACCTCTGAAAATCTTCTCCAACTCTTTGATCCAATGAGTAGCTTTCTCATAATCAAACTCTCCTTTGAACTGGGGTGGACTAGTACGACAAAATTCTGACAAGTTTTGAATCTCCATTGCTGCTTCTAGTTGTTGAGCAGCCCTTTGATTTTGTTGTACCAAAACATATGCCATCCTTTGCAAAGCTACAGCAGTAGCAGCCATATCAGTGTTGTTATGGTCCGTGTCCATGGGCGTGCTTCTACTACGTATCATTTATATCCTTCAAAGTTAATAAAATCAAATACAATAGAAGCAAACAATATTGTTTCCTTTCGAAAACAACAACAGAGAAAACACAGCACAAACAAAACAGACCTAATCCCACATATCCGAGAGCTTAAACCAAAGCTCTGATACCAAATAATGTAACACACTCGGTTGAGTGTCACATTTTGAGAATAACCAGATACTTATTTTACAGTACTTTGTTATCTTTTGTTTAGCTAGCCCTAAGTCATAAAATTTTCTGTATTTATAGTAGTGTAATATGAACAGAATAATAATACACATAAATTTAATAACAAATATTTACATCGATTTCATTCTTTAGTAAATATTTATAGTTACACACAGAGCTTTATTATACATAAGTTACTGTTAGAATATCTCAGAATATCTTCAAGGTATTTTAGTATATCTTTAGAATATCTTAGCATATCTTTAAAAGATCTTTATAATATATTGTGAAATCAATTAGTCATCTATTGAGAGAGCAATCTTAGGAGTTATTTCCTAATTTCATTATGTTTCCTTATTTGTTTCCTTTTTTTAATTAGGGCTAGGAGTCTTATTGTATTAGTGAGCTTGGGCTTGTACTAGTAGCTATATTATTACTTGACCTAATTATTAGTATAAATAAGGGTTAATGCTTTGTATTTTTACAACACATCATATCAATCTGATCTCATATTGTTCATTAGTATTTCTTTTCTCTTTTACTCCTTCCCTACCTAAACCCTATAATTTCAACATGGTATTAGAGCCATGGTATCCTCCTTGAGGAGATTATCTCCTTTTGTTGTGTTGAGTTCATAGAACTCGTTTTAGGGTGGTTTCTGGGATGCAGTTGCTGCAAATGTGGAGTAGCAAGTTGTGAAGAATTCCTTTGTTTTTTTGGTGATGTTGTGTAGAACTTGCCTCTCTTCTTTGAGGTGACTGATGGTAATTTCAGAAACCTTTGTCTGTTGGTGGTGATTCTAGCCTGTTAGTGCAGGTGGCAGGTTCTGGGTCAACTGGTGTTGGGTCTTGCATTTATTGCAAGTTTTGCTAGTGACATGGTTCACTTTCTGGTTTTGGGCAGCATATGTGGGTTGCCATTCAATCTGTATTTATGGTGACCCAAAGGCAGTCATCGGGAGATTTTAGCCGGTTGGAGCTATTTGGCGCGATGGTCGGCAATCCTTATTTCTATTTAATCTCTATTTTCTGAAGTCGTCTCTGTTTTGGAATTGAACGGTAAAGTGACCAATGGCTTTTCTGTGTTAGCTACTAGGAGGACCAGCAACCTCTGTGAATGTGAGTGCAGATTCTTGCAAAGTTCATTTGATTATGTCTTTGTCTCATATCTCTCTTATTTCTCATTGGTTGTGCATCAATTCCAGTTATCAGAATCTTGTTTCTCACTACGGTGGTGACATCTCTTCTTGTCGACGAATCATATCAGCTTTTCTTTCTGTCGAGAAATCATACTGACAGTAACTTTTCTTCCCATTGACAAATCATACCAGTGGTAATTTTTTTTTTACTATCTCACCGATGAGTCATGTTGAAACCAAATTCGTATAAAAGGTTTAGCACTAATGTCAAAAAGCTCAAGTTTTCCCTGTTAAGTTTTGAAGATAACAAAAATATTTATTAAGCTTGAACAAGTAAGTGTTCCGACATAGTGTTTTTGATAAAACTATAATTCCTTTGAATATTGACTCTGTTACAATTATTTTTTTAGGAATTCTTCAATAAAGTTTTTATAAAACAAATAGTTTGATAGTCTGCGTCCAATACGGTTTCTACGAAACCTTTCTATGCGTCCATTGCGTCATATGTTTATATGCGTCCAATGACTGTCTAAATATACTATTATTATTGGTGTGTCCAATGATTGTATGCGTTTACTGTTACTATTTTACTGGTTCGTCCAATACTATCCTTTTGCCAAAGCTCAGACTCAAATCTCGTTTACCAAGTTCAAGCTCAAGCTCTCGTCTAAGTTAAAATTCAAAAATGAAGAACTGTTCCTCATTAAATGCTAGAAAAGAACTCTGACAGCTCACGACAATAGAAGAAGTCAACTGAGCCACTTTTTACTGACATTGTCTAACAACTACAAAGATCTGCAAATAAGGAACTTTCTGCGATCTCAGACAAATCAGGACTTTGTTATCACATGATTGGAAATCTCTTAGAATCAAAGTCACTTTTCAGAAGAAGCTCAGCACATTTTCAGTAGATACATTTAATGCTACTCAGAACGGTAATAAATGTTTCCATTGGACGATGAAGCTCATGAAGCCTGCTCAACTTGTTCTTTCATATAAAAAGAAGGAGCAGCACTTGAAGAACGTAGAGATCTTTTGCCGAAGTATCTTACAAAGTCTAGAAAGCTTTATCTCCTCTTGGATTTCCATATACGTGTAAAAAGAAAAAGCCTTGAGATTTTTTATTGTCTATTCTCATTTGTTAGTGAGTTTCAAACTCAAGCATTCATCTTCTTATACTTATTCACCTTAGCGTTGTAAGCCTGAAGAGGCTGTGTATAAAAGAATACTGGTGTGGTTGAACCTGAAGAGGTTGAAAATACTTGTTACCTGAAGAGGTGTATAATACTTGTAATCTCGAAAAAGATTAGTTGGAAAATCCTTCTGGTTGAAGGGACTGGACGTAGCTCTTGGTTGGTAAGAGTGAACCAGGATAAATCCCGTGTGTAAGCTTCTCTTCTCTTCTAGTGTGTTTTATTTTCTCCACTAACTTCTGGGGTTTACTATTGTGTTTATTAACAAAGACTTTTTAATTGGATTTTGAACTTGTTAACTGTTTTCTTAAAAGTCTTTTCAAAATCCTTAGAGTCCAATAGGACTGAGCAGTGTTGTTTCTACGTTCTTTATTTGTTAAACTTTATCCTTCGCTGTGTTCAATCGTTTGTTAAAAGGAAAATCTTTTATTTATCAAAAAGGGTTAAGAAACACAATTCAACCCCCCTTCTTGTGTTTCACTTGGTTATCTCAATTGGTATCAGAGCTCAGCCTCTTGGGTTGAGCATCTAACAGTGCAGAGGAAAAGATCCAGTACACCCTTAAATGGAGAACGAAGGACAAGCGGTGAACAGACCACCTCTATTCAATGGAAACGACTATGATTACTGGAAGAAGAGGATGATTGCATTTTTTGATGCCCAAAATATGGACATTTGGGACCTAGTCCAAAATGGATATCAAATACCCACCAACGCAGAAGGACAGGAACTCCCTCGACCACAATGGACGGAAGGTCAACGAACCAGACATCAGCTTAACTCAAAAGCCAAACACTATCTTATGTGTGCCATCACCAGATCAGAGCACGATAAAGTTCATAGCTGTGAAACAGCTAAAGAGATATGGGATACTCTGGCCTTAGCACATGAAGGTTCATCTCAAGTCAAGGAATCAAAGATAAGCATGCTGGTTCACCAGTATGAGCTCTTCAAAATGGGAGAACATGAAAACATTGATCAAATGTTTGGACGATTCCAAACAATAATCAATGGCTTGAGATCTCTGGGAAAGACCTATGATAATCAAGATCATATCAGAAAAATTCTAAGGAGCCTTTCCAGACAGTGGAGACCTAAGGTTACTGCAATACAGGAAGCAAAGAATTTAGCCTCTCTCACCATGGAGGAACTCCTGGGTTCTCTTAAAGTTCATGAGCTGGAACTTCAAGAAGAGGAAAGCTCAAGAAAAGGGAAATCAATTGCCCTTAAAGCTCACAAGGGCAGTACGTCCAAAGCACTTAAAGCTGAAAAATCATCAGATGAGGCTGAGTCATCTGAAGATGACATCTCCGATAATGACGAGTTATCTTTTATCTGTAGAAAGATACAAGCAATGTGGAAAAAGAAAGGAGGTATGCGAAGAAAGCACTTTGGACGAAGATCACAAAAGGACAGAACAGAAACAAAAGACAAGAGTCCAATCATATGCTATGAATGCAAGAAGCTCGGACACATTAAAGCGGAATGCCCTTCACTAAACAAGGAGAAAGAGAAAAGGAGATTCTTTCCGAAGAAAAAAAGAGGATTAATGGCCACCTGGGAAGATCTTGATCCTTCAACTACTGATGATGAAGAAGAAGCAGAAGAAGAAACAAATCTATGTCTCATGGCGAACACCTTGTCGGAAGAAGAAGAAGATGAGGTAACAAACTGTGATCTTGATCTTCAAAATGCTTTTGATGAGTTGTTAAATAATTCATCCATTTTAGCGGTTGAATATAAATCTCTGAAAAGAAAGTTTTCAAAATTAACCAAAGAATATGGAAAAATGTCTTCAGAAAAACAAGAACTTGAAATTTATTGTGAAAAATTAAAAACCGAAAATGCTCTTTTGAAAACATCTTCTGAGTCCATCACTTCAGATGAAGTTGATAAACTTCATACTAAGGTAAAAGAGTTAACGGAGGACCTCAGTAAATTTGTAAAAAGCACCAACAACCTAAACATTTTACTCAAATATTCCAGAGACCCTCGTGACAAATCTGGATTGGGATATCAAGATACTGATAAACAACTTTTTCAAAAAACTACTACTCAACCTAAATCTTTTAAGAATGTTTATAAAAAGAACGTTTACCCTTCCTCTATAGATCTCCTTAATAAAAGATCAAAATATTATGGATCTCCAAGAGCTAACCAAAAAGGACCCAAAAAGATATGGGTACCTAAGGATATGATAATTCCTCTTGCAGATGTGCTTAGCAACAAGAAAAAGACACCTGTCATGGTACCTAGACAGTGGTTGCTCACGGCACATGACAGGAGAAAGGTCTATGTTCCAAGACATCAAAACTAATTTAGGCGGCTCCGTCACGTTTGGAGGAAACCAGAAAGGTAAAATAGTTGGAATAGGTAAGATTGGTAAGCATCCTTTTTCCTCTATCGATAATGTTCTTCTGGTTGAAGGATTGAAACATAATCTGCTTAGCATTAGTCAATTATGTGATAGTGGATCTAATGTTTCATTCAATCAAGGAGAATGTATAGTTAAAAACTCTGACGGATCCATACTCTTCACTGCTAAAAGGCAAAACAATCTCTATAAAATTGACTTGGAAGATCTTTCAGATCAAAATGTATCATGTCTAGTTTCCATAAAAGGATAACAGTGGATATGGCACAAGAAGCTTGGTCATGCAAGTTTGAGATTAATCTCTAAGCTAAATAAGCATAACCTCGTGAGAGGACTACCAAAACTTGTGTACAAATCAGATGTTCTTTGTGAAGCATGTCAAAAGGGGAAACAAATCAAAAACTCTTTTGAATCCAAAAACATCGTTTCCAACTCTAGACCACTAGAATTGTTACATCTTGATCTATTTGGTCCAACAAGAACTTCTTCACTAAATGGAAAGAAATATGGATTGGTCATAGTAGATGACTATACTAGATGGACATGGGTTATGTTTCTAGCTCACAAGGATGAGCCTTTCAAAGTCTTCTCTATTTTCTGTAAAAGAATTCAAAACGAAAAAGGCATGTGTATCAACTCAATCCGAAGTGATCATGGAGGAGAATTTGAGAATGAGAGCTTCCAATTGTTCTGTGAAGAAAATGGTATTCTTCATAACTTCTCTGCCCCTAGAACACAACAACAAAATGGTGTGGTAGAAAGAAAAAATAGATGATCAATCAATTTGAGACACTCATGTTAGCTTTGTATTAGGCTTTATTAGATGTTTATTGTGCCCAATATTAGTATTTTAGATGAGTTTAATGTTGTTGGGCTTCATTGGGTTTTAATGTAAATATTGGATAATTTTCGGATTTTGATGCATTTTGACCTTTCTTCCTTGGTTAGGCCATAACTTGGGACTCAGTGATCCAATTGAGGTGATCTTGATGTCTTTGGAAAGCTAAGACAATGGTCTACAAGTTTTATGAAGAACTCAAGATCTAAATCGGACTTCTAAGGTTCCAACACATCCCTGCAATGTAGAGTGGGTTTGCTGTCAGGAAAATCTGGGCAGTGTGTACATATTGGACTACATAGTGAGTTATAGGCCTCCTCTTGGGCTGAAACTTGGCCATTGGAAAGATAAGACCCATATCTCCAACTTCACTGAAGATCATTTAGTCAATAGATGTCGTTTTAGGCATGATAATGAAGCTACAAGTTGGTTTGAATTTGGAAACACGTTCTACCAACCTAACTTGGGGTAGGTTCAGTGTTTTTGGCATATCTGGAGTTATAAATGTCCAAATGGCATGATTCAAATTGGAAAATTTCAAGGAGACAACTGGCTACAACTTTCATGAAGACCTCCAAGCCAAAATGCACCGTCTAGGTGATGAAAATGAAGCCAGAAGTCAAATAAGAGTTGTTGACTAAAAGCCACCAACCATACACCAACCCACCTACCATGCACCAACCCACCTACCATGCACCAACCCACCAACCATGCATCAAGCTTCCATATTTGACAATTTCCATATTTTTATAGCTTGTATTTAGATTATGTACATGTACAAATTGGCTTCTAGGATTAGTATAAATAGAGCCAATCTCTTTGTATTATCATCATTCAATTTTAAGTAAGTTTGAAGAAAGTTTGAGTATTTGTGAGAGTTTTCTTTCTCTTCTTCTCCATTCTCTTTACAATTTCATTTTTGTTCTTTTATTTCTGAGTTCTTTCTTCCCATCCATGGAATGCTAGGCTCTCATAATCAATCCAAGGGATTAGCCATCTTGATATTTAATTTGGAGATCTTGTTTTACTTGTTCATATTGCTTAATTGTTATTCAAGTTTCTCTTCTTCCTCTTTTGATTTTTATCAAGATTAAATTGCTTAATTTGATTTAGATGTTGATGTGATGATAGCTTTATTATCATGTATTCAAAGAGGATCACATAGAATAAACAATTTATTAAAGCTTTTTGATGGATTGTTTAGCTTGGTTAAATCTCCGATCTTAAGTTAATCTATGTTTGGATGGTGCTTACTTTATCTAACATTGGTTAATTAAATCCTAGATGCTTATCTAGTAGAGGATTCTTGAATTATGTTGAGGCGTCTTGATGTGATCTAAGGCCAAGAACAAGGTTAACAATTAAGTGAATTCCTTGTGATCAATGATGAGTTAAACTCAAGATCGGTAAATTTCATTGGATTGGTTGTTTCTTTAGATTTGTTTTCAACTTTAAGTCTTGTACTTTTATCAATATTGTTAATCAACAACAAAACTCCCATTTTAATTATCGTGATCTGATTAAATCTTTGTTCTTTTTGGATCCTTGAGAGACGATTCGGTTCATGCTCTATACTACAAATTATTTTGTGAACCGGTAATTTTATTTATTTGACGGGTCTCGACAACCTCTTGTCAATAGATCTCTTCAAGAGATGGCTAGAACAATGCTCAATGACAACTCAATCTCCAAACACTTCTGGGCTGAAGCTGTTAACACTGCATGTTATATTCAAAACAGAATATATATTAGACCTCTTTTAAACAAGACTCCGTATGAATTGTGGAAAGGACGAAAACCCAACATCTCTTACTTTCATTCTTTTGGCTGTCAATGCTTTATCTTGAATACTAAGGATTCTTTAGGAAAGTTTGATGCTAAAGTTGACTCTGGTATTTTCTTAGGATACTCAGAAACATCTAAAGCATATAGAGTATATAACTCTCGCTCTTTAACTGTTGAAGAATCTGTTCATGTTAAATTCAATGACAAAAAGCCTGACAATGACTTGTCAGAGCTAGATGAGTCCTTTGCAGAGATAAACCTAAATAACAAAGGAGAAGGATCAGCTACTCAAAACAAAGAAGCATTGGACGATGAAAGAAAAGAAGAAACAACTGATGGTCAAAGAAGTTGGCACTTCAAAACTTATCATCCAGAACACCAAATCATTGGTAATCCAGATGATAAAGTACGTACAAGATCTACCTTCAGAGAATACTCAAATGTAGCCTTCATCTCTGAAATGGAGCCAAGAAAAATAGAAGAAGCACTAAAGGACGAAGGATGGATCTTAGCCATGCAAGAAGAGCTAAATCAATTTAAAAGAAACGATGTTTGGACGCTGGTTCAAAAGCCTAAAGACAAGTCCATCATCGGCACAAAATGGATATTCAAAAACAAATTGGACGAAGATGGTAAGGTTGTGAGAAACAAAGCAAGGTTAGTAGCCCAAGGTTACTCACAACAAGAAGGTATTGATTTCACTGAAACTTTTGCTCCTGTAGCTAGATTAGAAGCCATACGCATCTTACTTTCATTTGCTGCTCATCATAGCATGAGGCTTTATCAAATGGATGTAAAAAGTGCGTTTCTAAATGGTATAATCAATGAAGAAGTTTTCGTTAAACAACCACCTGGTTTCGAGGATCAAAATTTCCCTGGGCATGGTTTCAAATTAAAAAGGGCCCTGTATGGATTAAAACAAGCTCCTCGAGCCTGGTATGAAAGGTTAAGCACGTTTTTAAAAGAAAGTGGTTTTTCTAGAGGAAAAGTTGACACTACTCTTTTTCGCAAAGACAAAAACTCAAAATTCATTATAGTTCAAATTTATGTTGATGATATTATTTTTGGAGCTACTGATGAATCTCTTTGCAAAGAATTTTCCAATCTGATGCAGAAGGAATTCGAAATGAGCTTAATGGGAGAATTAAAATTCTTTCTGGGTTTGCAAGTGAAACAGACATTGGACGAAATCTACATACATCAGACAAAATACACAAATGAACTTATGAAAAAATTCAAGATGGACGATTGCAAAACTATGAGCACACCAACGCATCCATCGTCCACACTAAGATTGGACGATAAGGATAAAAAGGTGGACGAAAAGGTATACAGAGGTATGATCGGATCACTCTTATATCTCACTGCGTCCAGACCTAATATAATGTTTAGTGTGTGTCTTTGTGCACGTTTTCAATCTGATCCTAGAGAGTCACACTTAATTCTTTGTAAAAGAATTTTCAGATACTTGAAAGGAACTACTAATCTGGGTTTGGTATTTAAGAAATCTCATGAGTACAGATTAGTTGGTTTTTGTGATGCTGACTATGCTGGAGATAGAATCGAAAGGAAAAGTACAAGTGGAGGATGTCACTTCATTGGAGGAAATCTAGTATCTTGGTCCAGCAAGAGACAAAGCACAATTGCTCTATCAATAGCTGAAGCTGAATATATTTCTGCGTCCAATTGTTGCTCTCAACTACTCTGGATCAAACGTCAATTAGAAGATTACAACGTCTTTGAAAGTAAGATTCCTTTACTATGTGATAATCTTTGCAATTAACTTATCAAAAATCCTATACTACACTCAAGGGCAAAACACATTGAAATCAAACATCACTTTATAAGAGACTATATTCAGAAAGTGTGTTTGATATCCAATATGTGGATACAGATCATCAATGGGCAGATATTTTCACAAAACCTTTCTCAGAGGATAGATTCACTCTTATTCGAAAACATCTGAGTATGCATTTTGTAAAGAATTAATACTTCTTGCGTCCATTGAAGATCTGCGTCCAAAATGCTTTGTACTTGTTAAATAGTGTGGTAAATTTCTTGATAAGACATACATCATTTGCATTTATCTTGTTTGAAACTTTTCAAATTTTCCACGCTAAGTCAGTTTTTGAAAGGTCACGAAAGTAACTTTTTACTGCGGACGTGACAGTTGCTTTTAATACACATTTAATGTGTTTGTTTTTTTTTTTTAAAAAAAAGGGAAAAACGATTCGTTTTCTTTCAGAAACCTTTCAGTGTAAAAACCTACCTTCTTCTATAAATGCTTTCTTTCTTTTCAAAATCAAATTTTTACGCCTTCAAGCCTTGAAAGAAAACTTTGCAAAAAGAATCTTAGCAAATTTCTCTCTCTCTCTCAAGTTTCCTATCCCTGAGAAATGGCCGGAGGAAAAACCCTTGATGTTGAAAGAGCCGAGGCATCGGTCGAATACTCGTTCCAAACTTCAATTTTAGCAGAATGCGGGATAGATATCAAAGAGTGTCTTGTCGGTGCTGGATGGGATAATTACTTCAGAGAACCGGTGGAAGTTTATCCGGAGTTGGTAAAAATGTTCTGGAAAGACGCGTCTGTGTCTGCGACTGAGGTCAGGGGGTGTGTTTTGGGAAAACCGGTTATTGTTTCAGAGGTAACCATTTCCAATGCCACACAATGTTGGTTGGAAGGAGTCACCATCTCTTCAGACTGGGAGAAAGCTTTTGGGGGGACGGATGTTGTCCTTGACACCTTACTGAAGGAGTCATCCACGGGGAAAATAACCGCATACAAGATGAATGACAAGGCAAGAGTATTGCATCAACTTCTGAACAAGGCAGTACTCCACAAGGCAGGGTCCAAAGATTCAGTTTCTACAGTGCATGCCTTCTGCCTGTGTCATCTGATTCTGTGTCAACAGATCAATCTCCCTTCCCTGCTGTTTAAGAACTTCAAGAGAAGTGTGCAAGGAAAAGGGAAGAAGACCACCATCTCCTATGGTGTCCTCCTAACCAAGATCTTCAGAGATCAAGGTATCTTTAGTCCCCATGAGACTAAAGATGTTGAAGAAAAGAAGAGGATCTTTGGACGGATCCAAGAGCAACAAATCTTTGGACGAAGCAATTTACTAAGGATGAAACTTCAGAGCGTCCAAGATTTTCTGAACCAGACAGTGCCTCTAAAAACTGCAAAGGCCGAGAGTCCAAAGCAGAAGTCACCATCCGTCCAAGCCATTCCAAAGCGAAGACTCATAATGGACGATGACTCTGATGATGACCAACTGACAAGAGGTTGTCGAGACCTCGTCAAATAATAAAAATTACCGGTTCGCAAACTAATTTGTAGTATAGAGCATGAACCGAATCGTCTCTCAAGGATCCAAAAAGAACAAAGATTTAATCATATCAAGATAATTGAAATGGGGGGGTTTTGTTGTTGATTAACAATATTGATAAAAATACAAGACTTAAAGTTGAAAACAAATCTAAAGAAACAACCAATCCAAGGAAATTTACCGATCTTGAGTTTAACTCATCATTGATCACAAGGAATTCACTTAATTGCTAACCGTGTTCTTGGCCTTAGATCACATCAAGACGCCTCAACATGATCCAAGAATCCTCTACTAGATAAGCATCTAGGATTTAATTAACCAAGGTTAGATAAAGTAAGCACCATCCAAACATATATTAACTTAAGATCAAGAATTTAACCAAGCTAAACAATCCATCAAAAAGCTTTAATAAATTGTTTACTCTATGTGATCCTCTTGAATACATGATAATAAAGCTATTACCACATCAACATCTAAATCAAATTAAGCAATTCAATCTAGATCAAAATTAAAAGAGGAAGAAGAGAAACTTGAATAACAATTAAGCAATATGAACAAGTAAAACAAGATCTCCAAATTAAACATCAAGATGGCTAATCCCTTGGATTGATTATGAGAGCCTAGCCTTCCATGGATGGGAAGGAAGAACTCAGAAATAAAAGAACAAAAACGAAATTCTAAAGAGAATGGAGAAGAAGAGAAAGAAAACTAACAAATACTCAAACTTACTACAAACTTACTTCCAAATTGAATTCATCTAATACAAAGAGGTTGGGTCTATTTATACTAATCCTAGAAGCCAATTTGTACATGTACATAATCTGAATACAAGCTACAAGAATATGAAAATTGTCAAAAATGGAAGCTTGATGCATGGTAGGTGGGTTGGTGTATGGTTGGTGGCTTTTAGTCAACAACTCTTATCCGAATTCTGGCTTCAAATTCATCACCTAGACGGTGCAGTTTGGCTTGGATGTCTTCATCAAAGTTGTAGCCAGTTGTCTCCTTGAAAATCTCCAATTTGAATCATGTCATTTGGACTTTTAGAACTCCAGAAATGCCAAAAACACTGCACCTACCTCAAATTAGGTTGGAAGAACGTGTTTCCAAATTCAAACCAACTTGTAGCTTCATTATCATGCCTAAAACGACATCTATTGACAAAATGGTCTTCAGTGAAGTTGGAGATATGGGTCTTATCTTTCAAATGACCAAGTTTCAGCCCAAGAGGATGCCTATAACCCACTATATAGTCCAATATGTACATACTGCCCAGATGGTTCCGTGACAGCAAACTCACTATGTATTACAAGGCTATTTTGGGCCCTTAGAAGTCCGAACCAGCTCTTGAGTTCTTCATAAAACTTTTAGATCCTTGTCTTAGCTTTCCAAAGTCACCAAGATCACCTCAATTGGATCACCGAGTCCCAAGTTATGGCCTAACCAAGGAAGAAATGTCAAAATGCATCAAAATCCAAAAATTATCCAATATTTACATTAAAACCCAATGAAGCCCAACAACATTAAACTCATCTAAAATACTAATATTGGGCACAATAAACATCTAATAATGCCTAATACAAAGCTAACATAAGTGTCTCAAATTGATTGATCAAATTCCCCCACACTTAAGCTTTTGCACTCCTGGGCAAAACACATAAGAACAAAACTAAAGAAAAACAAGAAACATCATATTATTAAACTAAAAACATAAAAAACTAATTATACCTAATCTAATCCATTTTCGTAGGAAAACACGATGGCACTTAGCATATGCCACAAGCCTTTAAACCCCTAGGTGTCCCTAGTGGACGAGTTATAGTCTCGTGAGGGTTTACCAGGATGATACCCACAAACATGTAATATTTTATTTAATCAATTCAACTAATTTTTAAATACAAGCATTGTATCAAATATAAACCATAATTAATAAGTCAAGTATGCTTAACAAAGAATAGTTGAATCAAATCAATTGAGAATAAAGTATAGCATAATCATGCTTTAATCAGAAATAGGCATGTTCAGATTGAGTAAAATTCTTCACAAGTGATACTCAAATCACACAAGGTGTTTAGGTTAACTGTTTACGCTCAACTCAGTCAAATTATGAAAGTATTTTATTATAGGCTTGCATATACATCAATTCTCCACTACTTAGATCAAATAAATTGCAAAAATCAAGAGGTCTTTCAAAAATGTTGTAATGGAACTTATAAGGTGAATGAAGGGAACAATATGGATAATAGCAGGTTAAAACCAAAGAGAATAAAAGAGCATTGAGGAGTAACTCAAGTAGAAAGAATAAAATTTTTACCCAAAACCATAAAATGCTCATTCTCTTCACACATTCCTTCCTTTTTCTATTCTTTTATTTTTTTTCTCTTTTTTTTTCTTTTTTTTTGTTTTTTTGTTTTGGTTTTTTTTTTGTACCAAGCATTTCGTATTAGCACACCAATTCCCCCACACTTAAATCATTGCAAGCAAAAGAACTTCTCCAATAAGAAAATCAATGCTCTCCCATTCCCTAAGGTAAGGTAAAACATGGTTTTTCACTCAAAGCTTGTAATGAGCTAAGAACAAAGAATAGGCAAATAGGCTCAGAGGGAGTTAATATTTGGATAAATGCAAGGTAGGTTTATTTGGCCCAAGCAGCTAAGTCAAGAAAAAATGCCTCTGTCATTTTCATGCAACATACAGACCAATGTAATCTCAAATCGATTCAATGCAAGTTCTAGAAAATAAATTCATAATTGACATCACTCATGAAAGAAAATAACCAAGTGTAAGTATCAAACTTGGAAAAGCCCAAAACTCACAAAGGTATGAAACATTCACTCAATTCAACCATGCCTTCTTCCTAATATCCACAATCATATACACATGTATATCATGAAAATGATTCAACTATAAACTGTTTTGCATACTTTTATCATCAATTAAGCTCAGATTCAACACATGCTTGTATCAAAATCAATTGAAAAGATCAAAATTGTGTGTGTGTGTATGTGTATTTTTTTTTTAATATATATACAAGAACAAAGATGATTTAAGACCTATTATGAAATGCAAGTTAAGATGCGTCTCAAGAGCAAAACTACTCCTTACTCTGCCATCATACATCTAATAAGTTAGTAACAATAAAGATTAGCTTGTTAGTTTTTTTTTTTTTAACTAAAATATGTACATGGTAATGTCAACTATCCCTCCCCCCAACTAATTAAAGACATTGTCCCCAATGTCAAAATAAAGATAGGTAGAGTGTAGAAGGTCTTACCAGAAAACTACAAATCGAGCCTGAAATAAGAAAAATTACAAAAAACTAAAACCGTAAGAGAAAACAAAAATTCACAAAGACAAATTCAAATCAAGTTTTGGCTTTTTGCTGCTGCTGCCTTGTTCCCAATTCCGTGGAGCCATTACTGGATCACGTTGTGGTACAAATTCATTTAGTTGATCGAGCAATTGTTCAAAAGTTGCAGCAGTTACAAGACTTTGACGTGTCGCTTGTGAGATGAACCTTTTTTCTACAGCATGATCAAGAAAACAAAACAAACTGTCATAAAAACCATTAACATTTAATATACCTATGGGTTTTTGGTGAAAGTTCTCATTGTGACCAGGATGTAATTTGGAAGAGCTCTTCCAAAGTTCCAAAACCACCGAGGTAGGGCAATAAAGGCATCGGCATTTGCTATCATAATGTTCATGCGTTGGTGCATGCAAAATACCATTACTTCATCCCCTAATGTTTTTCCAATGGGCTTGCTGGTAGATAAAGGACTGGGAATGACACCAAGGACTTTGCCACCTCCTAAATGTGCAGTAGTCGCTACACAACCCATTAACCCAAGACTACCTCCTCCGTAAACTAAATGGATTTCTCTCTCAGCTAGCACTCGACCAAGATGGTGTGCAATATTTACAAACTCTTTATCTTTCCCAGGATTAGATCCACAAAAGACACAAACACTCTTGATCCGACGAACTGAAGTGACTTCCATTTTCTTTTTTTTTCTCTTTTTCTTTTTTTTTTGTACTCTCACCTTATCAATGATCTGAAGAGAGCAAAGTGCAATATTTAAAGGCATCAAAACTCAAAGGTAATAATTACACCTATAAAGGAGGGGTAGATCCGTGTGTCAGATAAGTTTGAAAATAAGCACAACAATGATAATAGTTATATGACAATGATAAAAGACTAATCTATATGTGTCAGAAGAAGTTTGAAAATATGCAACGCATATTTCAAAAGAATATGGCTACTTTTGATTTTTTTTTTAAAAAAAAAATTTTTTTTTTGAATTTTTTTTTAATAAAGAAGAAGAAAAAGGAAGAATAAAAAATAAAAAATAAAAAAAATAAAAAATAATACTTACAGGAGGTGTGATTGTGGCTCACATTTTCCACTGGTTTTACGTCCAGTAACGGCTTGAATGCTCTCTATGGGCCGATGGTCGGCTTCCTGTAAGACCTATTAGTTACTATGTTATTTACCAACGATAAGTCTTACGTGGAATATATAAATATAGAAAATTCGGCAGCGTTTCCTTTGTTTCTCAAACATTACCACAAACTAGAACATAAGCAGCGGATTTTCAACGAACATTTCAAACCAACCAGAGTACATATATTATATATATACACATACACATACATCAAAAGAGATCTCAGATCTCAACCAAATATATTATCAGAGTATGCAACGTTATACAAGTGTATTCTAAACACTATCCTGACTGAGCACACTAAACATATACAGAACCGAGTACATCAAAAGTAGTATTCAGTTCCCTGTAACATCTACATCAGAATAATACACATCCTGTTATAGTTACATCACGGAGCTTAACTCCACCAAAATACAAATCTCAAAAATGAATCAACAGAATCCTCTGTACTTAACCCGTAGAGGGTCCGGGGTGTTCCTGCGAATCTGAGAAAGAGGTGGTGAGAACAACTTCCCAGTGAATGTGAATAAACTTGCAAATAAAGTATAACTGTAAGTAGAGAGCAAGTATAACACCATTCACAATATGTCAAGTAACACCAACCAACCAATGCGATGAATGAATGCACATGATGTTCACACCTTTTATTCACACTTTTTCTTTCTCCACTCCTCTTGTTGTGCACTAACCCCTTTCGGTTAGGCCCTCGCAATATGCATATGAATGTGTTATGCCAATTCCGTTTCCTTCTAGCTAATAAGCTAGGAACCCCTCTGTTTTGTACACTAACCCTTTCCGGTTAGGCCACCTCGCAATGCAATGCTATTAAGTATGCTATTTCATTTCCATCTAGCTCATCAGCTAGGCACCCCTCTGTTTTGTACACTAACCCTTTCCGGTTAGGCCATCTCGCTATGCAATGCAATGTTCTCATACTCATATCATGCTCATTCATAATATCATCATAATAGCATTACATGTAATCAATTCAAGCATATGCAACACATAACCATCATGCTCAACTCCATCTAGCATTCTTACTTAGTTACAATAGTGCTAAGTTACTTCTATCAAGCATTCTTACTTAGCTACACATCTCATTCTAATGCTAAGTCATTCTTCATCCTAAACCTAGCATATGGTATCAAGACCCTAGGCATAAGCATCACAATATCACAAACAGAGTCAACCACGGCCAGCCCGTGGTGGTAACCACGGCCATGGTTCAGAAAACAAAACTCAACAAATTGAAAACAGAGACAACCACGGCCTGCCCCTGGTTGGCACCACGCCCGTGGTCTGGACCACGGCCAGCCCCTGGTGGCCACCACACCCGTGGTCAGATTTCAGCACACAACATTTTTCTTTCCAGAGCCAACCACGGCCAGCCCATGGTGGGGACCACGGCCGTGGTTGGGCACGAGACATCAACATTTCCTATCCAGAGAGGACCACGGCCGGGCCGTGGTGGGGACCACGCCCGTGGTTGGTCTTCTGGGCGGGAATAGTGCCACGCCCAACTTCAAATCAAAACCCTAATTTCTCTATGGGATCATGTCCTCAAATCCATCAAGTATACCAATCATTCCACTCATTTTTCCTAAACCCTAATCCTTGAAAACATGTAATAAAAATACATCCAACCTCAAGCAACCCTAGATTCAAGCTTAATCCTTTATCATACACTTTCACTCTAAGAACATCATACAATAGCACAAGTAAATCCACACTCACCTTGAAGTGCTCCTAACTTGATTCCAAGATGGGATTGGTAGTCAAGACAACCTTCCCTTCAACTTCCTTCAAAACACTCAAGCAAAACAACCAACTTTTAGGCATGGGTGTTCTTGATTCTTAGGGATGGAAATGAGTTTATCAAGAAACTAATACCATAGGATTGAAGAAGAGATCATAGTGATCAATAACCATCAAATAACCTAAGCCAAAAGGTGTATAAAAATACTTACTTTGGGCCCTTGAACCTTGGAGCTAGCTTTGGCTATGGAGAACTTAGAGATTTGGAGAAGATGAGCCCTTTGGCTCCCTAGGCTGGCCAGTTCCCCATTTCAAGAGGGAGGGGGTGTGAAATGTCCATTTTGCCCCTCACTTAAAGGAAGAATCACTAATTTGCCACTGAGGTGTTAAAAGACTAAAATACCCTTGTGATCTCTAAGAATTCCCAATAGGTCCTGAAGAAAATTAAATTTACCAGTAGGTCCTAACTTAGCCAGAGTAAATCTAAGAGTTTAGATTTCACCTATTTCTTCCTTAGGTTCTACCGAGTTCATCGGTATAGCCAGAATCTCAAATCAATCATTCTAACTCAATCTATTACCGTTTCTGTAACAGAACATATAAATCATCCAATTAATTTAACCAAGTCATAACATATGAAATTTAGGGATGTTACATTCTCCCCCCTTAAAAGAATTTTGCCCACAAAATTAAGTTAAAGATATACCTGATCAATATAGATCGGGATGCAGCTTGCGCAAATCTTCCTCCAATTCCCACGTAGCCTCTTCAGGTGACTGTCCATCCCAAAGCACCTTCACCAGGGAAATAGTCTTGTTCCTCAGGGACTTCACACTGCGGTCAATGATCTTAGCTGGCTTAGCCTGAAATGTAAGGTCAGCTCTCAATTGTACCGACTCAACCTCAATGATGTGTGAAAGATCCGGAACATACTTTCTCAACTGGGATACATGAAACACAGGATGAAGATTGGACAGATGTGGAGGAAGAGCTATATGGTAAGCTACAAGTCCAATACGCTTTAGAATTTGAAATGGACCAATGAAACGAGGGTTTAACTTCTTAGCCCGAATGGCTCTACCAATTCCTGTCATGGGTGAGACTCTAAGAAACACATGATCACCCTCTTCAAACTCTAGAGGACGCCTTCTTTTGTCAGCAAAACTCTTTTGCCGACTCTGAGAAATTCTGATTTTCTCCTGTATGACCCTAATCTTTTCAGTAGTTTCTTGAACTAACTCAGGGCCTAACAGGTTCCGCTCACCTACCTCGTACCAACACAAAGGTGACCTACATTTGTTAGCCAAGGGCAACCATCACACAAGAGGGGGGGTGAATTGAGTGATGACAAATTTTAATACAAACTTAAGTAATTGTGCATTTTGATGCACTCAATCAATATGTGCAGCGGAATAAATACATTAAACACAAATCATGCTTGGAGACAATTAAGAACATTAACCTCACATTGAAAACATTATGCTAATCCCATTAAAGTTATATAACAATATTAATCATAATGTGATTAACCAAGAACAATCAATATCATTGATATAAATATTCTAGATAGCTCAAATGTAAATTGCTAGAATGTAAAGAGATTAAGGGATAAGAGAATGCAAACAATATTTTACTGGTTCAATCACTTCTTGTGATCTACATCCAGCCCCAAGATCATCCACTTGAGGTTTCCACTATTCTTCAAGCTTGTAACTTAGGTGCTTGAGAAACCTTTACAAAAACAGAGCACTCCTCACACTTTGGGATCCTCCACCCTTATGCTTGAGCCTCTTTCTTTTCTCTTCAAGGGAAGTCTACCCTTGAACTCTCTTTAGGGATTATCCACCCTCTCACAAGTATATATGATTGATAGAAAATGATAAACTCTCTCAAAGAGTAGATAATACAACTTGAAGAACTAATGGATAGAGGGATTATGAAAATGAAGAGCTCAAATGTTGATTTTGATAGAAAATGATCAAATCCTCATAATGATTTGCAAATGGGTGTTCATCAACTTGTTAATGCTTCAATCTTAGCATATATTAATAGCCCAAGTGATAAAATAGCCGTTGGTGGTGTTTAGGAATGATTAATTTCGAAATCTAGCCGTTTATAGCCGTTACAGGCATTTCTGGCACGTTGTAGTCGACTACGATTCCTCTCTGGAATGTAGGTTTTGAAATTTAACACTATGTAGTCGACTACACAACCTTGTAGTCGACTACAATCCATTCCTGGAATGTAGTTTTCGAGTTTTAACACTTTGTAGTCGACTACAGATACCTTGTAGTCGACTACCATTCATCTCTGGAAAATATATTTGATTTCTGGCACTTTGTAGTCGACTACAAGGTCTTGTAGTCGACTACAATCCATTTCTGGTGGTCTTGTAGTCGACTACAAGTCTTGTGTAGTCGACTACAATTCCACTCGGGAAAGTAGTCGTTTTGAAATGATCATAACTTCTTCGTTTCTTAACCAATTTAAGCAAATGACCATGCGTTGGAAAGCTCTTTGAGTGTACTTTCATATGAAATAAGTTTCAGATCAAAACTCAAAGTATTTTAAAAGTTATGATAAAAATAGTGACCATATGTCAGTTTTTCAAGGTCTTGTAGTCGACTACAAGTCTTGTGTAGTCGACTACGATTCCTATCAGAAAAGTAGTCTTCTTAAAAATATCATAACTTCTTCGTTTCTTATCCAAATTAAGCAAATGACCATGCGTTGGAAAGCTCTTTGAGTCTACTTTCATATGAGATAAGTTTCAGATCAAAACTCAAAGTATTTTAAAAGTTATGATAAAAATAGTGACCATAGGTCAGCTTTCAAAATTCAGATTTGGCTATTTTTCATAGTTTTGAAATACCACCATGACTAACTTCTCAAAACTTGTTTGTTGGGCATTTTACCATGTTAAAAACATTTGTCAAGATTGAATAAAGATATTTGAGCTCTCTTCATATAAAACCCCTATCCTTACAAAGAAGAATAGCCTATAAGATAATATATACCCAAATGAGTCCTTAGGCTTCTTGATGCAATCCAAGCTTCTAAGATTTCTTCTCTTTAAATCTTCTAAATGCTTGGTTCACTTCATTCTCCTTCTTCTTGAGTTGAACATAAATAGGATCTTTCACTTTCTTATTCCAATGCTCACTCTTGATACTTGGACTATCCTACAAAGCATAATTCACTTGAAAACCATGGTTAGTCCAAATCCATAACTCAATAACTAAATATGCATGATTCACATGTATATAACTTTATAAAGTTCTTCATGCATATATGATTCACATATAGACACATATCCAATAATTAATTATATCACTTATCAAGTACATTGGATATATCCTATCAATGATGCTACACAAAACTTAATGCATGATTCTTATAATAGGAACAACAAGATAATATATAACCATGCATAATCCAATATAGCTCATCACGCACATATGTAGCATATTTGTAATCCTTTTTGTAATGTATTTGTTATCATCAAAACATAATACAATAAACCATTGGGGCAAACATATTTTCACATTCTCCCCCTTTTTGATGATGACAAATCACCCAAGAAAAAATATGTTTGATAAGATATGTAAATGTATATTCAAGAAATCATATCAATCAATAATCACAAGAACATATTTTTCTTTCCTATTTTCTCTCCCCCTATTTGACATCAACAAAAAGGTTTAGAAAGGAAGGACAATATGATAATAAATTTTATTTTTCATGTTATCAAAATAGAACTTGCTCCCCCTAGATAAAACACATGATGCCAAAGTGTAGGATCATAAAAATTAATGATTGTTATGTTTATAAAAACATAGCTATCTCATCTTTATTTGACTTAGCATAGGATTCAAGTATGGAGATATGAAACAAGCATGCTTATCAAGATATCAAGTATGATGCATGCAATGCTTGTCATCTTATAGTATACTTCCATTTATCATGTGATAGCGTTAAGCTTTAAGAGATTATGAAAAGTATAAAATATTGCTTACCACATGTTAAACAGATACCACTTGATGCATGTCACAAATAAGTCATATATTGACATGGTGTTAAAGATTTTCAAAGTAAAAGAACATATACCTTGCCACATATATCAAGCATTCCTCAATGAAAGAATCAAATGATTGAAGAAGTGAAGAATATTTACCTTCTTTCATTGATGGGAAAAGACAATAAGAGAGGATCTTCATTGACATGTTGAGAGTATTAGCATTGAATTACTTTATGTCAAGCAAAGATGTAAGCCAAGAGATATAATGACAAATTAAGAGCTAGGCTCCCCCTCAAAATATGCATGTCATCAAGATATCAACAATATATTATTTTAACATAGTCATGCATATATTCAAAGTTAACGAGAGCAAACAAGCATGATATTTAAATCCATTATTAATTAAAAGTTTAAGTAAAGGAAGTTATAAGGTATTTAAAGAGAAGTTGAGCTCCCCCTTATTGAAAGTCAAGATAGATCAAGATAAATATGTTTGTCAATACAATATAAGCATATTTGAAGTAAAGTAGAGCAAGACAAAACATACTTTTTCTTAAGCTATCAAGAATTTTTTTTTTTTTTGAATTTTCTCTTCTTTAAAAAAAAGAGTTTGAGCCACTAAGAAAAAAAAAAAACAATAATAAGTTGGCTCCTAATTAGATGATACACTAGTTAAAACAAGGTAAACATATCTTAAAGCATACTATCAACAAAATTTGATTTTCCACAAAAGATTTAGAAATTTCTCCCCCTTTCAAAAATAATGTTGCAAATATACATTTCATTTTTCAAAATCATTTAAGAAGAGTATGAGGTTTTCTTTGAAAACTCATTTTAAACAAAATAAGGGAGTTTTCTTATGAAAAATATTTTCAATTAAACTAAAATCTCTTTTCAAACAAGAGCATGATTCTCACAAGAATTATAGTACTAAGAATCAAGAGAATCATATCAAACATTCATCATGGTGAAATATGCCATAGGGATCAAGGTATATTCAAATTAATAACATAACCCTATATGCAATGACAATATTAAGAATATTAGAGCTAATTATCCACAAAGTCATTGCTAAACATACTTCTCATATAAGGATAGCATCTAATCATTTTAAAAGCATTTAATCAATAAGTATCACTCAATATAATACCATAAAAGTTTAGGGATAGAGATACTTATTGATTTCGAGAGAGTGTGATGCTCCTTTAGAATGTTCTTCAATTTGTTGAACCTTTGAATTTGAACTTTCTTCCTTTAAGTATTTCATTTCTTAGAATTTGAAGAAAGTCTCCTCAAGCTCTTCTTCATTCAATTCTTCTTATTGTCTACTTGTGCTTGTATTTCAATATTTGATGGCTACATTTGGATACACATGGAGATACTTGCAAATCCAATTCTAAAAGCTCTCCAAATCATAAGTTAGCATCAAATATCATTTAAGCATATCCACAAGCATAATTTTGGTTGATATAAAATATCAAGAATGTATCACATTATCAACCATACAATTTTACCACTTGATAATGACAAGAGAAATATATATGCACTTGAATCCAAAGCAAAGATTTAGTAATTTCAAAGCAAGATTCAAGCTTAACTAAGAACACATGACCATCATCAAAACTTGTATAAGCACTTTGGGGCAAACAATGATCATGTAATGCATGTTATGTGATGTAAGAATTTCAAGTATGCACACATGCCAATCAAGAGTAAAAGTTCCCTTTTGCAATGCAAGAGTTGAAAAACCATGGAACTTCTATCTTTGAAAACTATTTATGATTCATTTCAAGAGATAGATTCAATGTAAGAATCATTAAAGTTCAAAGGCAAGTTTAAAGCACAAATGAATCATTTTCTTCTTGTTTATAGGAAATTCACATATCAAGCAATTTCAACGAAGAAGATATCTAATTCTTAACCATCCAATCTCTAAGTAAGCATTTGAATCATTCAAGCAAATAAGAGAGGATTAGAATTCTTTTGAGCATGTGAACTTTTCATGTAAGTTCAATAAAATATAGTCACAAGCTTAACACAAATATTATCATGCCATCTCAATCAAGAAGTGTACTTATCTAGCATACTAGCATAGGCAAACACATGTTCAAGTCACATTACTAGAGAAGCACAATTTAAGACATACTAAGGCATTAATCAAGACACTAATTCCCAAATATCATGTATATCACATTCAAAGCAAAATTTAGGATAAGAGATATTGGTATCACCAAAGAGATATTTCACGAATTTGTGTAGGTGACTCCAACTTCTATGCTTCAAGTCTCCTTGAGGGTGTAGAGATTCTTCATGAAGTTTGTATCCCTCTTGAGAAGTTGAATCCGTTCAAGTTATGCTAACCTCAAGTAGAGTAGTTGTATTCTATCTCAATGAATACTTGAGGTAGTTGTCACCCTACAATTAAATTTAAGCACATTTCTTTGGTATCCAACAAATTTTGGATCCACAATGATTAGTCATTGATAATTAATCTATCATGCTCTTACAATATCAATTTAGCCATAATATGCTAGTTGAGCATAATAATTCAATAATCAATTTAGCATTAAGCATAATGCCAATGACATGCTTCTTTTCATGATATATAGACAATTTAAAGCATATCAAGCATATCTAGGCATGGAATAGACCTTTGTGTACCAAGATATATTCAACTTAATAAGCAAATGGTACAACAAGAATGAACATAATCATGTGCTAAACACAATATTCAAATTTTATCAAGCACACATGATTTAATTTATTATTCAAGGCCTACAAGCAATATACCTCAAATTCATAGATTTTGCAATTCAATTAGTATGAGAGGCAATATCATATGATACCATGGCCTTAGAAATTAAGGGAACATTTTTCTTTACCCATTGCTTCTCCTTTGGATATTTGAACTTTGCAAGTTCCACATCATGCATATGAGAAGCTTTGGTTGAATCCTTCTTGCCTCTTTGACCAAAATATCTACCATTGGGCTTTGGGAATGTTT
Organism: Styphnolobium japonicum; assembly: GCA_023212625.1. Taxonomy (NCBI): domain Eukaryota; kingdom Viridiplantae; phylum Streptophyta; class Magnoliopsida; order Fabales; family Fabaceae; genus Styphnolobium; species Styphnolobium japonicum. The sequence goes on from JALBWW010000009.1 coordinate 31,102,037, forward strand.
TCCTTGATGTTTCCATTTTGGCTTGATCAAATTGTCCATCCTTTTGAAGAGTTTTCTGCACAATAGGAGCACTAGGAGGACTCTTTGGTACCCATTTCAACTTGGGTCCTTTAATGTTAGCATTAAAGCCTTTAAGGATTTTAGGAACCCACATCATGTTATTTCTCATATAAGAATTTCTTCTAAATTTGCACAAATGAGAAATATGTCCTAGATGACCACAATAATTGCAAACAATTGAATTGGATGATGATTTTGTCTTTTGAAGATTATTTTCGAAAAACTTAGGCCTTTTAGTGTAATCATTTTCCAAAATATTTTTGCCACAAGTCTTTCTTGATTTTCCATGTAAAACATCTTTGGTTTTCCTTTTATCATCACACATGGAAAGAGAACAAGTGAAACTCTCAATTTGGGCAACGTTTGAAAATAAGTCATTAACTTGATTTTCTAAATCAATGCAATTTTCACAATTAGTTGAGGTTTCACATTTCATCAATATTTCCTCATCAAGAAAAGGATACTCATTTTTCAAAGTCTCAATTTGAATTTCAATAGAGGAAATGCTTTTCAAGCAAGCTAAGTTTTTCTTTTCTAAATTTATCAATCCATCATTCAATTCATCATATGCATATTGTATCTCATCATAGGAAGGACTATTATCAATACTTGTATAGTTTACCTCAAAGTCCTCTTGAGCCATGTAAGAAGTAGTTTCCTCTTCTAGCACACTTGACTTATGAGAATCATCATCTTCTTCCATGTGATTGTCCATCAATGTTTCAAGAGCATGCTCCATTCCAATATGTTCTTCCTCCAATGGCTTTTGCTCTTCTTGCTTTCTAGATACAACATTTTGCTCAAAAACATTGTTAGCAAGATAAATAGCATCAAGGGTATCCCGAGATATCTTTAGCACTAGAGCAATTTTTAATTCTAGCATAAATATCATCATTTAAACCATATCTCAATATTTGCATTGCTCTAATGTTTAAGGTAAAACATTTCTTGTCATAGGAATCCCAATTCAATTTTGGTTTAGAGGAAAAACCATCAAGCACAATATCCCACAAATCTAAGTCAATAGATTGCAAATAACATTCCATCCTAGTTTTCCAAAAATCAAAATGCACACCATCAAAGAATGGTGGTTTATCAATTTCAAAACCCATCATATTTGAAAAACTTTCTATGGTTGCCATTATATGAGGATCTTTAACTCTAAGCGGTTAAGCTTTAAAACAGAGCACAAAGCTCTGATACCACTTGTTAGCCAAGGGCAACCATCACACAAGAGGGGGGGTGAATTGAGTGATGACAAATTTTAATACAAACTTAAGTAATTGTGCATTTTGATGCACTCAATCAATATGTGCAGCGGAATAAATACATTAAACACAAATCATGCTTGGAGACAATTAAGAACATTAACCTCACATTGAAAACATTATGCTAATCCCATTAAAGTTATATAACAATATTAATCATAATGTGATTAACCAAGAACAATCAATATCATTGATATAAATATTCTAGATAGCTCAAATGTAAATTGCTAGAATGTAAAGAGATTAAGGGATAAGAGAATGCAAACAATATTTCTTGGTTCAATCACTTCTTGTGATCTACATCCAGCCCCAAGATCATCCACTTGAGGTTTCCACTATTCTTCAAGCTTGTAACTTAGGTGCTTGAGAAACCTTTACAAAAACAGAGCACTCCTCACACTTTGGGATCCTCCACCCTTATGCTTGAGCCTCTTTCTTTTCTCTTCAAGGGAAGTCTACCCTTGAACTCTCTTTAGGGATTATCCACCCTCTCACAAGTATATATGATTGATAGAAAATGATAAACTCTCTCAAAGAGTAGATAATACAACTTGAAGAACTAATGGATAGAGGGATTATGAAAATGAAGAGCTCAAATGTTGATTTTGATAGAAAATGATCAAATCCTCATAATGATTTGCAAATGGGTGTTCATCAACTTGTTAATGCTTCAATCTTAGCATATATTAATAGCCCAAGTGATAAAATAGCCGTTGGTGGTGTTTAGGAATGATTAATTTCGAAATCTAGCCGTTTATAGCCGTTACAGGCATTTCTGGCACGTTGTAGTCGACTACGATTCCTCTCTGGAATGTAGGTTTTGAAATTTAACACTATGTAGTCGACTACACAACCTTGTAGTCGACTACAATCCATTCCTGGAATGTAGTTTTCGAGTTTTAACACTTTGTAGTCGACTACAGATACCTTGTAGTCGACTACCATTCATCTCTGGAAAATATATTTGATTTACGGCACTTTGTAGTCGACTACAAGGTCTTGTAGTCGACTACAATCCATTTCTGGTGGTCTTGTAGTCGACTACAAGTCTTGTGTAGTCGACTACAATTCCACTCGGGAAAGTAGTCGTTTTGAAATGATCATAACTTCTTCGTTTCTTAACCAATTTAAGCAAATGACCATGCGTTGGAAAGCTCTTTGAGTGTACTTTCATATGAAATAAGTTTCAGATCAAAACTCAAAGTATTTTAAAAGTTATGATAAAAATAGTGACCATATGTCAGTTTTTCAAGGTCTTGTAGTCGACTACAAGTCTTGTGTAGTCGACTACGATTCCTATCAGAAAAGTAGTCTTCTTAAAAATATCATAACTTCTTCGTTTCTTATCCAAATTAAGCAAATGACCATGCGTTGGAAAGCTCTTTGAGTCTACTTTCATATGAGATAAGTTTCAGATCAAAACTCAAAGTATTTTAAAAGTTATGATAAAAATAGTGACCATAGGTCAGCTTTCAAAATTCAGATTTGGCTATTTTTCATAGTTTTGAAATACCACCATGACTAACTTCTCAAAACTTGTTTGTTGGGCATTTTACCATGTTAAAAACATTTGTCAAGATTGAATAAAGATATTTGAGCTCTCTTCATATAAAACCCTATCCTTACAAAGAAGAATAGCCTATAAGATAATATATACCCAAATGAGTCCTTAGGCTTCTTGATGCAATCCAAGCTTCTAAGATTTCTTCTCTTTAAATCTTCTAAATGCTTGGTTCACTTCATTCTCCTTCTTCTTGAGTTGAACATAAATAGGATCTTTCACTTTCTTATTCCAATGCTCACTCTTGATACTTGGACTATCCTACAAAGCATAATTCACTTGAAAACCATGGTTAGTCCAAATCCATAACTCAATAACTAAATATGCATGATTCACATGTATATAACTTTATAAAGTTCTTCATGCATATATGATTCACATATAGACACATATCCAATAATTAATTATATCACTTATCAAGTACATTGGATATATCCTATCAATGATGCTACACAAAACTTAATGCATGATTCTTATAATAGGAACAACAAGATAATATATAACCATGCATAATCCAATATAGCTCATCACGCACATATGTAGCATATTTGTAATCCTTTTTGTAATGTATTTGTTATCATCAAAACATAATACAATAAACCATTGGGGCAAACATATTTTCACAACATTTTCTACCATAGAGTGCCTCATATGGTGCCATCCCAATGCTGGAATGGAAACTGTTGTTGTAAGCAAACTCTACCAACGGTAAGTATCTATCCCAACTACCCTTATCCTCAAGAACACAAGCTCTCAACATATCTTCTAACGTTTGGATAGTCCGCTCGGACTGACCATCAGACTGTGGGTGATAGGCAGTACTGAAACTGAGCTTAGTCCCAAAGGAGTGATGTAAGGCATTCCAAAATCTAGAGGTAAATCTGGGATCTCTATCTGACACAATGCTCAATGGCACACCGTGCAATCGAACAATCTCTCCAACAAATAACTCAGCAAGTTTATCTAGGGAATAAGAAATCTTAATGGGAAGAAAATGGGCAGACTTAGTCAGTCTATCCACAATGACCCATATAGCATCATAACCTCTCTGTACCCTAGGCAAACTGGTCACAAAGTCCATGGTAATTTTGTCCCACTTCCACTCTGGAATTTCCAAAGGTTGGAGCATTAATTTGGTTTCACAGTGTTCAATCTTGACTTTCTGACAAGTCAAACATTTGGCCACATACTTAGCCACATCTCTTTTCATTCCCGACCACCAAAATCTTTCTTTCAGATCTTGATACATCTTAGTCGCACCAGGATGTATCGAGAACTTACTTTTATGAGCTTCCTCCAGAATTTGTTCCTTAAGGTTTCCCCCTTTAGGAACACAAATCCTTTGTCTAAACCTAATCAGACCATCATCCTCTAAAGAAAAAGCTATTGAGACCCTACGATCCTGTAGTTCCTTATCCAGACTTTGTTCATGTCTAATCTGATCCTTAAGGTCACATGAGATTTCCAACAAAGCTAATCTCAGTGTCACACTACTCATATCTACTTGGATGCTAAGGTCTCGAAATTGTTCTACCAGGTCTAACTCATGCACCATCATCTGAGATACGTGCAGAGACTTCCTACCGAGGGCATCAGCCACAACGTTGGCCTTGCCAGGATGATACTTAAGCTCAAAGTCATAGTCCTTTAAATATTCCATCCACCTTCTTTGTCTCATGTTCAGTTCCTTCTGATCAAATAGATACTTCAAGCTCTTATGATCACTGAACACCTCAAACTTTACGCCATACAAATAAAGTCTCCAGATCTTAAGTGCAAAAACTATGGCAGCTAGTTCTAGGTCATGGGTCGGATAATTCTTCTCATGAGTTCTAAGTTGTCTAGATGCATAAACCACTACCTTCCTATCCTGCATCAACACACATCCTAAGCCCAATTTAGAGGCATCACAGTACACCTCCAAATCTTTGGATAGGTCAGCAATAACTAAAACTGGAGCTGTGGTCAATCTATGTTTGAGTTCCTGAAAACTCTCCTCACACTTTTCACTCCATACCATGGCTTGTCCTTTCCGGGTCAATTCAGTTAAAGGAAGTGCCAACTGAGAAAATCACCTTATGAACTTCCGGTAATATCCAGCCAATCCTAGAAAACTTCTAATCTCAATAACCGACTTTGGTCGCTCCCACTGTACTACCGCCTCAACCTTACTAGAGTCCACTGCTACCCCGTTCTGGGATATAGTGTGCCCTAAAAACTTCACTTCATTCAACCAAAATTCGCACTTCTCAGGTTTAGCATACAATTTCCTTTCTCTGAGTATCTGCAGTACTATTCTAAGATGTTCCTCATGTTCTTCCGCTGTTTGCGAATATATGAGAATATCATCTATGAACACTACCACAAACTTATCTAGGTACGGTCTGAAAATTCTATTCATGTAATCCATAAACACCGCTGGAGCATTAGTTAAACCAAATGGCATCACCAAATACTCATAGTGTCCATACCTAGTTCTAAAAGCAGACTTTGGTACATCATCTGGCTTGATCTTAATTTGATGGTAACCAGAACGAAGGTCAATTTTAGAGAATACCGTGGCATCTCTAAGTTGGTCAAGTAAATCATCTATCCTAGGTAATGGATACCTATTCTTTATGGTAATCTTATTCAACTGCCGGTAATCCACACACAACCTCATACTCCCATCCTTTTTCTTCACCAACAACACAGGTGCTCCCCATGGAGACACACTGGGTCTAATGAATCCTCTTTCCAATAGTTCCTCTACTTGTTTCTTAAGTTCTCATAGTTCCAATGGTGACATTCTATAAGGTGCTACAGACATAGGTCCGGCTTCCGGTACTAAGTCTATAACAAACTCTACCTCTCTATCAGGTGGTAAACTAGGAATTTCCTCAGGAAAGACATCCATGAATTCACTCACTACTGGCACTCCGACCAATTCTGATTGAACCTCTAAGTCTAAAGAAAATAGTACCATGTATACTTGACTCCCATCCATCAGGCAATGGTTCAACTCTGACACTTTGGGTAACATGGCAATTTCAGGAATCAGTGTATGGTTTGTAACAGGAGGAATAATGACAATCTTATTACAACAATCTAACAACACTTGGTTGGTTGCAAGCCAATCCATACCCAAGATAATATCTAACCCTCTCAATGGTAAACAGATCAAATCAACAACAAAGGTCCGATTCTGGAACACAAATTTACAGTTTAAACAAATGTGGGTGGTAAGAATCTTATCCTTAGCAGGAGTAGTCACTGACATTGTATAAGGTAAGGAAGTAGTGGTTAGACTCAAGGATTTCACACATGCATTAGAAATGAATGAATGGGTTGCCCCAGAGTCAAACAGTACAATTAAGTTCTGACCATTCAGTAAGCACATACCTTGGATCAAGTCCTCTGCCTGTGCCTCTGCCCCACTGAGGGTATACACTCGCCCCTGAGTAAGTGGTCTAGGGGTAGAAACAGGTGCCTTAGAAACCTGTGGGCAATTTCGGGAAGTGTGCCCCTTCTGCTGGCACTTGAAGCAGATCACTATTCGTTGTGGGCAGTATTTTGCAATGTGTCCCTTCTGACCACAAGCAAAACATACATTCGCCCGAGCAAGTACCTTGGTGCGGTTTCCCACACGTCTTGCACAATTCCACCTTAGCCTTCTTAATACCTCGTGCGGTGTGTAACTTCCACCTTTCTCTTCCCGGTTCACATTGCTCTCAAGAATCGGATTCATGCACTCTTCCATAATTAAACATTTCTCAACCAGGGAAGCAAACTCCTAATCTCAAAACCAAATGACCTTTCTCAATTCAAACTCAAGTCCCCTTTCAAACTGAATGGACTTCCAAATCTCATTCGGTCCATTTTGAAGGTAACTAGAGTATTTAGATAACTCATCAAACTTAGTTGCATATTGACCAGCTGTGAGATCTCCCTGTGTTAAATGCATAAACTCTTGTTCCTTTTGAATTCTGACATTTGCAGGGAAATACTTCCGCAAAAATGCCGTCTTAAATGTTTCCCAAGTGATGGGATCCTCACGTATGAGTAATCCAGGATGAGTAGCTTCCCACCAATGTTTAGCTTCATCCTCCAACTTATAAGCAGCAAAGATGACTTTCTGCTCATCAAGCATAATCGCATGGCCTCGAAGATCTTCTCAAGGTGTTTCACCCACCTCTCGTGGCCATTGGGTCATAATTCCCATGAAAAGATGGGGGATCCCTTTTACAGAACTCCGTCAGTCCCAACTGTTGAGGAACGACAAGTCCCGTATTAGGATTGCCATCATGCTGGGGTCCAGGCATACGGTTTATGGCTTGAGCCAAATGTGCAACCACAGCCACCAGACCATCGCCTTCATTAGTGTTTGCAGTGGGTTGGCCTCGGCCTCTGCCTCGACCTCCATTACGAGTTCGCCCTAGTCCACTCATAACTCTGTATACATCACAAAAAATATCGGGTTGATCAGTCCCAACTCCCCACATGCAATATATCAGAAGTATATGAAAAGCTATAGGCACACATCCTAAGTGCTCAGTATAACTCTAGACCCATATATTACAGTCCTCTAGGAAGAACTGCTCAGATACCAAAAATGTAAGACCTATTAGTTACTATGTTATTTACCAACGATAAGCCTTACGTGGAATATATAAATATAGAAAATTCGGCAGCGTTTCCTTTGTTTCTCAAACATTACCACAAACTAGAACATAAGCAGCGGATTTCCAACGAACATTTCAAACCAACCAGAGTACATATATTATATATATACACATACACATACATCAAAAGAGATCTCAGATCTCAACCAAATATATTATCAGAGTATGCAACGTTATACAAGTGTATTCTAAACACTATCCTGACTGAGCACACTAAACATATACAGAACCGAGTACATCAAAAGTAGTATTCAGTTCCCTGTAACATCTACATCAGAATAATACACATCCTGTTATAGTTACATCACGGAGCTTAACTCCACCAAAATACAAATCTCAAAAATGAATCAACAGAATCCTCCGTACTTAACCCGTAGAGGGTCCGGGGTGTTCCTGCGAATCTGAGAAAGAGGTGGTGAGAACAACTTCCCAGTGAATGTGAATAAACTTGCAAATAAAGTATAACTGTAAGTAGAGAGCAAGTATAACACCATTCACAATATGTCAAGTAACACCAACCAACCAATGCGATGAATGAATGCACATGATGTTCACACCTTTTATTCACACTTTTTCTTTCTCCACTCCTCTTGTTGTGCACTAACCCCTTTCGGTTAGGCCCTCGCAATATGCATATGAATGTGTTATGCCAATTCCGTTTCCTTCTAGCTAATAAGCTAGGCACCCTGCTTTTGTACACTAACCCTTTCCGGTTAGGCCACCTCGCAATGCAATGCAATTAGGTATGCTATTTCATTTCCATCTAGCTCATCGCCTAGGCACCCCTCTGCTTTTGTACACTAACCCTTTAGGTTAGGCCATCTCGCTATGCAATGCAATGTTCTCATACTCATATCATGCTCATTCATAATATCATCATAATAGCATTACATGTAATCAATTCAAGCATATACAACACATAACCATCATGCTCAACTCCATCTAGCATTCTTACTTAGTTACAATAGTGCTAAGTTACTTCTATCAAGCATTCTTACTTAGCTACACATCTCATTCTAATGCTAAGTCATTCTTCATCCTAAACCTAGCATATGGTATCAAGACCCTAGGCATAAGCATCACAATATCACAAACAGTCAACCACGGCCGGCCGTGGTGGTAACCACTGACCACGGTTCGTAAAACAAAACTCAACAAATTGAAAACAGAGACAACCACGGCTGCCCTGGTTGGCACCACGCCCGTGATCCGACCACGGCCAGCCCCAGGTGGCCACCACACCCGTGGTCAGATTTCAGCACACAACATTTTTCTTTCCAGAGCCAACCACGGCCAGCCCATGGTGGGGACCACGGCCGTGGTTGGGCACGAGACATCAACATTTCCTATCCAGAGAGGACCACGGCCGGGCCGTGGTGGGGACCACGCCCGTGGTTGGTCTTCTGGGCAGGAATAGTGCCACGCCCAACTTCAAATCAAAACCCTAATTTCTCTATGGGATCATGTCCTCAAATCCATCAAGTATACCAATCATTCCACTCATTTTTCCTAAACCCTAATCCTTGAAAACATGTAAGAAAAATACATCCAACCTCAAGCAACCCTAGATTCAAGCTTAATCCTTTATCATACACTTTCACTCTAAGAACATCATACAATAGCACAAGTAAATCCACACTCACCTTGAAGTGCTCCTAACTTGATTCCAAGATGGGATTGGTAGTCAAGACAACCTTCCCTTCAACTTCCTTCAAAACACTCAAGCAAAACAACCAACTTTTAGGCATGGGTGTTCTTGATTCTTAGGGATGGAAATGAGTTTATCAAGAAACTAATACCATAGGATTGAAGAAGAGATCATAGTGATCAATAACCATCAAATAACCTAAGCCAAAAGGTGTATAAAAATACTTACTTTGGGCCCTTGAACCTTGGAGCTAGCTTTGGCTATGGAGAACTTAGAGATTTGGAGAAGATGAGCCCTTTGGCTCCCTAGGCTGGCCGATTCCCCATTTCAAGAGGGAGGGGGTGTGAAATGTCCATTTTGCCCCTCACTTAAAGGAAGAATCACTAATTTGCCACTGAGGTGTTAAAAGACTAAAATACCCTTGTGATCTCTAAGAATTCCCAATAGGTCCTGAAGAAAATTAAATTTACCAGTAGGTCCTAACTTAGCCAGAGTAAATCTAAGAGTTTAGATTTCACCTATTTCTTCCTTAGGTTCTACCGAGTTCATCGGTATAGCCAGAATCTCAAATCAATCATTCTAACTCAATCTATTACCGTTTCTGTAACAGAACATATAAATCATCCAATTAATTTAACCAAGTCATAACATGAAATTTAGGGATGTTACACTTCCCATCCAATTTTCTTAAAAATTGACAAACAGGGTCTTTTCAAGAAGTACTCTCTGCACATCTCCACTAGGATGCGTCTCAAGAGTCAATAGAATGTTATCTAAAGACTCCTTACTCATGCCATCCTTTATGAAGTTAATTTTATCATCTCGGTTTATAGACGTCATTCCAATTGATTTGCATTTTGTGTTACAGGTCCATCTTGCACATTTATAGCAGACCCATAACCTTTTTGCTCTTCTCTTCTTTGCATATGAACTTTTGCCTAGCCTTGGCATATATGAAACAAGAGCGTCAGAAAATTCACCTCTGAGTCGGACTTTTGCTTCGATTAACCAGCATATATCCGCAGGGATGCCTTTGTGCATAAGCATCCTTAATCTCTCAAACCTTGCACAATAAATGTTAGTTAAAGCATTTTGAGGAAGAGAAGGGAATTGCTTGCGGAGATTAAAGAGCTGATTATCCATTTCGAAAGAAAGAAGAAAGAGAGAGAAAAAATTGAGTAAAATTATATACAGATTTCAGTGTTTGTGGGTAACTGAAGGGACCGAAAAAGAATTTTCACGGAGTACCGTTATCCGCCATTTAACCTGTGAAAAATCATTTGTCAAAGAAAAACAAACAAAAATAAAGACAGAAAAATCAAACTTTGATAGATTTTCTCACTTGACACCGTTTTTTTTTCTGTCTCGATTCCTGTGATAACAAATAAGTCAAAGTTAGAAAGAGGACAGAGTTAGAAAACTTGGGATGCCGCCCAAAAAGCGCTACTTTTAACATCTTCAGCCAGCGTGATTGAAGATTTTTCACGATTGATGGGTCCTCCTCAATAATGATTCAATTTCTGGCCATTGACCTTAAACGTGGCTTTCTTTTTTTTTTTTCAACAAAGATTTATATAGAAAACAGAAAATAAAAACAACAAACAGAACAAAAAAATAAAAACAGAAACAGAAAATAAAAAGTAATAAAAGACAAACATCAGCAGTATAGCAAAACAGAAGCAGAAATAGAAACAGACAATACAAACAGCAGAAACAACAACAACAGAAAAGAGTAAATTGTAACAGTCAAATAAAAACAGAAACAAAATTAAAAACAATAGCAAAACAGTAAAAACAAAAAGAAAACAACTAGAAAAATGAAATAAAAGTGTGGAAAGAAAACTCCCAATGGATAGCAGAAGCAACAAAATTCCAGCGGCCACACCATAGCCAGTGTAATGGATCACCACATCCAGAATCAGAAGGTTTAGTATCTTCCAGGGTTGCTTTACTGATTTAGCTCCATCTTCAAGTAAAATCCTACGCATGCAAATGAAAGGGCTAATACTTGGAATGTCTGTAAGTGTGCATGCTCTCAGATTCTCCCTCAAAATGGGTAGCAACCTCTCCTCCTCATCAGTAAGGAGGTTTTTAGCCACAATGGACTCCAATTTTGTTGGCTTCACTACTTACGTAGATTGAATTGCCGCATAATCTGTGAAAAATATTCATCATGTCTCAAAAAGGCAAAGCAATCTCAGACATGCATTACACAACATATCACCATCACAACCAATACAACAAACGGAATCATCAAAATCGGTAAAACTAGCAAATTCAAAGACACAAATCATCAATTGATTTTTCTCATCAATGATCTCATGTTTTGCGTAATCAGTTTACGCATCATTGCTTGCTCAACTGACTCAATGAAGATGTAAGTTGACCAACTTGGGTCTTCACGTTTTGTACTATAGCTTATGTTCTCTCATTGGAATTGGATGTTGTTCTCGAGCAAATTGTTTCACCAAATCCTCTAGTGTAGGCTCGATTCCATGCTTATTGGGGCTTCTTCTGCTTTGCATAAATTTCTTGGTATAGACTGATTGGTTCAACATAAGGTTCGAACCAAGGATGATCTCCCCAATCATGGTTATATGTGGTAGAATAAGGATCATATCCAAGCTATTGGTATTGTGGTTCACCAAGAAATACACCTGTTGCACCAACAAAATGGTCATGAAATACAGAACCATCATCTTGCAATGTGGGGCATGCATATGTGGGATGATAAGAACTACAACATATACTACAAAATCCTGCAAGTTCTTGCACATGTAACTGATGTTGTTCCACTGCCAATTGCTCCACCAGATAAGCCAGCTCATCAAGTTTATGCTCCATCAGATTAGAGATCAAATACAAAAACACAAAATCACAAAAACAAGTCTAAATATACACACAAAATCACAAAAACAAGTCTAAATATACACACAAAATAATTACAGAAAACATATCTACAGATTTTTAAAAATTATGGGATTACCACAGAGTGAAATCTACACAAAATTTCTATCTAACAGAATAATAAAAAATCTTAAAAAATTGAAAAAGTGGTCTAAACGATGGAATTTGGCTAAAATAAGGGTGACCTCACTATTAATAGTGAGCCTTTCTCAACATAACGACTTTCATTAGTCTACCAAAATTCAGATCAATCAGAGATACGTTACTGAACCAATATCTTGACAGGATGCCCTTTACCCAATTTCAGCTGAATTCCACTAGAAAATGCTTCAAAAACAAAACAAACACAATTGTTAGAGTTAGATGAAATGATCAAATAGTTGCCTTTGGATCCCCGGCAACGGCGCCAAATTTGACAAGAGGTTGTCGAGACCTCGTCAAATAATAAAAATTACCGGTTCGCAAACTAATTTGTAGTATAGAGCATGAACCGAATCGTCTCTCAAGGATCCAAAAAGAACAAAGATTTAATCATATCAAGATAATTGAAATGGGGGGTTTTGTTGTTGATTAACAATATTGATAAAAATACAAGACTTAAAGTTGAAAACAAATCTAAAGAAACAACCAATCCAAGGAAATTTACCGATCTTGAGTTTAACTCATCATTGATCACAAGGAATTCACTTAATTGCTAACCGTGTTCTTGGCCTTAGATCACATCAAGACGCCTCAACATGATCCAAGAATCCTCTACTAGATAAGCATCTAGGATTTAATTAACCAAGGTTAGATAAAGTAAGCACCATCCAAACATAGATTAACTTAAGCAATTCAATCTAGATCAAAATTAAAAGAGGAAGAAGAGAAACTTGAATAACAATTAAGCAATATGAACAAGTAAAACAAGATCTCCAAATTAAACATCAAGATGGCTAATCCCTTGGATTGATTATGAGAGCCTAGGCTTCCATGGATGGGAAGGAAGAACTCAGAAATAAAAGAACAAAAATGAAATTCTAAAGAGAATGGAGAAGAAGAGAAAGAAAACTAACAAATACTCAAACTTACTACAAACTTACTTCCAAATTGAATTCATCTAATACAAAGAGGTTGGGTCTATTTATACTAATCCTAGAAGCCAATTTGTACATGTACATAATCTGAATACAAGCTACAAGAATATGAAAATTGTCAAAAATGGAAGCTTGATGCATGGTAGGTGGGTTGGTGTATGGTTGGTGGCTTTTAGTCAACAACTCTTATCCGACTTCTGGCTTCAAATTCATCACCTAGACGGTGCATTTTGGCTTGGATGTCTTCATCAAAGTTGTAGCCAGTTGTCTCCTTGAAAATCTCCAATTTGAATCATGTCATTTGGACTTTTAGAACTCCAAAAATGCCAAAAACACTGCACCTACCTCAAATTAGGTTGGAAGAACGTGTTTCCAAGTTCAAACCAACTTGTAGCTTCATTATCATGCCTAAAACGACATCTATTGACAAAATGGTCTTCAGTGAAGTTGGAGATATGGGTCTTATCTTTCAAATGACCAAGTTTCAGCCCAAGAGGATGCCTATAACCCACTATATAGTCCAATATGTACATACTGCCCAGATGGTTCCGTGACAGCAAACTCACTATGTATTGCAAGGCTATTTTGGGCCCTTAGAAGTCCGAACCAGCTCTTGAGTTCTTCATGAAACTTTTAGATCCTTGTCTTAGCTTTCCAAAGACACCAAGATCACCTCAATTGGATCACCGAGTCCCAAGTTATGGCCTAACCAAGGAAGAAAGGTCAAAATGCATCAAAATCCAAAAATTATCCAATATTTACATTAAAACCCAATGAAGCCCAACAACATTAAACTCATCTAAAATACTAATATTGGGCACAATAAACATCTAATAATGCCTAATACAAAGCTAACATAAGTGTCTCAAATTGATTGATCACCAACCCATCGCTAAAAGGATGAAGGTTGCGTCCATTGCGAGCATTCCGAAGGGAACCAAGACGAAGTTACCCATCTCAAGGAAACCCTCCTCCAAGCTTGCGTCCATTCCTAAGGAACCCCTACCTACCATTCCCTCTTCCTCCACTTTACCCTCTTCTCTACCTGAATTACAAACCTCCTTCCCAACCTCTCAAATCACTTCCTCTCCCTTAAACACTGAACCTTCTTCTCAAACTCACACAATCCCTTTCAAACCTTCTTCACCTTCACCCTCACAAAGGACCTTCTCCAACTCCTCCAACCTTAACCCCTTCTCTGTGGGCGTTTCTCCCCACATTATTCCTATTTGGGAATCCAAGGACTCTTCTCTCTCACTCACAGCAAGACGCTCCCGATGCTGTGATGGTTGTTCTTCAAAGGTTCATATCTTCCCCAGTGAACTCTCCTTCAAACCAGTCACTTTGGAAGAAATGGGTCAGTTTGCGAGTCCATATGACACCATCATTGTCAGTATCATCAAGGGGAGTCTTCTGTTGAAGGATGTGAGATTTGTACCCCCTTCTTTGATTATCTCTTCTGCAACTGCCATCAAGATTCAGCCGGATCGGGTTTGTCCAAGGTTGCCAATGATGGATTTGAATAAAAACAAAGATTTGAAAAAGTACAGAAGCCAAGCCACCTTTCCCAAGCCTATCCACTTCAAACCAAATTTTGGGAGCTTAAGTTCCCCTGATGTTGATGTTGATTTCTTGTGGCAAGTTTCAAATAAAGGAGAAGCTGAGGAGAACGAGGCCAAGACCTTCTGGGAAAAGCACATATGGGAATGTGAGCAACAAGCGTCTTCTTCAGGTCTAAGCGATGAAGATAAGGAAGATACTATAACGGTGCCTGGTCAGAGCTTCCAGTGTTTTCGTTCTATCTTTATGGTAGATGATATTCTTGGACTGCCTCTGAACTCGCCTTTACCAACAATCTTCTCTTGTCCAAGCTATGTCTCTGGACCTCCGTCTAACAACATAGGCAGACCTTATCCCTGGGATCAAATGTTTGGATACCAGAGAGATTCTCTTCCTTGGGATTTTGATCTTCCTCTGTCTGAAGACGAAGTTGAATCTGTTCTGCAGCAAAAGGAAGTGACCCCTCCTGCTACCTCCACTGAGTTGGTTGTTTTGGAATCACAACCTCCTGCTGAAACTCTCACCCAAGTGCCCCCAGCTTTTCAGGCCTATGTGAATAATCAAATGGACTTAATGTACAAGAGAGTTGAAGACCTCCTCAAATCTCTTTTTCAACAAGGGCCACCTCCTCCTCCTCTGCCTTCTTCCTCTTAATTTTTTTTAGCCAAATTTTTTTTGACAATGATGTCTTTCTTCCTTTTGTCTGATGACAAAGGGGGAGAATAATGGGAATTTGATTTGTTACAAACTTGTTTTATAACTTATACTGATTCAATGAGACTGTGAATTTTCTTTATCTGGTTGTTTCATTATCCTTGTCTCGTCTATTATGTTGCCCTTATATAAATGTTTTAATTGAAATTGTGACTACTCTGCTAATACACTGTGTTGCTGTGAAGGATCTGCTCTAAATATTAGCATGGTTTTTTTCTTTTCAAAAGGTATTGTCTCTGTTAACGTTTCTCTCTTAAGTACTAAACTTCGACACAAAAATAAATTTCTTGTACTGCGTCCAACAGACTCTGAGTCCATTTCTTTGAAATGTTTTTCTTAGGGGGAGCAAATAATGTTTCAAAAAGAATCTATGTTCAATCAAATTAATAGTTTTGTCATCATCAAAAAGGGGGAGATTGTTGAAACCAAATTCGTATAAAAGGTTTAGCACTAATGTCAAAACGCTCAAGCTTTCCCTGTTAAGTTTTGAAGATAACAAAAATATTTATTAAGCTTGAACAAGTAAGTGTTCCGACAGAGTGTTTTTGATAAAACTATAATTCCTTAGAATATTGACTCTGTTACAATTATTTTTTTAGGAAATCTTCAATAAAGTTTTTATAAAACAAATAGTTTGATAGTCTGCGTCCAATACGGTTTCTACGAAACCTTTCTATGCGTCCACTGCGTCATATGTTTATATGCGTCCAATGACTGTCTAAATATACTATTATTATTGGTGCGTCCAATGATTGTATGCGTTTACTGTTACTATTTTACTGGTTCGTCCAATACTATCCTTTTGCCAAAGCTCAAACTCAAATATCGTTTACAAAGTTCAAGCTCAAACTCTCGTCCAAGTTAAAATTCAAAAATGAAGAACTGTTCCTCATTAAATGTTAGAAAAGAACTCTGACAGCTCACGGCAATAGAAGAAGTCAACTGAGCCACTTTTTGCTGACATTGTCTAACAACTACAAAGATCTGCAAATAAGGAACTTTCTGCGATCTCAGACAAATCAGGACTTTGTTATCACATGATTGGAAATCTCTTAGAATCAAAGTCACTTTTCAGAAGAAGCTCAGCACATTTTCAGTAGATACATTTAATGCTACTCAGAACGGTAATAAATGTTTCCGTTGGACGATGAAGCTCATGAAGCCTGCTCAACTTGTTCTTTCATATAAAAAGAAGGAGCAGCACTTGAAGAACGTGGAGATCTTTTGCTGAAGCATCTTACAAAGTCTAGAAAGCTTTATCTCCTCTTGGATTTCCATATACGTGTAAAAAGAAAAAGCCTTGAGATTTTTTATTGTCTATTCTCATTTGTTAGTGAGTTTCAAACTCAAGCATTCATCTTCTTATACTTATTCACCTTAGCGTTGTAAGCCTGAAGAGGCTGTGTATAAAAGAATACTGGTGTGGTTGAACCTGAAGAGGTTGAAAATACTTGTTACCTGAAGAGGTGTATAATACTTGTAATCTCGAAAAAGATTAGTTGGAAAATCCTTCTGGTTGAAGGGACTGGACGTAGCTCTTGGTTGGTAAGAGTGAACCAGGATAAATCCCGTGTGTAAGCTTCTCTTCTCTTCTAGTGTGTTTTATTTTCTCCACTAACTTCTGGGGTTTACTATTGTGTTTATTAACAAAGACTTTTTAATTGGATTTTGAACTTGTTAACTGTTTTCTTAAAAGTCTTTTCAAAATCCTTAGAGTCCAATAGGACTAAGCAGTGTTGTTTCTACGTTCTTTATTTGTTAAACTTTATCCTTCGCTGTGTTCAATCGTTTGTTAAAAGGAAAATCTTTTATTTATCAAAAAGGGTTAAGAAACACAATTCAACCCCCCTTCTTGTGTTTCACTTGGTTATCTCAAGTCATACCGGTGATGAATTATCCATTGGCTATGATTCACACCAGCCGTAGTTTCAATTTTCATATTTTTGGGTCTCTCGAATTTTCCTACTGTTTGAAGCTTCCAAATGCAGTGATTGATGAACTTGGAGAAGTTTGAGCCTTGTTACACAAGTCATGACTGCTTGCTAGGAAATTTTCGCTGTGTGTCTTTCTAGCAATGTCTCTTCCTCCTTGGCCATGCTGCTGTATGTCTTTCCAGCGATGTCTCTTCCTCCTTGGCAAAGCAACTTTCCAACCAACTCTTCTGGCTATGCGTCACTCCAGCTGTCTTGTTAAGTTATCTTTTTAGCAGCGCTCATATCATATATTGTCTCTCCAAGTGTTTCCAGTATCCCTGTGTTGTCTTTTGAGCTGTTATTTATGGAGCTCGCATTATTTTTTGGATTAGTTTCTTTTAGTGTGTTTATTTGTAACAAACTTAAAGCTTAGTAAGCTTTAGCTTAATGGGGAGTATTAGAATATCTCAGAATATCTTCAGGGTATTTTAGTATATCTTTAGAATATCTTAGCATATCTTTAAAAGATCTTTATAATATATTGTGAAATCAATTAGTCATCTAATTGAGGGAGCAATCTTAGGAGTTATTTCCTAATTTCATTATGTTTCCTTATTTATTTCCTTTTTTAATTAGGAGTAGGAGTCTTATTGTATTAGTGAGCTTGGGCTTGTACTAGTAGTACTATATTATTACTTGACCTAATTATTAGTATAAATAGGGGTTAGTGCTTTGTATTTTTACAACACATCATATCAATCCAATCTCATATTATTCATTAGTATTTCTTTTCTCTTTTACTCCTTCCCTACGTAAACCCTATAATTTCAACATGTTGAGAGTTCCATATTGGATAGTGATATAGCCTGAATAGTGTTAGGCTCAAGCTCAAATTCTAAGATGGTATCAGAGTCTATCCAAGATTCGTTGGGCCATCTGCAAATGTCTAGTCCTGCAAACTTCACGCTCTAGATGTCCAGTCCTGTGCATGAGGGGGTGTGTTGAGAGTTCCATATTGGATAGTGATATAACCTGAATAGTGTTTATAAGTGGGGGCAACCCTCCATGAGCTAGCTTTTGGGGTTGAGTTAAGCTCAAACTCAAATTCTAAGAGTTACTATCTACATATTTTACAACTATTTATACATATACACAAAACTAAAACCCTCTCACCCTCTACATGGGACGGTCATCATCCTCAATAAACCCATTTCGGTGAGAAGATCCTGGTGCAGAGGACCTATATGCTCTATGCCACCTCGGGATACGTGCCGAAGAGACTGTAAATCTCTCCTATGGTGTGTAGGATGCACCGGCACCCCATATATCTCTAATAGGCATGTACAAGTGAACAAATGTTGTGATGGAAAATATTGTCAGAGGATTTCCATCAAAGGTCTAGCGAAGAGTTATGGTCATATCTCCTGCATAGGCTATGCACTCTACGTCTAATAGTACGTTCCAGGCCTCAGGGCCTCCCAGGAACTGAACAATAACATACCCAAGAAAGTCACACTCAGCCATCCTCAGATTTAACCAAATCAAATCACAAGTTTTACAAAAAGGGGGTGAGATTCTCACATTATCATAAATACGAATAAGACAGTATAAAAATAGCATACAATAGTTATATAATCTAATACTAATCAATAGGTACTTAATCCATATATAAAGTCATATTTAATCAACAAAATGATAGACTAAACTCAGTGTACAAAAACAATGATGCATGTATGACAACTGAACATGCAAATGCACATAAATGACCCCTACTCCATGGAGTTAAATACAACAAGTCAGAGAGAGTGATTAGGAGTACATGTTCCATATCATTTAGCGAGCAAGTGCTAAAAATTTCATTTGCGCAATACGGCTCACGAGAACATTCTTCCACCAATCGTAAATAGACAAGTGTGTAACCGAGATCGTCGGTGTGTTGCAATCAAAATACCACAGCACAGTCCCAGCTGGCCTCTTGTAGAGTTTCCGCACCCCCGACAATTCCAAGATCATTGAAGATCTTCACTCGGTTATTCGCACCTGCACTAAGGTGTAAGCTCAATCACCTAGGTTTCAAGCCTTATAATAACAAGTCTCATACAGACTAAATATATATATATATATATATATACAGTAGAATATATATACAATTCACGTGGGATTCAAACTACCATTTCTTCAAGAATAGCGTCAACTGTCCTATCAATGGTCCAGTCTACGTCGGCCCGATAATACCACTATTGTTTCTTAATTATATGGTGCTATAAAATAATTTCTAAATCACGTAACACATCTGTTATGGTTTTCAAATTGCGTAAGACTTTTTCTGTAAAAATTCAATCGGGTAAGGTATAAAAATCGTTTTTCAGTCGCATAAAGTGTTTTTTGTAAATTTTTAGTTGCAAAAACCATATTTTGTAAATTTCCAATCCTGTAGATTATTTTTCACAAAAACTAATTTAATATATGCTAAATAAAATATTTTGAAGTTTATTTGCGCTATTAATGATAAAATTAAGTATGAAAATAAATATTAACCTTGAAAATGAATTTTTCCAAAATTCTCTATATATCCAAAAATATTTAATTTAACATTCCAATAAATGAAATAATTCATAAAATATTTAATTTAGTATTCTAATAAATAAAATAATTTATATATATATTTTTCAAAAATAAATTCCCTCTAAAATAATTCTTTTTCTAAAATATGGTGACCGAAATCCACCTAAAATAAAATTTCCATATTATTCCATAATTTACATCAAGCATATGCATGTCCTAGACATGTGTATTCATTTACACATGAACAAATTTATTTACACAAAAATTTTACCATACTTTTTCCATCATAATTTCATATTATATTCAAAGAAATCATAAAATACATAATTTAAACAAAGTATGGATTTACATAACTCAATTATAAAATATAAACATGAGGCATAAATCTTAACCATAAAATATCAAATCAACCAACACAAACCACAAAACTAGTCATGGGTCATTTTCACGAAAATCGACATATCAAAAATTCTATTTTATACCATAATATTGGTTGATAGAGAAAACTCTCCCTTACCTTAGTTTCTTAGAGCTTTAACAAGCAGTCTTTGCTTAACTCTTGGTATTCTACCAACACAAATTCACAAAGAAAACAAAGACATATTATTCAAGCTCTAAAACATAAGTTAAGATACTCATGGATCAATCCAACAATCTAAAACTTTGAAATAGAAATTTAAAAGTGAAGAGAAAGAATTTTCACCTTAAGGTTTCTTCAACTTTCAACTAGTTAGAAGTAAGATTTTTAGGCTTTTTCTCAAGAAACTCTTTATATACGTCATTCCAATTGATTTGTATTTTGTGTTACAGGTCCATCTTGCACATTAATAGCAGACCCGTAATCTTTTTGCTCTTCTTTTCTTGCGGAGGTTAAAAAGCTGATTATCCATTTCGAAAGAAAGAAGAAAGAGAAAAAAAATTGAGTGAAATTATATACAGATTTCAGTGTTTGTGGGTAACTGAAGGGACCGAAAAAGGTTTTCACGGAGTACCGTTATCCGCCATTTAACCGGTGAAAAATCATCTGTCAAAGAAAAATAAACAAAATAAAGACAGAAAAATCAAACTTTGATAGATTTTCTCACTTGGCACCGTTTTTTTTCTTTCTCGATTCCTGTGATAGCAAATAAGTCAAAGTTTGAAAAAAAGAAAAAGTTAGAAAACTTTGGATGCCGCCCAAAAAGTGCTACTTTTAACGACTTCAGCCAGCGTGATTGAAGATTTTTCACGATCGATGGGTCCTCCACAATAATGATTCAATTTCTTGCCATTGACATTAAACGTGACTTTTTTTTTCAAATATAGAAAACAGAAAATAAAAAAAATAGACAAAACAAAAAAATGAAAACAAAAACAGGAAAAAAAAAGTAATAAAAGACAAACATCAGCAGTACAGCAAAACAGAAGTAGAAACATAAACAGACAACACAAACAAAGAAACAACGAGAATAAAAGAGTAAATCAGAATACCAAATAAAAACAGAATCAACATTGAAAACAATAGCAAAACAGTAAAAACAAAAAGAAAACAACAACCAGAAAAATGAAATAAAAGTGTGGAAAGAAAACTCCCTATGGATAGCAGAAGAAATAAAGTCCCGGCAGCCACACCAAAGCCAGTGTAATGGATCACCACATCCAGAATCAGAGAATTTAGTCTCCTCGGGGGCTGCTTTATTGGCTTAACTCCATCTTCAAGTAAAATCCTACGCATGCATATGGAAGGGCTAACGCTAGGAATGTCTGCAAGTATGATGGCTTTTTGATTCTCCTTTAAAATTTGCAGCAACTTCTCCTCCTCATCAGTAAGGAGGTTCTTAGCCACAATAAACTCTAATTTTGGTGGCTTCACTACTTCTGCAGATTGAGTTGCTGCATAATCTGCCGAAAAAGATTCATCATGTCTCAAAAAGGCAGCAATCTCAGCACATGCATTACACAACATATCACCATCACAACCAGTACAACAAACAGAATCATCAAAATCAGTAAAACTAGCAAATTCAAGACACAAATCATCAATTGGTTTTGCACATCAATGGTCTCATGTTCTGTAGAATCAAATTTCTGCATCTGTTGCTTGCTCAACTGACTCAATGAAGATGTAAGTTGACCAACTTGGGTCTCCAAGTTCTGTACTATAGCTTCTGTTCTCTGCTGGAATTGGATGTTGCTATGAGCCAATTGTTTCACTAAATCCTCTAATGTAGGCTCAGATTCCATGCCTATTGGGGCTTGCTGGGGCATAGGCTGCTGGTATAGACTGCTTGGTTCAACATAAGGTTCGAACCAGGGATGTTCTCCCCAGTCATGGTTATATGTGGTAGAATAAGGATCATATCCAAGCTGTTGGTATTGTGGTTCACCAAGAAATACACCTGTTGCATCAATATAATGGTCATGAAATACAGAACCATCATCTTGTAATATGGTGCATGCATATGTGGGATGATAAGAACTACAACATATACTACAAAATCTTGCAGGTTCTTGCACAGGTAACTGATACTGTTCCACTGCCAGTTGCCTCACCAGATAAGCCAACTCATCAAGTCTATGCTCCATCAGATTAGTAACCAAACACAAAAACACACACAAATGTAAAAAATAGATAAAACAATTACAGAAAACATATCTAAAGATTTTTACAAAATACAAAACCCCCACAGGGTGAAATCTATACAAAAATGATATCTAACAGAATAATAAAAATGATTAAAAAATTGAAAAAGTGGTCTAAACGATGAAATTTAGCTAAAATAGGGGTGACCTCACTATATATAGTGAGCATTTCTCAAACTAACGATTTTCATTAGCCTACCAAAATTCAGATCGATCAGAGATATGTTACCGAACCAAAATCTTGACAGGATGTCATTTACCCAATTTCAGCCGAATTCCACTTTAAAAAAAAAAATTCAAAAACAAAACAAACACAATTGTTAGAGTTAGATGAAATGATCAAATAGTTTCCTTTGGATCCCCGGCAACGGTGCCAAATTTGACAAGAGGTTGTCGAGACCTGTCAAATAAATAAAATTTACCGGTTCGCAAACTAATTTGTAGTATAGAGCATGAACCGAATCGTCTCTCAAGGATCCAATAAAAACAAAGATTTAATCAGATCAAGATAATTAAAAGGGGGGTTTTGATGATTTGAAAAGATAATACACTAATCGAATTAAAGGAAAGTAATTAACAAATTAACCAATCCAAGGAAATTTTACCGATCTTGAGTTTAATCCATCATTGATCACAAGGAATTCACTTAATTGCTAACCATGTTCTTGGCCTTAGATCATATCAAGACGCCTCAACATGATCCAAGAATCCTCTACTAGATAAGCATCTAGGATTTAATTAACCAAGGTTAGATAAAGTAAGCACTATCCAAACATAGATTAACTTAAGATCAAGAATTTAACCAAGCTAAGCAATCCATCAAAAAGCTTTAATAAATTGTTTATTCTATGTGATCCTCTTGAATACATGATAATAAAGCTATTATCACATAAACATCCAAATCAAATTAAGCAATTCAATCTAGATCAAAATTAAAAGAGGAAGAAGAGAAACTTGAATAACAATTAAGCAATATGAACAAGCGAAACAAGATCTCCAAATTAAACATCAAGATGGCTAATCCCTTGGATTGATTATGAGAGCCTAGCCTTCCATGGATGGGAAGGAAGAACACATAAATAAAAGAACAAAAACGAAATTCTAAAGAGAATGGAGAAGAAGAGAAAGAAAACTCTCACAAATACTCAAACTTTCTTCAAACTTACTTTAAAATTGAATTATCATAATACAAAGAGATTGGCTCTATTTATACTAATCCTAGAAGCCAATTTGTACATGTACATAATCTGAATACAGGCTATAAAAATATGAAAATTGTCAAATATGGAAGCTTGATGCATGGTTGGTGGGTTGGTGCATGGTAGGTGGGTTGGTGTATGGTTGGTGGCTTTTAGTCAGCAACTCTTATCCAACTTCTGGCTTGATTTTCATGATCTAGACGATGCATTTTGGCTTGGAGGTCTCATGAAAGTTATAGCCAGTTGTCTCCTTGAAATTTTGCAATTGGAATCATGCCATTTGGATGTTTAGAACTCCAGATATGCCAAAAACACTGAACCTACCTCAAGTTAGGTTGGCAGAACGTGTTTCCAAATTCAAACCAACTTGTAGCTTCATTATCATGCCTAAAACGACATCTATTGACAAAATGGTCTTCAGTGAAGTTGGAGATATGAGTCTTATCTATCCAATGGCCAAGTTTTAGCCCAAGAGGAGGCCTATGGCTCACTATGTAGTCCAATATGTACACACTGCCCAGATTTTCATGATAGCAAACCCACTCTCCGTTGCAGGGATATTTTGGACCCTTAGAATTCTGATCCAGCTCTTGAGTTCTTCATGAAACTTGTAGAGCATTGTCTTAGCTTTCCAAAGACTCCAAGATCACCTCAAATGGATCACCGAGTCCCAAGTTATGGCCTATAAAGGAAGAAAGGTCAAAATGCATCAAAATCCAAAAATTATTCAATATTTGCATTAAAGCCCAATGAAGCCCAACAACATTAAACTCATCTAAAATACTAATATTGGGCACAATAAACATCTAATAAAGCCTAATACAAAGCTAACATAACTGTCTCAAATTGATTGATCAAATTCCCCCACACTTAAGCTTTTGCACTCCTGGGCAAAACACATAAGAACAAAATTAAAGAAAAACAAGAAACATCATATTATTTAACTAAAAACATAAAAACTGATTATACCTAATCTAATCTATTTTCGTAGGAAATCACGATGGCACTTAGCATGTGCCACAAGCCTTTAAACCCCTAGGTGTCCCTAGTGGACGAGTTATAGTCTTGTGAGGGTTTACCAGGATGATACCCACAAACATGTAATACTTTATTTAATCAATTCAACTAATTTTTAAAGACAAGCATTGTATCATATATAAACTATAATTAATAAGTTAAGTATGCCTAATAAAGAATAGTTGAATCAAACCATTTGAGAATAAAGTATAGCATAATCATGCTTTAATCAGAAATAGGCATGTTCAAATTGAGTAAAATTCCTCACAAGTGACACTCAAATCACACAAGGTGTTTAGGTTAACTGTTTACGCTCAACTCAGTCAAACTATGAAAGTATTTTACCATAGGCTTGCATATACATCAATTCTCCACTACTTAGATCAAATAAATTGCAAAAATCAAGAGGTCTTTTAAAAAGGTTGTAATGGAACTTATAAGGTGAAGGAAGGAAACAATATGGATAATAGCAGGTTAAAACCAAAGAGAATAAAAGAGCATTGAGGAGTAACTCAAGTAGAAAGAATAAAATTTTTACCCAAAACCATAAAATGCTCATTCTCATTACACATTCCTTCCTTTTTCTATTCTTTTATTTTTCTTTCTTTTTTCTCTTTTTTTTCTTTGTTTTTTTTTTGTTTTTTTTTGTACCAAGCATTTCGTATCAGCACACCAATTTCCCCACACTTAATCATTGCAAGCAACAGAACTCCTCCAATAAGAAAATCAATGCTCTCTCATTCCCTAAGGTAAGGTAAAACATGATTTTTCACTCAAAGCTTGTAATGAGTTAAGAACAAAGAATAGGAAAATAGGCTCAGAGGGAGTTAATAATTGGATAAATGCAAGGTAAGTTTATTTGGCCAAAGCAGCTAAGTCAATAAAAAATGCCTCTGTCATTTTCATGCAACATACAAACCAATGTAATCTCAAATCGATTCAATGCAAGTTCTAAAAAATAAATTCATAATTGACATCACTCATGAAAGAAAATAAACCAAGTGTAAGTATCAAACTTGGAAAAGCCCAAAACTCACAAAGGTATGGAACATTCACTCAATTCAACCATGCCTTCTTCCTAATATCCACAATCATATACACATGTATATCATGAAAATGATTCAACTATAAACTATTTTGCATACTTTTATTATCAATTAAGCTCAGATTCAGCACATGCTTGCATCAAAAATAACTAAAAAGATCAAAATGAATTTTTTTATTTTAATTTTAATTTTTTTTTAATATGCAAGAACAAAATAATTTAAGACATACTATGAAATGCAAGTTAAGATGCGTCTCAAGAGCAAAACTACTCCTTACTCTGCTATCATACATCAAATAAGCTAGTAACAATAAAGATTAGCTGGTTATTTTTTTTTTAACTAAACTATGTACATGGTATTATCAACTATACCTCCCCCCAACTAATTTAAGACATTGTCCCCAATGTCAAAATAAAGATAGGTAGAGTGTAGAAGATCTTACCACAATACTGCAAATCAAGCCTGAAATAAGAAAAAAATTACAAAAAACTAAAACCAAAACAGAAAACAAAAATTCACAAAGACAAAGTCAAATCAAGTTTTTGCTTTTTGCTGCTGCTGCTGCCTTGTTCCCAAGTCAGTGGAGCCATTGCTGGATCACGTTGTGGTACAAATTCGTTTAGTTGATCGAGCAATTGTTCAGGAGTTGCAGCAGTTACAAGACTTTGACGTGTCGCTTGTGAGATGAACCTTTTTTCTACAGCATGATCGAGAAAACAAAACAAACTGTTATAAAAACCATTAACATTTAATATACCTATGGGTTTTTGGTGAAAGTTCTGCTGTGACCAGGATGTAATTTGGAAGAGCTCTTCCAAAGTTCCAAAACCACCAGGTAGGGCAATAAAGGCATCAGCATTTGCTATCATAATGTTCATGCGTTGGTGCATGCAAAATACTATTACTTCATCCCCAAATGTTTTTCCAATGGGCTAGCTGATAGATAAAGGACTGGGAATGACACCAAGGACTTTGCCACCTCCTAAATGTGCAGCAGTTGCTACACAACTCATTAACCCAAGACTACCTCCTCCGTAAACTAAATGGATTTCTCTCTCAGCTAGCACTCGACCAAGATGGTTTGCAATATTTACAAACTCTTTATCTTTCCCAGGATTAGATCCACAAAAGACACAAATACTCTTGATCCGACGAACTGAAGTGACTTCCATTTTCTTTTTTCTTTTTCCTCTTTGTTTTTTTGTACTCTCACCTTATCAATGATCTGAAGAGAGCAAAGTGCAATATTTAAAGGCATCAAAACTCAAAGGTAATAATTGCACCTATAAATGAGGGATAGATCCGTGTGTCAGGTAAGCTTGAAAATAAGCACAACAATGATAATATCTATATGACAATGATAAAAGACTAATCTATATGTGTCAGAAGAAGTTTGAAAATATGCAACGCATATTTCAAAAGAATACGGCTACTTTTGATTTTTTTTATTCTTTTTTTTTTAACAAGAAGTAAAAGAAAAATAATAATAAAAATACTTACAGTAGTTGTGATTATGGCTCACATTTTCCTCTGGTTTTAGTCTAGTAATGGCTTGAATGCTCTTTAGGGGCCGATGGTCAGCTTCCCATCCAATTTTCTTAAAAATTGGCAAACATGGTCTTTTTGAGTCAGATTCCCGAAACTATAACGCTCATGTTCATCTTGGAATATTGGCCATAAATCGAGAAGTGCCCTTTGCACATCTCCACTATGATGCGTCTCAAGAGTCAATAAAATGTTATCTAAAGACTCCTTACTCATGCCATCTTTAATGAAGTTAATTTTATCATCTCGGTTTATAGAGGTCATTCCAATTAATTTGCATTTTGTGTTACAGGTCCATCTTGCACATTTATAGCAGACCCGTAACCTTTTTGCTCTTCTTTTCTTGGCATATAAACTTTTACCTAGCCCTGGCATATATGAAACAAGAGCGTCAAAAAATTCACCTCTAAGTCGGACCTTTGCTTCGATCAACCAGCGTATATCCGCAGGGATGCCTTTGTGCATAAGCATCCTTAATCTCTCAAACCTTGCACAATAAATATTAGTTAAAGCATTTTGAGGGAGAGAAGGGAATCGCATGCGGAGGTTAAAAAGCTGATTATCCATTTCGAAAGAAAGAAGAAAGAGAGAAAAAAAATTGAGTAAAATTATATACAGATTTCAGTGTTTGTGGGTAACTGAAGGGATCGAAAAAGATTTTCACGGAGTACCGTTATCCGCCATTTAACTAGTGAAAAATATCTATCAAAGAAAAACAAACAAAATAAAGACAGAAAAATCAAACATTGATAGATTTTCTCACTTGGCACCATTTTTTTTCTCTCTCGATTCCTGTGATAGCAAATAAGTCAAAGTTTGAAAAAAAGAAAATGTTAGAAAACTTTGGATGCCGCCCAAAAAGCGCTACTTTTAACGTCTTCAGCCAGCGTGATTGAAGATTTTTCACGATCGATGGGTCCTCCCCAATAATGATTCAATTTCTGGCCATTGACATTAAACGTGGCTTTTTTTTTTCAAATATAGAAAATAGAAAATAAAAAAAATAGACAAAACAAAAAAATGAAAACATAAACAGAAAATAACAAGTAATAAAAGACAAACATCAGCAATACAGCAAAACAGAAGTAGAAACATAAACAGACAACACAAACATCAGAAACAACAAAGAATGTAAAAGAGTAAATCAGAATAATCAAATAAAAATGTAATCAACATTGAAAACAATAGCAAAACAGTAAAAACAAAAAGAAAACAACAACCAAAAAAATGAAATAAAAGTGTGGAAAGAAAACTCCCTATGGATAGCAGAAGAAATAAAGTCCCAGCAGCCACACCATAGCCAGTGTAATGGATCACCACATCCAGAATCAGAGAGTTTAGTCTCCTCGGGGGCTGCTTTATTGGCTTAACTCCATCTTCAAGTAAAATCCTACGCATGCATATGGAAGGGCTAAAGCTAGGAATGTCTGCAAGTATGATGGCTTTTTGATTCTCCTTTAAAATTTGCAGCAACTTCTCCTCCTCATCAATAAGGAGGTTCTTAGCCACAATAAACTCTAATTTTGGTGGCTTCACTACTTCTGCAGATTGAGTTGCTGCATAATCTGCCGAAAAAGATTCATTATGTCTCAAAAAGGCAGCAATCTCAGCACATGCATTACACAACATATCACCATCACAACCAGTACAACAAACAGAATCATCAAAATCAGTAAAACTAGCAAATTCAGCACACAAATCATCAATTGGTTTTTGCACATCAATGGTCTCATGTTCTGTAGAATCAAATTTCTGCATCTGTTGCTTGCTCAACTGACTCAATGAAGATGTAAGTTGACCAACTTGGGTCTCCAAGTTCTGTACTATAGCTTCTGTTCTCTGCTGGAATTGGATGTTGCTATGAGCCAATTGTTTCGCCAAATCCTCTAATGTAGGCTCAGATTCCATGCCTATTGGGGCTTGCTGGGGCATAGGCTGCTAGTATAGATTGCTTGGTTCAACATAAGGTTCGAACCAGGGATGTTCTCCCCAGTCATGGTTATATGTGGTAGAATAAGGATCATATCCAAGCTGTTGGTATTGTGGTTCACCAAGAAATACACCTGTTGCATCAATATAATGGTCATGAAATACAGAACCATCATCTTGTAATGTGGTGCATGCATATGTGGGATGATAAGAACTACAACATATACTACAAAATCTTACAGGTTCTTGCACAGGTAACTGATACTGTTCCACTGCCAGTTGCCTCACCAGATAAGCCAACTCATCAAGTCTATGCTCCATCAGATTAGTAACCAAACACAAAAACACACACAAATGTAAAAAATAGATAAAACAATTACAAAAAACATATCTAAAGATTTTTACAAAATAAAAAACCACCACAGGGTGAAATCTATACAAAAATGATATCTAACAGAATAATAAAAATGATTAAAAAATTGAAAAAGTGGACTAAACGATGAAATTTAGCTAAAATAGGGGTGACCTCACTATATATAGTGAGCATTTCTCAAAATAACGATTTTCATTAGCCTACCAAAATTCAGATCGATCAGAGATATGTTACCGAACCAAAATCTTGACAGGATGCCATTTACCCAATTTCAGCCGAATTCCACTTTAAAAAAAAAAATTCAAAAACAAAACAAACACAATTGTTAGAGTTAGATGAAATGATCAAATAGTTTCCTTTGGATCCCCGGCAACGGTGCCAAATTTGACAAGAGGTTGTCGAGACCTGTCAAATAAATAAAATTTACCGGTTCGCAAACTAATTTGTAGCATAGAGCATGAACCGAATCGTCTCTCAAGGATCCAATAAAAACAAAGATTTAATCAGATCAAGATAATTAAAAGGGGGGTTTTGATGATTTGAAAAGATAATACACTAATCGAATTAAAGGAAAGTAATTAACAAATTAACCAATCCAAGGAAATTTTACCGATCTTGAGTTTAATCCATCATTGATCACAAGGAATTCACTTAATTGCTAACCATGTTCTTGGCCTTAGATCATATCAAGATGCCTCAACATGATCCAAGAATCCTCTACTAGATAAGCATCTAGGATTTAATTAACCAAGGTTAGATAAAGTAAGCACTATCCAAACATAGATTAACTTAAGATCAAGAATTTAACCAAGCTAAGCAATCCATCAAAAAGCTTTAATAAATTGTTTATTCTATGTGATCCTCTTGAATACATGATAATAAAGCTATTATCACATAAACATCCAAATCAAATTAAGCAATTCAATCTAGATCAAAATTAAAAGAGGAAGAAGAGAAACTTGAATAACAATTAAGCAATATGAACAAGCGAAACAAGATCTCCAAATTAAACATCAAGATGGCTAATCCCTTGGATTGATTATGAGAGCCTAGCCTTCCATGGATGGGAAGGCAGAACTCATACATAAAAGAACAAAAACGAAATTCTAAAGAGAATGGAGAAGAAGAGAAAGAAAACTCTCACAAATACTCAAACTTTCTTCAAACTTACGTTAAAATTGAATTATCATAATACAAAGAGATTGACTCTATTTATACTAATCCTAGAAGTCAATTTGTACATGTACATAATCTAAATACAAGCTATAAAAAATATGGAAATTGTCAAATATGGAAGCTTGATGCATGGTTGGTGGGTTGGTGGCTTTTAGTCAGCAACTCTTATCCGACTTCTGGCTTGATTTTCATGACCTTGATGATGCATTGTGGCTTGGAGGTCTCCATGAAAGTTATAGCCAATTGTCTCCCTGAAATTTTGCAATTGGAATCATGCCATTTGGATGTTTAGAACTCCAGATATGCCAAAAACACTGAACCTACCTCAAGTTAGGTTGGTAGAACGTGTTTCCAAATTCAAACCAACTTGTCGCTTCATTATCATGCCTAAAACGACATCTATTGACAAAATGGTCTTCAATGAAGTTGGAGATATGAGTCTTATCTATCCAATGGCCAAGTTTCAGCCCAAGAGGAGGCCTATAGCTCACTATGTAGTCCAATATGTGCACACTGCCCAGATTTTCGTGATAGCAAACCCACTCTGTATTGCAGGGATATTTTGGACCCTTAGAAGTCCGATCCAACTCTTGAGTTCTCATGAAACTTGTAGAGAATTGTCTTAGCTTTCCAAAGACACCAAGATCACCTCAAATGGATCACCGAGTCCCAAGTTATGGCCTAACCAAGGAAGAAAGGTCAAAATGCATCAAAATCCGAAAATTATTCAATATTTGCATTAAAGCCCAATGAAGCCCAACAACATTAAACTCATCTAAAATACTAATATTGGGCACAATAAACATCTAATAAAGCCTAATACAAAGCTAACATAAGTATCTCAAATTGATTGATCATATTTATAGTAGTGTAATATGAACAGAATTATAATACACAAAAATTTAGTAGCAAATATTTACATCGATTTCATTCTTTATTAAATATTTATAGTTACATAGCTTTATTATACATAGGTTACTATCTGTAACACCCCAAATTTTTTTGTTTTTAATTGAAATATTGATTTTCTCAATTTTTGTGTTTTATGATGATTTTTGGAAATTTTTATGAGCTTCATTTAAATTAGGTTATTTTTCATAAACACTATGTGTCGATTCGGGGTAGTTTCAGAAAATAAAAATAAATAATATATATTTTCAGCCCGTAAATACCTTGACTATTTATTAGGGCCCGGGAAGGTTACGAAACTCGAATCTAAGACCATATTCTTAGTTTTTCATTTTTGGAAATTTTTAGTTTTTGTTGACTTTATGTGTTAAACCGGGGCAAATCCAAGAATAGATTTAGAAGTTTTCTATTTTTAGTGATTAGATTGTCAAATAAAAAATATTTTTGGTTTTTGGGCTAGCTATTCGCGGGACCAAGGAGGCAAAGACTCGTTCAACTTTGGAAAGCTTCTCCAAGCTTCTAGATGGTCAACATAAATGGCTAAGACCTAGTGGGGTAGGGGTAAAAATGTCTTTTCATGTAAACTTTTTAATTACCAACTTATCCTACACTTTGCCTATAAATAGCCATTCAAGTTTCATTTGAAAAACTCAACAATTCCTCTCCATTCTCTCTCAAAAACCTACGGGCACACCTTATCCTACGGCCACACCTTTGTGTAGAAAGTTTCTTGAGAAGAAATTGTTCTCAAACCATTTTCTTGAGAAATTCCAAAAGTTGAAGAATCAAAAGGTGAAATTTCTTTATCCTCACTTTTTAAAGTTCTACTTCAAAATTTTAGATCATTGGATTGATCCATGATCATTTTGTTTCATGTTTTAGAGCTTAAATATTATGATGTTGATTTTATTTAAGGATATTTGTTGGTGGAAGAACAAAAAGCTTTCACAAAGTTCTCTTGAGGAGTTTTAATCCAATGTAAGGGGGAGTTTCTTTATCAACCAATTTTGTGGTAGGAAAATAGGATTTATGGTTCATGTTCTTAAAATTTTTGTGTTAGTAGTTATAGTTGATATTTAAATTGTTTATGCTTTACGTTTCTTGCTTTATGATTTGTGCTTTGTGTTAGGAATCATGGTTCAGAGGAGAGGGGAAGAAATGATTGAGAGTAAACTAAAAATTAATGTTGATTGAAATGAGTGAAGTGAGTACAAAGTGATTACATCAAGCCTTTATATAGGCTAACAAACTAACTACTAATATCTAACTAATTATATTTCTAATAGCCCCTCGCAAGCTGGAAGGTGTTCATAACCCTTCCAGCTTGGGATGAATACAACTGAATATCAAATCAAAAGAAAAATACAATGAGAAATGCGAGAATACATCGAAGGAAAAACATACAAACAATGACATGAACAAAGTTTAACCATTAAGCAGAAGTTACAACTCAAGGCTTAACCACTTAACAGAAGCAAACATGCTTAACCACCTAACAAAGGCATAAGCTAAAATCATCAAAGCCATAAGGCTTGCTTAACCACCATAAGGCAGAAGCTATCAAAGCTTAACCATCAAGAGCAGAAGCTATATTAAAAGCTTAACCACTCAAGACAGAAGCAAAATCAAAGAAATATCAATATTTAACCATCCATAGCAGAAGCTCGTATCAATGCTTAACCACCATAGAACAGAAGCTTACAACAAAATCAAATCATGAATGAATCAAGATTAACAAAATCAAAAGCAAAAGAAAAAAAAAATGAATGGCAAATCTTATGCCACGTGGTTTCATATTTCCACTCACACAAATGTGATAAGAAAAGCAAACTGGAGATGCATCCAAAAATTCATCATGAAACCACGTGAAATGAAAAGTTTTCTTTCTCATCACCAATGTGGAAGCCACAGAACACGTGTGAGATAAATCAGAAAATTTGCAAATCCATCAAGCCTTCCACACCACCAGTAAAGCAGCGCCTAAGAACTCTTGGAGCAGATCGGAAGGCGATGCAAAAGTAGCCGAAGGAGAAGAGTTGACGCGGTTGGTGAAGGAGAAGGACTGCTCTGTATCGGAGCAAGAGGTGAGGTCGTCGGTGACTTAACAGACGAAGAAACCGCCGGCGTCGGAGACGATGAAGACTGCAGTGGAGTTTCCACCAGCGACTTGGACGGAGACGACGCCGGTGAAGATGCCAGAGATTGAGTCATGATGGAGCTCTAGCCATTGTAGAAAGAGAAAGAAAGAAAGAGGTTTTAGTGAGAGAAAGTGTTGTAACAGAAAAGCGAAGCAGAGATTATGAGGAGAATGATGATGTTTGAACTTTCCGGAGAATGAATTTTGGTGAGAAAATATTCAGGCGATGAATTGCCATGAAAGATAGGGAAAATGAAAGCGAAAACATGAGAAAAAAATTTGAGAGTTCAACAGAACTCTTGCAGCGGAAATGGAAGAGAAATGTTCATGGTGGATACCATGGATGCTCTGATACCATGTTAGGAATCATGGTTCAGAGGAGAGGGGAAGAAATGATTGAGAGTAAACTAAAAATTAATGTTGATTGAAATTAGTGAAGTGAGTACAAAGTGATTACATCAAGCCTTTATATAGGCTAACAAACTAACTACTAATATCTAACTAATTATATTTCTAATACTTTGTATTTATGTGCTTTATTTAGCCTGTGTGTTTTTATGCCTTTGGAATATTGCAGATATGGTAATATTATAAGCACAATATTTATTGGACATACATATGGTTGGTTGATTTTACATAAATCATGGTTGGAAAATAATGGATTTTGGTCCAAAGACCTTTTAATATTTCGATCACTCTATAGATACAAAGGAATTTATTTTATTACTTGTTTAACTTAATTAATTAGGGGACATTTAATTGAGTTAGTGATTTTTGCAAATAAATAGAAAAAGAGTAGAATTATTAAATAAAGCCGAAATAATGTTTTAATTTAGACTTATGTTGTTTTAACTGATCTTTAGCAATAATAATGATAATATATTGGGAAATGATTAAATAAGCTCAAAATAGCTTCATTTTTATGAAAAACACTTTTACGCGATTTGGAGTTTACAGGAAACCCTTTCGTGGTTGAAAAATGATTTTTAAAGTCCTACGCGATTAAAATGTACAGAAAACACTTTACCTGATTTGGTATTTACAGAAAACCCTTTCGCGATTAAAAGTGATTTTTTTATGTCTTATGTAATTAAAAATGGAGAGAAAACATTTTACCTGATTTGGTATTTATAGAAAACCCTTTCGCCGTGACTTTTCTGTCTTATGCGATTAGAAATTTATAGAAAAAGTTTTACACGATTGAAAAATGATTATTCTGTCTTACGCGATTGAAAAATATTAATTTTTATGTTAAGCAACTTGAAAGATAGAAAATTAGTTTTATGCGATTGAAAAACATAACAGAAATGATACGCGATTTATAAAAACGTAACAGAAGTGTTACGCAACAGAAAAACTGTAACCAGAGGGTTATACATTTGAAAAACCATAACTGTAGTGTTGATTTTGAATCCCGAGGGGATTGTTTTATTTTGTTTATGAATAAATTGCATTTTTATGTTGCATTAAGAAAGTCTGTTCAGACTTGTGGTCAAGACTTTAATGCCAAGGAGATTGAGTTATACCTTAGTGCGGGTGCGAATTGTGTAGTGAAGATCTATGAATGATCTTGGGAACTTCGGGGTGTGGAAACTCCATGATCACTTCGAGTTGAGTTAATACACATGCCTTTTTCATTTTGAACTCTGTTATGGAATATAGAAAATACCTTAAAAGACTCACCCTTGTGAGCTAGAAACATAACCCATGTCCATCTAGTATAGTCATCAACTATGACTAATCCATATTTCTTTCCATTTAATGAGGTTGTTCTTGTTGGACCAAACAGATCCAGATGCAGCAGCTCTAGTGGTTTAGAGGTGGAAACAATATTTTTGGACTCAAAATAGTTTTTAACTTATTTCCCCTTTTGATAGGCATCACATAGAACATATGATTTATACACAAGATTTGATAGTCCTCTTACGAGGTTATGCTTACTTAGCTTTGAGATTAATCTGAAGCTTGCATGACTAAGCTTCTTGTGCCATATCCATTGTTTTCCTTTTATGGACACTAGGCATGATACATTTTGTTATGAAAGATCTCCCAAATTAATCTTGTAAAAATTATTTTGCCTCTAAGCTGAAAAGAGTATGGACCCATTAGGGTTTTGACAATACATTCTCCTTTGTTGAAGGAAATGTTAGATTCACTATCACATAATTGGCTTATGCTTAGTAGATTGTGTTTTAAACCTTCAACAAGAAGCACATTATCAATAGAGGGAAAATGATGTTTACTGATCTTACCAATCCCAACTACCTTACCCTCCTGGTCTCCTCCAAAGGTGGCACAGCCACCTGATCTAGGTTTGAGTTCTTGGAACATAGAATTTTCTCTCGTCATGTGACGTGAGCAGCCACTGTCCAGGTACCATGGTTGGGGTCTTTTTCTTGCTGCTAAGCACATATGCAAAAGGAATTATCATATTTTTAGGTACCCAAATCTTCTTGGATCCTTTCATGTTAGTTCTTAAGGACTCATTATACCTCAATTTCCTTTTTGTAAAAATATTTGGACATTGTATGTCATTTCTTTTTACAGTTATTGCTAAAAGGTTTGGGTTTAACAGAGATAGGAGGTTTTTGAAAATTGTTTTTCTCAGTAGATTGATACCCCAATCCAAATTTATCTTGAGGATCTCTGGAGCATTTTAGCAGTGTGTTTAGCTTTTCTGTGCTACCCACAAATTTACTGAGATCTTCAGTGAATTCCACTACCTCTTTTTGAAGTTTTTCAACTTCAATTGATGTGTTGGACTCAGAGAAAGTTTTGTTTTTTAGAAAAATGTTTTATGTTTTCAGTTCCTCACAAACTATTTGAAGTTCTTGTCTTTCTGAAAACACTTTTTCAAAATCCTTGGACAGTTTTGAAAAAAAAATTTAGTGCTTTATATTCAACAAATAGAATAGAAGAATTATGTAGAAAATCATCAAAGGCTTCTTGAAGATTAATGTTAGAGTCATTTACCTCATCTTTTTCCTCATCTGAGGTGGTGCCAGCCATGAAGCATATGTTTGCTGTTGGAACCAAAGATAAATTGAGAAATTGATTTTGGAACCAAAGTA
Source organism: Styphnolobium japonicum (assembly GCA_023212625.1). Lineage (NCBI taxonomy): Eukaryota > Viridiplantae > Streptophyta > Magnoliopsida > Fabales > Fabaceae > Styphnolobium > Styphnolobium japonicum. Next base: position 31,138,994 of record JALBWW010000009.1, read on the forward strand.
GTTTAAAGAATTAAACCCCTCAAGGTTTTGAAGATAACAAAGTAATTACATAAGAATGAACAAGTAAATTTTTACTCAATCTGTGTATAACATGGAATGATAATCCAATAATGTTTTATTTGGCTTAAGAATATGTTGATAATACTTTATAAGGAAACATAGTTGTAACTAATCTTTATTAGCGAGCGTCCAATTTGACTCCTGTTTTGAATAAAATTGGTATGCATCTAATATACTCTCAATTATGTTATTATATTATATTGGATCGTCCAAAGCTTTCTTGAATAAGCTCAGGTTCAAACTTCCGTCCAAAGCTAGAATTCAAATAACTAGAACTGTTCATCATTAAATGTTGAAGAGATCTCTGACAAAGTACGCGACAAAAAGAAGTCAACTGAGCTGTTTAGCTGACACTGCTAACAACTACAAAGACCAGCAAATAAAGAACTTTCTGCGCGCTCAAATAAATTAGAACTAAGATATCATATTCTTGGTAGTCTTTGATAATCAAAGTTACTTTTCAGAAGAAGTTCAACACGATATTATCTTATGCATTTAATGCTACTCAGAATGGTAATAAATGTTTTCGTTGGACAAAGAAGCTTATGAAGACTACTCCAAGTGCTCGTTGTCTATAAATACAAATGTTTTAGAAGAAAAATACAAGAGTTAGAAGTGATCAAAAGAGAAAAAGATTAATAACTCACATTCTTTCTATTCTTTATCATCACCTGTTGTGAGTTAACCTCAAGTGTTATTTATAACATCTTTTACTCAACTTACTTGGATAACCTGAAGAGTTTTGAGAATACTTGTATTACCTGAAGAGGTGAAGAATACTTGTAATCTTTGTGAAGATTAGTGGAAAATCCTTCTCGTTGAAGGGATTGGACGTAGCTCTCGAGTAGGGGTGGAAATAGGTCAGACTGCCCAACAGGGGCCTACGGCCTAGCCTCCTTTCAGCCTATTTCAGCCTAGCCTATTTATCAAATAAGCAAGGCTTAGGCTTTTTTAAAAGCCTATTTAGTTAAATAAGCCTAGGCCTAGGCCTTAAAAAAAGTCTATTAGGCCTAACAGGCTTATATGATTTTATAATACTTATATGATTTAGTAGTTATATATTAATATAGTTTATTTATTTTATACACAATACAATAATTTTGTTAAAGATTAGGTATATTTGAAACCTATAAAATTTGAGCATGTTGGCTTATTCGAAAACCTTTATGCAATACAGGCCTTTAAATAGGCTTTCAGGCCAGGCCAGGCTTTTAAGTTTTCATAAAAAGGTCAGGCCAGGCTAAAAAAAAGCCTATGATAGGTAACAGGCTAGGCTAAAGCCAATGTTTTTTAAAACAAGCCAGGCTTATTTAGGGTAAAGCCTAGCCTAGCCTAGCCTATTTCCACCCCTACTCTCTGGTTGTGAGAGTGAACCAGGATAAACATCTGATGTGAGCTTCTCTTCTCTCTACTTGTGTTTTATTTATTCACTAACATCTAGGGATTGTCATTGTTTTCTTAACAAAGTTTTCATGTTAAACTTAAAACTTTTCAACTGCGTTCAAAAGAAGTTTCACAAAAACCTTCTCTGCTTCCAACAGACTGAGAAGCTTTTCATATTCATCCATTTTTTTTAAGTTTCATTAGGAATCTTGGTTGAACTATTAGTTAAAGAAAATAATTTTCAAAAAGGTTATGAAACACAATTCAACCCCCTTTCTTGTGTTTCATTTGGTAATTTCATTTGCTTCTGCTTATGCTTCATCTTCATCTTCAGTTGATGAAAGGTCTAGATCTCCCTATGCTTCATCTTCATCTTCAGTTGATGAAAGGTCCAGATCTCCCCAAGTTTCCATCACTCCTCTTTTCTTCTCAGTGACGAATCTCTTTTTCTCCTTGTCCTTATTTAGAGAAGGACATTCAACCTTAATGTGTCCCCGTTTTTTGCATTCATAGCATATGATAGGACTATTGTCCTTTACTTCACTTCTTTCCATTGGAATTCTTTGTCCAAAGTGTTTTCTTCTCATTCCACCTTTCTTTCTCCACATTGACTGTATCTTTCTGGAGATGAAAGATAACTCGTCATCCTCGGAGACATCTTCTCTAGATGATTCAGCATCATCTGAAGATTCTTCAACTCTAAGTGCCTTTGGTCACACTTCCTTTCTGAGTTTTTAAGGCAATAGATTTGCCTTTTCTTGAGTTGTCCTCTTCTTGTAGTTCAAGTTCATGAACCTTTAAAGATCCAAGAAGCTCCTCCATAGAGAAGGAAGCAAGATTTTTCGCTTCTTGAATAGCAGTGACCTTGGGTCTCCACTGCCTGGAACGACTTCTTAATATTTTTCTAATATGATCTTGTTTATCATATGTTTTTCCCAATGATCGTAGATTGTTAATGATTGTTTGGAACCATCCAAACATTTGATCAATGGTCTTATGCTCTCCCATTTTGTAGAGCTCATACTAGTGGTCTAGCATGCTTATTTTTTATTCCTTGACCTAAGTGGAACCTTCTTGGGCCAAGGCGAGAGTGTCCCAAATCTCCTTAGTTGTTTCACAGCCGTGGACTTTGTCGTGCTCGGATCTGGTGATAGTGCACATAAGAACATGTTTTGCTTTTGAATTTAGCTGGTGTCTCATCCATTGTCCCTTCGTCCATTGTGGTTGAGGGAGCTCTTGTCCTTTTGCGTTGGTGGGCACTTGGTATCCATATTGGACTAGATCCAGATGTCCATATTTTGAGTGTCGAAGAAGGCAATCATCCTCTTCATCCAGTATTCATAATCATTGTCATTGAATAGAGGAGGTCTATTCACTACTTGTCCTTCATTTTCCATTTGAGGTTGTGCTAGATCATTTTCCTCTACATTGTTAGATGCTCAACCCAAGAAGCTGAACTCTAATACTAATTGAAATAAGCAGATGAAACACAAGAAAGAGAGTTGAACAATGTTTCTTAACCCTCTTTTTAAAAAACTTTTCATAAAATAGTTCTTGGAATAAAAGCTTCACAATATTGTATAAGAAAATGGACGAAACGTAAACTCTTTACAGTTCGTTGGATGTAAAGAGAGTTTTAGTGAAAATCTTTGGACCCAACTTAAAGACTTATGTTTTTAGAAAATATTTGTTAAGAGAAACAATGGTAATCCTTAAATGTAAGTTGAAAAGTAAAATAACAACAAGGAGAGGGAAGAAAAACTCATACTAGATACTTATACTAGTTCACTCTCACAACCCAAGAGCTACGTCCAGTCCTTTCAACTTGAAGGATTTTCCGCTAATATTTCTCAAATTACAAGTATTCTTCTCAATGCCTCTTCGGGTGACAACCTCTAAACCTCTTCAGGTTCTAACAATAAGTATTCTTTTACAGACAAGCCTCTTCAAGCTCAACAACTAGAGTAATAAAAAGTGTTTACAACACTTGAGGTTAACTCATGATGTGTGAGGATAAACAATAAACTCAAGTAGAAATTCCATACAAGAGTAAATGGAAGTATATAAATCACAGTGAATCTTTTTCTTTGAATATTTTCTCTTGTTCTCTTGATGTCTCTTCCTCGTATCTTGATTCTTCGAAGACTATGGTATATATAGGCTTGTGAGCTTTGAACAGTTTTCATAAGCTTCTTCATCCAACAACAATATTTATTACCGTTCTGAGTAGCATTAAATGCACAATGCTGATAACATGTTGATTTCCTTATGAAAAGTGGCTTTAGTTATCAATGTTTGCGAGGAATTTGATATCTTAGATCTGTCTCTTTTGAACAAGCAGAAAGTTCCTTATTAGCTAGTCCTTGTAGTTGTTAGGTGTGTCAGCTCCAGCGTACAGAGTTGAACTTCGAAAGTCACGTTCGTGTCAGAGATCTCATCAGCAATTAATGCACTTTGTTTTGCTTGTCTTTGAATTGTTTTGGACAGATGCTTTAAGAAACAATCAACAGAGACATAACAACGGACAATCCAACATAATATAATAAACAGTTCACGTTTTATTGGACGCACGTGTTGGAACCAAAGACATTTTAAGTTATTAATGTTAGAACCAACATAGTTCAAAGATTTATCCCTTTAGAGTTTTGAAGATAACAAATATATTAAATTGGAATGAACATGTAATATTTCAATAGAACCAGTTGTTACCATAAAATGATAATCCAATAATGCTTATATGGCTTAAAGACAATTTATAATCCTCTAAAAACGAAACATTGTGGTAACAACTCGATTATTTGTGTGTGCGTCCATTATGTCTCTTATCTAAAAAGGAAAAATTAGTATTCGTCCAATTAACTCTGAAATTACTTTTTAGTACACTATATTGGATCGTCCAATGTTTCCTTACTTAGCTCAGAATCAAACATTCATCTAAAGCTTCAAATTCTATTTCAAGAACTATTCATCATTAAATGCTGAAGAGACTTCTGTTAAAGTGCGTGGCAAAAAGAAGTCAAAGTATGCTAATACTGACACACCTAACCTCTGTACAAGTTCAGCAACTAAGATATATTTGTTCACTTAGAAGATTCAGTACAAGACCTTATTGATTTTAGCAACAACGATAACCAAGCCCACTTCTCAAGAGAAGACAAACACTCAATCTGTGGTAAGCATTTAATGCAGCTCAGAACGAGAACATTTATTACCATTGGACGAAATAGCTCGTGAAGACAAGCTCAAAACTCTAAAGCATATAAATACAAGATATCTTCAACGATGAAAACATGTAGTAAAAAGAAAAATACAAGCACATTCTATCTTCTGAGAATTTAATCTTACCCTTTCATATTCCCTGTAAAGATATTCTAAACTCACTAAGCTTCATAGTTCCTACCCTCACTCACCCTTCGTGAGTTATGATCAATCAATTTGAGACACTCATGTTAGCTTTGTATTAGGCTTTATTAGATGTTTATTGTGCCCAATATTAGTATTTTAGATGAGTTTAATGTTGTTGGGCTTCATTGGGCTTTAATGCAAATATTGAATAATTTTCGGATTTTGATGCATTTTGACCTTTCTTCCTTGGTTAGGCCATAACTTGGGACTCGGTGATCCATTTGAGGTGATCTTGGTGTCTTTGGAAAGCTAAGACAATGCTCTACAAGTTTCATGAAGAACTCAAGAGCTGTATCGAACTTCTAAGGGTCCAAAATATCCCTGCAATATAGAGTGAGTTTGCTGTCACGAAAATCTGGGCAGTATGCACATATTGGACTACATAGTGAGCTATAGGCCTCCTTTTGGGCTGAAACTTGGCCATTGGAAAGATAAGACCCATATCTCCAACTTCACTGAAGACCATTTAGTCAATAGATGTCGTTTTAGGCATGATAATGAAGCTACAAGTTGGCTTGAATTTGGAAACACGTTCTACCAACCTAACTTGAGGTAGGTTCAGTGTTTTTGGCATATCTGGAGTTCTAAACTTCCAAATGACATGATTCCGATTGCAAAATTTCAAGGAGACAACTGGCTACAACTTTCGTGAGACCTCTAAGCCAAAATGCACCGTCTAGGTGATGAAAATGAAGCCAGAAGTCAGATAAGAGTTGTTGACTAAAAGCCACCAACCATACACCAACCCACCTACCATGCACCAACCCACCAACCATGCATCAAGCTTCCATATTTGACAATTTTCATGTTTTTATAGCTTGTATTCAGATTATGTACATGTACAAATTGGCTTCTAGGATTAGTATAAATAGAGTCAATCTCGTTGTATTAGATGAATTCAATTTTAAGTAAGTTTTAAGAAAGTTTGAATATTTGTGAGAGTTTTCTTTCTCTTCTTCTTCATTCTCTTTACAATTTTGTTTTTGTTCTTTTATTTATGAGTTCTTCCTTCCCATCCATGGAAAGCTAGGCTCTTATAATCAATCCAAGGGATTAGCCATCTTGATGTTTAATTTGGAGATCTTGTTTCACTTGTTCATATTGCTTAATTGTTATTCAAGTTTCTCTTCTTCCTCTTTTGATTTTTATCTAGATTAAATTGCTTAATTTGATTTAGATGATGATGTGATAATAGCTTTATTATCATGTATTCAAAGAGGATCACAAAGACTAAATAATATATCAAAGCTTTTTGATGGATTGTTTAGCTTAGTTAAATCCCCGATCTTAAGTTAATCTATGTTTGGATGGTACTTACTTTATCTAACCTTGGTTAATTAGATCCTAGATGCTTATCTAGTAGAAGATTCTTGGATCATGTTGAGGCCTTCTTGATGTGATCCAAGGCCAAGAACACGGTTAGCAATTAAGTGAATTCTTTGTGATCAATGATAAGTTAAACTTAAGATCGGTAAATTTCCTTGGATTGGTTGCTTCTTTATATTTGTTTACAACTTTAAGTCTTGTACTTTTTTGTAATCTTATTAATCAACAACAAAACCCCCCTTTTAATTATCTTGATCTGATTAAATCTTTGTTCTTTTTGGATCCTTGAGAGACGATTCGGATCATGCTCTATAATACAAATTAGTTTGCGAACCGGTAATTATTATTATTTGACGAGGTCTCGACAACCTCTTGTCAAGTTATCTATTAAGTGTTTTTAAACATAACTCTTTTAACGTTTGTATAACCTGAAGAGGTTTGAGAATACTTGTATAACCTGAAGAGGTTTGAGAATATTTATGTACCTGAAAAGGTGGAGAATACTTGTAAACTTTGTAAAGATTAGTGAAAAATCCTTCTTGTGGAAGGGATTGGACGTAGCTCTCGGATTGTGAGGGTGAACCAGGATAAACATCTAGTGTAAGCTTCTCTTCCCTCTACTTGTATTTTATTTATTCACTAACATATAGGGTTTGCCATTATTTTATTAACAAAGCTTTCAAGTTAAGAATTAAAACTTTTCAACTACATCCAAAAAGAAGTCTCGCAAAAACTTTCTTTGCGTCCAACAAAACGAGAAACTTTTCTTTCGCCCACTACTTATTTTGTTTCAACAGGTTTCTTGTGTGAACTATTTGTTTAAGAAAAAGTTTTCCGAAAAGGTTAAGAAACACAATTTAACCCCCCTTCTTGTGTTTCACTTAGTTATTTCAATTGGTATCAGAGCTCAACCACTTGGGTAGAGCATCTAACAATGCAGAGGAAAAGATCTCGTACAACCTTAAGTGGAGAACGAAGGACAAGCTGTGAATAGATCACCTCTATTCAATGGAAACGATTATGATTACTAGAAGAAGAGGATGATTGCATTCTTTGATGCACAAAATATGGACATTTGGGACCTAGTCCAAAATGGCTATCAAATGCCCACCAACGCAAAAGGTCAGGAACTCCCTCAGCCACAATGGACGGAGGGACAACGAACCAGGCACCAGTTAAACTCCAAAGCCAAACACTTTCTTATGTGTGCCATCACCATATCAAAACAAGACAAAGTTCATAGTTGTGAAACAGCTAAGGAAATATGGGATACTATTTCCTTAACTCATGAAGGTTCCTATCAAGTCAAGTAATCAAAGATAAGCATGCTGGTTCATCAGTATGAGGTCTATAAGATGTGAGAGCATGAAAATATTGATCAAATGTTTGGAGGATTCCAAACAATAATTAATAGCTTGAGATCTTTGGGAAAGACATATGAAAATCAAGACCATATCAGAAAAATTCTGAGAAGTCTTTCCAAGTAGTGGAGACCTAAGGTTACTGCCATTCAAGAAGCAAAGAACTTAGCTTCTCTTACCATGGAGGAACTCTTAGGTTCTCTTAAAGTTCATGAGCTTGAACTCCAAGAAGAGGAAAGTTCAAGAAAAGGGAAATCAATTGCCCTTAAAGCTCACAAAGGAAGTGCATCCAAAGCACTTAAAGCTGAAGAATCTTCCGATGAAAACGAGTCATATGGAGAAGATGTTTCAGATAGCGATGAGTTATCCTTCATCTCCAGAAAGATACAAGCAATGTGGAAAAAGAAAGGAGGCATGCAGAGAAAACACTTTGGTCGAAGAGCTCCAAAAGACAGGACTGAGACAAAAGACAAAAGCATAATCATATGCTATGAATGCAAGAAACCTGGACACATCAAAGCTGAATGCCATTCACTTAACAAGGACAAGGAGAAAAAGAAATTCTTTCCAAAGAAGAAAAGAGGGTTAACGGCCACATAGGAAGATCTTGACCTCTCATCTACTGATGATGAAGAGGAAACAGAAGAAGTAGCTAACATATGCTTCATAGCAAGCACATCCTCTGAAGATCTGAAGAGGAAGAAGATGAGGTAACAAGCTCTGACCTTAATCCTCAATAAGCATTTGATGAACTATTAAATAATTCATCTATTTTAGATGTTGAGTACAAATCCCTCAAAAGAAAATTTTCAAAATGATTCAAGGAATATGAAAAAGTACTTTCAGAAAAACAAGAGCTTGAAACCTGCTATGAAAAACTAAAAACTGAAAGCCTTATTTTGAAAACATCCTCTGAGTCCAATACGTCTGATGAAGTTGATAAACTTCAATCTGAGGTAAAGGAACTAACTGAAGATCTCAGTAAATTTGTGGGCAACACCAAAAAGCTGAACACATTACTCAAATACTCCAAAGACCCTAGTGACAAATCTGGACTGGGGTACCAACATACTGAGAAAGTTTTTTCCCAAAAGACACCTACTCCTATACAGTCCAAATGCTTTGGCAATATTTATTAAAAGGAAGGTCATTCTACCTTAAACATGTTTTTACAATAAGAAATCAAGGCATTATAAATCTCCAAGAACTAACCGGAAAGGACCCAAAAAGATATGGGTATCTAAGAACATGATAATCCCTCTTGCAGATGTGCTTAGCAACAAGAAGAAGACACATGTCATGGTACCTGGACAGTGGTTGCTCACGGCACATGACGGGAGAAAGGTCTATGTTCCAAGACCTCAAACTTAAATCAGGTGGCTTCATCACTTTTGGTGGAAACCAGAAGGGTAAAATAGTTGGAATAGGTAAGATTAGTAAGCATCATTTTCCTTCTATTGATAATGTACTTCTAGTTGAAGGGTTGAAACATAATTTGCTTAGTATAAGTCAATTATGTGATAGTGGATCTAATGTTTCGTTCAACCAAGGAGAATGTATAGTTAAGAACCCTGGTGGGTCCATTCTTTTTTCAGCTATGAGACAAAATAATTTATACAAAATTGATTTGGGAGACCTCTCAAACCAAAATGTATCTTGTTTGGTGTCCATCAAAGGAGAATAGTGGATATTGCACAAGAAACTTGGTCATGCAAGCTTGAGGTTAATCTCAAAGCTCAATAAGCATCACCTCGTAAGAGGGCTACCAAATCTTGTATACAAATCTGATGTTATCTGCGATGCATGTCAAAAAGGGAAACAAGTTAAAAATTCCTTTGAATCCAAAAACCTTGTGTCCACTTCAAGATCACTGGAACTGTTACGTCTTGATTTGTTTGGACCAACTAGAATAGCCTCACTAAGTGGAAAAAGATATGGATTAGTCATAATTGATGACTATACTAGATGGACATGGGTTATGTTCTTAGCACACAGGGATGAGTCTTTTAAAGTCTTTTCGATATTCTGTAAATGTGTTTAAAATGAAAAAGGTACATGTATTAACTCAATTCGAAGTGATCATGGTGGAGAATTTGAGAATGAGAGTTTCTAATGGTTCTGTGAAGAAAGTGATATCCTTTACAACTTTCTGCTCCTAGAACACCACATCAAAATGGTGTGATAGAAAGAAAAATCAGTCAGTACAGGAAATGGCAAGGACCATGCTCAATGATAATTCTACACCTAGATAATTCTAGGCTGAAGCTGTTAATACTGCTTGTTATATTCAAAACAGGATATAGATCAAACCTATTTTGAAAAAGACTCCCTATGAATTGTGGAAAGGAAGAAAACCCAACATATCTTATTTACATCCTTTTGGTTGTCAATGTTTTATCTTAATACTAGAGATTATCTCGTTAAATTTGATTCAAAAGTAGATAATGGTATATTATTGGGATATTCTGAAACTTCTAAGGCTTACAGAGTTTATAACTCTCGTACCTTAATAGTAGAAGAATCCATTTATGTCAAATTTAATGATAAAAAGCCTGATAAAAATTTATCAAAGCTATATGAGTCTTTTGCAGATTTGAACTTAAACCACAAAGATAAGAGTTCATCAACGAGCAAAGGAACATTGGTCGATGAAGAAAAGAAGCGACAATAGTATTCGTCCAATTAACTCTGAAATTGTTTTTTAGTACACTATATTGGATCGTCCAATATTTCCTTACTTAGCTCAAATTCATACATTCGTCCAAAGCTTAAAATACTATTTCAAAAACTGTTTATCATTAAATGTTGAAGAGACCTCTATTAAAGTGTGCGGTAAAAAGAAGTCAAAGTATGCTAATGTTGACACACCTAACCTCTATACAAGTCTAGCAACTAAGATATCTCTGTTCACTCAGAAGATTCAATACACAACCTTATTGATTTTACCAATAATGATAACCAAGCTCACTTCTCAAGAGAAGACAAACATGTTATTTGTGGTAAGCATTTAATGCAGCTCAGAACGGTAACTTTTATTACCGTTGGACGAAATAGCTCTTGAAGACAAGCTCAAAGCTCTAAAGCATATAAATACAATATATCTTCAACGATGAAAGCGTGTAGTAAAAAGAAAAATACAAGTACATTCTATATTCTAAGAATTCAATCTTACACTTTCATATTCCCTGTAAAGATATTATAAACTCATTGAGCTTCATAGTTCCTACCCTCACTCACCCTTCGTGAGTTATTTGTTAAGTGTTTTTAAACACAACTCTTTTAATACTTGTATAACCTGAAGAGGCTTGAGAATACTTATATAACCTAAAGAGCTTTGAGAATACTTGTATAACCTGAAAAGGTTTGAGAATACTTGTATAACCTGAAAAGGTTTGAGAATACTTGTATAACCTGAAGAGGTTTGAGAATACTTGTGTACCTGAAGAGATTTGAGAATACTTGTATAACCTGAAGAGGTTTGAGAATACTTGTGTACCTGAAGAGGTGGAGAATACTTGTAATCTTTGTAAAGATTAGTGAAAAATCCTTCTCGTGGAAGAGAGTGGACGTAGCTCTCGGATTGTGAGAGTGAACCAGGATAAACATCTAGTGTAAGCTTCTCTTCCCTCCACTTGTATTTTATTTATTCACTAATATCTGGGGTTTGCCATTGTTTTCTTAACAAAGCTTTCAAGTTAAGAATTAAACTTTTCAACTGCGTCCAAAAAAAAGTCTCACAAAAACCTTCTATGCTTCTCACAGGACTGAGAAGCTTTTGTTTCATCCACTGCTTATTTAGTTTCAACAGGTTTCTTGTGTGAACTATTTGTTAAAGAAAAAGTTTTCCAAAAATGTTAAGAAATACAATTCAACCCCCCTTCTTGTGTTTCACTTGGTTATTTCAGCACGTAGTGAAACAGAGATTTTGTGTAACATCCCTAAATTTCATATGTTATGATTTAGCTAAATTCTTTGAATGGATTGTATGTTCTGTTACAGAAAAGGTGATAGATTGAGTTAGAATGATTGATTTGAGATTCTGGTTAGACCGGTGAACTCGGTAGAACCTAAGGAAGAAATATGTGAAATCTAAACTCTTAGATTTACTCTGGCTAAGTTAGGACCTACTGGTAAATTTAATTTTCTTCAGGACCTATTGGGAATTCTTAGAAATCACAAGGGTATTTTAGTCTTTTAACACCTCAGTGGCAAATTAGTGATTCTTCCTTTAAGTGAGGGGCAAGATAGACATTTCAACATCCCCTCCCTCTTGCATAAGTGGACCGGCCAGCCTAGGGAGACAAAATGCTCATCTTCTCCAAAATTTCTAAGTTTCCATAGCTAAGCTTGCTCCAAGGTTCAAGGGTCCAAAGTAAGTATTTTTATACACCTTTTGGCTTAGGTTATTTGATGATTATTGATCACTATGATCTCTTCTTCAATCCTGTGGTAATAGTTTCTTGAGAAACTCATTTTCATCCCTAAGAATCAAGAACACCCATGTCTAAAAGTTGGTTGTTTTGGTTGAATGTTTTGAAGGAAGTTGAAGGGAAGGTTGCCTTGACTACCAATCCCATCTTGGAATCAAGTTAGGAGCACTTCAAGGTGAGTGTGGATTTACTTGTGCTATTGTATGATGTTCTTAGAGTGAAAGTGTATGATGTATGATTAAGCTTGAATCTAGGGTTTTCACCTATGCTTGAGGTTGGATGTGTTTTTATTACATGTTTTCAAGGATTAGGGTTTAGGAAAAATGAGTGGTATGGTTGATATACTTGATGGATTTGAGGACATGATTTCCAAGGGAAAACTTGGGTTTTAGGTATGTGTTGGGCATGGCACTATTCCTGCCCAGAAGGCCAACCACGGGCGTGGTCCCCACCACGGCCTGGCCGTGGTCCTCTCTGGAAAGGAAATGTTGCTGTCTCGTGCCCAACCACGGCCGTGGTTCCCACCACGGGCTGGTCGTGGTTGGCTCTGGAAAGGAAAATGTTGTGTGCTGAAATCTGACCACGGGTGTGGTGGCCACCAGGGGCTGGCCGTGATCCAGACCACGGGCGTGGTGCCAACCAGGGGCAGGCCGTGGTTGTCTCTATTTCCAATTTGTTGAGTTTTGTTTTCTAAACCGTGGCCGTGGTTACCACCACGGGCTGGCCGTGGTTGACTCTGTTTGTGTTATTGTGGTGCATAAGCCTAGGATCTTGATACCATATGCTAGGTCTAGGATTAAGGATGACTTAGCATTATAAAGAGATGTGTAGCTAAGTAAGAATGCTTGATAGAGTTGAGCATGATGGTTAAGTGTTGTATATGCTTGAATTGATTATATGTGATGTTACTATGATATTAGGAATGAGCATGATATGAATATGAGAACATTGCATTGCATAGCGAGATGGCCTAACCGGAAAGGGTTAGTGTACAAGACAGATGGGTGCCTAGCTGATGAGCTAGATGGAAATGAAATGACATACTTATTTGCATTGCATTGCGAGGTGGCCTAACCGAAAGGGGTTAGTGTACAAGAATGAGGGGTGCCTAGCTTATTAGCTAGAAGGAAACGGAATTTGCATAACACATTGCATATGCATATTGCGAGGGCCTAACTGAAAGGGGTTAGTGCACAACAAGAGGAGTGGAGAAAGAAAAAGTATGAATAAAAGGTGTGAACATCATGTGCATTCATTCATTGCATTGGTTGGTTGGTATTACTTGACATATTGTGAATTGTGTTATACTTGCTCTCTACTTACAATTATACTTTATTTGCAAGTTTATTCATATTCACTGGGAAGTTGTTCTCACCACCTCTTTCTCAGATTCGCAGGAACACCCCGGACCCTCTACGGGTTAAGTGCGGAGCATTCCCTACTTTATTTTGAGATTCATATTTTGGTGGAGTTAATCTCCGTGTTGTAACTATAAATGGATGTGTATTATTTTGATGTAGATATGACAGAAAACTGAATACTACTATTGATGTACTCAGTTCTGTATATGTTTAGTGTGCTCAGTCAGGATAGTGTTTAGATTACACTTGTATAACATTGCGTACTCTGATAATATTTTGGTTGAGATCTAAGATCTCTTGTTGATTTATGTGTATGTGTATATATATATATATTATATGTACTCTGGTTGGTTTGAAATAATTCTTGGAATCCGCTGCTTATGTTGTAATTGGTGGTAATGTTTAAGAAACAAAGGAAACGCTGCCGAACTTTCTATATTTATATATTCCACGTAAGACTTATGTGTGGGTAAATAACATAGTAACTAATAGGTCTTACATTTTGTCTTTATAAAAATTTGTCTTTGGTCCAAAGGTACTTATAAGCCATTTATTCAAAAGATACAACTTGGATAAATCCTAGGGTAGGTTTTTATTTTAGCTCTGGAATCTTCTTGTAATTCACTCTCTGAGTGTTTTTTAGAGTATACCCAAACACAAACTCTTATTCATTTCTTGTATCCTTGATCTGTGAGTGATCATAGGCATGAACTAATGTGTTGTGCTAGTATTTGTGAGTTCTTTTTGTGTAGTCTATCCTGCAGAGGCTAGTGTAGAAGAAAGAATACTTGTATTCTAGTTTGGAGAAGCTAGTGTGCATCAAAGAAAACTCATGGAAATTCAAAATCTCAATGGGTTACTAAGGACTAGACGTAGGCTTATTCTTTTTTGTTGAACTAGTATAAATATTTTGTGTTAAGCTCTTCTATCCTTTATCGTGTGCTTACTACATTATCCAGTTATCTTGATAAACAATCAAACAAGTCTTAAGAGCTAAGAAAACTCTTTAAAACAACTTAGTAAAGTTTTCTAAGCTAAATGTTTTGAAACATCTATCTTGCTTCCACATATAAAATTTTAAGAAACTTTTCACTGAATTTGGCTTCCTTATTTTTGGTCCAAACTTCTATGGAAAATCATCTATTTCCTTATTAAGAAGCTTATTATTTTTACTTATAACTTTTGTGAAAAAATATTTTTTGAGCAAGATAACTCTTCTCTACTTATGGAGAAAGTTGAAAATTTTCCAGCACAAATCAACCCCCCATTATTGTGCTTTTGCTACATTCAATTTCGAACTAATGAAATTCACAACATGAGTAATTAATTTCTATAATACATTTATTCTTAAGGAGTTCAATTTGTGTAAAATTGGTTAGTTCAACTTGGTTCACCGGTCCTACTGGATGATTCAAGTTGTGTTTGATAACATTGGTTGGAATAGAGTAAGGTTTTCCTCTCTATAATCCAATGGTTGGGCAAGATAGGATTTGAAACTAATACTTCTAGTATGTCAATGAAGAGATCTAATAAAGTTTTAGTTAAGCTGATTTTGTGGAAATATTTTCATAATTTAATGCAATTTTCAATAATCAATCTATATGAAAAACATAATGATTTTTAATGCACGAACATTGAAGTTTATTTTTTACTTAATTTTTTATTCATGATTGTGTAGCTTAAATTGAAAGTGCATGTGAAAATTATGATTGTGTAGCTAGCATGAGAGACTATGTATAAGTTCATGCATAGGATTTTATATAAATACATGTATTTGTTAATGGACACAACTCAAAGAGTATTATGTATAAGTTTGTGCACAAAAATTTGTATAAATTCATGTATTTATTAATGAACGAATATTTGGATAGTCAATTGATGACAAACTACAAATTTGTTTGAAATAAATACTTAAAAAGCCCTCATCACATGAACTCGTTTTAATATATAGTATATAGAATTCTCACAAATCATGCCCATAAGAGTATATGTTTGAATCCTCATTTCTCTATCTCAAAATGTTACCTGTCCTTATTGTTAAAAAAATTATATTTAAATACTTTAATTTTCAATATGTTATATTTAAAATCAATTTCTCTCTCCCTTTGTTTCTTTTTATTTGTCATCTTTTTAACAAAAAGGATTGTTTCAATTTATCTGTTGCTTTTGAAAATCAATGATATCTTAATTATTTTCTTCAAGTTTTATTTTTGTCTCTTGGTATCTCCACTAAATAGAATGAGAGAGAGCATTAATGGAATAATAATATAGTTAATTGCAGTTATAGTTTTCTATAATTGAAGCTATTTCTTAATTCTTATGCAATTACCTAAGATAAAAAAAAGAGAGTATTAACTTAGCAAATTTAATTATTGAATTAAATAGTATGATTATTATATTTAAAAAATCACTTATTATCATATGATATTTAAAACTAAATAATTTTTAAATGCATAACTTTTAAACAAAATAGTAATAATGGTAGTTTTAAATAATAAACTAATTTTTCAACATTTAAAAATACAATTTTCCCAAAACCATTACAAAAAATAAAAAATAAAAAAAACTTACCTGTCCGTGACTTGCCTTTATATTCTTGTCCTCCATATCCTTATACACGTGTATTCATTTCCCTTCTCTCTCTCTCCCCGCTCCTCCAATTATATTGGAACCCATATTTCTACACTTTCCATTCTCCCCCTCCCCCAGGAGCCTCATTTTCTTTCTCATTTTCACTACAGGCCTCAAATAGAGTCAAAGTCCTAGCCCTAGGACACCCACCACAAACTTGAGCCATAACATGGAGGCCAATCCTTCTGATACTGTCACCCCTGATCTTGATCATGCTCTTCACACTCCCTTGCTGGACCTGCAGTCGAGAGTGGACAGTAGCCATAGACCATCAAAGGGTATCCTTGCGATCTTTGGCTCCATAATTTTCCTAATGTCATTGGCTGCACTGATCATAGACCAGAGCCAGAAGTCCTTAGAAAAGTTGGAGAACACCACCACAGAAACTACCCCTTTATCTAACATCGCCAGGCCATTATTGCCTAGAGGGTTTGCTCAAGGGGTTTCAGCCAAGTCCGACCCATCTCTTTCACTAAAAGTTTCATATAATTGGACAAACGCCATGTTTTCTTGGCAAAGAACCGCTTTCCATTTTCAACCAGAAAATAATTGGATGAACGGTAAGTGTAACTCTTAGCTTTAGTCATCACATGTCAAATTTACATTTGCTTTATGTTTTATTTTTCTTTGCTTTATTTTTCTCTGCAACTTCCTTTTGCAGTAGCTTTCATTGAATGGTAGGTGAGATTCAGGTCTATGATCAACTTTCTAAATCCCACTTTATTCCAATTTTGTTTTTTCTTCCTTTGGTTTCTATTACTGTTAATTATGATTAAGAACCTAACTATAAATGTCTCATCGTCCTATTGGGGGATGCTGTTCGGTGCGGATGTTTGGTTGAATCGGATTCAGATCCTGATGGTACGTCTTCTTTCTATTTGTGAATTTATATATATTTTTCAGTTCTTTCCTTTTTATCTTATTTTCTTGGTTTCCGTAATTATTTGGTCAATTAAAGAAGTTATATTTGCTATTTAACGTCCATAATTATTTTGGGTGAAAATTAGACGTCAATAATTTGAGTGTATTTACTAGCAATCATGGTTATAAAAATATTCAGTACATTATTTTCATAAATAAAAATACTAACTTTGCATAAATGAAACGTTGAATTATTTATAAAAGGTAGATACTTCTATCTATAGAAATGGTGTAGATACACTTCCTCATCTCCATTTACTGGATAAAAAGAATTATTTGGTAGAATCGGTGATGTAGACAGATAGTTATAGTTTAGTCGTGTAAATAAATTTATAATCAAATTACTTTAAACAAATTAAAATCAATTAAAATTAATTAAAATTTGATTGAATTGTCTAATTTATCTAATTAAATCGATCAATCATTTATTATTATTATAAAAACAAACTTAATATTTCAAAAAAAAATTATATTTTATATAATTATATGTTAATTATTTTTATAATACCATTCAATTTGATAAAATAATTTTAACAATTGAACCTAAGTCAAAAGCGTCCAATGTTAATAGCATTGCATCTACTTACAGAATTTAGATTGAGACGAAATTTTTACTGGATCAAAAAATATGTTCAAATTATTTTCCTAATAATAGTGATTTTTGTTCGTAAAAGACAAAACACAAAATTGGAATTGATGGATGGGCTGTTTATGCGTAGCTTGTTGAGATCCACAGTTAAAAACTTAACATGCTTATCGAGGGAGGGCTGATTCTGACCCCATGATTTTGTTCACCTACTTATTAATGGAATCGCTTCGTCATGTTTTCAATTCAATTATTATTATTATTATTATTATTATATAGCTGAGATATTATTGGGCATTGAAGACTTTCTAACAGTCCTCGTATTTCCTTATTCAATTATATAGATTTATTTCTCTAACACCTAGAAAAGCAAAATGATTTCCTATTCCCCTCTTCCCTTTAAAAGATAAAACGTCTCTCTGATAAGGCTTAATGATGATCATTATACTGTCAATTATAGTATTATGAGGTAGGGATGTGCTACAGAACGCTCGGTACGGTGTTCAAACATCGAGCTTAATGATTGATCATAATCTATAAAATAATATAAATTTAATTTTTAAAATTCAAGTGAAGCTCATTTCAAAATTAAACTGAAGTAAGCAGTGCTGGAGTTACTGCAGCAAATCCCTATGATCAAAATGAAAACCTTGTTTGAATAGGATCTATGTTTTGTCATTGCAAACATTATATGTTATGCATAATAGTTATGAAGCTATAATACTTTAAAAAGTGGTTCCATAGATAAAAGTTTAGGAAGAAGGTATAGGTTTGTTCAGTTATATTTTTCTTTTATATATTCACACAAAAAAAGAAAAAAACACTACAAAATGACTTTATACAATATATATGTCATTGATTTATACATTTCAAGTCCTAGGCTATGTTTGTTTCATACAAAATACTAAAAACTTTGTTCATATTTATCTAATATTTAATACATTGATCAATGAAAATCATGTGATAAACTGATAATTTTGAGTGAAAATCATGTGATAAACTGATAATTTTGGGCTTGTTTAGTAAATGAAAAAAAACAAAATACTTTAAGGCAATGAAAATGACTTTTTATCTGAATATATGAAAGTGTACTATTCTTTTTCTTCTTTTTCTTTTTGTAGGAAAGTGTACTATTCTTAACCAGTACAAGTTGAATGCGAAACTTTTCATAATGTATTTTTATAGAAAAATACTAATTGTCATTATAAAATTAATATATATAAGAGAGATTATATATTTTAAAACTAGCACATTTACTCAAATGTTTACCCATTCGAACTATTTAAATTAGACTAAACAAACAACTTAATTCTTGAAAATATTTTATGTATGAGTTAGTTTTTAAATTTATAAAATCCGCATTACTTTAGTGCTTATGTTATTTCTAATTAATTAAGTTAAAGAATAAAGTGTCATATGACATATTACTTAACCCTTTCCCTTGAAATACATTATTGTTTTAACTTAGTGAATTTTATCCCTTTTATATATAATGCATTTAGTTACTCATTTACTAAGCTAAAATAATGTTGTATGTGAAAATGAAATATTGAGTAACGTGTTATGTAACATTAAATATTATATATAGATACTTAACGTGTCATGTTAGGATCATCATTTAACTTGGTTAATTAAAGATAATAAATGATTAAATTTATACGAGTTTTATAAATTTAAAGACTAACGCATACAAAAATAAATTCATAAATTAAAATAAAACTTAAAAATATTTTTAGGAATTTAATTACCTATTTACTCATTTAAATTTTATCTAAAGCCGTAAATTTCATGAACAATATCTCAAATTGATAAGGAGTCATTTGATATTTTGTTATAGAAAATTACAGTGCTAGATATAATGACGAAAGGCTAAATTACATTTAAATAAATAAATAAATAAAAGGAAAAGGAAGAACGGTAGCATAGGTGGACAAGTTAGAAACGAGAATTAATGAAAAACAATTGGAAATAATGGGAGAAAGTGATACTGCTTTAAATGTCCTTGACCAAAAATTATGGCTGTAGTTTGAATTACGTGGACCATTGGCCACAAGGAATTGATGATTCCTAACTTTTCCTTTTGGGGTCCACCTCAGCCATGTGATTAGTAATGTTACTATAATAACGTCAACATCACTTCAAAATCATGGAAAGAATAATCCTATAAGCATATTATTAGCTTGTTTGCACATGTTTTTTTACCTCATATATATATATATATATAGGGAGAGAGAGAGAAAGAGGTTGCAGGTACTCTATTACTCATATTTGGATGAGGTTCTAAAATATTTCAATTTTCATATCAAATTTTATTATAAATGTATAAGATGCATTTAAAATAAAAAAATATTACTATTTAATTCTCTGCCCTTCAAGCTTCTAATCAACAAATACAGTACTGATAAAATGTTGATGCTGGATAACATTTAGACTTTGTAGCCCCGCGCGCGCACACATACACTCTTATTTTCTAGTTTCTCATGGAAATACCAACTCTTTTCTCGAATTGAATGTAACCATATGGTACATCATCATAATGCACATGCGGTATGGTACTTGTCATAGCACAAGATTCTTGACGTATCGTTCACATCTTGTGTCCACGTGACATTAGAAAACACATTCTTTAAGATATTCACATAATTACGTAATTATTTTATTAATTTTTTTATCCTGCAATTATGTATTTTTAATTTAATTAATCATAGTTTATATTGTTTTGTCAAGATGGATTGGTTCTCATTTAAAAGAAAAAAATCCTATTTAATAACATAATTAAAAACGTGGCCAACTTTCACAGTTTTTTTATTTTTATTTTCAGTGTTTCAAGCTTTGCATCCATGTTGATTGAGCGACTTGCTGAAGTGAACATTCATGATTAAAACTATGAAATTGAATTTGAATTTTATAACTCTGTAAATTAGGTAAGGGAATAGAACAACTTTGTTTGAACTTTGGAGTTTTGGTCAGAAAACAAACGAATCCTAGACCAATATTTGCATGTTGCCAACTTCTAGGTACCGTTTTGTTTTGTGGTCTGCTCTGCACGTTCAGGTTTCATGCTAACTTCCATGAAAGCCAATACGATTAGTTTTGTGTCCCCTGCTAATTAGGATTAAAAATTACCACATTGGCAAGCCAAAAAGAATGACATTAAAATAGGATTGTATTGTTGGGCGTTGCTGCTGAAGTTATGCTGTTTTAATCTTTTACTTTTTATGGGATCCAATGATTTTGAAAAACCCATTTTTATGTTATTTTATTTTAATTGATCAATGAAGAAGAGGTTGAGCGTTTTAACGCTTGAGCTCTTTGTACATGACCATTTGTATTGTATGGTTTCAGGTCCATTGTTTCACATGGGGTGGTACCATCTATTTTACCAATACAATCCTGATTCAGCTGTGTGGGGTAACATTACATGGGGTCATGCTGTATCAACGGACATGATTCACTGGCTCTACCTTCCGATCGCCATGGTTCCTGACAAGTGGTTCGATGTGAATGGTGTATGGACCGGGTCTGCCACAATTCTGCCAAATGGCGAAATCGTAATGCTCTACACTGGTGATACCAATCAGAGTGTGCAAGTCCAAAACCTTGCTTATCCTGCCAACCTATCGGATCCCCTCCTCCTTGATTGGGTCAAATATGCCGATAACCCGATCTTGACGCCCCCACCCGGCATTGGCCCGAAGGATTTCCGTGACCCGACCACGGCGTGGATCGGGCCAGATGGGAGATGGAGGGTCACAATTGGGTCAAAGAAAAAAAAGACAGGCCTTTCATTAGTTTATACAACTACAGATTTCATCCACTTTGAGCTCAATGATCACTACTTGCATGCGGTTCCGGGTACGGGTATGTGGGAATGTGTAGACTTTTACCCGGTGTCAATAAACGTGTCAAAGGGTTTGGATACATCAATAAATGGTCCCCAGGTTAAGCATGTACTAAAGGCTAGTATGGATGATACAAGGGTGGATCATTATGCACTTGGGACCTACTTTGTTGAAAATGATACATGGGTGCCCGATAACCCGGATGAGGATGTAGGTATCGGGTTGCGTTTGGACTATGGGAGATACTATGCTTCAAAAACATTCTATGATCAACAAAAAGAGAGAAGGATCCTGTGGGGCTGGATTAACGAAACTGATACAGAAAGTGCTGACTTGAGAAAGGGTTGGTCATCACTTCAGGTATGGGATTTTCTTTTAGTAAATTATTATGGTTACTATTTGTAATTTTAGTTTTTAGGTGCACAATATTTTTGTACAATTTTGTACAAATGAAAAATATAATAAAGAGAAAGTGTAATTTTTAAAATTAGAGAGCAGATCAATTTAATTTCATCAAATCTTTAGAAAAATCAACTTTGCATTTTTGCACATGTAGTGCTAATTTGGCATAAAATATCAATTTGCCGAGTCTCAAATTCAAAAGTAAAAAGGTTGGTCAGAAAGATGTTTTGCAATTTTTACGTATGGTGATTTTATTAATCGATGGGTTTATATGAATTTACACCTTGTCCACATTGTTTTTTTTTTTTTTCTCTATCAGACAATTCCAAGAACAGTGCTGTATGACAAGAAAACTGGAACTAATGTGCTTCAGTGGCCAGTAGAAGAAGTAGAGAGCTTAAGATTAAGCAGTGCTGAATTTGAAGGAGTGGTGGTTAAACCTGGCTCTGTTGTGCCACTGGACATAGGCCTGGCAACACAGGTTTGTCTATAGCATTATATAAGTTGCTCATATAGAGTTTGTTGCATTGTCACTCACAATAACTGCACTAATCAACTCTTTCATTTTCTGAAAATTTTTCAGTTGGACATATTTGCTGAATTTGAAATCGAATCGTTGGCATCTGAAGGGATTGGCAAGGACAATAATGTAGGTTGTGGAAGTGGAGCTGTTGACAGAAGTGCTTTGGGACCATTTGGTCTTTTGGCTATTGCAGATGACACACTTTCTGAACTAACACCAATTTATTTCCATCTTTCTAATACTAGCCGTGGCAGTTCAACCACCTCCTTCTGTGTTGATGAAACTAGGTACGAATTTGCATTTGCTGATTCAGATTTTTCTCTTTCTTTTTAGAGTAAAACAATGAGTTGGTCTTTACATGTATTCATTTTCATTTTGGTCACTTAGAGTTATACTTTCTTTCATTTGGTGCATCATGGATGTACTCATTTTCATTTTAATATCTTAGAGGAATTTTTTTTTTATTTTGGCTCCTCGCAGATATATTCACTTTCATTTTGTTCTCTTAGAGTTATTTTCATTCATTTTAGTCTCTCAAAGGCAAATACGTATTCAGTTTTATTTTCGTCCTTCTTGTCCATAGGGATTTAGAGAACCAAAATGAAAGTGAATACATATATATGTGAAGATCAAAATGAAAGATCGAAGATAACTCAAAGATATTAAAATAAAAGTAAATGCATCTCTAATGAATCAAAATGAAAGAAAATAATTTTAAAAGACCAAAATAAAAGTGAGTATATCTGAGAGAGACCAAAATGAAAGAAAATAAGTTCGAGGGAGCAAAATGTATGTAGGGACAGATGTAGGTTAGGAATAGTGGGGGCACATGCCCCACTCAATTTTAATTTTTTTTATTAGAGTAGTAGCATTTTATCATTGTTGTCCTTATTATTTTTTAAAGCTTGCCCCCACCTCCCGCCATGAGGATCAACAAGTAAATTCCACCCACCCAAGCTATCCCTTTCAATGCTTAAAAAGTTGAAATCCAACTCTTCAAATTTCTCTCTCACATCAATAGCAAAAAAAAACTGCAACATTTGAACAAACATTATTTGCTATAAATATCATCAAGAATCTGAATTGTATAGGCAATGAATAGTTGAATGATTACTTGGTTGTATACATAGAGAGAAATATTTGATAATAATGATAATAAAAAAATCATCAGCCTTTTCAAACTATGAACACACGAAGGGAACAATTGTAGGGAGTTGCTATGGTACTTTTATGGGAGTATGTTACTCAATGTGAGTTGTCAAGAGTTTATTTACTGTTAGTTTTACAATAATTGTTTAGAAGTCTATTAAATATAACTAGAAACTAATAAATGCATGACAACTCACTATAGATACCAAAAAAAAAAAAGATAAGTACTAGAATAATATCCACAATTGTAAATTTTTCTTTCATAATTTTATATTAATATATTTTTTTTATGTATAAACATAAAATTTTAAAAATTTATTTCATAGTATTTATATATTACCTTTGTCTTAGTCCTTGCCCCCACTACGCCACTACATTAAATTTCTGGATGCGTCACTTAACGTAAGTAATTAATACATTTGTGAGGGACAAAATACTAATTTACTTTTCTTAACAAGAAAAAGACAAAAGGCTGAAATCAATTGTGTGATTATGAGTAATGAGTTATTAGATAATGCAGATCATCAAAGGCTCCTGACGTTACAAAGCTAGTTTATGGAAGCAAAGTTCCAGTTCTCAGTGACGAAAAACTATCAATGAGGGTACTGGTAAGTGTGAATAAGATACTCATTGTGCTTTTTGCTCACCTCTGCAACCATTTCTCGTGCATTTGATAGCTATATAGGGTTTCATTAGCTATTTTAGCTTTTATTTTTTCTCACTAAGTTTTGTTGCTGCACTGGGGAATGGTCTGGGGTGAAATTCAGTTTACTTGGTTCCAATTAATATATAGGTTCTTGTGACAATTATTAAATTTCCAATGTGATTAGGTCGACCATTCAATCATTGAGAGCTTTGCTCAGGGAGGGAGAACTGTGATAACATCCAGAGTGTATCCAACAGAAGCAATATATGGAGCTGCAAGATTATTTCTATTCAACAATGCAACTGGCATAAACATCAAGGCCTCGCTCAAGATTTGGCAATTGAACTCTGCTTTTATACGCCCCTTTCCCTTTGACCAGAGTCAATGAAAACTGAAAACTATACATGTATTTTGCATCCTATTCAGGCATTCTCGTTGTCACAGAAGAAAAAAAAAACAAAATGATTTAGGGAAAATCTTCTGGCAACAGCCAACCCGAAACTAGAAATTTTGGGTAATGGGTGCAAAGGCAAAGTCAATATATGAACGTAAGAAATAAATTTCTCATTATTAATATTATCAAACATTTCTCTTCATGTATGCAATTAAGCAATTATTTAACTATACATCTCACATGTAATTGTGCATTTAATTCTTGATGATATCTATAGCACAAAATATTCTTTCAAGTGTTACTAATATAGTTACTGATATTCTTGTCTTCTTTTTTACTTTTATACTATTATTGATGTGAAAGAAAAATTTGGAAAGTGAGATTTTAACTTTTTAAATGTCAGGTGAGATCGCTTAGGCGATGGAATTTACTTGTTCATCCTCCTACTAGGAACAACCTTTAAAAACATTGTAGGGACAATTATGATAAAATACTACTAATATAATAAAAAATTGTTAACCTCGATTCCTCCCTGGCAACAACTATATATAAAGCAAAATTTGGTTGAGTACTTGTGTTATCCTTCGCCCATTTTTTTTGAGAGTAAATATTGAACTAACATTAGATGACAAAGGATTCATTACAAACAATAGAAGAAATAGGGTCAGGGACAGTTCCCACCCAAATTCTAGAACCACTATTCCTAGCTACACCAACCAAACCATGAGCAGCATTGTTTCTTCCCCTCCTAATACTGTTTACACACGAATTTGTCATCTGGGACAGAAGTTCTAGGCAGTCTAGTATAATCGGCTCAATGGTAGCTAGTTTGACACTTCCTTGGAGACATTTGACAATAACTTCAGCATCAGTCTTGATTACTAGTCTTCCCAGCTCTTGTTCCTTTGCCCATTGCAAGCACCATCTGAGGCTTAAAGCTTCTGCCATAGTAGGGGATATGTTCATTTTTTCCAGTTTTGTTGCGGCAAAACTCACATTCCCCTCATGGTCCCTGACTAGCATACCCTAACCAGTGGTTCCATTCTCAAAACACACGGCATCAATGTTAATCTTAGTTGTCCCAGGGTCTGGTGGTTGCCATCTGAGCTACTGTTGTGCCTTAATAGAGTGTGTTTCACCTCTATTTGCTTGTTATATTCTTGGATAAAACCAGAAATCACAACTGCTATATCAACAGGTTGGAAGCTTTTGTTGTTGAACACCACTTGGTTCCTCGCTTTCCAAATCTGCCAGAGTGACGCTAAAGATTTGCTTGGCCAAAACATCTGGACTGGACAACCCCTGTAGCATCCAATCATTGAGACTCATTTGTTGAGGAACATGAATTCCAAGTGGAGAGGTGAACCACAGAGCCCGTGTTCCCTGACAGGACATGAACAGATGTTCTTGGCTTTCCTCCTCTATATTACAGATAGGACATAAAAGGATCTAAAGCAACCCCTTTCCTTCTTAAATTACTTCTGGTGGGGAGGATATTTTTGGCAAGTCTCCACAAAAAATTTCGCACACAATTGGGGACAGGAACTTTCCAAGTGGCTTTCCACAACTTTTGGTTCCTTGCATTAGAGGATTCTGCATTGTCTCTATTCTTGTCTTTATACAACAAATGGTAGGCTGATCTGACCAAGTACTCTCCATCCCTCTCCCAATGCCAAATAATTTTGTCCTCAGGAAGTCTGAGAGAGATAGGGATATTAATGATCTGTTGAGCTTCAAAGTGGTTGAAAATATTATACACTAGGTCTCTCCTCCAGCTCTGTGTCCTGGTTTATAAGCTCACAAACTTTTGCATCTTGATTTAAAGTAGCAATTGGGCTCCATACTTTGAAATTTGATTGCTTTGGCAACCATCTGTCAGTCCAGATACCCACTTTGTGGCCATTGCCTATTGTCCACCTAGTACCAAGCTTCATGATTTCCTTTACATTTGTTAAACTTTTCCAGGCATAACTTGGTTGGAAGCCTTTATTTGCTTCTAGGAAGCTACTTCTAGGGTAGTACCTGCTCTTGAAAACTCTTGCCATGAGAGTTTCTTCCCCAACAATGAGCCTCCAGCATTGCTTCCCCAAAAAGGCTGTGTTGAATTCAGTGAAACCACAAAACCCCATTCCTCCGCTATTCTTTGCCATCCCCAACCTTTTCCAACTAATCCAGTGTATCTTTCTATTTGTATTAGTGGAGCCCCACCAGAATTTGGCCAGCATACCTTCAATGTTCTCACAACAACCATCTGGGATTTTGTAGCAGCTCATGATGTAATTTGGTATGGCTTGAGCTACTGATTTGATGACAGTCTCTTTTCCAGCCCTGGATAAGCATTTTTCTTTCCAGCCTTTGATCTTTTTCCACACACGGACTTGGACAAAGGAAAAGACATCTTTTTTGGATCTTCCAAAGATCACTGGAAGCCTTAGATATCTTGTGTGAGATGACACAGTCTTTACGTCCATCTTTTCACAGCTCATTTGCTTCTCATAATCAGGCACATTTCGACTATATGACACCTCAGATTTGTCCAAACTCACTAATTGGCCTAAAGTCAATTGGTAAGAATTGAGAATCTGTGTTATGGTTTCAGCCTCCTGCATATTTGCTCTAGCAAACAGCAAGCTGTCATCAGCAAAGAGTAGGTGGGTAATTTCAGGTGCTCTTCTTGCAACTTTGATCCCATGAATCCTTTTCAACTGAGCTTCCTTGTGCATCAGACCCGAGAAGACGTTTGCACACAAAATGAAGATGTAAGGTGAAAGAGGGTCGCCTTGCCTTAAGCCTCTCTCTGGTTGGAAGCTTATACTCGGTTGCCCATTAATTAGAACTTGGTAAGTCACAGTGGAGATGCAGGACATTATGATGCTTGTTAGCTTCTCAGAGAAACCTATGGCCAAGGTTTTAAATTGCGGTCGCGGTCCCGGTTGCGGTTGCGTTGCGATTTTTGCGATTGCGGGTGTTGCGGGTGCTGCGATGTGGATTGCGGTCGTTGTGGCGTGAATTTTTCATAACTTGACACAAATTAGTTTAAAATTATATGTGCTATTGTACCATGTATAACAACTAATAATTTATATTTATTTTATTAATAAGAGATATCTAAAAGCAATAAATTAATTAACTAATAATCTAATATTAAAACATAGATAAATAAATAGCTACTCAATACTCATATATTCAACAAAGTTCATACATCAATAATAATAAATTAAAAGGCATTCATATATTTAACAAAGTTCATATATGTAAGTTAACAAGTTAATTGAAAGTAAACAATAATTTAATATTAGAAATTTTTAAAGTTCTCCATAAATTTACAACAATTAAATTTCCTCTCACCCTCAATTTTCTATTTTTAATCTTTAATTTTGTTTATACTCTATCACCCACTTAAATTATCAAATGAAAATATTTAGTATAATATATTTATTTATTTTATTAAATATTCATTTTCTTTAATACATTCATAATTTAAATATTTTATGAAATATTAAAATTTATATATATAAATTTTCATCTAATTATATATATATATAATTTATTTATATTTCCCTTTTAATTTTGTTTATACTCTATTACCTATTTAATTAATTTTTTTCATAATACTACTTAATTTTTCCCTCTTCTCCTCTCACTATAATTTCCTTCTGCCTCACCAAAATTTTTATTTCCCTCACATTTTTCCCAACACTTTCCCTCACAATTTTCCACCTTTCCCACACAAATTTTCATTTCCCCAATAATTTATTTTATTAACAAAAATCCTCATTCTATCCTACGGCTTCCACTCTCTAATTTCTCCTTCCCTTTCTTCAGAAAACAGCCACCCACCCACGCACAACGCACCACACCATTTTGCATCTGAAAAACAGAGCCTCACCACCAGCTCACCCTCTTATGGCCACCCCCAACCCACTTCCACTTCCCCTAACAGCCACCCACCATCGTCAGCCCACCATAGATGCAGATCGGGGCAAGGACAAGACCAGAGGTGTTACCTGTTGAACTGCAGAAGCAGATCTGAATCGGACTGCGGCGATGAACCAAAGGCGTCACAGCCACCGGCACGGGCAAGGCGACGAACCAGAGACACCACGGGTACGTTAACGGCAAGTCTGTGACTACGAACCACAAGGCAAACCAGTGGCATCACAGACTCATGGCACAGCGAAGTTGCGGTGGATAGAGGTTGAAGATGCGGCGGCGTTGAGCTTTATGGATGAGGGAAAAGAGGTTAGCAGGTTTGGTGTTGTATTTTGCTACGTTTCCCTTCCCCTCTGTCATTTTTGGTTTTAAATGGGGATGAAAAACCCGTAACGGGATGTATCACCGTTACGTAACGGCCGTCGCGGACGAAACACCGTTACGGAACGGCCGTTTCGCGTGATAACAAAAAACCACCGTGTAGCGCCCTGTTGCGGTTGCGGCGGCCGCCGCGACCGTTTTGTCGCGGCCGCAACACCGGTTGCGGAACGATATTTGAAACCTTGCCTATGGCTAACAGGACAGTCTTGATGAAGGGCCACTCCATTCTATCATACGCCTTTACCATGTCCAATTTAAGAGCCATCATTCCTTTCTTTCCTTTGGATTTCTTCTTAAGCCAGTGAAAACACCCCATTGCAATCAAGGCATTGTCTGTGATTAGCCTACCTTTTACAAAAGCACTTTGCTCCTCATCAACAATATCAAGCAGCAAGCACTTGACCCTATTGGCAATTGTTTTTGTGGCAATTTTCATCACCACATTTCACAAGCTTATAGGTCTAATCCCTAAGTGCAAGAACCTTGGTACCCCAAACCAATTATCCTTCGCCCATTAAGTGTACCCATGGTGATTCATTTTGAATTGAGATTATTTTCATCAATGGACATTATAGCAATAATTTGAATTTAACCTAAGCTCATTGTGAAAAAAATGAAGAAATAAAAAAGAGAAGAAATCTGATAAAATTCAGTTTCAACATATCTCTTATAATTAATCCCCATGATTTTGTGGAAAATTTCCGATCATACTGTAATGATACCAATAAAGAAGGAAAGCAATAAATAAGGGATCTTCAGCGAAGCAGACAGCGGATTTGACAATATTTTTGGCGCCAATTGGCCACATAACTTGCAAGCATTAAAGAAAAGTAAAGCATGACCTGCAAGTATTAACCGAGGAATTAATAGAAATTGATGATGGCTTTGGCTCTAAAAAAGGAAGAAATTTTTAAGGACACTTAGAGTAATATTCTAGATCAATAAAAGAACAATATGTGAATTAAAAAAAAAAAGGCTCCATTACAACTATAATTGAACCTCAAGTGGAGCTCATTTTTTTTAATTCACATGTTATTTTTTTTTATTACACTACAAGAATTTTACAGATTTACTAGAGAAAAAAAATTCCGTAGCTAATCCCTAGCTAATCTGTAGCTAAATATATTAGCTACAGAATTTTTCATAGCAAAATTTGGGTTGCTAATTAGCTATGGAAACTTTTTGGTAGCTAATTCGTAGCTAAAATAAAATAGCTACGGAATTGTCGTAGCTAATCCATAGCTAATTTTCTTTAAAAAATGTTCCAAATACCCTCGCTATTTAGCTAGGAAAATTCGGTAGCTAATCCCTAGCTAACGCGCAGCTAATTTTTCCATTCCCTAGTTAATTTCTAGCTAATCCCTAGCTAATATATAATTCATTCCTAGCTAATTCGTAGCTAATCCATAGCCAATTTGCAACTAATCCCTAGCTAATCCGTAGCTAATTTTTGTAATTCCCTAGTTAATCCCTAGCTAATCTGTAGCTAACTTTTAATTAAATCATAGATAATCCATAGCTAATTTGCAGCTAATTTTGTAGCTAATTCAAAGTTAATTTTTCATTCCCTAGCTAATCCCTAGCTAATTCTAACATAATAAAAAAAATACATTTTGTTTATTATCATTTGCCTAATTAAACCTGCATACAAACACATTCAAAACATCCAAGTCTAGCTAGTAAATAATTCAAAGCAATGAAATATCATAATTGTAATAGTAACTTCAAAAGTAATACAATAAGTTCAAACAAGTTCTACAAATAAAAGTAAAGTTATAGAACAAAATAGGTTTGAACAAGTTCTACAAAGAAATAAAAATCACAACTAATCAATATCTAAGTCTACACCATCATCATCACCATCCCTATGATCCCCTCTATCAGCTTCGCCTTGTGAATGTGCGTGGGATGAATGATGTTCGCCTCGGAAGCCAAGGATCCGAGACAAGATAGGCTCTAACATAGGCATGAGTTGAGTCCTTACAAAGGAAGCCATCGCCACATCTAGAGCAAAAGGTAAAGCTGCATTTACAACTGAGTTGACAACTGTGTTTAAGTCTCCTGAAGTCATGGATGGACCTGTAGCCTCCGAGGATGATGCATGCATAGGTCCATGGACGCCAAGATCCAAGCTATGACCCATGCCATGGACTTGTCCCTTCTTGTTAGGACCTGCAACATCTATCTACACCTCTGGGTCAACCACAGGATGTGTAGAAGAGTCTTCTCCATACTTCTGCAACATCGCGGTGTCAAGGGTCTCCTAAAACAACCAATAAAGAAAATGTTATTGAGAGAAACAATAACTTAGCAAATATAATAATCTTTTAGTTTTAAAGACACATACAATGAAGTTTTTTGCACGGTCAGAGACATATTCCCCTAACTTCTTCTTAGGTGTATGATATTACACGTCATGATAAGAAACTTCATGCTTCAACTCTATCTCCTGTAATCAACATCTATTAGAATAAATATTAAATAGCAATACAATTATATTAGGGAAAAAATTATTACCATCTTCTTGTGTTGGCCAAAGTTAATTGAGCCACTCGTGTACAGTATGGATTCAGGCATAGCTGCCCTGTTGCTTCGCCCGGCATTTGACTTCCGCCTCCATTCAGGTGTTAGCCATATATCAACTAGGTCATCCCAAACTTCCTTTTGATCCCCTTTGGCCCATGTCCCTTAGTGTCTGCTAAGTAAGTTGAATTTAATGCTTTTAGGGATGCAATCCTCGCATTTTTCAACATATCTGGGTAACGATACATGAATGTCATTTCCCAGACATTTCTTGCCATGGTACGATCATAATCATGCAAATCGATATTGATCCTACATAAGTAAAATGTAAGTATAATCTCTCTATACATAAATGTATAATATATCATTTTACAAACATAGTTACTTACCATGAAATCATCAAACAATGCATTCTTCACATCACTGGGTAATTTCTCCACCTCTCCACTGGAATGGGCATTCGGGTGAGCACAGAGGACGTAATGGCACGTGTCACCGTCTATGGGACAAACCGTTTCCTACAAGTGGAATAAGATAAGTTGACAATTTTAAAATGAAATAAATAAATCAAACATGGTATTCACTATAACTTACGAGGCAGGGACAACCTCCACAGATATAACTGGCCTCTTATCTATGTTTGCACCAGATCCACTTAAAGGCACCGAAGTTGGGCTGCTAGTTGGTGGGTTAGTAGCAGATGGGCCAATAATGGGTGGCGCAATAATTGATGGACCACCAGTCAATGGGCCAATAGATGACGTAGTACCTAACATAAAAAATTCATATATACAATACATTTAAGAATTAACAATACTTAAAAAATTGTTGTACGAGTATACCTGGGGAATGAGGATTAGGAAGGGGTGATGGAGAATCAATGGATGGTAGAGAAGGTTGGGCCAGATTACTGCGACCTTTCCCCCTACCTCGTCCAGTGCCTCTACCTCGAACTGTCATGTTCAATATATGCATAATGAAGCATGATATTGTTTTGATAAGTGTTGAAGGCATTGGGGACAAACACCTATTTATTTCACTTTGATATTGTCTTTTGCACGTTTGATTTCTGTATATTTATTTATTATGATAAGTGATAGGTTATTTCTTGCTTATACTTCTTTTTTGGCTCTTTTTAATTTCCAAGGGTAGATAGGGGTCATTTGATGCTTTCATTGTTACATTATGATCAAGAACGTACCTTGTGGTTGGTAAAAGTTGGCTACAAGTATTTGAACCCAAGTATGGGAGCACGAGAACAACTGGTGACAAATTTAAGAAGCATACAACGCTCTTTTGGTTCAAAGCCTTTAATCACCTGTACACAGTTGGCAGAAAGCAGAAAATGAATATTGATGTCTTAAAATGGGCATCTGCATAAAGAGCATGCCTAAATTCTTCAATGTAATCCATCAGGTTGAAAATAATGGTTAAATGTCACATTTTTCAATAATCAACAAGTACACAATTCATAAACTACCAAATTTGTGTGTGTGAGAGAGAGAGGAAGGATAAAAAAGTCCTATTTAAAATTTCTCAGATGCTATAATTCAACCAATTTCACCCAAAAAAAAGAAAGAAACTGTGTTTGCGTGTGTGTGGGGGGGGGGACAGAATCTCTGATACTTTAACTGGAAGGTTCACTTCATTTGTAAGCCACCAATCTCAAACTACAGGAAACGAGGACACAACATTGACCCTTGTCAACCATCCAGTGCTTTTACTTAGATAAGAATCTATATAACCATTGTATGTAGCTTCCTCCCAAGAGGAAACCACCATCTGCCCTGTAAAATCAATTTGTAATATAATTATTAAGCTTGATTGACATTAAATTCTAAAAGAACAAGCTATATCAAATTTGATTTGATCGTTTGGTTTGACATGAAAATGGAATTTTCCATTCTTATATCAGGGCCACTTCATCCCTCTCATGATCACAAAGAAGCAAGGAATCATTGTCAATATGTCTTTTGCATGGGGAAGATTTGGTGCTGCACTCGTGAGTTGCCCACATCACATTCATATGTCATCATATCTTATTCTTCACTTCACCTTGACCTCACTCTTTGTATTATGTATACAACAGGTTGCACCTTATTGTGCATCAAAATGGGCCATTGAAGGTTTGACCAAGTCAGTGGCAAAAGAGTTGCTTGAAGGAATGGCAGTTGTTGCACTTAATCCAGGTGTAATAAACATTGACTTGCTTGCGTCATGCTTTGGTACTTCAGCTGATCTATATCAAACGCCTGAAGCATGGTATGCATATTTTTCCACCATGAACAATTACATATTTTTATTTTCATTGTAGCATCAGTTCTAATAATTGCATCAAAGGATGTTTGTCCATGTTCTAATGTCAAAACAAAATTTTGATGTTATTTTTTCTTTTACTGGTTATGTCACCATCAATGACCCAATAAATACGTTGAAAAATATTCATGTCAGATCTCCTATCTTTCTGTGTTAGAAAGCAGATGTATGAAACATTTGTTGTGGTTTGCCACTTTATGTTTAACTAGAAAATCAGATGTATGAAACATTTGTTGGCAGCTTTTCTGAGGGCAGACCAAATTGAATTTTTATGATCATTTAATGGTTAACTCTTGGGAGTCAGATTTGCCTAACATTACGTAGATTTGTCATATTTTGTTTTCCAAACTGCTTACTGTCCCCATTTTCTACATCATGTTAATTTTTTTAGTAAGACCTCCACATCATCATAGCCCCTATCAACCCAGACAGAATGTACTATGATGCATTTTCAAGCAAACGGATGAGGGGTTTGATAATAACAATGGAAGTACATGCATTGTTATATCAGATTAAATATGTTAAGTTATGCATGGACAAATATTCACTAATGAAAACAAATAAACAAAAGGAAATTATTGTATTGAGGTGCCAATACCTCCCAAAAAATCTTGATTGTCTTCCTGCATTGTAACCACCAGTGTATCGTGTGTTATTTTTCAAATCATCAATGTAATATCGTAATTGCCACCTAAAAGCAACTGCATTCTTGTATATCTCATAATCTTGCTGACAAAATGAACTCATAAAAAACAAATAATTCACAGTATGAGTTATCACGAGTTGGCTGTAGTAGGTGAGTAAAAAATTACATCTTGAGATACTCTAACAAAGATTTTCTATCTTATCATGCCATATTACTTTGCACAAATAAAAACCTACTTCAACACTGATAACGGAAAACAATTATAGTAAATGCATAATTCTGCTACAGATGAAAGTAAGAAGAAGAAACAGTAAATGAGAATTTAGAGGGTAACACCTAGTTCAGTTATGTGGAGCCTATGGCTTCAGTAGAATCATATCTTATGAGATGGAATAGAGGATGCGAACATAATAACATATGGAAAGGAGACAAAGGGTGCTTCCACATGAAACAGAATAAACAACCTATCTCCAACAACTAATAAGGTAAAAGAACCTTATGTGAAAACACATAAAAATCTCAGAACCATCAATTAAATGCTTAATTTGGATTAAGAAGGAAGAGAACAAAAATTAGTTTATCAATTACGAGGGACTAAAGACCAGACAAAAAAGCTCCACTTCTACAGTGGGTAGCTTCAGTGCTATATTATACTTCCTACAGAATCTTAAGATTATTTTACAGTGCAAGCATTTATGGCAGCCAGGGTCCATTCTTTGATCTTGCAGTACTTCGATACAGATGCAGAAATTTATGTTGTTTTTTATGTGGGGTCATAGATAGCAGAGATGCATGGGTTAAAATATGTGTACTCACACGTAACCCTAAGAACTATGGAGACCCAAATCCTGTAATCAGCTTCTTTATCTGAAATTGCAAATAGATATGGCAAACTATTATAGTTGGGCCTATTTTAGATCTAGAAACTAATTCCCAATTCTGCCAACCAGATATATTTGCCAATTCACATATCACATTGTTTAGAGCATATAGTTTCATTGATTAGCTTGCATAGCCTCTTGACTATTTTTCTTTATTTGTGTTGTTGAAAACAAGCAGAACAAGACTACAAGAAAACTTTCTTCATTCACCACATTTGAGAATTTCTTCATTTATCCAAATGCTACTAATGCACACTGACTTGAGATAATATGTACTACAATATTGTCTGAAAGTCCATTCACAATAGAGTTAACTTCTCAGGAGAATACTCAAATACTAGAAACAACAAAAGGAAGGACATGATAGTCTGAACTTGAATAAATCTGTAATCAAAATTGCCAAAATGGAGATAATCATTTGATTTTGAGTGTATCCAACTGAACATGGAGTGACTAACCAAAACAAATAAGGTAATTTCATATTAACTTACACGGAAACAGATCCAACATCACAAACAAAACCTTTTCAACACACTTAAGAAAGAAAATACCTGATTAAATTCATTTGCATTGAATAACTTCAACCGGGATGGAGATATAAGATCAGTTAAACCTTTATAAAATGCATTTGAAAAGGGCAATATCTTTAATTTCAACATTGTTACATATATACCCATGATACAATAGTGGATATAGTACAAAAGCAATAATCACATGTTTAAATGAATTGGATAAAGAGCTTTCTGTCACTTATATTTCAATAAAGACAAACAATTGAATTGTGCCTCTCATATGCCAGAAAACTTTCTATAAAGGTAATAATCAATAAGAGGAAGTATAATCAATAAAAATATAATATACTAAAATAACAACGATTGAAGAGAAAAGCATGTAAAATTGAAAGAATTATCCATTAAGTATTCAAGTAGAAGAGTTAACAAGGATTGAAGGGAAATGAAGTACAATACTACGTTAAGAAATTACAAGGAAAAATCTTTTGCTGCTTTCAGGATTAATGTTCCAAAGTCATTGTTAATACCACTAACAAAATTAATTGAACAAAATTCAACTATCACTACTTGAGTCTGAATCATATAGTTCCCCATCTTCATTTAAGAACTCATTACTTTCACTATCTTCGCTGTCATCGATGAATTGATCGACAAATAGAACATCCATCAGATTATGGATCTCATTTATGCCCACTTCTTCCATCGGGGCATGTGCATCGAACAAGGAAATCACTTCATCATCTGTGGCGATATTATGTGTTTTTAAGGATCCATCGTCTTGGTAATAATCGATAACAGCAAGCTCATTTGATCCATCACCTTCATCAATCAATGTCTCAGCCACGAAGGGTTTTGGTTTAACCTTGCAAGCTGCCCACCATTCACCACTAACTCTACCTCCACTTAGTGGCTATCTTGTATAGTACACTTGTTGTGCCTGTTTAGCTAATATGAATGGCTCATTTGAGTAAAGCCGCGATCTATGCTTAATGTCAATCAACCCATATCTCTCATCAACCTTTACTCCATCAATAGGGTCAAACCAATGACACAGAAAAAGAAAGACTTTGTTCTAATGTCCTAGATATGACAATTCCAATATCTCTTCAAGGATGCCATAATAGTCTAAGTCATTCTCACCATATATACTTCTTCTAACCCACACTCCATTGTTCATGGTAGCTTTATTTTTTCTGGACTCCTTAGTATGGAATCTATTTCCATTAACTATTATGCCATTGTACGAAGTCACATACTTGGATGGGCCATAACTCATCTGTTGAATCATTTGATCCTCAACTCCTCCTGTATTCACCTGTGAATCATTACAAAAGACAATTGACAGTTATAACATTTAGGAAAATGAACATTATTTTTTATGTGACATATACAATTTTGGATGAAGGACTCACTAGATGTTTTAGCCACCTACTGAACTCTTTATCTCGAACTTCCAATATTTGATCATCAGTGATACTGGGATTTGATTCCCTTAGCGAATCCTCAAATTGTCTAATCAATACAATAATTATTATTTCTATAAAATATTTGGAAAATTACTAAGTAGTTAAGTTAGGGAGTAGACTTACTGAAGGTATGGTTCTACTTCACTGCAACTTACAAGCACATATGTCTCAGCAATTTCAAGCTCATTATCTTGAGTTTGCATTGTCTTTTGTCTTGCCCTTTATGTCCATGACAGTGTTAAAGATATTGTCAAACACATTCTTCTCAACATGCATAACATCCAAATTATGTCTTATCAGATTCGTGGACCAATACGGCAATTCCCAGAATATGCTCTTCTTCACCCAGTTGTGATCTTTACCAAAGCCATGTTGTTTTTGGTGGCTTGATGTCAAGCCAAAAATGACTTCCTCAAGTCGAGTGACTTTATTCAAGACATCCGCCCCACTCAATCGATTTGGTGGCAAAGATTTTTCCACTATTGATTTCTTAAAAGAGTATCAATCGCGGCAAAACGGATGATCAAGATGGCAGTCAGACCTGCAACATTTCCTACCATGCTTCAATACAAATGACTTACTGTGATCCATACAATAGGGACAAGCAAGTCTGCCATGAGTGCCCCACCCACACAACATTCCGTAAGCAGGAAAGTCACTTATTGTCCACAACAAAGCTGCTTTCATTTTGAAATTTTGCATCTTCCACACATCAAAAGTGTTCACCCCATCTTCCCACAACATCTTCAGCTCATCAATCAAAGTCTAAGATAGACATCTAAACTCTTACTCGGTGACTTCGGTCCAGGAATCACAAGACTGAGAAATATATATTCCCTTCTCATACACATACTTGGAGGAAGATTAGATGGTGTGACAAAAACAGGCCAACATGAGTAGGGAGTACCCGAACCACCGAATGGATTAAAACTGTCTGTGCAAAGGCCAAGCCTAACATTTTGATGTTCTTGCGACAATGTCCGATGGGCGGCATCGAGTTGTTTCCAAGCCTCAACATCAGCTGGATGCATGATCACTGATTCATCTCGGCACACTCCATCTGCATGCTAGCACATATATTGTGCAGTGTTCATTGACATAAATAGACGTTGAAGTCTCGGGATAATGGGAAAACATTGCAACATTAAGTATGGCACATCTTTCTGATTCATTGAACGTCCCGCCTTCGGCTTGACTCGCAGGTGTCCACATACTGAGCAAGTTGAGCAAACTGTTTTGTCACTATTTTCTTTGTAATACAACATGCAATGATTAGGACACGCATCTATCTTTTGATATCTTAATCCCATCTCATTAACCATTCTCTTTGATCTATAAAAATTTCCAGGTACCCTTTCTGAGTCTGGAAGCATGCTCCTAAATATGACAATCATTTGGTCATAACAACGCTCACTCATGTTGAACTCTGACTTCAGATTCAAGAGTTGAGTTACAGCTAACAATTTTGTGTGCTTTTGGCAACCATCCCATAAAGGTTCGTCTGTATCTCTTAGCAAGTCATAAAACTTTGCAGCTAACGGATTTGGATCCTCTTCCAAATCTTCAGCTTTTGAACTTAATATATCACCTGCAGCATCCATAACCATGTCCACGTATGGGTTCCTAGTCTCCGCTTACGATAATGTTCGTTGAACCAATATCCCTCCACTTATCCTCTCCTTGAAGAGTCGAATTTACATATCCCTCCATAAATCCATAATTTCATAGATGTTTTTCAACCCAAAATGACTCCATCCTAACATGGTTCTTACGTCTTACACATGGACAAAGAATGCGACTTAATGAATCAACAACTGTTGGGTGTTCTTTAGCAAACCCAATGAAATCATCAACTCCAATCCTGAATTCTTCACTTACATGGCCAGTGAGGATCCTTTCTCCGTAACATCCAACTTCTATTAGGTCTTATGATATCTGAAATCAATTTAGCACATTACTACAATTATTTACAAAATCCTCATCTCGTTCTTAACATGGCATGACCCTATCCCATTCGAGAAGACACTTTTTCAACACTTGGTTGGTAGCACTCACAAAAATCACACATCTTATACTTGACAAAATTTCGGCAGCATTTCCCATTGGTCTCCAAGTACCCAACTTGAACATGGTGACATCTACCACGATCAAGTATGCACCCAGAGAACAAAAGGAAATGCAGCACAACAAAATTTCATCAAGTATATGATATGAGATTTAAGAAATAACTACTAATCAAGTGAAGGAAAAGTTTCTTCCCAAACTGTTCGACTTGGACAATTCAAGATTCAATACAATGAAGGGTACCTTGAAAAAGTACGCATGCTCAATTATATTGAATCTCAAACGGGTGACTAAGGGTTGGCTCAATTTTTAACAAGAATTTTAACTAAATTTAGTAGTTGAAATTCAAATTCATAGGGTATATGCTAAAAGAGTCACCAATATTGATGGCCCTTGTACCCTACTTAACTGGAACTACCCCATGTGGGAACTCCAACATCCAATAAGAATTACCCCTCACTTAAACCCGTAACTTATATCCATATCAAACATTATCAAGTATATGCTTCTACTGATATAAAAGACAAGGCCTTTAGATGCCCTCATGTAATACACACACACACATACACACATACATTTCCTATTTAATTTTCATCTCAAATATATCACTTACCTAGACATATAGCTGCAAACAAAGAGTACAAGTCCATAAAGAATCACATATGTAATAGGAAAGAATTATACTAACCTGAGTATTAATAAAACTTGACAAAAGAATGTAGTTGTTGTAATGATTATATGAAGTAGAACAACAACCTGTAATAGGAAGTATAATAATCATTTGCTGATTAGGATAAAGGGTCAAGAATTGAAATACATAAATGCTAAGGTAGTATTAAATATACTTTGTTAATGTATATTGTCACCATAAAACAATACAATGCATAAACTCAAGTCAAGCAGACTCAAGCCCAACTATTTGGGCTTCAATGTTGCTACAGAGCTGAAGATCTACCTCAATCATTCTCTACCTCAAGCATGTGTTAGATTAGTATGTTCCTCTTAACTTGGATTGCTTATGATTTGAGGTAATGACAATGACAAATGCTACAAACTTTTTGCCAAAATGGATCAGCATTCTCCAATTAGTGCACCGTATGGAATGAGCTTCACAAACAGTTGATGTAGAAACTGGGAAACTTAAATATGACACATCGACCTCTGCTCTTGGGTCGGATCACCAAATTAACCTCATTTCCAATTAAAATATAACGTGTTGCTGTGAACCAAATTTTTAGTGGGGGTGCCCTCTGAACTACAGTTCATCTGCAACACCCAGTTTGCCAAACAATGAAAGTAGCAAAGCTACCTGATCAATCAATTTGAGACACTTATGTTAGCTTTGTATTAGGCTTTATTAGATGTTTATTGTGCCCAATATTAGTATTTTAGATGAGTTTAATGTTGTTGGGATTCATTGGGCTTTAATGCAAATTATGAATAGTTTTTGGATTTTGATGCATTTTAACATTTCCTCCTTGGTTAGGCCATAACTTGGGACTCGGTGATCCATTTGAGGTGATCTTGGCGTCTTTGGAAAGCTAAGACAAGGATCTACAAGTTTTATGAAGAACTCAAGAGTTGGATCGAAATTCTAAGGGTCCAAAATATCACTGCAATGCAAAGTGGGTTTGCTGTCACAGAAATATGGGCAGTGTGCACATATTTGACTATAAAGTGGGTTCTAGGCCTCCTCTTGGGCTAAAACATGGCCATTGGAAAGATAAAACCCATATCTCCAACTTCACTGAAGACCATTTAGTCAATAGATGTCGTTTTAGGCATAATTATGAAGCTACAAGTTGATTTGAATTTGGAAATACGTTCTACCAACCTAACTTGAGGTAGGTGCAGTGTTTTTAGCATCTCTGGAGTTCTAAAAGTCCAAAAGACATGATTGCAAATGTAAAATTTCAAGGAGGCAACTGGCTACAACTTTCATGAAGACCTCCAAGCCAAAATGCACTGTCTAGGTCATGAAAATTAAGATGGAAATCGGATAAGAGTTGCTGACTTGAAGCCACCAACCATACACCAACCCACCTACCATGCACCAACCCACCTACCATGCACCAACCCACCAACCATGCATCAAGCTTCCATATTTGACAATTTCCATGATTTTACAACTTGTATTCAGATTACTTTCAATTACAAATTGGCTTCTAGGATTAGTATAAATAGAGCCAATCTCTTTGTATTAGACATGATTAAATTTGAAGTGTTGAAAACTAGGCTTCTGCATTTATTATCTCCTACCCACTCTGTTGAAATATCTCTGACATATCTTTGACATTGATATTTATGTCAGAGTAGTTGTTGAAATATGTATGTCAGATTAGTTGTAGTCAAAGATCTTAGCTGTTGTAGCAGCTACAATGGCTGCTTTGTCTATATAGGGTGGCTGTATAGGAGGCTAAATAGGTTGACTGTAATCCCTCCATTTTAGGGATTTTGTATTGTACATTTGATTAATATAAACTTATGAGGCTGTGAGACTACCTCTCAAGCCAATTCAGATTTCATTTTCAATTTCCACATGGTATCAGAGCTCCCGATCAAGGGAGACTCTGCTTCCGCAAATATCCTTTTTATCATACCTTCTTTAAGCTTGACTGGGCACTTGTGCTGTCAAGTTTCTTTTGTTGATCACTGTTTGATTGTCATCCAGCCACCACCGACTGCCACGGATCAAATCAGAAGTTTCCCTAGCAAGCTTGCCTTCCAAAAACTGTCTAGGACGCAGAAGATCACTGCTGGTTACTTGGGTTTGGGTTGCTTACCTTCTTTGAGCCAGCTTTGGGGCTCATATGGAAGACAAAATAGTAAACCCATTCAACCAAGGCGAAAGTTCTCAAGTGCGTAATAAGCCACCTGGAGAATTACGTAATATTCAGTCGCCCATCGACTAAATGGAAGAAATTATTTGAAATGGTCTCAACTTGTTCGCACTCGTTAATGGGAAAAGGCAAAATTAGCCACCGATCGAAAATGGACCAAGACAGGAGATCCAAAATATACTGCATGGGATGAGGAAGACTCAATGATCATGGCTTGGCTATGGAATTCAATGATTCCAAAAATTAGTGACACTTGCATGTTTCTCAAAGACCGCAAAGGAAATTTGGGACTCAATAGAGCGCACCTATTCAAAGGCTAAAGATGTCGCCCAAGTATATGATGTGAAAGTGAAAACAGCTTCTTTGCAAAGCAAGGCAACAAATCATACTGATGTAATATGCCAATCAATTGAAGTCTCTATGGATGGAGTTGGATCACTATAGGGTAATAAAAACCAAATGTTCTGCAAATTCAGCAATTATCAAAGAGTTCATTGAACAAGATAGGGTCTATGACTTCCTTGTGGGATTAAATCCTGAATTTGATCAAGTCAGAATCCAGATTTTGGGAAAACCAGAAGTACCATCCTTTAATGAGGTGGATGACATTGTACAAAGTGAGGAGAGTAGAAGGAACTTAATGCTGGATACCCCATCCGTTGATGATAGCTGAAAATCCTAGGAATAGAGGACAGGCAAAGGTGGAAAAGAAAGGGGACTTGTGGTGTACCTACTGTAATAAGCCTCGACATACCAAAGAGAGGTGCTGGAAGCTGCATGGTAAACCTCCTAATCGGGAAGGAGGACAAAAAGGAGTTTTTTCAGGAGGTATATCTCGCAAAAATGGTCAGGCTTATGTAGCTGAAAAGGTTGAAGAAGGTAAACCAGAATCTTCAAACAGTTCTGGGTTAAATAGCTATAACCAAGAAGAGATTGAAAGAATGAGGGCTTTCCTCAACAGTTTGGAGAAACCCACAGGTAAATGCACTTTGGCGTATTCAGGTATGCTTCCAATTTCATTCGGGTTTAATGTCTCAAAAACACTTTCTACTTCCTTCTGGATCTTAAATTCTGGAGCCACAGACCATATGACACCTTCATCTAAATATTTCTCCACATATGAGCCTTGTCCCAGTAATAAGAAAATTGCCATTGCTGATGGTACTCTTGTAACAGTGGCTGGTATAGGAGACATACAAATAAACCCTTCCATTATCTTAAGAAATGTTCTTCATGTTCCAAAATTGTCCACAAATCTTGTCTCTATACAGAAACTTACAAAAAACTTATCCTGTAGTGTGATTTTTCACAGTAATCATTGTGTATTTCAGGACAAGGATTCGAGGAGGACGATTGGACATGCTAGAGAAGGGAATGGTCTTTATTATCTTGAGGAATCAAGTTTGTCCACAACGAAAAAA
Organism: Styphnolobium japonicum; assembly: GCA_023212625.1. NCBI lineage: Eukaryota > Viridiplantae > Streptophyta > Magnoliopsida > Fabales > Fabaceae > Styphnolobium > Styphnolobium japonicum. The sequence goes on from JALBWW010000009.1 coordinate 31,182,397, forward strand.
AATCTTTTGTCTTGCTCATTCATGACCGAATCTGTTCTCACAAATAAAGAGAAAATTTTTTATTTCCATTGTCGGTTAGGACACCCATCTTTTGGAGTCATCAAAATTCTGTTTCCATCTTTGTTTTCTGGGCTGAAAATTGAGAGTCTCCATTGTGAAGTATGTGAAATTGCAAAACACAAGCGTGTACCTTTTCCATTGAATAATAAAAGAAGCCTAGTTCATACTGATGTTTGGGGTCCTTCTTCTATTCCAAGTGTTTCTGGGTTTCGATGGTTTGTGACTTTTATAGATGACTGTACCCGAGTTACTTGGATTTTCCTCCTTAAACACAAATCTGAAGTAAGTACAGTTCTCCCAAAAATTTTCTCAATGGTCAAAAATCAATTTGGTGTGAACATCAAAAGAATTAGATCGGATAATGGTAAGGAGTACTTCAATCATGTCGTTACTCCATTTTGTCAAAAGGAGGGAATAATCCACGAGTTTTCTTGTGTGAAAACACCACAACAAAATGGAATTGCAGAAAGAAAAAACGGCCATCTTCTTGACCAAACCCGGGTACTTTTGTTTCAGAAAAATTTTCCAAAGAATCTCTGGGGAGAAGCTGTCCTAACAGCAACATATCTCATTAATCGTTTACCCTCTAGAGTGTTGGAGTTCAAGAGTCCTATGGATGTTCTTTCCTCTTTTTATCCACACATTTCTACCACTCACAATCTTGCACCAAGGGTCTTTGGGTGTGTCTCGTTTGTTCATATCCATAATCAAGATAGGGGTAAACTTGATCCTAGAGCTCTAAAATGTGTCTTTGTTGGGTATTCCATTACTCAGAAGGGATATAAGTGTTATCATCCTCCATCTAAAAAATTCTTTGTGTCTCGGGATGTTACCTTTCATAAAGCACAAGCCTATTTCACTCAACCTTATCTTCAGGGGGAGAGTCTTAGGGAAGATAAGGGGACTAATCTTGAAACACTTATTCTTCCTGATCTTAATCTTGAAACACTTATTCTTCCTGATTTTGAACCAAATTTTCGTGAGACTGAGTCAGGGGGAGTAGTGGAAGAAAAGGGACCTGAAAATGAACCCGAATCAGGGGGAGTAGTAGCTGAAAATGGATCTGAAAATGAAGCATTGACTGAAACCAGATCTGAAATTGATAAGTTTGGAAAGAATTTGGAGTATACAAAAAGACTAAAGGCCATTCCTGAATCAATACATGTCCAAGAGACCAATCCAACTCCTTTAAGTCAGGTAACAAATTCTGATTCACCTGTTTTACAGGATAATTTTTCAGTCTCTCAAAATGAAACTGAAAATCCAATATCTGAAGATAATCTTAACCTCCCAATTGCCATCAGAAAAGGAATAAGAAAATGCACAAAAAAACCACTATATCCTCTCTCAAATTACCTCTCATTTAAAAAATTCTCACCAACCCATAAAACCTTTCTTGCAAACTTAAACACCATTTCAATTCCCAATAATGTTTTTGAGGCATTGTCTGATAAAAATTGGAAGCTTGCTATGGATACAGAAATGGAGGCATTAGAGAAGAATAAAACATGGGAGTTGGTTACTTTACCAGAAGGGAAGAAACCCGTTGGTTGTAAATGGGTATATACAGTAAAATATAAGGCTGATGGGTCAGTAGAGAGGTACAAAGCCAGGTTGGTTGCTAAAGGTTTCACACAAACCTATGGGATTGATTATGGATAAACCTTTGCTCCAGTTGCAAAGATGAATACAGTTCGAGTTATACTATCACTTGCTGCCAATTATGGCTGGGAATTACAGCAATTTGATGTGAAGAATGCTTTTTTACATGGGGAAATAGAGGAGGAAATTTATATGGAGGTCCCACCAGGATATGGGAAAAGCTGGTTGTCAATTACGTTTTGCGAGGTTAAAAAAAACATTATATGGGTTGAAACAATCACCACGGGCATGGTTTGGAAGGTTCACTAAGGCTATGACAGCCTTAGGGTACAAACAGAGTAATGGAGATCACACATTGTTCATTAAACACTCAACTTTAGTGGGAGTGACAGTGCTGTTAGTATATGTTGATGATATCATAGTCACTAGAAATGATTGGAAGGAACAAGTAGTCCTAAGTCAACATTTAGCAAAGGAGTTTGAAATAAAAACTCTTGGGAGGCTGAAGTATTTTCTAGGAATTGAGGTGGCTCACTCAAAAAAGGGTATTTTCATATCTCAACAGAAGTATATCACAGATTTGCTCAAGGAAACAAGAAAAACAGCTTGTAAACCTGTGAGTACTCCTATAGATTCAAGCAATAAGTTGGGATGTGGAGATGAAAGTGCATTGGTGGATAAAGAAATGTATCAACGATTGGTTGGGAAATTAATTTACCTTTCCCACACAAGACCAGATATTGCATTTGCTGTGAGTCTGGTTAGTCAATTTATGCACAACCCAAAAGAAGTTCATTTGCAGGCAGTTCATAGGATTTTGCAGTATCTCAAGGGAACTCCAGGAAGAGGAATTTTATTTAAAAGGAATGGGAATGCAACCCTTGAGGCTTATACTGATGCTGATTATGCAGGGTCAATTACTGACCGAAGATCCACTACGGGGTATTGTACATTTCTTGGTGGAAATCTTGTAATTTGGAGGAGTAAAAAGCAGAATGTTGTGGCTCGATCTAGTGCCGAAGCAGAGTTCCAGGTTATGGCACAAGGTATTTGTGAATTACTTTGGCTCAAGATTATCTTAGAAGATTAAATGGGATGGACCTATAAAGCTTTATTGTGATAATAAGTCAGCAATCAGTATAGCTCATAACCCTGTTCAACATGATCGAACAAAGCACATAGAGGTGGATAGGCACTTTATCAAAGAAAAGCTTGATAGCGGTTTGATTTGTACTCTATATGTACCCTCACAAGGACAACTTGTAGATATTTTCACCAAAGGATTGAGCTGCCCGTTTTTCGAAAGAGTGGTGTCCAAGCTGGGAATGGAGAATACCTATTCACCAGCTTGAGGGGGAGTGTTGAAAACTAGGCTTTCTGTATTTATTATCTCCTACCCACTCTGTTGAAATATCTCTGACATATCTTTGACATTTATATTTATGTCAGAGTAGTTGTTGAAATATGTATGTCAGATTAGTTGTAGTCAAAGATCTTAGCCGTTGTAGCAGCTACAATGGCTGCTTTGTCTAAATAGGGTGGCTGTATAGGAGGCTAAATAGGTTGGCTGTAATCCCTCCATTTTAGGGATTTTGTATTGTACATTTGAATAATATAAACTTATGAGGCTGTGAGACTACCTCTCAAGCCAATTCAGATTTCATTTTCAATTTCCACAGTAAGTTTGAAGAAAGTTTGAGTATTTGTGAGAGTTTTCTTTCTCTTCTTCTCCATTCTCTTTACAATTTTCGTTTTTGTTCTTTTATTTCTGAGTTCTTCCTTCCCATCCATGGAAGGCTAGGCTCTTATAATCAATCCAAGGGATTAGCCATCTTGATATTTAATTTCAAGATCTTGTTTCGCTTGTTCATATTGCTTAATTGTTATTCAAGTTTCTCTTCTTCCTTTTTTGATTTTTATCTAGATTAAATTGCTTAATTTGATTTAGATGATGATGTGATAATAGCTTTATTATCATGTATTCAAAGAGGATCACAAAGACTAAACAATATATCAAAGCTTTTTGATGGATTGTTTAGCTTGGTTAAATTCTGGATCTTAAGTTAATCTATGTTGGATGGTGCTTACTTTATCTAACCTTGGTTAATCAAATCCTAGATGCTTATCTAGTAGAGAATTCTTAGATCATGTTAAGGCTTCTTGATGTGATCTAAGGCCAAGAACATGGTTAGCAATTAAGTGAATTCCTTGTGATCAATGATGAGTTAAACTTAAGATCGGTAAATTTCCTTGGATTGGTTGTTTCTTTAGATTTGTTTACAACTTTAAGTCTCGTACTTTTATTAATCTTGTTAATCAACAACAAAATCCCCCTTTTCTAATTATCTTGATCTAATTAAATCTTTGTTTTTGGATCCTTGAGAGACGATTTGGATCATTCTCTATACTACAAATTAGTTTGTGAACCGGTTAGCTAAATTCCATCATTTAGACCACTTTTTCAATTTTTTTAGATTTATTATTATTTTGTTGGATAACATTTTTGTGTAGATTTCACCCTACGGTGATTCCATAATTTTTAAAATTCATTTGATACTATTTTTATTTTTGTTTAATTTTTGGAGTATTTGTTTTAGGAATTTTTAGTGTTTTAGTTGTTATTGCTTTTCTAATACATTTTTATGAATAGCATGCTGTATGACTAGGTCTGATCCTGGTACCTTACATTCATTTGATCCTGAAATTGATTGAACATTTCATACACTTCATAGAATTCATTGGACTGGTAGTAGCATTCATAGAATTACTTCTGGAATTGGGCTTGAAGTTGACATTGCACCTAATCTTGTTGAATCTTTTAATCCTATTGAGTCTGCTTCTGTAAGTTCTTCAGTGTCTGATACTGAGTTTGCTGATTTTACTATGGCTGATTATAATTATAGGACACTTAAGGAATTGGTTGCACCTGATGTGAATTATCAACCTTTGTGCATTCAATATCCTGAACTTAATGTTGATTTTGAGTTGAAATCTGGATCGATACACTTGCTGCCCAAGTTTCATGGTCTTGCAGGTGAAGATCCACATAAGCATTTGAAGGAGTTCCATGTTGTCTGCTCCACCGTGAAACCTCATGGAATAACTGAAGATCACATCAAGCTAAGGGCCTTTCCTTTCTCCTTGGATGGTGCTGCTAAGGATTGGTTGTATTACTTACAACCTGCTGCCATCACTTCTTAGAATGACATGAAAAGACTGTTTCTGGAGAAGTTCTTTCCTGCATCAAGAACTGCTGCAATAAGGAAAGATATTTGTGGCATAAGGCAAATCAGTGGTGAAATTCTCTATGAGTATTGGGAGAGATTGAAGAAATTGTGCTCGAGCTGCCCACACCATCAAATTAGTGATCAACTGCTAATCCAATACTTCTATGAAGGGTTGATGCCAATGGAAAGGAGTATAATTGATGCTGCAAGTGGTGGAGCATTGGTAGATAAAACTCCAGCTGCTACTAGAAACTTAATTACAAACATGGCAGCAAATTCTCAGTAATTTGGTACTCGAATAGGTGTTGCAACCAGAGTAGTGAATGAAGTTAATACCTCTTCACATGCTGATCAACAAAGGGTGGAACATAGATTGGATGACCTCACTTCTTTGGTCAGACAGATGGCAATGGGACAACACGAACCACCTATGCAAACCCTTGCAAGAGTTTGTAGCATATGTTCTAGTTCCTCTCATCGCACAGATTCGTGCCTCACATTGCAAGATGATTATGAGTTTCAAGACCAATCTGTGGCTGCAGCTGGTATATTTCCTGGGAAGCCACAGTTCCATCAGCAACAACAACAAAAATATGATACATTCTCCAATACTTACAACCCTGGCTGGAGGGACCATCCTAATCTGAAATATGGAAATGCATCAAATCAGTAGCCACCAAACCAGTATAGACCACCATTCCAGCAGCAAGCAAGGACAAATTAGTTTCAGCCACATGCTAGACCAAGTAGACCACCATTCCAGCAACAAGGTCTTGTAGCCACGAAATTTGAGCCCTCATTGGAGGATTTGGTGAAACAGTTGGCCACCAATAACATCCAGTTTCAACAGAGAACTGAAACCACCATTCAGAACTTGGAGACTCAAATTGGTCAACTTGCCACATCTATTCATGAATTAAAGTCACAGAGTTCTTGCCAATTACCCTCTCAAACCACTCCAAACCCTAGAGGCAATGTTAATGCTATAGCTTTGCGCAGTGGTAAGCAAATCAATGAACTAGTGCAGCAGATAATTCCAAATTCTACCATTGACCCAGAAAAACAAGATTCTGCAGCAAATTCAAGTTCTGCAGCAAATTCAGATGCTGTAGCAGATTCAACAGCAAATGATCCTACAACAGCCAAGCAGAAAACCAGATCAAACCAGCAGTTGACAGAAAATTCAGTACAGCAGAAAAGTGAACATTTACAAAAGTCAACTTCCAACATTCCTCTTCCTTTTCCCAACCGAATGATACAACAAGGAAATTATGGAGACTTTTTAGAAGGTTGAGGTGAATATACCTCTCTTGGAGGTAATTAAACAAATCCCCAAGTATGCCAAGTTTTTGAAAGAGATGTGCACCCATAAGAGGAAGCTAAAGGGCACTGAAAAAGTGAGTATGGGGAGAAATGTCTCTGGTTTGATTCAGCCCAACCTGCCTCCCAAATGCAAAGACCCAGGCACTTTTACCATCCCTTGCACCATAGGGCACCAACAGTTCACTCATGCCTTGCTAGACTTGGGAGCCTCCATCAATGTAATGCCAAAGTCAATTTACACTTTCTGGTTGTAAACCCAATGCAATGTGTGCAGCCTGTGCTGAGATTTCTACATACTTGTCATGTGCTGTTGTTAATTCTGCTGACATTGATGATTCTATTTCTGTTATTAATGGCAATGATGCTGTTATTAATGATGTTGTCATTCATCCTATTGCTAAGTGTGATTCTTTTGATTCCATAGGATATGATTTTGCAAGATTGTGCACAGCTTGCAGGTACAGGTGCAGCAAGTGTAACTGCTAAGAAATTGACAGATTTAGTTTCGGTTCCAAAACTAGTACCATCAGTCTAGCAACCACCCTCCATTGAACTTAAGCCCCTGCCCGAGCATTTGAAGTATGCATTCTTGGAGGAGGATGACAAACACCTCCAACCTGAGCAAGAAACTAGATTATTGGAAGTTTTGAAGCAACACAAAAGGGTAATTGGTTGGACACTTGCAGACATCCCTAGTATTAACCCCTCCACATGTATGCACAGGATATTACTTGAGGAAGAAACTAAACCAGTGAGGCAACCCCAGAGGAGACTGAATCTTCTCATTCTAGATGTGGTGAAAAAAGAGGTGACTAAGCTACTGCAAGCTGGCATTATCTATCCCATCTCTAACAGCAAGTGGGTGAGCCCAGTGCAAGTAGCTCCAAAGAAATCTGGGGTGACTGTCGTGGCCAACCAGAAGAATGAGCTCATTCCAACCCGAGTGCAGAATAGCTAGAGAGTCTGCATTGACTACAGAAGTCTCAACCAAGCCACTCGGAAAGATCATTACCCCTTTCCCTTCATTGATCAGATGCTGGAACGATTGGTTGGTAAGTCCCATTACTGCTTTTTGGATGGCTACACTGGATATTTCCAGATCCACATTGCACCAGAGGATCAGGAGAAGACCATATTTACCTATCCCTTTGGCACCTTTGCTTACAGACGGATGCCCTTTGGCCTCTACAATGCCCCTGGTACCTTCCAGCGGTGCATGGTGAGTATATTTTCTGATTTCTTATAAGAGTGCATGGAGGTATTTATAGATGACTTCACTGTTTATGGTTCTTCTTTCGATTCATGTTTAGCTAGCCTATCTAGAGTGCTGTAAAGATGCATTGAGACTAACCTTGTGCTAAATTTTGAGAAATGCCATTTTATGGTAGAACAGGGTATAGTTTTAGGCCATGTAGTATCTAGTACGGGCATTGAGGTAGATCCTGCCAAGATTGATGTAATTACTTGTTTATCTTACCCCACATGCATGAGGGAAGTGCGTTCTTTTCTTGGTCATGCAGGTTTCTACAGGCACTTCATTGCCGACTTCAATAAGATTGCCCTTCCACTTTCCCACTTACTGCAGAAAGATGTAGAGTTTAATTTTGATGACAAGTACAAGGCAGCTTTTAACCACTTGAAGCAGGCCTTGACCAGTACCCCCATCATCCAGCCATTTGACTGGACATTGCCATTTGAGTTAATGTGTGATGCTTCTAACTAAGCAGTAGCAGCAGTCTTGGCACATAGAGTGGGGATAGCTTCTCATGTGATATACTATGCTTCCAGAATTCTGGATGCTGCTCAAGCCAACTATACCACAACCGAAAAAGAGCTTTTAGCCATTGTTTTTGCTTTGGATAAGTTTAGATCATATTTACTTGGCTCTAAGGTTGTTGTGTTTACTGATCATGCAGCTCTTAAGTTTCTTTTGAAGAAGCCAGAGGCAAAGCCCCGACTAATAAGGTGGATGCTACTGCTCCAAGAGTTTCATATAGTGATCCATGACAAGAGTGGAACAGAAAATCTAGTGGCAGATCACTTGAGCCGCATTGAAAGGGCTTCAGATCCCTTCCCTGTACAAGACTCCTTCCCAGATGAGCAGCTTCTACAGCTGCAAGGTAAGAACACCTCCCATTGGTTTGTAGATATGGTTAATTTTTTGGTTGCTGGTGTTCTTCCTGCATATTTTACTAGAGCTCAATCTGATAAATTGAAAAGTGAGTCTAAGTACTATGTATGGGATGATCCTTATCTGTGGAAGCTTTGTAGTGACCAGATTATTAGAAGATGTGTCTCTGATCATGAGTTTCATTCTATTCTTAGCTTTTGTCATACATTTGCATGTGGTGGGCACTTTGGCTCCCAACGTACAACTAGGAAGGTTTTGGACTTTGGATTGTATTGGCCTACCCTATTTCATGATGCATATCTGTTTTGTAAGTCTTGTGAACAGTGCCAGAGAACAGGGACAATTTCACACAGGAATGAGATGCCTCAGCAGCCTATGCTGTCTTGTGAGATCTTTGATGTTTGGGGTATTGACAAGAGGTTGTCGAGACCTATCAAATAAAATAACCGGTTCACAAACTAATTTGTAGTATAGAGAATGAACCGAATCGTCTCTCAAGGATCCAAAAACAAAGATTTAATTAGATCAAGATAATTAGAAAAGGGGGGTTTTGTTGTTGATTAACAAGATTAATAAAAGTAGGAGATTCAAAGTTGTAAACAAATCTAAAGAAACAACCAATCCAAGGAAATTTACCGATCTTGAATTTAACTCATCATTGATCACAAGGAATTCACTTAATTGCTAACCATGTTCTTGGCCTTAGATCACATCAAGAAGCCTTAACATGATCCAAGAATTCTTTACTAGATAAGCATCTAGGATTTGATTAGCCAAGGTTAGATAAAGTAAGCACCATCTAACATAGATTAACTTAAGATCTAGAATTTAACCAAGCTAAACAATCTATCAAAAAGCTTTAATATATTGTTTAATCTTTATAATCCTCTTTGAATACATGATAATAAAGCTATTACCACATCAACATCTAAATCAAATTAAGCAATTTAATCTAGATAAAAATCAAAAGAGGAAGAAGAGAAACTTGAATAACAATTAAGCAATATGAACAAGCAAAACAAGATCTCCAAATTAAACAACAAGATGGCTAATCCCTTGGATTGATTATGAGAGCCTAGCCTTCCATGGATGGGAAGGAAGAACTCAGAATTTAAAGAACAAAAACGAAATTGCAAAGAGAATGGAGAAGAAGAGAAAGAAAACTCTCACAAATACTTAAACTTTCTTGAAACTTACTTCCAAATTGAATGCCTCTAATACAAAGAGGTTGGGTCTATTTATACTAATCCTAGAAGCCAATTTGTACATGTACATAATCTGAATACAAGCTATAAGAATCTGAAATTTGTCAAAAATGGAAGCTTGATGCATGGTTGGTGGGTTGGTGCATGGTAGGTGGGTTGGTGTATGGTTGGTGGCTTTTAGTCAACAACTCTTACCCGACTTCTGGCTTCAAATTCATCACCTAGACGGTGCATTTTGGCTTGGATGTCTTCATCAAAGTTGTAGCCAGTTGTCTCCTTGAAAATCTCCAATTTGAATCATGTCATTTGGACTTTTAGAACTCCAGAAATGCCAAAAACACTTCACCTACCTCAAGTTAGGTTGGAAGAACGTGTTTCCAAATTCAGACCAACTTGTAGCTTCTGAAGCATGCCTAAAACGACATCTATTGACAAAATGGTCTTCATTGAAGTTGGAGATATGGGTCTTATCTTTCAAGTGACCAAGTTTCAGCCCAAGAGGAGGCCTATAACCCACTATATAGTCCAATATGTGCATACTGCCCAGATGGTTCCGTGACAGCAAACCCACTCTGTATTGCAGGGATATTTTGGACCCTTAGCATTCCGATCCAGCTCTTGAGTTCTTCATGAAACTTGTAGAGCATTGTCTTAGCTTTCCAAAGACACCAAGATCACCTCAATTGGATCACCGAGTCCCAAGTTATGACCTAACCAAGGAAGAAAGGTCAAAATGCATCAAAATCCAAAAATTATTCAATATTTGCATTAAAGCCCAATGAAGCCCAACAACATTAAACTCATCTAAAGTACTAATATTGGGCACAATAAACATCTAATAATGCCTAATACAAAGCTAACATAAGTGTCTCAAATTGATTGATCAAATTCCCCCACACTTAAGCTTTTGTACTCTTGGGCAAAACACATAACAACGAAACTAAAGAAAAACAAGAAACATCATATTATTAAACTAAAAACATAAAAACTGATTGTACCTAATCTAATCCACTTCCGTAGGAAAACACGATGGCACTTAGCATGTGCCACAAGCCTTTAAACCCCTAGGTGTCCCTAGTGGACGAGTTATAGTCTCGTGAGGGTTTACCAGGATGATACCCACAAACATATAATATTTTATTTAATCAATTCAACTAATTTTTAAATACAAGCATTGTATCAAATATAAACCATAATTAATAAGTCAAGTATGCTCAACAAAGAATAGTTGAATCAAATCAATTGAGAATAAAGTATAGCATAATCATGCTTTAATCAGAAATAGGCATGTTCAGATTGAGTAAAATTCTTCACAAGTGTCACTCAAATCACACAAGGTGTTTAGGTTAACTGTTTACGCTCAACTCAGTCAAATTATGAAAGTATTTTACCATAGGCTTGCATATACATCAATTCTCCACTACTTAGATCAAATAAATTGCAAAAATCAAGAGGTCTTTCAAAAAGGTTGTAATGGAACTTATAAGGTGAAGGAAGGGAACAATATAGATAATAGCAGGTTAAAACCAAAGAGAATAAAAGAGCATTGAGGAGTAATTCAAGTAGAAAGAATAATTTTTTTACCCAAAAACTTAAAATGCTCATTCTCTTCACACATTCCTTCCTTTTTCTATTCTTTTTTTTTTCTTTCTTTTTTTTTTTCTCTTTTTTGTTTTGTTTTGTTTTGTTTTGTTTTTTTTTGTACCAAGCATTTCGTATTAGCACACCAATTCCCCCACACTTAAATCATTGCAAGCAAAAGAACTCCTCCAATAAGAAAATCAATGCTCTCCCATTCCCTAAGGTAAGGTAAAACATGGTTTTGCACTCAAAGCTTGTAATGAGCTAAGAACAAAGAATAGACAAATAGGTTTAGAGGGAGTTAATAATTGGATAAATGCAAGGTAGGTTTATTTGGCCAAAGCAGCTAAGTCAAGAAAAAAATGCCTCTGTCATTTTCATGCAACATACAGACCAATGTAATCTCAAATCGATTCAATGCAAGTTCTAGGAAATAAATTCATAATTGACATCACTCATGAAAGAAAATAACCAAGTGTAAGTATCAAACTTGGAAAAGCCCAAAACTCACAAAGGTATGAAACATTCACTCAATTCAACCATGCCTTCTTCCTAATATCCACAATCATATACACATGTATATCATGAAAATGATTCAATCAGAAACTGTTTTGCATACTTTTATCATCAATTAAGCTCAGTTCAAGACATGCTTGTATCAAAATCAATTGAAAAGATCAAAATTGTGTGTGTGTGTGTGTGTTTTTTTTTTAATATATATACAAGAACAAAGATGATTTAAGACCTATTATGAAATGCAAGTTAAGATGCGTCTCAAGAGCAAAACTACTCCTTACTCTGCCATCATACATCTAAAAAGTTAGTAACAATAAAGATTAGCTTTTTTTTTTTTAACTAAACTATGTACATGGTAATGTCAACTATCCCTCCCCCCAACTAATTAAAGACATTGTCCCCAATGTCAAAATAAAGATAGGTAGAGTGTAGAAGGTCTTACCATAAAATTGCAAATCGGGCCTGAAATAAGAAAAATTACAACAAACTAAAATCATAAGAGAAAACAAAAATTCACGAAGACAAAGTCAAATCAAGTTTTTGCTTTTTTCTGTTGCTGCTGCCTTGTTCCCAATTCAGTGGAGCCATTGCTGGATCACGTTGTGGTACAAATGCATTGAGTTGATCGAGCAATTGTTCAGGAGTTGCAGCAGTTACAAGACTTTGACGTGTCGCTTGTGAGATGAACCTTTTTTCTACAGCATGATCAAGAAAACAAAACAAACTGTCATAAAAACCATTAACATTTAATATACCTATGGGTTTTTGGTGAAAGTTCTGCTGTGACCAGGATGTAATTTGAAACAGTTCTTCCAAAGTTTCAAAACCACCAGGTAGGGCAATAAAGGCATCAGCATTTGCTATCATAATGTTCATGCGTTGGTGCATGCAAAATACCATTACTTCATCCCCTAATGTTTTTCCAATGGGCTTCTTTGGTAGATAAAGGACTGGGAATGACACCAAGGACTTTGCCACCTCCTAAATGTGCAGCAGTCGCTACACAACCCATTAACCCAAGACTACCTCCTCCATAAACTAAATGGATTTCTCTCTCAGCTAGCACTCGACCAAGATGGTGTGCAATATTTACAAACTCTTTATCTTTCCCAGGTTTAGATCCACAAAAGACACAAACACTCTTGATCCGACGAACTGAAGTGGCTTCCATTTTTTTTTCTTTGTTTTTTTTTTGTACTCTCACCTTATCAATGATCTGAAGAGAGCAAAGTGCATTATTTAAAGGCATCAAAACTCAAAGGTAATAATTACACCTATAAAGGAGGGGTAGATCTGCGTGTCAGATAAGTTTGAAAAATAAACACAGAAATGATAATAGCTATATGACAAAGATAAAAGGCTAATCTATATGTGTCAGAAGAAGTTTGAAAATATGCAACACATATTTCAAAAAATATAGCTAATTTTTTTTTGAATTTTTTTTTTGAATTTTTTTTTGAATTTTTTTAATAAACAAGAAGAAAAAAAATAAAAAATAAAAAAAATACTTACAGGAGGTGTGATTGTGGCTCACATTTTCCTCTGGTTTTTCGTCCAGTAACGTCTTGAAGCTCTCTATGGGCTGAAGGTCGGCTTCCCATCCAATTTTCTTAAAAATTGGCAAACAGGGTCTTTTTGAGTCAGATTCCCGAGACTATAACGTTCATGTTCATCTTGGAATATTGGCCATAAATCGAGAAGTACTCTCTGCACATCTCCACTAGGATGCGTCTCAAGAGTCAATAGAATGTTATCTAAAGACTCCTTACTCATGCCATCCTTTATGAAGTTAATTTTATCATCTCGGTTTATAGACGTCATTCCAATTGATTTGCATTTTGTGTTACAGGTCCATCTTGCACATTTATAGCAGACCCGTAACCTTTTTGCTCTTCTCTTCTTTGCATATGAACTTTTGCCTAGCCCTGGCATATATGAAACAAGAGCGTCAGAATATTCACCTCTGAGTCGGACCTTTGCTTCGATCAACCAGCGTATATCCGCAAGAATGCCTTTGTGCATAAGCATCCTTAATCTCTCAAACCTTGCACAATAAATGTTAGTTAAAGCATTTTGAGGGAGAGAAGGGAATTGCTTAGGAGATTAAAAGGCGATTATCCATTTCGAAAGAAAGAAGAAAGAGAGAGAAAAAAATTGAGTAAAATTATGTACAGATTTCGGTGTTTGTGGGTAGCGAAGGGACCGAAAAAGATTTTCACGGAGTACCGTTATCCGCCATTTAACCGGTGAAAAATCATCTGTCAACGAAAAATAAACAAAATTAAGACAGAAAAATCAAACTCTGATAGATTTTCTCGCTTGGCACCAAGTTTCTGTCTCGATTCCTGTGTTTGCAAATAAGTCAAAGTTGAAAGATGAAAGAGTTAGAAAGCTTGGGTTGCCTCCCAAGAAGCGCTACTTTTAATGTCCTTAGCCAGCGTGATTGAAGATTTTGCACGAGCGATGGGTCCTCCCCAATAATGATTCAATCTCTGGCAATTGACATTAATCGTGGCTTTTTTTTTCACTTTTTTTTTCAACACAGTAGTGATCAATCATGGTAGAGGGCATCCTGCAGTTGAACTTCCTCCACGAGGTTCTCTTGAGCTCCTTCATAAAAATTTTTGAGGCGATGACCATTAACTTTGAACACTTTGTTGGTGGCTTCACTCTTAATTTCTACTGCACCATGAGGAAAGACATTAATAACAATGAAGGGACCAAGCCACCTAGAACGAAGCTTACCGGGCATAAGTTTGAGGCGAGAGTTGTAGAGAAGAACTTTTTGACCAATGGTGAACTCCTTTCGTACCAACATCTTATCATGAAGGAGTTTGGTCTTTTCTTTGTAGATCCGGGAGTTCTCATATGCCTCTAATCAAAGCTCCTCAAGTTCCTGAAGTTGGAGCTTTCTTTTGAGATCGGGCTTGACTCAAGTCAAGGTACACTGTTTTCACCGCCCAATAGGATTTATGCTCAATTTCCACGGAAGGTGGCACGCTTTCCCAAAGACAATTCGGTATGGGGACATCCCTATCGGTGTCTTGTAAGCAGTTCGGTAAGCCCACGAGCATCCTCAAGTCTCGTGCTCCACCCTTCCTATTAGGTTGGACTGTCTTCTCAAGTATGTGCTTGATCTCTCGATTTGAGACTTCGGCCTGCCCGTTTGTCTGGGGGTGATAAGGTGTAGAAACCTTGTGCAAGACACTGTACTTTCTCATCAAAGCCTCTATTCTCCGGTTACAAAAGTGTGAACCCGATCACCGATAATGGCCCTCGGGATTCCAAACTGCGAGAAAATGCGTGATCTAACAAAGTCCACAACAACTTTGGAATCATCATCCGAGTGGCTTTTGCCTCCACCCATTTAGATACATAATCAACACCAACAAAATATAAATAAAACCAAAGGAAACAGGAAAGGGCCCATGAAATCAATACCCCAAACATCAAAGATCTCACAAGACAAAGATAGGTCAGCCGAGGCATCTCATTCCTGTGTGAAATTGTCCCTGTTCTCTGGCACTGTTCACAAGACTTACAAAACAGATATGCATCATGAAATAGGGTAAGCCAATACAATCCAGAGTCCAAAACCTTCCTAGCTGTACGTTGGGAGCCAAAGTGCCCACCACATGCAAATGTATGACAAAAGCTAAGAATAGAATGAAACTCATGATCAGAGACACATCTTCTAATAATCTGGTCACTACAAAGCTTCCACAGATAAGGATCATCCCATACATAGTACTTGGACTCACTTTTCAATTTATCAGATTGAGCTCTAGTAAAATATGCAGGAAAAACACCAGCAACCAAAAAATTAACCATATCTGCAAACCAAGGGGAGGTGTTCTTACCTTGCAGCTGCAGAAACTGCTCATCTGGGAAGGAGTCATGTACAGGGAAGGGATCTGAAGCCCTTTCAATGCGGCTCAAGTGATTTGCCACTAGATTTTCTGCTCCACTCTTGTCACGGATCTCTATATGAAACTCTTGGAGTAGTAGCATCCACCTTATTAGTCGAGGCTTTGCCTCTGGCTTCTTCAAAAGAAACTTAAGTCTTTGCATGATCGATAAACACAACAACCTTAGAGCCAAGCAAATATGATCTAAACTTATCCAAAGCAAAAACAATGGCTAAAAGCTCTTTTTCAGTTGTGGTATAGTTGGCCTGAGCAGCATCCAGAGTTCTGGAAGCATAGTATATCACATGAGAAGCTTTCCCCACTCTGTGCCAAGACTGCTCCTACTGCATAGTTAGAAGCATCACACATTAACTCAAATGGCAATGTCCAGTCAGGTGGCTGGATGATAGGGGTACTAGTCAAGGCATGCTTCAAGTGGTTGAAAGCTGCCTTGCACTTGTCATCAAAATTGAACTCCACATCTTTCTGCAGTAACTGGGAAAGTGGAAGAGCAATCTTGCTGAAGTCGGCAATGAAGCGCCTGTAGAAACCTGCATGACCAAGAAAAGAACGCACTTCTCGCACGCATGTGGGGTAAGATAGACAAGTAATTACATCAATCTTGGCAGGATCTACCTCAATGCCCTTACTGGATACTACATGGCCTAAAACTATACCCTGTTCTACCATAAAATGGCATTTCTCAAAATTTAGCACAAGGTTAGTCTCAATGCATCTATGCAGCACCCTAGATAAGCTAGCTAAACATGAATCAAAAGATGAACCATAGACAATGAAGTCATCCATAAACACCTCCATGCACTCCTCTAAGAAATCAGAAAATATGCTCACCATGCACCGTTGGAAGGTACCAGGGGCATTGCAGAGGCCGAAGGGCATCCGTCTGTAAGCAAAGGTGCCGAAGGGACAAGTAAATGTGGTCTTCTCTTGATCCTCCTGCAATGTGGATTTGGAAGTATCCAGGTGTAGCCATCTAAAAGCGATAATGGGACTTACTACCCAACCGCTCCGATCTGATCAATGAACGGAAGGGGGTAATGATATTTCCGAGTGGCTTGGTTGAGACGTCTGTAGTCAATGCAGACTCTCCAGCTATTCTGCACTCGAGTTGGAATGAGCTCATTCTTCTGGTTGGCCACGACAGTCACTCCGGATTTCTTTGGAACTACTTGCACCGGGCTTACCCACTTGCTGTCAGAGATGGGATAGATAATGCCAGCCTGCAGTAGCTTGGTCACCTCTTTTTTCACCACATCTAGAATGAGAGGATTCAGTCTCCTCTGGGGTTATCTCACTGGTTTAGTTTCCTCCTCAAGTAATATCCTGTGCATGCATGTGGAGGGGTTAATACCAGGAATATCTGCAAGTGTCCAACCAATTGCCCTTTTATGTTGCTTCAAAACTTCCAATAATCTGGTTTCTTGCTCAGGTTGGAGGTGTTTGGCTACTATCACCGGGAGCTTCTCATCGTCCTCCAAGAATGCATACTTCAAATGCTCGGGCAGGGGCTTAAGTTCAATGGAGGGTGGTTGCTGGACTGATGGTACTAGTTTTGGAACCGAAACTAAATATGCTAAATTCTCAGTAGTTGCACTTGCTGTACTTGTACCTGCAAGCTGTGCACAATCTTGCAAAACAACATCATCATATCCTATGGAATCAAAAGAATCACACTTAGCAGCAGGATGAATGACAACATCATTAATAACAGCATCATTGCCATTAATAACAGAATCATCAATGTCAGCAGAATTAACAACAGCACATGACAAGTATGTAGAAATCTCAGCACAGGCTGCACACATTGCATTGGGTTTACAACTAGAAAGTCCGAAGCAAGCAGAACAAGTATCACAAGCTATGCTATCAGTGTATCCTACAATTTCAGGAAACTCTGCCAACATATCAGCATGCATATCATCAACTAGTAAATCAATGACATCAAAATGAAAAACAGAATGATCCTCTACAGGGTATTTCATGGCATCAAAAATGTTAAACTGAATGATATCATCACCAAATTCCATGGAAAGGGTACCAGCATGCACATCAATCTTAGTTTTAGCAGTTTTCAAAAATGGCCTACCTAAGATCAATGGGGGTGGGGAAGAGGCAGATTCATCTTCCATATTCAACACATAAAAATCAGCTGGGAATATTAAATTATGTACCCGAACCAGAACGTCCTCCAACACTCCCTCCGATTTGCTAACTGAATGACAATGCCGGTGGGCTTTAGCTCTCCCATATGCAAGGAAGTGTAAACTGACTTTGGCATTACATTGATGGAGGCTCCCAAGTCTAGCAAGGCATGAGTGAACTGTTGGTGCCCTATGGTGCAAGGGATGGTAAAAGTTCCTGGGTCTTTGCATTTGGGAGGTAGGTTGGGCTGAATCAAAGCAGAGACATTCCTCCCCATACTCACTTTTTCAGTCCCCTTTAGCTTCCTCTTATGGGTGCACATCTCTTTCAAAAACTTGGCATACTTGGGGATTTGTTTAATTGCCTCCAAGAGAGGTATATTCACCTCAACCTTCTGAAAAGTCTCCATAATTTCCTTATCCAAGTCAGTCTCAACCATATGCCTTAGCTGTATCATTTGGTTGGGAAAAGGAAGAGGAATGTTGGAAGTGACTTTTTGGATGTTCACTTTTCTCTTTGTACTAAATTTTCTCAGCAATCTTGACTTGATCCGATTTTCTCGCTTGGCTGTTGTAGGATCATTTCTTCTTGAATCTGCTCTGACATCTGAATTAGGCTGCCGAGAACTTGAAGTTCTTTGTAGAATCTTGTTTCTCCGGGCCAAGGGTAGAATGCGGAAGTATCTCGTGCCTTTGGTCCATTGATTTGCTTACCATGCGTAAAGCTATAGCACTAACATTGCCTCTAGGGTTTGGAGTGGTTTGAGAGGGTAATTGGCCGTAACCACTGTGACTTTAATTCATGAATTGATGTGGCAAGTTGACCAATTTGAGTCTCCAAGTTACGAATGGTGGTTTCAGTTCTCTGTTGAAACTTGGATGTTATTGGTGGCCAACTGTTTCACCAAATCCTCCAATGAGGGCTCAGATTTTGTGGCTACAGGACCTTCTTCTTTGGAATGGTGGTCTACTTGGTCCGGCATGTGGTCAAAACCGATTTGTCCTTACTTGCTTTGGAATGGTGGTCTATCTTGGTTTGGTGAGCTGCTGATTTGATGCATTCCCATATCTCAGTTGGGATGGTCCCTCCAGCCAGGGTTGTAAGTGTTGGAGAATGGATCATATTTCTCGTTGTTGTCGCGATGGAATTGTGGCTTCCCAGAAATATACCATTGCGACCCACGCAGTTGGTCTTGAAACTTCAGAATCATCTTGCAATGTGGGGCACGAATCAGAGGATGAGAGGAACTAGAACATATGCTACAAACTCTTGCAGGGGTTTGCACACGTGGTTCGTGTTGTCCTATTGCCATCCTGTCTAACCAAAGAAGTGAGCTCATCCAATCTATGTTCCACCCTTTGTTGATCGGCATGTGAAGAGGTATTAACTTCATTGACTACTCTGGTTGCGGCACCCATTCAGTACCAAATTGCTTTGAGAATTTGCTTTGCCATGTTTGCAATTAAGTTTCTGGCAAAGAATCGAGTTTTATCTACCAATGCTCCACCACTTGCAGCATCAATCATACTCCTTTCCATTGGCATCAATCCTTCATAGAAGTATTGGATCATGATTGATCACTAATTTGATGGTGTGGGCGACTTGAGCACAATTTCTTGAATCTCTCCCAATACTCATGGAGAGTTTCACCACCGATTTGCCTTATGCCACAAATATCTTTCCTTATTGCAGCAGTTCTTGATGCGGGAAAGAACTTCTCCGAAATAATCTTTTCATGTCATTCCAAGAAGTGATGGTAGCGAGGTTGTAAGTAATACAACCAATCCTTAGCAAAGACCATCCAAAGAGAAAGGAAAGGCCCTTAGCTTGATGTGATCTTCGGCTATTCCATGAGGTTTCATGGTGGAGCGGACAACATGGAACTCCTTCAAATGCTTATGTGGATCTTCACCGCAAGACCATGAAACTTGGGCGACAAGTGTATCAATCCGCATTTCAACTCAAAATCAACATTAAGTTCGTGGATATTGAATGCACAAAGGTTGATAATTCACATCGAGTGCGACCAATTCCTTAAGGGTCCTATTGTTATAGTCACCATAGTAAAATCAACGAGATCGATAATCGAAGTACTAATGTATGCACTCAACGAGGATTAAAAGAGTCAACAAGATTAGGTGCAATGTCAAGTTCAAGTCCAATTCCGTAAGTAATTCTATTAGCTCTATGAATGCTACTACCAGTCCTATGAATTCTATGAAGTGTATGAAATGTTCTATCAATTTCAGGATCAAATGAATGCAAGGTACCAGGATCAGATCTAGTCATACAGCATGCAGTTCATAAGAAGGTATTAAAAAAGCAATAACAACTAAAACACTAAAAATTCCTTAAAACAAATACTCCAAAAAAATTAAACAAAAATAAAAACAGTATCAAATGAATTTTAAAAATTATGGAACCACCACAGGATAAAATCTACACAAAAATGCTATCCAAAAAAAATAATAAAAAATCTTAAAAAATTAAAAAAGTGGTCTAAACGATGGAATTTGGCAAAACTAAGGGTGACCTGACTGTAAACAGTAAGCCTTTCTCAGAATAATATTTTCCATTTGTGTACCAAAATTCAGATCAATCTGAGATTCTCGAACCAAAATTCTTGACACAACACCCTTTATCCAATTTCAGCCGAATCCTACTTGAAAAAGCTTCAAAAACAAAACAAACACATTTGTTAGAGTTAGATGGGATCTTGAAATGATCAAATAGTTGCCTTGGATCCCCGGCAACGGCGCCAAATTTGACAAGAGGTTGTCGAGACCTATCAAATAAAATAACCGGTTCACAAACTAATTTGTAGTATAGAGAATGAACCGAATCGTCTCTCAAGGATCCAAAAACAAAGATTTAATTAGATCAAGATAATTAGAAAAGGGGGGTTTTGTTGTTGATTAACAAGATTAATAAAAGTAGGAGATTCAAAGTTGTAAACAAATCTAAAGAAACAACCAATCCAAGGAAATTTACCGATCTTGAATTTAACTCATCATTGATCACAAGGAATTCACTTAATTGCTAACCATGTTCTTGGCCTTAGATCACATCAAGAAGCCTTAACATGATCCAAGAATTCTTTACTAGATAAGCATCTAGGATTTGATTAGCCAAGGTTAGATAAAGTAAGCACCATCTAACATAGATTAACTTAAGATCTAGAATTTAACCAAGCTAAACAATCTATCAATAAGCTTTAATATATTGTTTAATCTTTATGATCCTCTTTGAATACATGATAATAAAGCTATTACCACATCAACATCTAAATCAAATTAAGCAATTTAATCTAGATAAAAATCAAAAGAGGAAGAAGAGAAACTTGAATAACAATTAAGCAATATGAACAAGCAAAACAAGATCTCCAAATTAAACAACAAGATGGCTAATCCCTTGGATTGATTATGAGATCCTAGCCTTCCATGTATCTAAATGGGTGAAGGCAAAAGCCACTCGGACTGATGATTCCAAAGTTGTTGTGGACTTTGTTAGATCACAGATTTTCTGTAGGTTTGGAATCCCGAGGGCCATTATCAGTGATCAGGGTTCACACTTTTGTAACCGAAGAATAGAGACTTTGATGAGAAAGTACAGCATCTTGCACAAGGTTTCTACACCTTATCACCCCCAGACAAACGGGCAAGCCGAGGTGTCAAACCGAGAAATCAAGCACATACTTGAGAAGACACTCTAACCTAATAGGAAGGACTGGAGCCTGAGACTTGAGGATACTCTGTGGGCTTACTGAACTGCCTACAAGACACTGATAGGGATGTTCCCGTACCGGATTGTCTTTGGGAAGGCGTGCCACCTTCTGGTGGAAATTGAGCATAAATCCTATTGGGCGGTGAAATAGTGTAACCTTGACTTGAGTCAAGCCGGATCTCCAAGGAAGCTCCAACTTCAAGAACTTGAGGAGCTTCGATTAGAGGCGTATGAGAACTCCCGGATCTACAAGGAGAAGACCAAACCCTTTTCATGATAAGATGTTGGTACGAAAAGAGTTCACCATTGGTCAAAAAGTCCTTCTCTACAATTCTCGCCTCAAACTTATGCCCCGGTAAGCTTCGTTCTAGATGGCTTGGTCCTTTCATTGTTATTAATGTTTTTTCTCATGGTGCAGTAGAAATTAAGAGTGAAGCCACCAACAAAGTGTTCAAAGTTAATGGTCATCGCCTCAAGAATTTTTATGAAGGAGCTCAAGAGAACCTCGTGGAGGAAGTTCAACTGCAGGAGGCCCTCTACCATGATTGATCACTACTTTGTTGAAAAAAAAAGCCACATTTAAGGTCAATGGCCAGAAATTGAATCATTATTGGGGAGGACCCATCGATCGTGCAAAATCTTCAATCACGCTGGCTGATGACATTAAAAGTAGCGCTTCTTGGGAGGCAACCCAAATTTTCTAACTCTTTTTTTTTTTTTTTCAAACTTTGACTTATTTGCTATCACAGGAATCAAGACAGAAAATCGCTGCCAAGTGAGAAAATCTATCAAAGTTGGAACTTTGGAAGAGCTCTTCCAAATTACATCCTCGTCACAGCTAAACTTTCACCAAAAACCCATAGGTATATTAAATGTTAATGGTTTTTATGACAATTTGTTTTGTTTTCTTGATCATGCTGTGGAACAAAGGTTCTTCTCACAAGCGAGACGTCAAATTCTTGTAACCGCTGCAACCCCTGAACAATTGCTCGATCAACTATACGAATTTGTCCCACAACGTCATCTAGCAATGACTCCATTGAATTGTGAACAAGGCAGCAACAGCAAAAAGCAAAAACTTGATTTGACTTTGTCCTTGTGAATTTTTGTTTTCTCTTATGGTTTTAGTTTTTTTTGTAATTTTTCTGATTTCAGGCCCGATTTGTAGTTTTCTGGTAAGACCTTCTACACTCTACCTATTTTTATTTTGACATTGGGGACAATGTCTTAAATTAGTTGGGGGGAGGGATAGCTGACAATACCATGTACATAGTTTAGTTAAAACAAAAAAACAAAAAAAAACTAACCAACTAATCTTCATTGTTACTAGCTTATTAGATGCATAATGGCAGAGTAAGGAGTAGTTTTGCTCTTGAGACGCATTTTAACTTGCATTTCATAATATGTCTTAAATTATTTTGTTCTTGCATATAAAAAAAAATTCATTTTGATCTTTTCAATTAATTTTGATGCAAGCATGTGCTGAATCTGAGCTTAATTGATAATAAAAGTATGCAAAATAGTTTATAGTTGAATCATTTTCATGATATACATGTGTATATGACTATGGATATTAGGAAGAAAGCATGGTTGAATTGAGTGAATGTTCCGTACCTTTATGAGTTTTGGGCTTTTCCAAGTTTGATACTTACACTTAGTTTATTTTCTTTCATGAGTGATGTCAATTATGAATTTATTTTCTAGAACTTGCATTGAATCGATTTGAGATTACATTGGTCTGTATGTTGCATGAAAATGATAGAGGCATTTTTCTTGACTTAGCTGCTTTGGCCAAATAAACCTACTGATCAATCAATTTGAGACACTTGTAATAGCTTTGTATTAGGCTTCATTATATGTTTATTGTGCCCAATATTAGTATTTTAGATGAATTTAATGTTGTCGGGCTTCATTGGGTTTTAATGTAAATATTGGATAATTTTCGGATTTTGATGCATTTTGACCTTTCTTCCTTGGTTAGGCCATAACTTGGGACTCGGTGATCCAATTGAGGTGATCTTGGTGTCTTTGGAAAGCTAAGACAAGGATCTACAAGTTTCATGAAGAACTCAAGAGCTGGATCGGACTTCTAAGGGCCCAAAATAGCCTTGCAATACAGAGTGAGTTTGCTGTCACGGAACCATCTGGGCAGTATGCACATATTGGACTATATAGTGGGTTATAGGCCTCCTCTTGGGCTGAAACTTGGTCATTTGAAAGATAAGACCCATATCTCCAACTTCACCGAAGACCATTTTGTCAATAGATATCGTTTTAGGCATGATAATGAAGCTACAAGTTGGTCTGAATTTGGAAACACGTTCTTCCAACCTAACTTGAGGTAGGTGCAGTTTTTTTGGCATTTCTGGAGTTCTAAAAGTCCAAATGACATGATTCAAATTGGCGATTTTCAAGGAGACAACTGGCTACAACTTTGATGAAGACATCCAAGCCAAAATGCACCGTCTAGGTGATGAATTTGAAGCCAGAAGTCGGGTAAGAGTTGTTGACTAAAAGCCACCAACCATACACCAACCCACCTACCATGCACCAACCCACCAACCATGCATCAAGCTTCCATTTTTGACAATTTTTATATTCTTATAGCTTGTATTCAGATTATGTTCATGTACAAATTGGCTTCTAGGATTAGTATAAATAGACCCAACCTCTTTGTATTAGAGGCATTCAATATGGAAGTAAGTTTCAAGAAAGTTTAAGTATTTGTGAGAGTTTTCTTTCTCTTCTTCTCCATTCTCTTTGCAATTTCGTTTTTGTTCTTTAAATTCTGAGTTCTTCCTTCCCATCCATGGAAGGCTAGGCTCTCATAATCAATCCAAGGGATTAGCCATCTTGTTGTTTAATTTGGAGATCTTGTTTTGCTTGTTCATATTGCTTAATTGTTATTCAAGTTTCTCTTCTTCCTCTTTTGATTTTTATCTAGATTAAATTGCTTAATTTGATTTAGATGTTGATGTGGTAATAGCTTTATTATCATGTATTCAAAGAGGATCATAAAGATTAAACAATATATTAAAGCTTTTTGATAGATTGTTTAACTTGGTTAAATTCTAGATCTTAAGTTAATCTATGTTGGATGGTGCTTACTTTATCTAACCTTGGTTAATCAAATCCTAGATGCTTATCTAGTAAAGAATTCTTGGATCATGTTAAGGCTTCTTGATGTGATCTAAGGCCAAGATCATGGTTAACAATTAAGTGAATTCCTTGTGATCAATGATGAGTTAAACTCAAGATCGGTAAATTTCCTTGGATTGGTTGTTTCTTTAGATTTGTTTACAACTTTGAATCTCCTACTTTTATTAATCTTGTTAATCAACAACAAAACCCCCCTGCTTTTTCTAATTATCTTGATCTAATTAAATCTTTGTTTTTGGATCCTTGAGAGACGATTCGGTTCATTCTCTATACTACAAATTAGTTTGTGAACCGGTTATTTTATTTGATAGGTCTCGACAACCTCTTTTCACCTACCTTGCATTTATCCCATTGTTAACCCCCTCTGAGCCTACTTGCCCATTCTTTGTTCTTAGCTTATTACAAGCCTTGAGTGAAAAACCATGTTTTACCTCACCTTAGTGAATATGAGAGCATTGATTTTCGTATTGGAGGAGCTATTTTGCTTACAATGAATTAAGTGTGGGGGAATTGGTATGCTGATGTGAAATGCTTGGTACCAAAAAAAACAAAAAAAAAAGAAAATAAAGCCAAAAGGTTGAAAAAGAAAAGAATAGAAAAAGGATGGAATATGTGTAGAGAATGAGCATGTTATGGTTTTGGGTAAAATTTTATGCTTTCTACATGAGTTACTCTCCAATGCTCTTTTATTCTCTTTGGTTTTAACCTGCTATTATCCATATTGTTCCCTTCCTTCGCCTTATAGCCATTACAACCTTTTTGAAAGACCTCTTGATTTTTGCAATTTATTTTATCTAAGTAGTGGAGAATTGATGTATATGCAAGCCTATGGTAAAATACTTTCATAATTTGACTAAGTTGAGTGCAAACAGTTAACCTAAACACCTTGTGTGATTTGAGTGTCACTTGTGAGGAATTTTACTCAATTTGAACATGTCTATTTCTGATTAAAGCATGATTATGCTATACTTTATTCTTAGTTGGTTTGATTCAACTATTCTTTGTTAAGCATACTTGACTTAATAATTATGGTTTATATTTGATACAATGCTTGTATTTAAAAATTAGTTTAATTGATTAAATAAAATATTACATGTTTGCGGGTATCATCGTGGTAAACCCTCACAAGACTATAACTCGTCCACTAGGGACACCTAGGGGTTTAAAGGCTTGTGGCACATGCTAAGTGCCATCGTGTTTTCCTACGAAAGTATATTAGATTAGGTATAATCAGTTTTTATGCTTTTAGTTTAATAATATGATGTTTCTTGTTTTTCTTTAGTTTTGTTCTTATGTGTTTTGCCCAGGAGTGCCAAAGCTTAAGTGTGGGGGAATTTGATCAATCAATTTGAGACACTTATGTTAGCTTTGTATTAGACTTTATTAGATGTTTATTGTACCCAATATTAGTATTTTAGATGAGTTTAATGTTGTTGGGTTTCATTGGGCTTTAATCCAAATTGTGAATAATTTTTGGATTTTGATGCATTTTGACCTTTCTTCCTTAGTTAGGCCATAACTTGGACTCGGTGATCCATTCAAGGGGATCTTGGTGTCTTTGGAAAGCAAAGACAAGGCTCTACAAGTTTCATGAAGAACTAAAGAGCTGGATCAGACTTTCCAAAATATCCCTGCAATGCAGAGTGGGTTTGCTATCACGGAAATCTAAGACAGTGTGCACATATTGGACTATATAGTGGGCTATAGGCCTCCTCTTGGGCTGAAACTTGGCCATTGGAAAGATAATACCCATATCTCCAACTTCACTGAAGACCATTTAGTCAATTGATGTCGTTTTAGGCATGATTATGAAGCTACAAGTTGGTTTGAATTTGGAAACACGTTCTGCCAACCTAACTTGAGGTAGGTGCAGTGTTTTTAGCATATATGGAGTTCTAAAAGTCCAAATGGCATGATTCCAAATGCAAAATTTCAAGGAGACAACTGGCTACAACTTTCATGAGACCTATAAGCCAAAATACATCGTCTAGATCATGAAAATCAAGCTGGAAGTCGGATAAGAGTTGTTGACTTGAAGCCACCAACCATACACCAACCCACCTACCATGCACCAACCCACCAACCATGCATCAAGCTTCCATATTTGACAATTTCCATGTTTTTACAACTTGTATTCAAATTATTTTCAATTTCAAATTGGCTTCTAGGATTAGTATAAATAGTGTCAATCTCTTTGTATTAAACATGATTCAATTTGAAGTAAGTTTGAAGAAAGTTTGAGTATTTGTGAGAGTTTTTTTTCTCTTCTTCTCCATTCTCTTTACAATTTCGTTTTTGTTCTTTTATTTCTGAGTTCTTCCTTCCCATCCATGGAAGGCTAGGCTCTTATAATCAATCCAAGGGATTAGCCATCTTGATGTTTAATTTCGAGATCTTGTTTCGCTTGTTCATATTGCTTAATTGTTATTCAAGTTTCTCTTCTCCCTCTTTTGATTTTTATCTAGATTAAATTGCTTAATTTGTTTTAGATGATGATGTGATAATAGCTTTATTCTCATGTATTCAAAGAGGATCACAAAGACTAAACAATATATCAAAGCTTTTTGATGGATTGTTTAGCTTGGTTAAATTCTGGATCTTAAGTTAATCTATGTTGGATGGTGCTTACTTTATCTAACCTTGGTTAATCAAATCCTAGATTCTTATCTAGTAGAGAATTCTTGGATCATGTTAAGGCTTCTTGATGTGATCTAAGGCCAAGAACATGGTTAGCAATTAAGTGAATTCCTTGTGATCAATGATGAGTTAAACTCAAGATCGGTAAATTTCCTTGGATTGGTTGTTTCTTTAGATTTGTTTACATCTTTAAGTTCGTACTTTTATTAATCTTGTTAATCAACAACAAAACCCCCATTTTCTAATTATCTTGATCTAATTAAATCTTTGTTTTTTGATCCTTGAGAGACGATTCGGTTCATTCTCTATACTACAAATTAGTTTCTGAACCGGTTATTTTTATTATTTGATAGGTCTCGACAACCTCTTGTCACTAACTCGTGCAACCAAGGGCTATCAAGTTATTCTCATCTTTGAGTTCAATACAAATTACCTGCACACTTAGCAGGTTGATCAATCAATTTGAGACACTTATATTAGCTTTGTATTAGGCATTATTAGATGTTTATTGTGCCCAATATAAGTATTTTAGATGAGTTTAATGTTGTTGGGCTTCATTGGGTTTTAATGTAAATATTGTTTAATTTTCGGATTTTGATGCATTTTGACCTTTCTTTCTTAGTTAGGCCATAACTTGGGACTCGGTGATCCAATTGAGGTGATCTTGGTGTCTTTGGAAAGCTAAGACAATGATCTACAAGTTTCATGAAGATTTCAAGAGCTGGATCGGACTTCTAAGGGTCCAAAACATCCCGACAATACAGAGAAGGTTTGCTGTCAGGAAAATCTAGGCAGTATGCACATATTAGACTACATAGTGGGTTATAGGCCTCCTCTTGGGCTGAAACTTGGTCATTTGAAAGATAAGACCCATATCTCCAACTTCACTGAAGACCATTTTGTCAATAGATGTCTTTTTAGGCATGCTTCTCAAGCTACAAGTTGGTCTGAATTTGGAAACATGTTCTTCCAACCTAACTTGAGGTAGGTACAGTGTTTTTGGCATTTCTGGAGTTCTAAAAGTCCAAATGACATGATTCAAATTGGAGATTTTCAAGGAGACAACTGGCTACAACTTTGATGAAGACATCCAAGCCAAAATGCACCGTCTAGGTGATGAATTTGAAGCCAGAAGTCGGATAAGAGTTGTTGACAAAAAGCCACCAACCATGCACCAACCCACCTACCATGCATCAAGCTTCCATATTTGACAATTTTCTTGTTTTTATAGCTTGTATTCAGATTATGTACATGTACAAATTGGCTTCTAGGATTAGTATAAATAGAGCCAATCTCTTTGTATTATAAGGGATTCAATTTTAAGTAAGTTTCAAGAAAGTTTGAGTATTTGTTAGTTTTCTTTCTCTTCTTCTCCCTTCTCTTTAGAATTTAATTTTTGTTCTTTATTTTCTGAGTTCTTCCTTCCCATCCATGGAAGGCTAGGCTCTCATAATCAATCCAAGGGATTAGCCATCTTGATGTTTAATTTGGAGATCTTGTTTCGCTTGTTCATATTGCTTAATTGTTATTCAAGTTTCTCTTCTTCCTCTTTTGATTTCTATCTAGATTGAATTGCTTAATTTGATTTAGATGTTAATGTGATAATAGCTTTATTGTCATGTATTCAAAGAGGATCACAAAGAATAAACAATTTATTAAAGCTTTTTGATGGATTGTTTAGCTTGGTTAAATTCTGGATCTTAAATTAATCTATGTATGGATGGTGCTTACTTTATCTATTAGGGTTGAGAGAGGAGAGTGGTGGTGTATAAAGGGCAGGCATTAGGGTTGAAAGGGGGAGCTTGGTCTTGGAGGAACTTCACAAGAGCAGCCACAACTTCTGCAGAGTTTTTCTTCTCATCTCTTCTAGTCTTTGTATTTTATTTTCTGAATGTTGTTCTTCATTCTTATGGATTGTATTTTGATAAACATGTTTGAGTAGTTCTTTTGTTCTAGGAATTGGTAGTAACCCGATGGTGTATTGACAATGCTTGCTGTATGAAATTGTTATCTCTTCAATGCTAAGTTTATCTTGATTCAGTTTTTGGCACACCAAGTGTTTGTGAAAATGCTGGCCACATTGTTTGCATAATATTAGTTATTAAGGGAAAAACTGAAAGGTGACTCTTGATAATTGAACTCCATTAACTGAACTTGAGCTTTTAAATCACGAAAGTAGATTAAAACTCTTGAGGCTTTCTATGAATCATCTGCTCTTAATGGATTCTTTCTAACTTGATTATCATGAAAATAGAAGTTGAGTTAGATTGAATACGTTATTGTATTCTGAAAGGAAACAATAATTCTTTAGGATGATTCGTCTTCAAGTATAACTTAGTTGAGAAGAGGTGATAAGATTACAGACTTGTTAATTACCATCGTGGTGAACCCATATCCTAGATCTCTTAAAAACCAGATTTATCTACACTGTTTTTCTGCATTCATTCTAAAATTGATATTCTTATTTATTTCCAGATTTTAGTTTCTATGTTCTTGTTCTATCACCACAATTTTATAACATTGGTTTCACCTAGTCAATCATAATTAAGGGTAATTGTTAATCATAATCCAAGTCCCTGTGGATCGATATTTTTACTACTTGACGAAATCGTACACTTGCGATACGAGCCACATCACAACTCTTATCCGAATTCCATCTAGATGTTCATGACCTAGACAGTGCATTTTGGCTTGGAGGTCTTCATGAAAGTTGTAGCCAGTTGTCTCCTTGAAGTTTTGGCATTGGAATCATGCCATTTGGACTTTTAGAACTCTAGATATGCTAAAAATATTGTACCTACCTCAAGTTAGGTTGGCAGAACGTGTTTCCAAATTCAAACCAAATTACAGCTTCATAATCAAGCCTAAAATGACAATTATTGACTAAAGGATCTCAATGAAGTTGGAGATATCGGTCTTATCTTTCCAATGGCCAAGTTTCAGCTCAAGAGGAGGCGTATAGTCCACTATATAGTCCAATATGTTCACACTACCCAGATTCCCATGACAACAAACCCACTCTGCATTGCAAGGCTATTTTGGACCCTTAGAATTCCAATCCAGCTCTTGAGTTCTTCATGAAACTTGTAGAGCCTTGTCTTAGCTTTCCAAAGACACCATGATCACCTCAATCAC
Source organism: Styphnolobium japonicum (assembly GCA_023212625.1). Taxonomy (NCBI): domain Eukaryota; kingdom Viridiplantae; phylum Streptophyta; class Magnoliopsida; order Fabales; family Fabaceae; genus Styphnolobium; species Styphnolobium japonicum. The sequence continues at coordinate 31,212,767 of JALBWW010000009.1, forward strand.
CGAGTCCCAAGTTATGGCCTAACCAAGGAGGAAAGGTCAAAATGCATCAAAATCCAAGAATTATTCACAATTTGCATTAAAGCCCGATGAGGCCCAACAACATTAAACTCATCTAAAATACTAATATTGGGCACAATAAACATCTAATAAAGCCTAATACAAAGCTAACATAAGTGTCTCAAATTGATTGATCACTCATCCTCCAGTTTATAAGCAGCAAAGATCACTTTCTGCTCTGCAATACACTGCATGGCCTTAAAAATCTTTTCAAGGTGCTTCACCCACGTTTCAGCAGTCACAAGGTCATAGATCCCATGGAAAGATGGGGGATCCCTCTTGCAGAACTCTGTCAGTCCCAACTGCTAAGGAACGATAAGTCTCGCAATAGGACTCCTAGCATACGGTCAATGGCTTGGGCCAGGTGTGCAAGCATAGCCACCAGATCCTTGCCTTCACCAACAGTAGCAGTGGGTTGAACTCGGCCTCAGCCTCCACTACAGGCTCACCCTACCCCGCTCATAACTCTGTATACAGTACAGAAAAACATCGGGTTAATGAGTCCTAATTCCTCACATGCAATATATCAGAAGTATATGGAAGACTATAGGCATGCATCATAAGTGCTCAGTATGACTCTAGACCTATATTCTGCAGTCCTATAGGAAGAACTGCTCTGATACCAAAAATGTAACACCTAATATTTTCTATACCATTTACCAACTCATATGCACTTACGTGAAATTTTTTTAAATACTGAGAAATTCGGCAGAGGTTCCTCTGCTTTACAAACGTTTACGAAATGACAGAATAAAATAAACAGCAGCTTCCAATACAATCATTTTATAACATCATATAGATACAGGAGATCTCCAATCTCAATCAACATAATATCAGAGTACGTTAACTATACAACTGTATATCAAATATCAAATACTATCCTGACTGAGCACAACCTAGCGCTTAAACAAAATATTAGCAAAACTAAGAACATCAACAGTACTTCATCAATTTCCCTATTGTACTTATATCAAAGTACAATATATTACACAACATGTTATAAATGTATAATGGAGCTCAACTCCACCAAAATACAAGTAGCAAAATACAATTTATTGCTAATAGCAATAAACAACAGAATCCTCTGTACTTAACCCGTACAGGGTCCGGGGTTCTCCTGCGAATCTGAGAAAGAGGGGGTGAGAACATCTTCCCAATAAATGTGAATATAACTCTTGCGAATAAAGTATGCATGCAATTAGAATGCAAGAATAATAATTAATTCAGCACATCAAATAAATTTCAATCCATTAATATGCGATATGTTTATGATGCATATGCAATGCATTCATGTCACACCTTTTCTTTCCATCTAACCCCTTCCGGTTAGGCAATTTATTCAATCTTTTATACACTAACCCTTTCTGGTTAGGCATTCTCGCTATGCATATGCAATGAATTCATGTCACACCTTTTCTTTCCATTTAACCCTTCCGGTTAGTCAATTCACTCAATCTTTTATACACTAACCCCTTTCGGTTAGGCAGTCTCACTATGCATATGCAATGGTCTTTACCATGCTCAAAATCACAATGTCACAATAACATAACACTCAAACCAACCTAACTTTCAAAATCAACACAAGCATTATTTATAATTCCTTTCAATCACATTCACTTAGTTACACTTCCAAACACTACACTAAGTCATGATTATTCAAAATATATCATGTGGTATTGAATTAGTAGACAAATGCCCTAAAAAGAAGCAAACAGGGACAACCACGACCAGACCGTGGTGGTGGCCATAGCCGTGATCGTGAATTTGGGCAGAAATAATGCCCTATTCCCAGTAAAACAAGACCGTTACTCACCTTGGGGATCATGTCCCCCATCCACCAAGTATATTTCAATAATAGCAAATCATTTTCATACATCCAAGTCATTGTAGAATAAGTAGCAAATCCAAAACCAACTTCAAACACATGGAAAATCCTTATTTTCAAAACTTAAACTTACATCTTAAACAAAACCATACTATATCACAAATCAACCCACACTCACCTTGAAGTGCTCCAAACTTGCTTTCAAATATTGGATTTATAACCAAGAGAACCTTCTCTTCAACTTCCTTCAAAACACCCAAACCAAACATACAACTTTAGAATTGGGTGTTCTTGATTGTTAAAGATGAAAATGAGTTTTTCAATAAACTAAAACCATAAGCTTGAAGAAGAGATCAAGAGAATCAATAACCATCAAAGAAGCTAAGCCATAAGATGAGTAGAAGTGCTTACTTTTGGCTCTTGAAACCTTGAGAAACTTGGCTATGGGGGAAAGCTTGATATTTTGAAGAAGATGACCAAATGGTCATCCACATGACCGGTTCCCATATTTCAAAAAGGGGGGTGAAGTTGAATTGTCAACTTTGCCCTCCACTTAGATGGAAAATCACTAGATTGCCACTGAGGGTGTGAAAAGTCTAAACTACCCTTGGTGATTCCTAAAAATTCCCAATTTATCCCAATTTCCATAATTAAATATACAAAGACTTCCATATAATTTAACTAAGCTAGAAATAAGGTTGGAATTAAAATTCAAGGATGTGACAATTACACTTTACACACGTTTGGGCACAACATTAAATTACTTCCACTGTCCTTCCTTCTAAAATGAAATCGGTGGCACAATTATCAGATGTTAGAGAAAGTAAGTTGATACCCTTAGCATGCCCCATTCTTATCACATTTGGCAATTTCATTCAAGATTAATCTGATTTACAAAGCCCACAGACAACAAGTATATTCTAAGACTATTAGGAACACTGTCCATGTAGATAAAAGGGTTTAACTCTAAGGAAAAACAGGTTAATGCATGTAAAACAATACATTTGATAATTTTCCTAGGTGCTTGAATTTGATCATGGCATACAGCATCCCTATGGTTTTAAATTTAATCATGCTTCACTACCAAGCCCTAAAATTAATTCCTTGTTAGCGATGAGGGGAATGGAATTTCCAAGTTACCTTAGTTATAGGCATAAGTGTTTGATAAACAATATTCACACACACTATTAATCCCTCATATTTGTTATCTTACCTCTTTTTTGTGCTTAATTGATTGGATTTTGTCACATTTTTTCGCATTAATTGAATGGACTTGGTCACATTTTATAGGTTTGGGTTCTATTTGGACTTAATTTCCTTTTTCAACATTAATTGAATTATACATTATCTTTGTATTTTGGGCATATCTTGAGTTTTAGGCATCTAAAAAATATTTATATTACCTTGTGGGAAAGATAAGAGGGATATATACAACTTTCCTGAAGAGTTCAAGATCTGAATTGGGTGTCTAATGGGCCATATCGGGCCTACAAGTCAGAGCAAGGGTGCTGTCATTGGAACCCGACTTGCATGCAGTAAATTAGCCATAACATGGGATCTTGATGTCAAATAGAGTTAAAACCAGTGCCAAATGAAATCTAAAATACAGGGCTTCAACTCTCATGAAGACCACTTTTCCAAACTACATCGTTTTGATGGTGTGATTCCCACGTGAAGTTGGCAGACGTTTTAGTTAGCTCCTTAGATTGTTTTGAGCATAACTTCCTCATCTTAAGCCTAAATTAGGCAAATAAGATGGCCAATTAAATCTAAGAGGATGTAGATGCTGGAACCAAAGAACCTTATGAAATTAAGTTTGGAACCATTATTTTTAAAGAATTATTATCCCATAAAAGTTTTGAAGATAACGAAAGTTTTAATTTAGATTGAATAAGTAAAAGACTCACGTAACTTGTTATGTAAATATTTCTAGAAGAAAACAAAGTGTTAACAAACAGTTACTTATATGTGCGTCCATTCTTATCTAAGCTAAAGGAAACTTAGTATGTGTCCAAAGCCTTTTGAACTATTTCACAAGTTTTATTATATTGGATCGTCCAATGTTTTTCTTACTAAGCTCAGGATTCAAAGTATTCAAAGTATTCGTCCAATGCCAAATTTCAAATATGAAGAAACTGTTCTTCATTAAATGCTGAGAAGGACTTTGACAGCATACACTTCAAAAAGAAGTCAACTAAGCCGCTTAGCTGACATGGCTAACAACTACAAAGACCTACGAATAAGGAACTTTTTGCGCGCTTAGACAAGTTAGGAGTAAGCTATCATATTCTTGGACATTCCTGATAATCAAAGTGTCTTTTCAGAAGAAGCTCTACATATTTTCACCTTATGCATTTAATACTACTCAGAACGGTAATAAATGTTTCCGTTGGACAAAGAAGCTTATGAAGACTGCTCAAATTGCTCTCACCTATAAATACAGTTGTCTTCGAAGAAGAGAAGCAGTGACAACTTTCTGAGTAAATCTTAAGTGAAAAAGGATTAAAGCTTTCATTCTTCTTTGTATTCAAACTCTTGTAAAGAGATTAAGTCTTGAGATTTAATTTTCAATCCTCACTTATAGTGAGTTAAAAACTCAAGGACTTCTATACCTTTTTCTTTATTCATTTTGGTGTTTAAGCCTGAAGAGGCTGTGTATAAAAGAATACTTGGTTAGTAGAACCTGAAGAGGTTGAGAATACTTGTATACCTGAAGAGGTGGACAATACTTGTAATCTTTGTATAAGATTAGTAGAAAATCCTTCTGGTGAAGGGACTGGACGTAGCTCTCGGTTTGTGGGAGTGAACCAGGATAAACATCTGGTGTAAGCTTTTCTTCCCCCTCTTGTGTTTTTATTTTTCACTAACATCTGGGGATTGCCATTGTTTTCTTAACTAAAGTGTTGAGATAATTCTTAGAACTTTTTCATTCGTTTAAAGTTATTATTCCCATAATTGTTTTAGCGACCAATTGGACTAAGAATTTTTCTTCGTCCATTGCCTGTTTGTTTCCTTTGTAAAAAGTTTTCCAAAAAGGTTAAGAAACACAATTCAACCCCCTTCTTGTGTTTCATTTGTTTACTTCAATTGGTATCAGTGCTCAGCCTCTTGGGTTGAGCATCTAACAGTGCAAAGGAAAAGATCCAGTACACCCTTAAATGGAGAACGAAGGACAAGCTGTGAACAGACCACCTCTATTCAATGGAAACGACTATGATTATTGGAAGAAGAGGATGATCGTATTTTTTGATGCACAAAATATGGACATTTGGGACCTAGTCCAAAATGGCTATAAGTACCCACCAACGCAGAAGGACAGGAACTTCCTCGACCACAATGGACGGAAGGACAACGAACTAGGCATCAGCTCAACTCAAATGCCAAACACTATCTTATGTGCGCCATCACCAGATCAGAGCACGACAAAGTTCATAGTTGTGAAACAGCTAAAGAGATATGGGATACTCTGGCCTTAGCACATGAAGGTTCCTCTCAAGTCAAGGAATCAAAGATAAGCATGCTGGTTCATCAGTATGAGCTTTTCAAAATGGGAGGGCATGAAAACATGGATCAAATGTTTGGACGATTCCAAACAATAATTAATGGCTTGAGATCTCTGGGAAAGACCTATGGTAATCAAGATCATATCAGAAAAATTCTAAGGAGTCTTTCTAGACAGTGGAAACCCAAGGTTACTGCCATACAAGAAGCAAAGAACTTAGCTTCTCTTTCTATGGAGGAACTCCTAGGTTCCCTTAAAGTTCATGAGCTTGAACTCCAAGAAGAGGAAAGTTCAAGAAAAGGGAAATCAATTGCCCTTAAAGCTCACAAAGGAAGTGCGTCTAAAGCACTTAAAGCTGAAGAATCTTCAGATGAGGTCGAGTCATCTAGAGAAGATATCTCAGACAATGACGAGTTATCCTTCATCTCCAGAAAGATACAAGCAATGTGGAAAAAGAAAGGAGGTATGCAGAGAAAGCACTTTGGACGAAGACTTCCAAAGGACAGGACTGAAATAAAAGACAAGAGTCTAATCATATACTATGAGTGCAAGAAGCCTGGACACATTAAAGCTGAATGTCCTTCACTAAACAAGGAGAAAGAGAAAAGGAGATTCTTCCCAAAGAAGAAAAGATGATTGATGGCCACTTGGGAAGATCTTGATCTCTCAACTACTGATGATGAAGAAGAAGCCAATATATGCTTCATGGCAAACACTTTCTCTGAAGAAGAAGAAGATGAGGTAACAAGCTCTGACCTTAATCTTCAAAAAGCTTTTGATGAGTTGTTAAATAATTCATCCAAAGATGGAAAAATGCTTTTAGAAAAACAAGAACTTGAAATTTGTTATGAAAAATTAAAAACTGAAAATGCTCTTTTGAAAAATTCCTCTAAGTCCAATACTTCAAATGAAGTTGATAAACTTCATACTGAGGTAAAAGAGTTAACTGAGGATCTCAACAAATTTGTGAAAAGCACCAACCATCTAAACATATTACTCAGATATTCCAAAGATCCTCATGACAAATCTGGATTGGGATATCAAAATACTGAGAAAACAATCTTTCAAAAAACACCTACTCAATCTAAATCCTTTAGAAATGATTATAAAAAGAAAGATCACTCTACTTCAAAAGATTTCTTCAATAAAAGGTCAAGACATTATGGATCTCCAAGAGCTAACCAAAGATGACCCAAAAAGATATGGGTATCTAAGGATATGATAATTCCTCTTGTAGATGTGCTTAGCAACAAGAAAAAGACACCTGTCATGGTACCTGGACAGTGGTTGCTCATGGCACATGGCAGGAGAAAATTCTATGTTCCAAGACCTCAAACTTAAAGCTGGTGGCTTTGTCACCTTTAGTGGAAATCAGAAGGGTAAAATAGTTGGAATAGGTAAGATTGGTAAGCATCTTTTTCCCTCTATTGATAATGTACTTCTGGTTGAAGGATTGAAACATAATCTGCTTAGCATAAGTCAATTATGTGACAGTAGATCTAATGTTTCGTTCAGCTATGAAGAATGTATAGTTAAAAACTCTAACGGATCCATACTCTTCACTGCCAAAAGGCAAAACAATCTTTACAAGATCGATTTGGAAGATCTCTCATATCAGAATGTATCTTGTCTAGTATCCATAAAAGGAGAACAATGGATATGGCACAAGAAGCTTGGTCATGCAAGCTTGAGGTTAATCTCAAAGCTAAATAAGCATAACCTCGTAAGAGGATTACCTTAACTTGTGTACAAATCGGATGTTCTATGCGAAGCATGTCAAAAAGGGAAACAATTCAAAAAATCTTTTGAGTCCAAAAATGTTGTTTCCACCTCTAGACCACTAGAATTGCTACATCTTGATCTATTTGGTCCAACGAGAACTGCCTCATTAAATGGGAAGAAATATAGATTTGTCATAGTAGATGACTATACTAGATGGACATGGGTTTTGTTCCTAGCTCACAAGGATGAGTCTTTTAGAGTCTTTTCTATATTCTGTAAAATAATTCAAAATGAAAATGGCATGTGTATCAACTCGATTCGAAGTGATCATGGAGGAGAATTTGAGAATGAGAGCTTTCAATTGTTCTATGAAGAAAGTGGTATCCTTCACAACTTCTCTGCCCCAAGAACACCTCAGCAAAATGGTGTGGTAGAGAAAAAATAGATCTCTTCAAGAGATGGCTAGAACAATGCTCAATGACAACTCAACCTCCAAACACTTCTAGGCTAAAGCTGTTAACACTGCATGTTATATTCAAAACAAAATATATATTAGACCCTTATTAAATAAAACTCCTTATGAATTGTGGAAAGGACGAAAACCCAACATTTCTTATTTTCATTCTTTTGGATGTCAATGCTTTATTCTAAATACGAGATTCTTTAGGAAAGTTTGATGCTAAAGTTGACTGTGGTATTTTCTTAGGATATTCTGAAACTTCAAAAGCATATAGAGTGTACAACTCTCGTTCTTTGATTGTTGAAGTATCTATCCATGTTAAGTTTAATGACAAATAGCCTGATAAAAATTTATCAGAGCTAGATGAGTCTTTTGCATAATTAAACCTCAATGACAAAGGAGAAGGAACATCTTCAACAAATAAATAAGCTCTGAACGATGACAAAAGAGAAGAAAACACAACAAGAAATGAAGTTCAAAGAAATTGGCACTTCAAAACATATCATCCGGAAGATCAAATCATTGGAAATCCAGAAGATAAAATGCGTACAAGATCTACCTTTAAAGAATACTCTGATATAGACTTCATCTCAGAGATGGAACCAAAGAAAATTGAAGAAGCTCTGTTGGACGAAGGATGGATATTAGCCATGCAAGAAGAGTTAAATCAATTTACAAGAAACGACGTTTGGACGCTGGTTCAAAAGCCTAAAGACAAGACCATCATCGGCACAAAATGGGTATTCAGAAATAAATTGGACGAATATGGTAAAGTTATGAGAAATAAGGCAAGGTTAGTTGCTCAAGGGTACTCGCAACAAGAAGGTATTGATTTTACTGAAACTTTTGCTCCTGTAGCTAGACTAGAAGCCATACGCATCTTACTTTCATTTGCTGCTCATCATAGAATGAGACTTTATCAAATGGATGTAAAGAGTGCTTTTTTAAATGGTATAATCAATGAAGAAGTTTATGTCAAGCAACCACCTGGGTTCGAGGATCAAAACCAACCAGAGCACGTTTTCAAACTGAAAAAGGCTCTGTATGGACTAAAACAAGCTCCTCGAGCATGGTATGAAAGATTAAGCACTTTTCTAATGGAAAATTATTTTTCTAGAGGAAAAGTTAATAATACTCTCTTTCAAAAAAACAAAAACTCACATTTTATATTAGTCCAAATTTGTGTAGATGATATTATCTTTGGAGCTACTGATGAATCTCTTTGCAAGGAATTTTCCAAATTGATGCAAAAGGAGTTCGAAATGAGTTTAATGGGAGAATTAAAATTCTTCCTAGGCTTACAAGTAAAGCAAACACTGGACGGAATCTACATTCATCAAACAAAATATGCAAATGAACTCTTAAAAAAGTTCAAATTGGACGATTGCAAAACTATGAGCACACCCATGCATCCATCGTCTACACTAAGATTAGACGATAAAGATTGAAAGGTGGACGAAAAGGTATATAGAGGTATGATCAGATCACTCTTATATCTCACTGCGTCCGATCCAGATATAATGTTTAATGTGTGTCTTTGTGCACGTTTTCAATCTGATCCTAGAGAGTCACATTTAATTGCGGTTAAAAGAATATTCAGATACTTGAAAGGGACTACTAATCTGGGTTTGTTATTTAAGACATCTCATGAGTACAGATTAGTTGGTTTTTGTGATGCTGACTATGCTGGAGATAGAATCAAAAGAAAAAGTACTAGTGGAGGATGTCACTTCATTGGAGGAAACCTAGTATCATGGTCCAGCAAAAGACAAAGCACGATTGCTCTTTCAACAGCTGAAGCTGAATATATTTCTGCGTCCAATTGCTGCTCTCAATTACTTTGGATCAAACATCAATTGGAAGATTACAACATCTTTGAAAGTAAGACCCCTTTACTCTGTGATAATACTACTGCAATTAACTTATCAAAGAATCCCACCTTACATTCAAGAGCAAAACACATTGAAATTAAACATCACTTTATAAGAGATTATATCCAAAAAGGTGTGTTTGATATTCAATTTATGGACACAGATCATCAATGGGCTGATATCTTTACAAAACCACTCTCTGAGGAAAGATTTAATTTTATTAGAAAGCATTTAGGTATGCATTTTGTAAAGAATTGACCTCTCTTGCGTCCATTGATACTCTGCATCCAACAAGATTTGTACTTGTTAATATACGTGGTGACTTCTTGGATAAGTTGATATTTCTGTTGCATTTAATTTAACATTCCTTTTGTCTCATTTGAATCTTTTCAAATTTCCCATGCTGAGTCAGGTTTCGAAAGGTCATAGATGTTACTTTTTACTGCGGATGTGACAGTTACTTTTAATACACATTTATTGTGAATTTTTGAAAAACGATTCACTTTCTCTTTCTAGAAACCTTTGAGTATAAGCTTTGCTCTCTTGTAAATATCTCATCTCTTTTCAAGATCAAGTTTTTACGCTTTCAAGTGTTTGAGAAACCCTTTGTTGAAAAAAAAAACCTTCAACAAACTTCCTTTCTTCTCAAAATTTAAAAATCCTTTCACAAAGCTCTAAGAAATGGCCGGAGGAAGGACTCTTAAAGTTGAAGAAGCTGAGGTATCAGTGGAATATTTCTTTCAAACCTCTGTTCTAGCAGAATGTGGGGTTGACATCCTGGATAGTCTTCAAGGTGCTGGCTGGGAGAACTACTTCAGAGAACCAGTGGAAGTTTATCCGGAACTGGTGAAGATGTTTTGGAAAAATGCCTCTATGTCTGCAAATGAAGTTAGAGGAGAAATTCTGGGAAAACAAGTGGTAGTCTCAGAAGTGACCATCTCAAATGCTACACAGTATTGGTTGGAAGGAGCCACCATCACCTCAGACTGGGATAAAGCTTTTGGTGGAATGGATGCTGTTCTTGACACATTGCTAAAAGAATCATCCACCAGGAAAATAACTGCATAAAAAATGCATGACAAAGCAAGGGTACTGCATCAGCTACTGAACAAGGCTATACTTCACAAGGCAGGGTCCAAAGATTCAGTTTCTACAGTTCATGTCTTCTGCTTATGCCATCTGATGCTTTGTCAACAGATCAGTCTCCCTTCCCTGTTGTTTAAAAATTTCAAGAGAAGTGTCCAAGGAAAAGGGAAGAAGACCACCATCTCTTATGGTGTCCTCCTAACCAAGATCTTCAGAGATCAAGGTATCTTTAGTCCCCATGAAACTAAAGACATAAAAGATAAAAAGAGGATCTTTGGATGGATCCAAGAGCAACAAATCTTTGGACGAAGCAATCTGCTGAGAATGAAGCTTAAGAGCGTCCAAGATTTTCTTGAGCAAAAGGAGCCTTTAAAAGCTACAAAGGCTGAGAGTCCAAAGCAATAATAACCGTCCATCCAAGCCGTTCCAAAAGAAGACTGATAATGGATGATGACTCTGACGATGACCAACCCATCGCAAAAAGCATGAAGGTTGTGTCCAAAGTGACAATTCCAAAGGGAACTTGGACGAAGCTACCAATCAATAGAAAGCCTACGACCAAAGCTGCGTCCACTCCTGAGGAACCCCTTCCTGGTCCCCTCCCCTCACCACCTTTACCCTCATCTCAACCTGAACCTCAAATTTATTCACCTTACTCTCACTTACCTTCCTCTTCATCAAACACTGAACCCCTCTCACAAACACAAGCCATATCATATAAACCCTCTTCACCTTCAAAACACTTCACATCAACCATCCTTATCCCAAACTTGTTCTCTGTGGGTGTTACCCCCCACATTATCCCTCGATGGGAATCAAAAGACTCTTCTCTCTCACTCATAGCAAGACGATCTCGATGCTGTGATGGCTGCTCCATAAGAATCGATATCTTCCCTAGTCAACTAACTTTCAAACCAGTCACTTTGGAAGAAATGGATCAGTTTGCAAGTTCATATGACACTATCTTTGTAAGTGTCATCAAAGGGAGTCTGCTGCTGAAGAATCTGAGATTTGTACCCCCTTCTCTGATCATCTCTTCTGCCATTACCATCAAGATTCAGCCTGATCGAGTTTGTCCAAGACTGCCAATGGTGGACTTGAACAAGAACAAGGATTTGAAGAAGTACAGAAGTCAAGCCACGTTGCCAACACCGTTCTACTTCAAACCTACCTTCAGCCTTCAAAAATCACCTGAGGTAGACTTGGGATTCTTACGGCAAATCTCGGAGAAATGAGAGGCAAAGGAGAAGGATGCAAAGACCTTCTGGGAAAAGCATATTTGGGACTATGAACAACAAGCTTCCACGTCAGGGCTAAGTGATAAAGAACAGGAAGAGATCATTACTGTACCAGGACAAAGCTTCAAGTGCTTTCGTCCAATTTCCATGATGGACGATATCCTTGGTTTACCACTGAAAATGCCTGCGTCCACAATCTTTTCTTCTCAGAGCTATGTCTCAGGATCTCCTCCTGACAACTTAGGAAAACCTTATCCCTGGGATACAATTTTCGGATATCAAAGAGATCCAATCCCTTAGAATTTGGACTTAATGTTGTCAGAAGATGAAGTGGAATAAGTTGAAGTGTCTACGGCTGTAGAAGACCCAGCATCCACAGTCTCTATTGTTGCTCCTATTTCGGTTGCTCCTCCTGCGCCATCAACTGAGTTAATGATTATGGAGACCTCTGCTGAACGCCTGACAAGAGGATGTCGAGACCTATCAAATAAAATAACCGGTTCACAAACTAATTTGTAGTATAGAGAATGAACCGAATCGTCTCTCAAGGATCCAAAAACAAAGATTTAATTAGATCAAGATACTTAGAAAAGGGGGGGGGTTTTGTTGTTGATTAACAAGATTAATAAAAGTAGGAGATTCAAAGTTGTAAACAAATATAAAGAAGCAACCAATCCAAGGAAATTTACCGATCTTAAGTTTAACTCATCATTGATCACAAGGAATTCACTTAATTGCTAACCAAGTTCTTGGCCTTAGATCACATCAAGAAGCCTTAACATGATCCAAGAATTCTTTACTAGATAAGCATCTAGGATTTGATTAACCAAGGTTAGATAAAGTAAGCACCATCCAACATAGATTAACTTAAGATCTAGAATTTAACCAAGCTAAACAATCTATCAAAAAGCTTTAATACATTGTTTAATCTTTATGATCCTCTTTGAATACATGATAATAAAGCTATTACCACATCAACATCTAAATCAAATTAAGCAATTTAATCTAGATAAAAATCAAAAAGAGGAAGAAGAGAAACTTGAATAACAATTAAGCAATATGAACAAGTAAACCAAGATCTCCAAATTAAACAACAAGATGGCTAATCCCTTGGATTGATTATGAGAGCCTAGCCTTCCATGGATGGGAAGGAAGAACTCAAAATTTAAAGAACAAAAACGAAATTGCAAAGAGAATGAAGAAGAAGAGAAAGAAAACTCTCACAAATACTTAAACTTTCTTGAAACTTACTTCTAAATTGAATGCCTCTAATACAAAGAGGTTGGGTCTATTTATACTAATCCTAGAAGCCAATTTGTACATGTACATAATCTGAATACAAGCTATAAGAATCTGAAATTTGTCAAAAATGGAAGCTTGATGCATGGTTGGTGGGTTGGTGCATGGTAGGTGGGTTGGTGTATGGTTGGTGGCTTTTAGTCAACAACTCTTATCCGACTTCTGGCTTCAAATTCATCACCTAGACGGTGTATTTTGGCTTGGATGTCTTCATCAAAGTTGTAGCCAGTTGTCTCCTTGAAAATCTCCAATTTGAATCATGTCATTTGGACTTTTAGAACTCCAGAAATGCCAAAAACACTTCACCTACCTCAAGTTAGGTTGGAAGAACGTGTTTCCAAATTCAGACCAACTTGTAGCTTCTGAAGCATGCCTAAAACGACATCTATTGACAAAATGGTCTTCATTGAAGTTGGAGATATGGGTCTTATCTTTCAAGTGACCAAGTTTCAGCCCAAGAGGAGGCCTATAACCCACTATATAGTCCAATATGTGCATACTGCCCAGATGGTTCCGTGACAGCAAACCCACTCTGCATTGCAGGGAAATTTTGGACCCTTAGCATTCCGATCCAGCTCTTGAGTTCTTCATGAAACTTGTAGAGCATTGTCTTAGCTTTCCAAAGACACCAAGATCACCTCAATTGGATCACCGAGTCCCAAGTTATGACCTAACCAAGGAAGAAAGGTCAAAATGCATCAAAATCCGAAAATTATTCAATATTTGCATTAAAGCCCAATGAAGCCCAACAACATTAAACTCATCTAAAGTACTAATATTGGGCACAATAAACATCTAATAATGCCTAATACAAAGCTAACATAAGTGTCTCAAATTGATTGATCAAATTCCCCACACTTAAGCTTTTGTACTCTGGGCAAAACACATAACAACGAAACTAAAGAAAAACAAGAAACATCATATTATTAAACTAAAAACATAAAACTGATTGTACCTAATCTAATCCACTTCCGTAGGAAAACACGATGGCACTTAGCATGTGCCACAAGCCTTTAAACCCCTAGGTGTCCCTAGTGGACGAGTTGTAGTCTCGTGAGGGTTTACCAGGATGATACCCACAAACATGTAATATTTTATTTAATCAATTCAACTAATTTTTAAATACAAGCATTGTATCAAATATAAACCATAATTAATAAGTAAAGTATGCTTAACAAAGAATAGTTGAATCAAATCAATTGAGAATAAAGTATAGCATAATCATGCTTTAATCAGAAATAGGCATGTTAAGATTGAGTAAAATTCTTCACAAGTGTCACTCAAATCACACAAGGTGTTTAGGTTAACTGTTTACGCTCAACTCAGTCAAATTATGAAAGTATTTTACCATAGGCTTGCATATACATCAATTCTCCACTACTTAGATCAAATAAATTGCAAAAATCAAGAGGTCTTTCAAAAAGGTTGTAATGGAACTTATAAGGTGAAGGAAGGGAACAATATAGATAATAGCAGGTTAAAACCAAAGAGAATAAAAGAGCATTGAGGAGTAATTCAAGTAGAAAGAATAATTTTTTTTTTTTTTTACCCAAAACCATAAAATGCTCATTCTCTTCACACATTCCTTCCTTTTTCTATTCTTTTTTCTTTTTTTTTTGTTTTGTTTGTTTGTTTTTTTTTTTTTATATACCAAGCATTTCGTATCAGCACACCAATTCCCCCATACTTAAATCATTGCAAGCAAAAGAACTCCTCCAATAAGAAAATCAATGCTCTCCCATTCCCTAAGGTAAGGTAAAACATGGTTTTTCACTCAAAGCTTGTAATGAGCTAAGAACAAAGAATAGGCAAATAGGTTTAGAGGGAGTTAATAATTGGATAAATGCAAGGTAGGTTTATTTGGCCAAAGCGGCTAAGTCAAGAAAAAAAAATGCCTCTGTCATTTTCATGCAACATACAGACCAATGTAATCTCAAATCGATTCAATGCAAGTTCTAGAAAATAAATTCATAATTGACATCACTCATGAAAGAAAATAACCAAGTGTAAGTATCAAACTTGGAAAAGCCCAAAACTCACAAAGGTATGGAACATTCACTCAATTCAACCATGCCTTCTTCCTAATATCCACAATCATATACACATGTATATCATGAAAATGATTCAACTATAAACTGTTTTGCATACTTTTATCATCAATTAAGCTCAGATTCAGCACATGCTTGTATCAAAATCAATTGAAAAGATCAAAATTGTGTGTGTGTGTTTTTATTTTTTTTTATTTTTTTTTTTTTTTTATTTTTTTTTTTAATATATATACAAGAACAAAGATGATTTAAGACCTATTATGAAATGCAAGTTAAGATGCGTCTCAAGAGCAAAACTACTCCTTACTCTGCCATCATACATCTAAAAAGTTAGTAACAATAAAGATTAGTTTTTTTTTTTTTTTTTAACTAAACTATGTACATGGTAATGTCAACTATCCCTCCCCCCAACTAATTAAAGACATTGTCCCCAATGTCAAAATAAAGATAGGTAGAGTGTAGAAGGTCTTACCAGAAAACTGCAAATCGGGCCTGAAATAAGAAAAATTACAAAAAAACTAAAACTATAAGAGAAAACAAAAATTCACAAAGACAAAGTCAAATCAAGTTTTTGCTTTTTCTTTCTTTCTTTGCCTGGTTCCCAATTCCGTGGAGCCATTACTGGATCACGTTGTGGTACAAATGCATTGAGTTGATCGAACAATTGTTCAGGAGTTGCAGCAGTTACAAGACTTTGACGTGTCACTTGTGAGATGAACCTTTTTCTACAAAGATGATCAAGAAAAACAAAACAAACTGTCATAAAAACCATTAACATTTAATATACCTATGGGTTTTTGGTGAAAGTTCTCATTGTGACTGTGGATGTAATTTGAAAGAGTTCTTCCAAAGTTTCAAAACCACCAGGTAGGGCAATAAAGGCATCGGCATTGGCGATCATAATGTTCATGCGTTGGTGCATGCAAAATACTATTACTTCATCCCCTAATGTTTTTCCAATGGGCTTGCCGGGTCGATAAAGGACTGGGAATGACACCAAGGACTTTGCCACCTCCTAAATGTGCAGCAGCTTGCTACACAACCCATTAACCCAAGACTACCTCCTCCATAAACTAAACGGATTTCTCTCTCAGCTAGCACTCGACCAAGATGGTGTGCAATATTTACAAACTCTTTATCTTTCCCAGGATTAGATCCACAAAAGACACAAACACTCTTGATCCGACGAACTGAAGTGACTTCCATTTTTTTCTCTTTGTTTTTTTTTTTCGTACTCTCACCTTATCAATGATCTGAAGAGAGCAAAGTGCATTATTTAAAGGCATCAAAACTCAAAGGTAATAATTACACCTATAAAGGAGGGGTAGATCCGTGTGTCAGGTAAGTTTGAAAATAAGCACAACAATGATAATAGCTATATGACAATGATAAAAGACTAATCTATATGTGTCAGAAGAAGTTTGAAAATATGCAACGCATATTTCAAAAAAATACGGCTATTTTTTTTTTTGAATTTTTTTTTTTGAATTTTTTTTTTGAATTTTTTTTTTGAATTTTTTTTTAATAAACAGGAAAAAAAAATAAAATAAAAAATAAAAAAAATACTTACAGGAGGTGTGATTGTGGCTCACATTTTCCTCTGGTTTTACGTCCAGTAACGTCTTGAAGCTCTCTATGGGTCGATGGTCGGCTTTCCATCCAATTTTCTTAAAAATTGGCAAACAGGGTCTTTTGAGTCGATTCCCGAGACTATAACGTTCATGTTCATCTTGGAATATTGGCCATAAATCGAGAAGTACTCTCTGCACATCTCCACTAGGATGCGTCTCAAGAGTCAATAGAATGTTATCTAAAGACTCCTTACTCATGCCATCCTTTATGAAGTTAATTTTATCATCTCGGTTTATAGACGTCATTCCAATTGATTTGCATTTTGTGTTACAGGTCCATCTTGCACATTTATAGCAGACTCGTAACCTTTTTGCTCTTCTCTTCTTTGCATATGAACTTTTGCCTAGCCCTGGCATATATGAAACAAGAGCGTCAGAAAATTCACCTCCGAGCCTGACCTTTGCTTCGATCAACCAACAGATATCCGCAGGGATGCCTTTGTGCATAAGCATCCTTAATCTCTCAAACCTTGCACAATAAATGTTAGTTAAAGCATTTTGAGGGAGAGAAGGGAATTGCTTATGAGATTAAAAAGTCGATTATCCATTTCGAAAGAAAGAAGAAAGAGAGAGAAAAAATTGAGTAAAATTATGTACAGATTTCAGTGTTTGTGGGTAACTGAAGGGACCGAAAAAGATTTTCACGGAGTACCGTTATCCGCCATTTAACCGGTGAAAAATCATCTGTCAAAAAAAAAAAAAACAAACAAAATAAAGACAGAAAAATCAAACTTTGATAGATTTTCTCACTTGGCACCGTTTTTTCTGTCTCGATTCCTGTGACAACAAATAAGTCACTGTTAGAAAGAGGAAAGAGTTAGAAAACTTGGGATACCGCCCAAGAAGCGCTACTTTTAATGTCCTTAGCCAGCGTGATTGAAGATTTTGCATGAGCGATGGGTCCTCCCCAATAATGATTCAATCTCTGGCAATTGACATTAATCGTGGCTTTTTCTTTTCTATTTTTTTTTTCTTCTTTTTTTTTTTCTTTTGTCTTTTTTTTTTTTTTTCAACACAGTAGTGATCAATCATGGTAGAGGGCATCCTGCAATTGAACTTCCTCCACGAGGTTCTCTTGAGCTCCTTCATAAAAACTTTTGAGGCGGTGACCATTAACTTTGAACACTTTGTTGGTGGCTTCACTCTTAATTTCCACTGCACCATGAGGAAAAATGTTAGTGACAACAAACGGACCGTCCCACCTAGACCTTAATTTACCAGGCATCAACTTAAGGCGAGAATTAAACAAGAGAACTTTTTGCCCAACTGAAAACTCCTTCCGAAGAATAAACTTATCATGGAAGGCTTTGGTCTTTTCTTTGTAGAGTCGGGAGCTCTCATAGGCATCTAGGCGGATCTCTTCCAATTCCTCAGAATCGCAACTTCCGCTCTATGCCAGCTCCGGCCAAATTCATGTTGCATTGCTTCACAGCCCAATATGCTTTGTGCTCAATTTCTACTGGTAAGTGGCATGCCTTACCATAGACTATCCGATATGGAGACATCCCGATTGGAGTTTTGTAAGCGGTCCGGTAAGCCCAAAGAGCATCCTCAAGCCTCATGCTCCAATCCTTTCGATTAGGTTGGACTGTTTTTTCAAGTATGCGCTTGATCTCTCTATTGGAGACCTCGGCTTGACCATTAGTCTGGGGATGGTAAGGTGTAGAAACTTTATGCAACACGCCATATTTCCTCATCAATCCCTCCATGCTCCTAAGCATGAGAAATGGGTGCCTTGATCACTGATGATAGCTCTCGGGATTCCAAACCTGCAGAAAATCTGTGATCTAACAAAATCCACAACAACTTTGGAATCATCAGTCCGAGTGGCTTTAGCCTCCACCCATTTTGATACATAATCAACAGCTAGCAAAATGTAAACATAACCAAAGGAAACAGGAAAAGGTCCCATGAAATCAATACCCCATACGTCAAAGATTTCACAATACGATGAGGTTGCTTTCAGGCATCTCATTCCTGCGAGAAATGTTCCCTGTTCTCCGACACTGCTCACAAGACTTACGTAACAAATATGCATCATGAAACAAGGTAGGCCAATATAAACCAGAGTCTAAAACTTTCCTAGCTGTACGTTGAGGCCTAAAATGTCCACCACATGCAAATGCATGACAAAAGCTAAGAACAGAATGAAACTCTTGATTAGGCACACATCGCCTAATAATTTGGTCACTACAAAATCGCCACAGATATGGATCATCCCACACATAATATTTTGATTCACTCTTAAGTTTATAAATTTGTGCACGAGTGAAATGTGAGGGAAAATCGTAGCAACCAAGAAATTCACCATATCAGAAACCAAGGGAAGGTGTTCTTACCTTGCAATGCATAAGTCGCTTCATCCTGGGAAGGAGTCCCGTCAGTGGAAGGGATCTCAAGCCCTTTCAATGCGGCTCAAATGATCTGCCACTAGGTTCTCTCGCTCCACTCTTGTCACGGATCTCTATGTGAAACTCTTGGAGCAAGAGCATCCATCTTATTAGTCGAGGCTTTGCATCTCGGCTTCTTCAAAAGGAACTTCGTAGTCGCATGATCGCAAACACAACAACCTTAGAACCAAGCAAATATGATCTAAACTTATCCAAAGCAAAAACAATGGCTAAAAGTTCTTTTTCGGTTGTGGTATAGTTGGCCTGAGCAAAGATCTAGAGTTCGAAGCATAGTATATCACATGAGAAGCTTTCCCCACTCTCTCGTGCCAAGACTCGCTTCCTATCGCATAGTTAGAAGCATCACACATTAACTCAAATGGCAATGTCCAAATAAAGTGGCTGGATGATAGGGGTACTAGTCAAGGCCTCGCTTCAAGTGGTTGAAAAGTCGCCTTGCACTTGTCATCAAAATTGAACTCCACATCTTTCTGCAGAATCGGGAAAGTGGAAGAGCAATCTTCTTTCAAGTCGACAATGAAGCGCCAGTAGAAACCTGCATGACCAAGAAAAGAACGCACTTCCCGCACGCATGTGGGGTAAGATAGACAAGTAATTACATCAATCTTGGCAGATCTACCTCAATGCCCTTACCGGATACTACATGGCCTAAAACTATACCACTGTTCTACCATAAAATGGCATTTCTCAAAATTTAGCACAAGGTTAGTCTCAATACATCTTTGCAAAGTACTCTAGATAGGTCAAGCTAAACATGAATCAAAAAGAAGAACCATAGACAGTAAAGTCATCCATAAATACCTCCATGCACTCCTCTAAGAAATCGAAAATATGCTCACCATGCACCGGAAGGTACCAGGCATTGCAGAGGCCGAAGGGCATCCGTCTGTAAGCAAAGGTGCCGAAGGGACAAGTAAATGTGGTCTTCTCTTGATCCTCCTGCAATGTGGATTTGGAAGTATCCGGTGTAGCCATCTAAAAAGCAAGAATGGGACTTACCGACCAACCGTTCCAAAGACATCGATCAATGAACGGAAGGGGTAATGATCTTTCCGAGTGGCTTGGTTGAGACGCCTGTAGTCAATGCGGACTCTCCGGCTATTCTCGCACTCGGGTTGGAATGAGCTCATTCTTCCTGGTTGGCCACAACAGTCACCCTGCATTTCTTTGGAACTACTTGCACCGGCTCACCCACTTCTGTCATCGGAGATGGGATAGATAATGCCAGCCTGCAGTAGCTTGGTCACTTCTTTTTTCACCACATCTAGAATGAGAGGATTCAGTCTCCTCTGGGGTTGTCTCACTGGTTTAGTTTCCTCCTCAAGTAATATCCTGTGCATGCATGTGGAGGGGTTAATACCAGGAATGTCTGCAAGTGTCCAACCAATTGCCCTTTTGTGTTGCTTCAAGACTTCCAATAATCTGGTTTCTTGCTCAGGTTGGAGGTGTTTGGCCATTATCACCGGGAGCTTCTCATCCTCTTCCAAGAATGCATACTTCAAATGTTCGGGCAAGGGCTTAAGTTCAATGGAGGGTGGTTGCTGGACTGACGGTACTAGTTTTGGAACCGAAACTAAATCTGCTAAATTCTCAGCAGTTGCACCTGTACCTGCAAGCTGTGCACAATCTTGCAAAACAACATCATCATATCCTATGGAATCAAAAGAATCACACTTAGCAGCAGGATGAATGACAACATCATTAATAACAGAGCATCATTGCCATTAATAATGTAAATGTAATCATCAATGTCGCCAGAATTAACAACAAAGACATGATAAGTATGTAGAAATCTCAAGACAAAGCCGCACACATTGTAGTGGGTTTACAACCAAAAAGTCCGAAGCAGGCAGAACAAGTATCACAAGCTATGCTATCAGTGTATCCTACAATTTCAGGAAACTCTGCCAACATATCAGCATGTATATCATCAACCAGTAAATCAATGACATCAAAAATGAAAAACAGAATGATCCTCTAAAGGGTATTTCATGGCATCAAAAATGTTAAACTGAATGATATCATCACCAAATTCCATGGAAAGTGGTACTGGATGTACATCAATCTTAGTTTTAGCGGTTTTCAAAAATGGCCTACCTAAGATCAATGGGGGTGGGGAAGAGGCATTCATCTTCCATATTCAACACATAAAAATCACTGGGAATATTAAATTATGTACCCGAACTTAACGTCCCTCCAACACTCCTGCAGTTGTGCGAAGGTTCGGTTTGCTAATCGAATGACAATGCCTGTAGGCTTTAGCTCTCCCATATGCAAGGAAGTGTAAACTGACTTTGGCATTACATTGATGGAGGCTCCCAAGTCTAGCAAGGCATGAGTGAACTGTTGGTGCCCTATGGTGCAAGGGATGGTAAAAGTGCCTGGATCCTTGCATTTGGGAGGCAAGTTGGGCTGAATCAAAGCGTAGACATTTCTCCCCATACTCACTTTTTCAGTGCCCTTTAGCTTCCTCTTATGGGTGCACATCTCTTTCAAGAACTTGGCATACTTGGGGATTTGTTTAATTGCCT
This sequence comes from Styphnolobium japonicum, assembly GCA_023212625.1. Lineage (NCBI taxonomy): Eukaryota > Viridiplantae > Streptophyta > Magnoliopsida > Fabales > Fabaceae > Styphnolobium > Styphnolobium japonicum. The sequence goes on from JALBWW010000009.1 coordinate 31,234,448, forward strand.
CCAAGAGAGGTATATTCACCTCAACCTTCTGAAAAGTCTCCATAATTTCCTTATCCAAGTCAGTTTCAACCATATGCCTACTGTATCATTCGGTTGGGAAAAAGGAAGAGGAATGTTGGAACTCGACTTTTGGATGCTCACTTTTCTCATTGCATCAATTTTTCGTCACAATCGCCGATTTGATCCAATTTTCTCGCTTGGTCGTTGTAGGATCATTTGTCTTGAATCTGCTCAAAGATTCGAATTAGTTGCGTAACTTGAAGTTGTCAGTAGAATCTTGTTTCTCTCGGGCCAAGGGTAGAATCGAAGTATCTCTGCCTTTGGTCCATTGATTTGCTTACCATCTGCGTAAAGCTATAGCACTAACATTGCCTCTAGGATTTGGAGTGGTTTGAGAGGGTAATTGGCCATAACCCTGTGACTTTAATTCATGAATTGATGTGGCAAGTTGACCAATTTGAGTCTCCAAGTTCTGAATGGTGGTTTCAGTTCTCTGTTGAAACAGGATGTTATTGGTGGCCAAGCTGTTTCACCAAATCCTCCAATGAGGGCTCGATTTTGTGGCTACAGGACCTTGTCAGCCGAATGGTGGTCTACTTGGTCCAAAGATGTGGTCGAAACCGATTTGTCCTTGCTTGTCGCTTTGGAATGGTGGTCTATACTTGGTTTTGTGGTCACGATTTGATGCATTCCCATATCTCGTATTGGGATGGTCCCTCCACCAGGGTTGTAAGTGTTGGAGAATGGATCATATTTCGTTGTTGTTGTTGATGGAATTGTGGCTTCCCAGAAATATACCAGTGCACCCACAGATTGGTCTTGAAACTCGTAATCATCTTGCAATGTGGGGCATGAATCAGAGGGATGAGAGGAACTAGAACATATGCTACAAACTCTTGCAGGGGTTTGCACACGTGGTTCGTGTTGTCCTATTGCCATTTGTCTAACCAAAGAAGTGAGCTCATCCAATCTATGTTCCACCCTTTGTTGATCAGCATGTGAAGAGGTATTAACTTCATTGACTATTCTGTTGCGAGACTCCATTCGAGTACCAAATTGCTGAGAATTTGCTGCCATGTTTGCAATTAAGTTTCTGGGAGTAGCTGGAGTTTTATCTACCAATGCTCCACCACTTGCAGCATCAATCATACTCCTTTCCATTGGCATCAATCCTTCATAGAAGTATTGGATCAGCAGTTGATCACTAATTTGATGGTGTGGGCAGCTTGAGCATAATTTCTTGAATCTCTCCCAATACTCATGGAGAGTTTCACCACTGATTTGCCTTATGCCACAAATATCTTTCCTTATTGCAGCAGTTCTTGATGCAGGAAAGAACTTTTCCAGAAATAATCTTTTCATGTCATTCCAAGAAGTGATGGCAGCAGGTTGTAAGTAATACAACCAATCCTTAGCAGCACCATCCAAAGAGAAAGGAAAGGCCCTTAGCTTGATGTGATCTTCAGCTATTCCATGAGGTTTCATGGTGGAACAGACAACATGGAACTCCTTCAAATGCTTATGTGGATCTTCACCTGCAAGACCATGAAACTTGGGCAACAAGTGTATCAATCCAGATTTCAACTCAAAATCAACATTAAGTTCGTGGATATTGAATGCACAAAGGTTGATAATTCAGATCAGGTTCAGGCAATTCCTTAAGGGTCCTATTGTTATAGTCACCATAGTAAAATCAATGGACTCGATGTCGAGACACGTATACTAATGTATGCACTCAACAGGATTAAAAGAGTCAACAAGATTAGGTGCAATGTCAAGTTCAAGCCCAATTCCAGAAGTAATTCTATTAGCTCTATGAATGCTACTACCAGTCCTATGAATTCTATGAAGTGTATGAAATGTTCTATCAATTTCAGGATCAAATGAATGCAAGGTACCAGGATCACATCTAGTCATACAGCATGCAGTTCATAAGAAGGTATTAGAAAAGCAATAACAACTAAAACACTAAAAATTCCAAAAACAAATACTCCAAAAAATTAAACAAAAATAAAAACAGTATCAAATGAATTTTAAAAATTATGGAACCACCACAGGATAAAATCTACACAAAAATGCTATCCAACAAAATAATAAAAAATCTTAAAAAATTGAAAAAGTGGTCTAAACGATGGAATTTGGCAAAAATAAGGGTGACCTCACTATATATAGTGAGCCTTTCTCAGAATAATATTTTCCATTTGTGTACCAAAATTCAGATCAATCTGAGATGCCCGAACCAAAATTCTTGACACAACGCCCTTTATCCAATTTCAGCCGAATCCCACTTGAAAAAGCTTCAAAAACAAAACAAACACATTTGTTAGAGTTAGATGGGATCTTGAAATGATCAAATAGTTGCCTTGGATCCCCGGCAACGGCGCCAAATTTGACAAGAGGATGTCGAGACCTATCAAATAAAATAACCGGTTCACAAACTAATTTGTAGTATAGAGAATGAACCGAATCGTCTCTCAAGGATCCAAAAACAAAGATTTAATTAGATCAAGATACTTAGAAAAGGGGGGGGTTTTGTTGTTGATTAACAAGATTAATAAAAGTAGGAGATTCAAAGTTGTAAACAAATATAAAGAAGCAACCAATCCAAGGAAATTTACCGATCTTAAGTTTAACTCATCATTGATCACAAGGAATTCACTTAATTGCTAACCAAGTTCTTGGCCTTAGATCACATCAAGAAGCCTTAACATGATCCAAGAATTCTTTACTAGATAAGCATCTAGGATTTGATTAACCAAGGTTAGATAAAGTAAGCACCATCCAACATAGATTAACTTAAGATCTAGAATTTAACCAAGCTAAACAATCTATCAAAAAGCTTTAATACATTGTTTAATCTTTATGATCCTCTTTGAATACATGATAATAAAGCTATTACCACATCAACATCTAAATCAAATTAAGCAATTTAATCTAGATAAAAATCAAAAGAGGAAGAAGAGAAACTTGAATAACAATTAAGCAATATGAACAAGTAAACCAAGATCTCCAAATTAAACAACAAGATGGCTAATCCCTTGGATTGATTATGAGAGCCTAGCCTTCCATGGATGGGAAGGAAGAACTCAAAATTTAAAGAACAAAAACGAAATTGCAAAGAGAATGAAGAAGAAGAGAAAGAAAACTCTCACAAATACTTAAACTTTCTTGAAACTTACTTCTAAATTGAATGCCTCTAATACAAAGAGGTTGGGTCTATTTATACTAATCCTAGAAGCCAATTTGTACATGTACATAATCTGAATACAAGCTATAAGAATCTGAAATTTGTCAAAAATGGAAGCTTGATGCATGGTTGGTGGGTTGGTGCATGGTAGGTGGGTTGGTGTATGGTTGGTGGCTTTTAGTCAACAACTCTTATCCGACTTCTGGCTTCAAATTCATCACCTAGACGGTGTATTTTGGCTTGGATGTCTTCATCAAAGTTGTAGCCAGTTGTCTCCTTGAAAATCTCCAATTTGAATCATGTCATTTGGACTTTTAGAACTCCAGAAATGCCAAAAACACTTCACCTACCTCAAGTTAGGTTGGAAGAACGTGTTTCCAAATTCAGACCAACTTGTAGCTTCTGAAGCATGCCTAAAACGACATCTATTGACAAAATGGTCTTCATTGAAGTTGGAGATATGGGTCTTATCTTTCAAGTGACCAAGTTTCAGCCCAAGAGGAGGCCTATAACCCACTATATAGTCCAATATGTGCATACTGCCCAGATGGTTCCGTGACAGCAAACCCACTCTGCATTGCAGGGAAATTTTGGACCCTTAGCATTCCGATCCAGCTCTTGAGTTCTTCATGAAACTTGTAGAGCATTGTCTTAGCTTTCCAAAGACACCAAGATCACCTCAATTGGATCACCGAGTCCCAAGTTATGACCTAACCAAGGAAGAAAGGTCAAAATGCATCAAAATCCGAAAATTATTCAATATTTGCATTAAAGCCCAATGAAGCCCAACAACATTAAACTCATCTAAAGTACTAATATTGGGCACAATAAACATCTAATAATGCCTAATACAAAGCTAACATAAGTGTCTCAAATTGATTGATCAACGCCCTCCCACTGTTGACACACAATCTCAAGTGCCCCCTGAAGTTCAAGCTTACGTGATCACTCCAATGGATCATCTGTTCAAGAGAGTTGAAGACCTCCTCAAGTCTCTCTTTCAACATGGGCCTCCTCCTTCTTAGTATTTTTATTTTATCAAAGTTTTCTTTTAATTTTTTTTCTCTCTCAAAATTTTTGACAATGATGTTTTTTTTCTCTTTCATTTTTTGTCCGATGACAAAGGGGGTGAAAATTGGGAAATTCTTGATTAAGTCATTTGTTCTTTTGTTCATATAATTGTTAATACTCATGATAAAATAATATGGGTGTTTCTGTGTTTCTGTGAATCTATCTGTATGTTGTCTAAATTTGTTTACTATGAGTTGTTTCAATTTTTCAATTGTTCATACTTATTCTGATGCATTCTCTGCTAATCTAAACTTGATTATACTCTTGCTCTAATGCTTGTTTTGGTAAAGGATGTGTTTACTCTGATCTAACAATAGCATTTTCCCATCCTTTAAGTTTTTTTTTTAAAATCAACTTTTGCTCAACTAAGCGTGTGTTAATACACTTACTCACTCTTAGCTAAATCCTGTTGTATCCTTTGTGCGTCCATTCTGCTTTTTTATGCACGATCTTAGGGGGAGTATTATCTCGTGTAAAAAGTTAAGTATTCAATCAAAATTTAAAATGGTTTGTCATCATCAAAAAGGGGGAGATGGTTTGAATGCTTAATTTTATTTGGATATTCATGTAGTAATTGCTTAATTTAGTGTTCCTGTTGATGCTTTAATGTTTTTGAACCCCACTAGCTTTTCAATTATCACCCATGGCCTGGAAAAAAGGAAAAAAACCAATAAGGAGATTAATTCTAACAAGAAAATTTTAAAATTTATACAGCATAAATAGACAAAATTCTCTTACCAAGGTGATATTTGCAATACATTTCATGTTTATCTAGTTTAATCTCTCTCAATTAACTAGGATTATGCTTCCTTTTAGTAATTTTGTTTAGGATTTTCATCTAATTTAGTTGACTTGTTTGATTAGTTAAGTTTAGCATTTACCTCACTTTTAAGTTCAGTTTTCTTCATTAAATTTGCTTTTGTTGGTTTTAGGCGAAGTTCAAATTAGAGTTAGCTGCAATTAGGAGTGCAACACCCCTCGGTATTACATTAATTAAATTGTATGAATTTTTATTTTAAACACCTTTTTAATTAAATTGATATTAGAAAAATATATATTAAATTATTTAAACTTGTCTGAAAAATGTGAGTTATATTTTTAGTTTTATTATTATTTTAAAAGGAAGTCGTTATGTAGCATACATTTTATTATTATTTTAAAAGGAAGTCATTATGTAGCATACAAAAATAATAATACTTATAATTGAAACAAAAACAAAAACAATTTCGGCAACATAATGTACAACGATATATATATACAAGTCAAACTATATCTCCTAGGTAAGTTTCAGTGGTCATCACAGCGTAATAGCACAAGAAGGGGAATATATATACATCATCATATGTGTGAGTCTACCCCAACCCAACATATACATCAAAATAAAAAAAATGACTCTCACTCAGAGCTCAACCAAAAATAATGTCATCCCCAAAAGATCCCCTCCTACTAGGCATAAACAAAATCTAAACTCGATACTGGTCATCTGATCCCTCAGAAGGATCAGACTCTGCAGAAGACCTCGCTGATGGTCCAGGAACATCAATAGCAGATGATCCTCTTAGAAGACGACGACGCAGTCCTCCACGGCGGACGGTAGGAGTGTAGATAAATCTCGGTCCATGTCTAAGAGAAGTCAAAGCAGGTCTCCTCCGAACTCCAAGTCCTCTGGAAATACAAGGGACAATCTAATCTACAGAAGGGTCAGGTTGTGGAATAATCTGATCCACAGGTAGGTCAGGTGGCAGGGTAGTCCACATACGATGGAATGGTAAGCTAAACTCTAAGGTTAATCCTACAGTAACTCTATACTCAGGTACTCCCTCTCTATCATAATGACATTCAATAATGTCACCAGTATAGGTGACCTGTCGACGAGCATAGTCGACTCGCCAAGTAATATCAGCATCCTCATGGAAACGGAGACATACAGTCCCCATGTGCCGATTTGGTCTCGCCATCTTCGTAATCGTATCGAGAACAAAACATAACAAGAAAATCACATACACAAGTAAAAAGGGTAAGACACGTACTTAAACTTTATCCATACAGCATGGCAGAATTAGAAGAAAATAACATATAAATATCTTATACACCAAAGATATATATATAAAGCTTAAAAATGAAATATGCAATGCCATGGAGTTATGCATGTGACTCTGATATGCCATTGACTCTACTCCATGGAGTTACACTGAGTGAACAGACAGAACATGCCTTATCATTGCTCATATCCAGTATGCAAATTGGCATCACAATTCGGGCATTTTTGTATCAATCTCTACCATACAAGTTCTACTCATCACTTAAGCTTACCCACACCTCTATCTTCGTGTGGTAGCTTTTTACACAATAGGGATCCACACCTCTATCTCTCCATGGATTCCACAATAACTCACACTCTTTCCACATGATTATGATCATGAATGTAATGTAAAATAACACAATTCAAATTCTCAATTCATCACAACTTTCCATATGTGCAACATAGTCCCTAAAGAATTTAATATTTATAAATTAACCCTAATTGTTCTATAATTGCAATATAGTCCTTAAAGAATTCAATATTTATAAATTAACCACAATTTATTCAAATATATATATATTTTTCTAATTTCTTATTATGACCTAGTATTTAAATTAAAATTCATATTTTCTAATTAACCCTATTTTTTAAAAAATTTGCTAAGATACCCCTAATTCACTAAATTCATATTTTCTTATACTTTAAACCTTAAATTACCATTATTATACAACTTGAAATTAATTCTAATTATGCCTCCCACTCCATTATCAACCTATTTATCTAAATGTTTAAGTTAAAATCCAAATACTCATAAATCTATTTCATCTAATTTTCTTAATTTTCACTAATTTCCTATCAAATCTAAAATTAATCCTTAGACAAAAATTCTAACTACATTCCATAAATTCTAAAATTTTATCAACTTGATCCCTAATTTAATCTAAGCTAGTTGAAACCTTCCTAGCCAATTTAGGTTCATCCAAAAATTCTAAAAGTTTTATTTCATCATCCATTTCCAACATAAATTAATTTAAATCTCATTAATTCAATTAAAACTCAACCATTCCACATAAAATCCCAATAAGCTCTCTATGTGATATTCATAAACAACCTTGTAAATTCAATCATTCCAAGTTATCATAGAATCAATTCTAAACATATTACAAAATCAACATATATATAGAAACATAAAGCCATATTAACAATTTAAATTTGAACAAAACCCTAAGCTAGAGTTTTTCCATTCAACAACAACCATCAAGCAACCAATTCTACCTAAGCTATCTAAAGTTTAAGTGTATCTTCCCTTACCTCTTGAAGCTCCTAAGCTTGAGAGAAAAATCTTGTTTTCTTGAAAATATTTGCTTAGAAGAAAAACTACAACAATCTAATTTCAAAAGAATGAAACCATGAATCAAATGGAAGAAGAAAAATGAAATGGAATAGTGGAAAATAAGAAGGAAGTAGTGAAATACCTAGGGAGAAACAGGAAGAAGATGGGTTTTAGGAAACCTTTCTCTTGAACTTTTCTTCTCCTATTCTTTCTTTTGTTTTTGGCTAAGTAAAAAAAATGAATTCCCTCTTGGTCTCACTTGACCGAACATGTAGGGGAAATTTGTGAGAAAATTTGTAGTAAAAGTGGTTAGGTAGAATTGTGAGGTAAAAATTTAAGAGATGTGTAAAAAATTTGGCTTTTACTTTTTGTGTGGACAAAAATTAAGTTTAACATATAAAAATAAAATAAATTCAAAACAAATGGCCAGCTGACTTTTCTTACCTATTTATATAATTTTTGAAATTTTTAAATATTAAAATATAAAAATAGAGATTTTTCTTTACACTGATTTTAATTTCGTGTACCGATTTTACCATTTTTAATTCGAAAAATATTATTTTTCACATAAAATCTCAAAAATATTTTCAAAAGTTCAAAATATATTTTCATAAATAAAAATATATTTATTTCAATTTTTCTCTCTAAAAATACTATTTTAAGCAGTATAGTCCTATACCGGTAAGTTCAAAACGCAGTCCGGCGCCGTTTAAATTTTCAGTTCAAACCGAAACCCTAGCATCACGTCAATGATAAGATAGTTTTCCCATATTTATTTTATTTTTAATCACCACAAAATTCACAGAATAAATTTATTAACTACGTGTAAGAAAATGAGGGTGTTACAAGGAGAAGAAAGCAAAGGACAGAAACATCATTTTTTGCTAGAAGCTCAGCGCTTGAGCGCCCAATGCCTAGCACTTGAGCGCCCAATGCCTAGCACTTGAGCGCCCAGAGTCAGCATCTGCTGCAGTTTTTCGACCACTTGTGCGCTTAAGTGCTCAATTTCCAGCGCTCGAGCGCCCACCATCTAGCGCTTAAGCGACCAAAGTCAGCATCTGTTGCAATTCTTCACCTACCTAGTGGTTATTATCTCGTCCATTAGTAAATGTATATGAATTTATATAATTTCGTTTTCATAAATTTAGACATAATTCTTTCTAACTCAATCCTTAGAACTGTATTTATATAAGTTCTCGTGTATAAACGTAGGGATATGATATCTTTTACTACAGAATCATAATAAAAACTTCCATATTTCATTAAGAAGGGTTATCTCAACTGATAAAATTAAATAATGTTAACACAAAGATCTTAGGCTTGATTCCTTCTAGTGATAGGTTATCTATAATTATTATAAGTCTTTGCTGAGATTTATGATATGCTCTAACTTTGAAATAAGACAACCTCTTCTCCTAAACTTTTCATATAAAAAAACAATGTTCATATATATACTTTCGACTGTGTTACACAATCTATATTATAATTAATATGCAAAAAAAATTTATATAAAAATATTTCTTCTAAAATTAACTGATTTAATACATTTTCATATTGTTTCACTTCATTGCCTAAACTTATTATACTAAAATTTATAGATTCATAAAATAGTAACTAATAACATTAATTTACAATTTAGTTTTAGTGTTGTTATTTTAACACTATTTGTGTGGTGTAAAAAATAATAAGGAAAAAAGTATGAAAAAAAATTATTGTTTATATTTTTAAGACAAAAATCTCTTGTGAAATCTAATATTACTATTGCAGGGACCCATTTTGCTACAACCATCCTGGAGGGCGCCGCAATGAGAAGAAAGTAACTAAATTTTAAGAAAATGTTTGGGAGTCGCTATCAACTGGTTATTCCTTTAAAAGGGAATAGTGCCATTGGACACCTAAAAAATTGTGTGCTTTCTAAATTTAGGTTCATTGGTTGATTATGAGTAAGGAATATATTAGCATCTTACACTGTCTATTATGAGAATGATTACCTATTTAATCGTTATGTTATCTGTTAAATTAATTCAATTAGCCCTTTATTATTTTATACCAAAAAAAATTGTTATTACTTTTATTTTTACATGTTCCATTTTGTCGTGCATATTACCAATATTGATAAATGACTAAGACATGGAATGAGTAGCTAAATAGTTATTATTGTGGAACAAATTGTAAACCTGCAACATGTTGCATGAGGGTGATGAATCAAAAATATAACTTTTCAAATAAATAATTTTTAGATAATATGAATTGATTTTTTAAAATGACTTCACAAGAGACTTTCTTTTAAAAGATAATAATCAAATTAAATGTAAACTCACCCACTATCATAAAGTTGGGATATGTAAATTTAGGGTTTTTAATAATAATATTGCTAAGTTTATTTTATTTAACAAAATAACCTACCTTTATTTTTATTTACCGAAATGCGCTTTTTTTAAATCTATTCAGAAATTACCATAGGCCAAGGTGGTTTTCCAACATATTTTTTTCTTTTTTTAGTTTTCATTATGTAGGTTAGAAACTACCCCCATGAAGAAGTTTGGGAAATATTTAAATAGAGCAAGTCAGAAACAGCTCCCAACAAGGTGATTTTCATTTATGTTTCCGAAATCTAAAAGCATAAAACTAAGAGAGAAACATGTTAGGAAATCGCCACAGGCCAAGGCGGTTTATGAATAGAAATGAAAAAAACCTATTTTGGTACATAAAAATAAAAGTGGAGTATTTTGATAAATAAAAAAAATATTAGTATTGATATAATAAACCCTACAAATTTATTCACATTTTTATATTGTTCTTATTTAATTTTTATCAAATTAAATTATTTATTTAATTATGAGAATTAGATTCCGCCAATACTTCTGACAAAATCTAATATTAATTGCTTTAAGAATATTGAGAAAAGCTTAATTGATCCTCACTTTGATCCTCTCTTAAAATTTCCATCATCAACAAAATTTAAGTGTTAATGCGATGGTTAATTAAAATGACATGTGTATGCATATGACAAAGAAATTAATGTATGGAAGAAGATTTTTCTTTTTATTGGAGATCATAAAAAACTCCCCGCGTTTCTAGCAAAACTAAAGAAATACTCTTCACCAAATAAAAAGTTCACCTTTAGTTTGGCTAATTTCAATTATTCCATCTTTAAATATCTTAATCCATCCACACCAAAACAAAGCAAGTCCCTAAGCCTAATCTTATTATCAAAATGTGTCAAACTGGTGAGACATTTATAATAATAATAATAATAATAATAATAAGTCGGATGGAAAGCCTACCTTAACTACTAACCCAACTTACATGGCAGTATGCATCAATTATCATATAACTATGGTGCACGAATAACTATTAGCAATTATTTTTCAAAAAACAAATGGCCCACTTGTCTTGAAATAACGAAAAAAAGACCAACCACATTATGAGTGTTTTATACCCTTTACACATTATACGTGAAAAAATTATTAAGACAATAAGCGCTTGAATGGAACTTGAGGAAAATTTCATGCTCTTTGTTGCAAATGAGTAGTGAGTACTAGTGTTGTGTTGGATATTGGTTTTCAATGATACTTTCTCAAGAAGTTTCAGACAAGAAATACCATGAACGAAAAGAAAAGGAAAATGAAATACGAGATTATTAACAAACCTACCTTCTCTGGGTTTTGTGAACCTCTAGGCCAATGTTTTTTCTTTCGTCTTTTGCTTAATTTAGATTCTTCGTTCTTTTTTCGTTTTTTCTTTATTTTCATGAAGACTCACTCCCTATCTATCAAGCACAATATCACTCTCTTGATCTTCTCCGCTCTTGCTTCCTTTGCCCTTTTTTAAGAGAAATTCTTAAGTACATCTAGAGTAATACTCTAGACTAACACTACAAGAATTTTGCAAATTGGCTACAAAATTTAGCTACGGAATTTTTCCCTAGCTAATCCGTAGTTAATTAGCTACAGATTAACTAGGAAAATCTATTCCTTGACTAAATTTTAAAAAATAAACTTTAGTAGGAAAATAACTACGGATTAGCTACAGAATTATCCGTAGCTAAATATATTCCATAGCTAAACCATTTAGCAAGGGAATATTCCCTAGCTAAAAAGTTTTTAAAGTAAACATTGGTAGCTCGGGATTTAGCGAGGGAATTCCCTCGCTACTCCCTAGCTAATTATTTTAATTGCTTGATTTTCCTACCATCTTAGCCTTTAGCTTTCATTCATGCAAACATCCTTGTTCGAGCATTGTGTGACTCAAATACGGCAGAGTGACCTCCACCCCATCCTTGTTCAAGTGTTGTGTGATTTTCAAGTTGTTCGGGCTCTTCTTCAAGTTGTTCGAGCATATATTCTCTTCTTTTTAAATAGCTAGGGATTTTCAGTGAATGATTTTCGTTTGGTGGCTAGGTTTTTTTTTTCCATATTCATTGCCTTTGCATTGCCTCGCTCAAGTTCTCTCAATCTTCGATTTCATCAAGTGTTAGGTAAGAACCCTAACCGATTTCATTGTGCTCTCAACATACAAAACAAGAAAGTTGATTTGTGCATTATTTTTGTTGTTGAACTTTTTGCGCATTCGTCAAACACCAAACGTTACTTTTTCTCCTTCGGCGCAATTCACTCCATAACGCAAAAGGTTTTACTCTCTTTTCGCTTATTGCTTCTCACTTCCATTTCTTCTCTGTTCTTCTCTTCGATTTCCTTTCTTTCAATCATCAAGAAAACATGGCTAAATGTGATTTTTGATTGATCGATCAAATGCACTATAACTCAATTGATTTATGAATCAATTGCTGGTTTGGTAACCCACAAAAACTTTAGTTTCTTGTATTCAAACAATGAAATGTAATCTGTTGACTTTGATGCGGAGGGAGCTAGCTACTTAATTTGTAGAATAGTTTGAATGGAGCAAGCTAAAATTTGTGAGCTATCTGAAAGGGTAATTTGTAGATTGGTTTTACTGCGTATTCAATGCTTGAGAAAATGCCAAACCCACCTTGTAAATGACTATGGATCTAGGTATTGGTTGACTGAATCATTTATTGGCTACAAACTATTTTTAGCATTATGGGGATTGGAATAGCTTAATGATGCAATAATGATTATGTTGATGTAAACAAAGGTTTTTAGATTTTTGGATAGCTGGGTTTACTCTACTTCATAAATTGTTATTTCCCTGTTTTAGAAGTTTGATTGGTAGTAAAATGCAATGTGTGAAGCTGACATTTGAAAAAGAAAGTGAGTACTGATCTTGTTTATGCTGTAGAAAAATGGATTTTTGTCATTTGATTTGTTTAATCTTGGATCTTACGATGGATTGAACACATTGAAGTATGTTTTAACTTGGAAATTACTAATGGATTAGCATTCTGGAACCTTTTGATGATTAGTATTCTGCACAAAATAGTAAAATAGTGTTTTGCGAATTGCTTCTATTTATTTGGCCTTAAGTTACCATATTGAATATACCCACCAGTGGCATTCTGTTATTCCAAAAAGAGCAATAAAATAACACCAAAAAGAAAAAGAAATACTTAACAACTAAAAGCTCCAAAGGTGCACCTTAGTCTCTAATGTACTTCTGAAAGTTGAGCTTGTAGAACCCTCACTGGATGAGTTAACTCCTGCATATGGAAATTCAACATAGAAAATTTTTGTTTTTATCTACCAACTTAGGATTCTTAAATTAATAAATTATAAAAGTCAGCAACTATCTGAAAAAAAAAAAAAAACCCAACTACACCCAAAATGAATGAAAATAACTCTCTTGATTTTAACTGGCAAGGATTTGAATCATCAGAATTCTTATGCAAAAAGACAAGATATTAACACCAGAGTAGTCAATAGCACTTGTAGCGGGAACGATAGCGGCATAGCGGAGCAGAACAGAGCATGACCGCCACTGAAAGCTGGGAGCGGTGCGTTTTAGTGTCGCAGTGGATTGCGCTGCTATAGCAGCTGAATCGCGACAAAATAGCGAGCATAGCATCCGCAATAGTGAACAGAGACTGAAATCTTTGTTTTACCCCCACTATTCATTTATACTTTCACCGACTGAGGTTGTTCTGGCCTTTCGTCCCTCTTTCGCACACTAAGACTGCATTTCAGAGTTGCTCACCCTTCTTTCACTCTGAATTCGCACCCCACTTGCCCACCTGTGACCCACCCCTGTTGCCCACCGATTGTGATCTTCTGCTATTCGAACAAAGCTTGCAGGTTGCATACTTGGCAACCCTATCTGCTGCACACAACTACTTTGGCACACAAGCCTTTAATATTAACAAACCATTAATATTAACAAGAAGCCTTCCATTTCTCAATTGGGTCCTCTTCCTCTAGCCTCTGTTTGGCATGTAGGTTCAACTCCTCTAGCCTCTGTTTGGTTATGCTTGTGAGATCTGTGTTTTCTTTTTCATTTTTTAAATCTTAAGTAACCATAGTGTTACGTCATTTGGAAAATGTTTTAAAAGCACCATATGGTTAAGAAAAAGTACTACTATCGAGTCGATGTAGACTGGACCCTTGATAGAACAGTTGACACTATTCTTAAAATGGTGGCTTGAATCCTGAGGGGATTGTGTTTTGACAAACCAATAATTATGGGTTAGTTGATCATGATTGATTTAATAATTACGGGTTAGTTGACCATGAATTATTATATTAATTATGAGTGATGGCACTTTGCATGGGTTAGTTGACCATGGCATTGTGAGAGTATATTGAGACTTGTTGTTAAAGCTTTGAGCCTAGGAGATTGAGATTACACCTTAGTGCAGGTGCGAATTGCGTAGTGAAGATCTATGAATGATCGTGGAGATGTCGGAGTGCGGAAACTCCACAAGAGGGCATTTGGAAGCACCATTGTGCGTGGTATTATGATTGTAACACACCAAACAATCTCAACCAGACACTATTCTATTCCCGATTGATGGAGAGTGTTCTCGTGTGCCAGGTTGTGCAAATGAGATTTTATAGCACTTTTGAGGCTAATGAGAAACGAAACATGTACTTCCAATCACCCTTTCCGACTTATGTTTTAGCTCCATGGAGTAAGGTCAATTATTTGGTATTTGCAGAGTCAGTTGTCATACTGTCACATCATTATGGTGCATATTTATTTTAATTTACCCAATGTTTGATAACATGACTATATCTGTTGATTTAGTATGGAACTGTATGATTTGTTATATTATTTCTTTACTGCTTTATTGGTATTCATGGTAACAAGGATTTCACCTCTTTGTTGTATTGCTCTGTATGTTTTGTGTTGTTCTTCTTTCTATTTTATAAAGACAGCGAAGACATCAAGGAAGGATCTATTTGGTTTTGTTAGAATACAATTTCACGGTGATTCAGACGTATGCCACGTCCACTTGGATACTGAGTAATTAGGTATTTATGACTTTGGTCAGTAGGGTGGTGTACAGAGTCTGTAGACATTCTACTAAGTATTTCTTTTTATGTACGTTGTTAAATAGTAGAGTTGGAATATAAGTATCTATGATGTATACTCTTGAGATCTTTGAGTATTGAGTTATTTCTTTTCTAGTTATTTTATGTTATCTACGAAAAGAAATTTTGAAACCCTTATTTCTAATATAAAGAAATTACGAAGAGGTTTTAAAAAGGAAATTTAAAGTCTCTTCAATGTGACACCCAACAGAGGGTGTTACATGAAGTACCTTTAGTTGAACTCAGTTAATTTTGTTGTTTTTAACATTGATCTTTGGGCTAGTTTAATGAAATTTTAAAATTCCTTATGCTTGTTTTAATTAAAATTATAGTGGGAATTTTGTCAAGAAAACTCTTACCCTAAAAGCATGAGTTGTTGCATGGAACATTGCAGGAACACCGTTAGTGCACAGCAAGCAACATACTAATTGCATTGGATAATGAGATGTTAAGTGTACACTCATGCCATCTCATTTATTAAACACGCAATCCTTGCATGCACACATCATTTTGACACAACCATATTATATTGTAGGATATTCAAGAACAACTACGCATCATAACATCATCTGTTGACTTAGTTAAAGATTAGGTCCATATGTTGTCCACGATGGTGATGGCACTATCGGCAAGTGTCATACACATGACCACACGTTTGGGGACGAATTTAAACCAACAACCAGCCACTAATTTCATTATCCCCAAAACTAGTCAACCTAAGAGAAAGGAGTCCATTGATTTTATTCAATGTGCTAACCAACAAGACCCTGATTACACACCCACAATAATGCTCACGGACAGCAGTGACCAAGAAGGCTTTCGACATAGAAAGATCAAGAAACCAAGTCCTAAAACTATGAGAAAGGGTAGCAAGAAGTCTGGAAGAAACAAGATTGATATACAAGTAACCTTTGCCTCAAGTTTTTCTAACAATCAGATCCAATTCCAATGTTTGGTTTTTTCCCTACAACAGATAATAGTTCATGGGTGTCGCAATTTATTTTTGCAGAAGAGGTTGTTCTCACCAATCGTGTACAATGGAGTTGGAACCTCCCACGGATGCTTACTACAACCTACTATAGTGATGAGACAAATTCAAACAACCTACGAGTCTCCATCAATGTATGGCTTGTATGACTTCCCATTCGTAGAGGTCCATGTACTTCCAAGTGTAGGACACTCTTAAGTTTCAATATTCAAATCTAATTTCTTTTGTATTCATCTATGTGAAAATAAGTAACATAATTAAGAACACTGCAGTGGATGATTGTCTCATTTAGACCAACAAAGGACATGAAATTGATGGGCGTAGAACTTGCAGTTGTAGCCTACATTTTTTATGTTCAAAAGGATCCTAGGTATTTCTAGTGCGCAGATTTTAGGTTCCAACATTTGACTTTTATTATTTGTATTAATAGAGTTGGTTTGTTTTTTGACAAAGAGGTTTTGTTTTCAAATACCCACTGCGATGGGACTAGGAAGGCATTCATGACCATAGTACCAGGAGAACCCATAGTTGATGATGTATACTTTACTCTCCCACTAACTATTTACAGCACACAAATTACACTACTTTCATCCCAAATAAGCATAATATGACCCAAACCTGTTATATGGTAGGTGCTCATAATGCTTGCATCTATGTTCTCATCCAAAGAAGACAGATCCAAGTGGTTTCTGCCAACCACTTTCACGATAATTTGAACATAAATAATTGAAGTTCATATGGGACTCAACGCAAAATTTGTCGGTGATGCCCTAAAGGCCAGTTATATATTGACTTTATGGTTTACATTGTATCATGGCATTTATTATATATGTATAAGGCATTTCAGTTATTGTGTTGTTTATCTTATTTAAATATGCATGATAAAGTCCTTAGAATAGTAAGTACAATGTCATGGGATATCAAGTGCGTGACTTCATTGTGAGATATCATTGGTTACTTTCGCAACACTATTCTTAAATGTCCCTAGTCAAGTATTATTGTGAATTAGGACAATTAAAATACATTGAGACTAGTATGTGCGTAGACTAATGACCATATCTCACGAGTCATAGATATGAGATATCAAGTCTTCACATAGGTACACATTAGAGTAATATTGTACTAGATTGACTGATCAATCAATTTGAGACACGTATGTTAGCTTTGTATTAGGCTTTATTACATGTTTATTGTGCCCAATATTAGTATTTTAGATGAGTTTAATGTTGTTGGGCTTCATTGGGCTTTAATGCAAATTGTGAATAATTTTTGGATTTTGATGCATTTTGACCTTTCTTCCTTGGTTAGGCCATAACTTGGGACTCGATGATCCATTTGAGGTAATCTTGGTGTCTTTAGAAAGCTAAGACACGGCTCTACAAGTTTTATGAAAAACTCAAGAGTTGGATCGGACTTCTAAGGGTCCAAAATATCCATGCAATATAGAGTGAGTTTGCTGTCATGGAAATCTGGGCAGTGTACACATATTGGACTATATAGTGGGTTCTAGGCCTCTTCTTGGGCTGAAACTTGGCCATTGGAAAGATAAGTCCCATATCTCCAACTTCACTGAAGACCATTTAGTCAATAGATGTCGTTTTAGATATGATTATGAAGCTACAAGTTGGTTTGAATTTGGAAACACGTTTTGCCAACCTAACTTGAGGTAGGTGCAGTGTTTTTGGCATATCTGGAGTTCTAAAAGTCCAAATGGCATGATTCCAATTGCAAAATTTCAAGGAAACAACTAGCTACAACTTTCATGAGACCTCTAAGCCAAAATGCACTGTCTAAGTCATGAAAATCAAGCCGGAAGTCGAATAAGAGTTGCTGACTTGAAGCCACCAACCATACACCAACCCACCTACCATGCACCAACCCACCAACCATGCATCAAGCTTCCATATTTGACAATTTTCATGTTTTTACAACTTGTATTCAGATTATTTTCAATTACAAATTGGCTTCTAGGATTCGTATAAATAGAGCCAATCTCGTTTGTTCATATTGCTTAATTGTTATTCAAGTTTCTCTTCTTCCTCTTTTGATTTTTATCTAGATTAAATTGCTTAATTTGATTTAGATGTTGATGTGATAATAGCTTTATTATCATGTATTCAATGAGGATCACAAAGACTAAACAATATATTAAAGCTTTTTGATGGATTTTTTAGCTTGGTTAAATCTCTGATCTTAAGTTAATCTATGTTTGGATGGTGCTTACCTTATCTAACATTAGTTAATCAAATCCTAGATGCTTATCCAGTAGAGGATTCTTGGATCATGTTGAGGCTTCTTGATGTGATCTAAGGCCAAGAACATGATTATCAATTAAGTGAATTCTTTATGATCAATGATGGATTAAACTCAAGATCGTTAAATTTCCTTAGATTGATTGTTTCTTTAGATTTGTTTACAACTTTAAGTCTCGTACTTTTATCAACCTTGTTAATCAACAACAAAACCCCCCTATTTTAATTTTCTTGATCTGATTAAATCTTTGTTCTTTAAGGATCCTTGAGAGACGATTCGGTTCATTCTCTATACTATAAATTAGTTTGTGAACCAGTAATTATTATTATTTGATGGGTGATCAATCAATTTGAGACACTTATGTTAGCTTTATATTAGGCTTTATTAGATGTTTATTATGCCCAATATTAGTATTTTAGATGAGTTTAATGTTGTTGGGCTTCATTGGGTTTTAATGTAAATATTGGATAATTTTCGGATTTTGATGCATTTTGACCTTTCTTCCTTGGTTAGGCCATAACTTGGGACTCGGTGATCCAATTGAGGTGATCTTGGTGTCTTTGGAAAGCTAAGACAAGGATATACAAGTTTCATGAGAACTCAAGAGCTAGATCAGACTTCTAAGGGCCCAAAATTGCCTTGCAATACAGAGTGAGTTTGCTATCACGGAACCATCTGGGCAGTATGCACATATTGGACTATATAGTGGGTTATAGGCCTCCTCTTGGGCTGAAACTTGGTCATTTGAAAGATAAGACCCATATCTCCAACTTCACTAAAGACCATTTTGTCAATAGATGTCGTTTTTGGCATGCTTCTGAAGCTACAATTTGGTCTGAATTTGGAAACACGTTCTTCCAACCTAACTTGAGGTAGGTGCAGTGTTTTTGGCATTTCTGGAGTTCTAAAAGTCCAAATGACATGATTCAAATTGGAGATTTTCAAGGAGACAACTGGCTACAACTTTCATGAAGACATCCAATCCAAAATGCACCTTCTAGGTGATGAATTTGAAGCCAGAAGTCAGATAAGAGTTGTTGACTAAAAGCCACCAACCATGCACCAACCCACCTACCATGCACCAACCCACCTACCATGCATCAAGCTTCCATATTTGACAATTTCCTTGTTTTTATAGCTTGTATTCAGATTATGTACATGTACAAATTGGCTTCTAGGATTAGTATAAATAGAGCCAATCTCTTTGTATTATCAAGGATTCAATTTTCAGTAAGTTTGAAGAAAGTTTGAGTATTTGTGAGAGTTTTCTTTCTCTTCTTCTTCATTTTCTTTAGAATTTCATTTTTGTTATTTTATTTCTGAGTTCTTCCTTCCCATCCATGGAAGGCTAGGCTCTCATAATCAATCCAAGGGATTAGCCATCTTGATGTTTAATTTGGAGATCTTGTTTTACTTGTTCATATTGCTTAATTGTTATTCAAGTTTCTCTTCTTCCTCTTTTCATTTTATCTAGATTGAATTGCTTAATTTGATTTAGATGTTTATGTGATAATAGCTTTATTATCATGTATTCAAGAGGATCACATAGAATAAACAATTTATTAAAGCTTTTTGATGGATTGTTTAGCTTGGTTAAATTCTTGATCTTAAGTTAATCTATGTTTGGATGGTGCTTACTTTATCTAACCTTGGTTAATTAAATCCTAGATGCTTATCTAGTAGAGGATTCTTGGATCATGTTGAGGCGTCTTGATGTGATCTAAGGCCAAGAACACGGTTAGCAATTAAGTGAATTCCTTGTGATCAATGATGAGTTAAACTCAAGATCGGTAAATTTCCTTGGATTGGTTGTTTCTTTAACTTTGTTAATTACATTCCTTTAATTCAACTAGTGTATTATCTTTTCAATTCATCAAAACCCCCATTTAATTATCTTGATCTGATTAAATCTTTGTTCTTTTTGGATCCTTGAGAGACGATTCGGTTCATGCTCTATACTACAAATTAGTTTGCGAACCGGTAATTTTTATTATTTGACGAGGTCTCGACAGCCTCTTGTCAACGGGTCTCGACAACCTCTTGTCAAATTTGGCGCCGTTGCCGGGGATCCAAGGCAAGTATTTGATCACTTCATCTAACTCTAACAATTGTGTTTGTTTTGGTTTTTGAAGCTTTTTTCAAGTGGAATTCGGCTGAAATTGGGTAAAGGGTATCATGTCAAGAATTTTGGTTTGGTAAAGTATCTTTGATTGACTTGAATTTTTGCACACTAATGGAAAACATTATTTTGAGAAAGGCTCATTATTTATAGTGAGGTCATCCTTATTTTAGCCAAATTCCATCGTTTAGACCACTTTTTCAAGTTTTTTAGAATTTTTATTATTCTCTTGGATAGCGTTTTTGTGTAGATTTCACCCGGTGGTGGTCCTATTACTTTAAAAATCTCTAAATATGTTTTCTGTAATTGTTTTGTGTATATTTTTTCACTTGTTTTTGTGATTTTGTGTTTTTGTGTTTGAACACTAATCTGATGGAGCATAAACTTGATGAGCTGACTTATCTGGTGAGGCAGTTAACAGTGGAACAACATCGGTTACATGTGCAAGAACCTGCAAGATTTTGTAGTATATGTTGTAGTTCTTTTCATCCCACATATGCATGCACCACATTACAAGATGATGATACTGTATTTCATGAACATTCTATTGATGCAACAGGTGTATTTCTTGGTGAACCACAATACCAACAACTTGGATATGATCCTTATTCTGCTACCTATAACCTTGACTGGGGAGATTATCCCGACTTGATATATGAAAATGCAGCACAATAGTAGCCAAACCATTATATACAGACATTCCAGCAACCAATGAGTTCACAACAGTTCCAACCTTATGTTGGACCAAATAGTCTATACCAGCAGCCTATGCCCCAGCAAGCTCTAGTAGGCACGAATTTTGAGCCCACATTGGAGGATTTAGTGAAGCAATTGGAAACTAATAATCTGCAGTTTCAACAAAGAACTAAGACCACCATTCAGAATTTGAATACCCAAATTGGTCAGCTAACATCTTCATTGAGTCAATTGAGCAAGCAACATATGCAGATATCTGATTCTATAGAACATGAGATCATTGATGTGAAAAAACTAATTGATGGTTTGTGTGTTGAATTTGCTAGTTTTACTGATTTTGATGATTCTGTTTGTTGTGATGGTGATATGTTGTGTAATGCATGTGCTGAGATTGCTGCCTTTTTGAGACATGATGAATCTTTTTTAGCAGACTGTGCAGCAATTCAATATCCAGAAGTAGTGAAGTCACCAAAATTGGAGTTCATTGTGGCTAAGAACCTCCTTATTGATGAGGAGGAGAGGTTGCTGCAGATTTTAAAGGAAAATCAAAGAGCTATCATATTTGCAGACATTCCTAGTATTAGCCCTTCCATATGCATGCATATGATTTTACTTGAAGATGGAGTTAAGCCAATAAAGCAGCCCCAGAGGAGACTGAAACCTCTGATTTTGGATGTGGTGATCCATTACATTGGCTATGGTGTGGCCAACGGGATTTTGTTGCTTCTGCTATCCGTATGGCAAAAAGTCTTACTTTTCAACTTGAGGTTGAAATTATTTCCTGGGACAAATTTTCACTCATACTGGCTGAAGACGTTAAAAGTAGCGCTTCTTGGGAGACCACCCAAGTTTTCTAACTCTATCATCTTTCCAACTTTGACTTATTTGAATTCACAGGAATTGAGACAGAAAATCAATGCCAAACAGCAAAATCTACTAGAGTTTGATTTTTCTGTCTTCATTTTGCTTGTTTTTCATTAACAGATGATTTTTTACCGGTTAAATGGCGGATAACTGTACTCCCTGAAAATCTTTTTCGGTCCCTTTAGTTACTCACAAACACTGAAATCTGTATATAATTTTACTCAATTTTTTTTCTCTCTTTCTTTTTTCTTTCGAAATGGATAACCAGCTTGTTAACCTCCGCAAGCGATTCCCTTCTCTCCCTCAAAATGCTTTAACTAACATTTATTGTGCAAGGTTTGAGAGATTAAGGATGCTTATGCACAAAGGCATCCCTGCAGATATACGTTGGTTGATCGAAGCAAAGGTCCGAATCACAGGAGAATTTTCTGACGCTCTTGTTTCATATATGTCAGGGTTAGGCAAAAGTTCATATGCAAAGAAGATAAAAGCAAAAAGGTTACGAGTCTGCTATAAATGTGCAGGATGGACCTGTAACACAAAATGCAGATCAATTTGGATGACGTCTATAAATTGACTTGATAAAATTCACTTCATTAAGGATGGCATGAGTAAGGAGTCTTTAGATAACATTCTATTGACTCTTGAGACGCATCCAAGTGGAGATGTGCAGAGAGTACTTCTCGATTTATGGCCAATATTCCAAGATGAACTTGAGCGTTATAGTCTCGAGAATCTGACTCAAAACGACCCTGTTTGCCAATTTTTAAGAAAATTGGATGGGAAACCAACCATCGGCCCATAGAGAGCATTCAAGCCGTTACTGGACGTAAAACCAGAGGAAAATGTGAGCCACAATCACACTTCCTGTAAGTATTATTTTTTATTTTTTATTTTTCCTTTTTCTTCTTGTTTATTAAAAAAAATTCAAAAATAAAAAAATAATAATAATTTAGCCGTATTTTTTTGAAATATGCATTGCGCATTTTCAAACTTCTTCTGACACATATAGATTAGTCTTTTATCCTTGTCATATAGCTATTATCATTGCTATGCTTCTTTTCAAACTTGCCTGACACACGGATCTACCCCTCCTTTATAGGTGTAATTATTACATTTGAGTTTTGATTCTTTAAATAATGCACTTTGCTCTCTTTAGATCATTGATAAGGTGAGAGTACAAAAAAAATGGAAGTCACTTCAGTTCGTCAGGTCAAGAGTGTTTGTGTCTTTTGTGGATCTAATCTTGGGAAAGATAAAGAGTTTATAAATATTGCAAACCATCTTAGTCAAGTGCTAGCTGAGAAAAAAATCCATTTAGTTTACAGAGGAGGTAGTATTGGGTTAATGGGTTGTGTAGCAACTGCTACACATTTAGGAGGTGGCAAAGTCCTTGGTGTCATTCCTAGTCCTTTAGCTATTGGCAATTCCACTGGAAAAACAGTAGATCATGAAGTAATGGTATCTTACATGCACCAACACATGAACATTATGATAGCAAATGCTGATGCCTTTATTGCCCTACCTGGTGGTTTTGGAACTTCGGAAGAGCTCTTCCAAATTACATCCTGGTCACAGCTGAACTTTCACCAAAAACTCATAAGTATGTTAAATGTTAATGGTTTTTATGACAGTTTGTTTTGTTTTCTTGATCATGCTGTGGAACAAAGGTTCATCTCACAAGCGACACGTCAAATTCTTGTAACCGCTGCAACCCCTGAACAATTGCTCGATCAACTACACGAATTTGTCCCACAACGTCATCCAGCAATGACTCCATTGAATTGGGAATAAGGCAGCAGCAGTAAAAAGCAAAAACTTGATTTGACTTTGTCCTTGTGAATTTTTGTTTTCTATTATGGTTTTAGTTTTTTGTAATTTTTCTTATTTCAGGCCCGATTTGCAGTTTTTTGGTAAGACCTTCTACAGTCTACCTATCTTTATTTTGACATTGGGGACAATGTCTTAAATTAGTTGGGGGGAGGGATAATTGACAATACCATGAACATAGTTTAGTTAAAAAAAAAACTAACCAGCTAATCTTTATTGTTACTAACTTATTAGATGTATGATGGCAGAGTAAGGAGTAGTTTTGCTCTTAAGACGCATCTTAACTTGCATTTCATAATATATCTTAAATTATTTTGTTCTTGCATATAAAAAAAATTTCATTTTCAACTTTTCAATTAATTTTGATGCAAGCATGTGCTGAATCTGAACTTAATTGATAATAAAAGTATGCAAAACAATTTATAGTTGAATCATTTTCATGATATACATGTGTATATGATTGTGGATATTAGGAAGAAAGCATGGTTGAATTGAGTGAATGTTCCATACCTTTGTGAGTTTTGGGCTTTTCCAAGTTTGATACTTACACTTGGTTTATTTTCTTTCATGAGTGATGTCAATTATGAATTTATTTTCTAGAACTTGCATTGAATCGATTTGAGATTACATTGGTCTGTATGTTGTATGAAAATGACAGAGGCATTTTTCTTGACTTAGCTGCTTTGGCCAAATAAACCTACCTTGCATTTATCCCATTGTTAACCCCCTCTGAGCCTACTTGCCCATTCTTTGTTCTTAGGTTATTACAAGCCTTGAGTAAAAAACCATGTTTTACCTCACCTTAGTGAATATGAGAGCATTGATTTTCATATTGGAGGAGCTATTTTGCTTACAATGAATTAAGTGTGGGGGAATTGGTATGCTGATGTGAAATGCTTGGTACCAAAAAAAAAAAACAAAACAAAATAAAGCCAAAAGGTTGAAAAAGAAAAGAATAGAAAAAGGAAGGAATATGTGAAGAGAATGAGCATTTTATGGTTTTGGGTAAAATTTTATCCTTTCTACATGAGTTACTCCCCAATGCTCTTTTATTCTCTTTGGTTTTAACCTGCTATTATCCATATTGTTCCCTTCCTTCGCCTTATAGCCATTACAACCTTTTTGAAAGACCTCTTGATTTTTGCAATTTATTTTATCTAAGTAGTGGAGAATTGATGTATATGCAAGCCTATGGTAAAATACTTTCATAATTTGACTGAGCTGAGTGCAAACAGTTAACCTAAACACCTTGTGTGATTTGAGTGTCACTTGTGAGGAATTTTACTCAATTTGAACATGCCTTTTTCTGATTAAAGCATGATTATGCTATACTTTATTCTCAATTGATTTGATTCAACTATTCTTTGTTAAGCATACTTGACTTATTAATTATGGTTTGTATTTGATACAATGCTTGTATTTAAAAATTAGTTGAATTGATTAAATAAAGTATTACATGTTTGTGGGTATCATCCTAATAAACCCTCACGAGACTATAACTCGTCCACTAGGGACACCTAGGGGTTTAAAGGCTTGTGGCACATGCTAAGTGCAATTGTGTTTTCCTACGAAAGTGGATTAGATTAGGTATAATCAATTTTTATGTTTTTAGTTTAATAATATGATGTTTCTTGTTTTTCTTTAGTTTTGTTCTTATGTGTTTTGCCCAAAAGTGCAAAAGCTTAAGTGTGGGGGAACTTGATCAATCAATTTAAGACACTTATGTTAGCTTTGTACTAGGCATTATTAGATGTTTATTGTGCTCAATTTTAGTATTTTAGATGAGTTTAATGTTGTTAGGCTTCATTGGGCTTTAATGCAAATTGTGAATAATTTTTGGATTTTGATGCATTTTGACCTTTCTTCCTTAGTTAGGCCATAACTTGGGACTCGGTAATCCATTTGAGGTGATCTTGGTATCTTTGGAAAGCTAAGACAAGGCTCTACAAGTTTCATGAGAACTCAAGAGTTGGATCGAACTTCTAAGGGTCCAAAATATCCCTACAATACATAGTGGGTTTGCTGTCACGGAAATCTGGGCAGTGTGCACATATTGGACTATATAGTGGGTTCTAGGCCTTTTCTTGGGCTGAAACTTGGCAATTGGAAAGATAAGACCCATATTTCCAACTTCACTGAAGACCATTTAGTCAATAGATGTCGTTTTAGGCATGATTATGAAGCTACAAGTTGGTTTGAATTTGGAAACACGTTCTGCCAACCTAACTTGAGGTAGGTGCAGTGTTTTTGGCATATCTGGAGTTCTAAAAGTCCAAATGGCATGATTCCAAATGCAAAATTTCAAGGAGACAATTGGCTACAACTTTCATGAGACCTTTAAGCAAAAATGCACCGTCTAAGTCATGAAAATCAAGCTTGAAGTCGGATAAGAGTTGCTGACTTGAAGCCACCAACCATACACCAACCCACCTACCATGCATCAACCCACCAACCATGCATCAAGCTTTCATATTTGACAATTTCCATGTTTTTACAACTTGTATTCAGATTATTTTCAATTACAAATTGGCTTCTAGGATTAGTATAAAATAGAGTCAATCTCTTTGTATTAGGATCATTCAATTTTAAGTAAGTTTGAAGAAAGTTTGAGTATTTATGAGAGTTTTCATTCTCTTCTTCTCTATTCTCTTTAGAATTTCGTTTTTGTTCTTTTATTTTGGAATTCTTCCTTCTCGTCCGTGGAAGGCTAGGCTCGTATAATCAATCCAAAGGATTAGCCATCTTGATGTTTAATTTGGAGATCTTGTTTCGCTTGTTCATATTACTTAATTGTTATTCAAGTTTCTCTTCTTCCTCTTTTGATTTTTATCTAGATTAAATTGCTTAATTTGATTTAGATGTTGATGTGATAATAGCTTTATTATCATGTATTCAAAGGGATCACAAAGACTAAACAATATATCAAAGCTTTTGGATGGATTGTTTAGCTTGGTTAAATCTCTGATCTTAAGTTAATCTATGTTTGGATGGTGCTTACCTTATCTAACATTGGTTAATTAAATCCTAGATGCTTATCTAGTAGAGGATTCTTGGATCATGTTGAGGCTTCTTGATGTAATTGAAGGACAAGAACATGATTAGCAATTACGTGAATTCTTTGTGATCAATGATGGATTAAACTCAAGATCGGTAAATTTCCTTAGATTGGTTGTTTCTTTAGATTTGTTTACCACTTTAAGTCTCGTACTTTTATCAATCTTGTTAATCAACAACAAACCCCCCCTCCATTTTAATTATCTTGATATGATTAAATCTTTGTTCTTTAAGGATCCTTGAGAAACGATTTGGGTCATTCTCTATACTACAAATTAGTTTGTGAACCGGTAATTATTATTATTTGACAGGTCTCGACAACCTCTTGTCATTGACCCACCATGAGAATGATACATGGATTGTTATGTGAGTGTCATAAGCGATTCTCACAATGACAATGGTGTATGTGGTCCTTTGACTTGATGCCACCACAATTCCTTACATGAGGAATTGCATGACTTAATACCGTTAAACATCCCCTGTAACAAGGAGATTATAAAGACGACTATTGGACATACTGCGAATCATGCAGAGGGGTGTGAGTGGCTTAGATAGGATTTGTCCCTCCTACTTAACAAGAGCGATGTTTGCGGGCCCCTTGATAAGAGTGAGACTGAAAATGTATGGCCATGCTCGAATGAATCAATATGAGATATTAATCTCATTTGTCTTAGTATGTCTACTTGAAGATCAAGAAACCAAAGATTGAACTTTACAAGGATGACCGTTCCATGCCTTGTGTTCAATCTAGATATTTGGACAAAGGGACTAGACTACATGGTAACATTAGTCACGGTTAGGTTATGTCAAATCACGAACATTCCTATTACTTGAGTAGTAGTGATGTATTGCTAGATACAACTCACTATTTATAATATTAAATAAGATTTTATGTAACTGTCAATGTAATAGGATCCTACAGGGTCACACACGCATAGAATGGATTGGAATGGAGTTGAATGGGGCTATTTGGACTTTTAGTAAGACTAAATGGGCCAACCTAATTGAATTAGCCCACACATGAGTCTGACCTATGTCAGATATGTGTAGGGGCCTATATATACATCTCTTACTTTCTTGTGCCAACACACTACACACACACAACTGAGATTCGGAAACTGTTTTCGAATAGAGAGAGTTAGAGAGAAAACCGCCCCCTTTGTGGCTAGCACTGTGTTGAAGAGGGAGTCCATTGCATCCATTCATGTGGATACCGTAGAGGCACTACTTATTTGTTGTGCTCGTGATTGTCAGTCGTTTCTTCTTAGAGGTAAATTATCTTAACACGTTTTATGATCTTTTCGCATGGATCCTTGGTTGGGTTTGGGATTTGGTTTGTCTTTTGTTGTGTTTCCCGATCCCGAAACCCAAAAAAATTTATTTAACATTTCAATATATTGGCCAGCAAATTGCATTAGCACACAAACCAGCATCTAAAGGAACTATGAAGTGCCATCAAGATGAGTTCATTGGCAAGGTGGACCACCTATTAAGGTACGTTTGTCTCTTTTTAAAGCTTCACAAATGGCCTTGGTCTTTGTCAGATTTTAATTTCTTAATCATATATGATTTTTATTTTCTAATCATAACTTCCTTCTTATTCCTAACTTATTCTCAATTGTAATCATAATTGATTCTTAATCTTACTCATAACTTAATTAAACCTTTGCAAAGCATAACAAATGGCCAAAATTTTAGTATAATGTAACTATTTTTTATGGATTTTTTATTCAATATCCACTTCTGGTTGGGGAAGGGGTTCTAAGGGAAGATATTAGTGTTACAAGTTAGTAAATCAACCGACGCAATTGTATGTCTTTTCTACTGAAGGGAGAGCTTGTTTATCTTGATTCCAAACAGTCAAAAATGGTAACACCATTCAGAGTCAGAGCCATAGCCATTAAGAAAGTGGTGAGCTAAATGTGTAGTAAATAATACTATGAATAATCATACCATCCCCTGAACTCTTATGCTTAGGTATGTTGCTCTAATCCATTAGCAAGCCTTGTTTATAGAAGACCTTATTCAACATGAATCATTCTATGAAAATCCTAGCATCACATATCTTATTATATCTTACTATAATTTGGTTGAGCCCAGCATCAATAAGCAAAAGGAAGGATCATATGTCAACTTAAAATTTATCTACATCACTTACGGTTTACTAATGATGCCTTATAACTTCATTTGTAGCTTAAATTTGCAGGAATGATTGTGGAGTTTGGGTTTCTCAATGGATGATGTTGTCACACTTGTGGAGGTCCTATCATTTGGAGGCAAATGTTTTTACTTTATTGTCTAACTTGTTAGTTTATATTTTCCTTACATACATAAAATCTCATAATGCTTAATGCATCATAATCAGAAAGTTAATGACTACATGCAGATGCGACTCGCACTTGACCTAGTCTTGAAGGGATACAATCCTAAGAAGGATGAAATCATTAGGATGGCAACTAAGGATATGAACAGAAAGGAAGTGAATCATGGCAAGCGACACCGTTGAATGTAATTACAAATGATGTTTGTACTCAACCATTTAAGGTTTTCACATCAGTTTGCAATCGATAAACTGTGATATTGTACACATGTTTTGGCATTCCAATTTGGGATCACGTTTTGTAATTATAATTGGAAATTATGCATAGGATACTGTTAGTCATGTTCAAATTGAAATATTCAATCTGATTAAATATTCAATTTCAACATGTATATAACACCAAGTATATTTTTTGTGGTCCATTTAATATTGAAAGTGGAAGTTGACATATTTTCATCTTGGTTATTAGGGTCTACTAAAAATTATTAGTTTACATGCTAAGCATGTAAGACCCGACCCATTTAGCCTATTATTTTCATAACTCAGAATAAGGGACTTACAATCTTAAAACTCAATAATCAATTGTATACCAATCACATCAAGCACAAAAAATAAAAATCATATAAATAAGAAGTGCATATTGTACAAACTCTTCTTATTAGTAAGCATGTTTATTAAGGACCAGGAATTGGATTTGTACATGGCAAATCCAAAATTGTTATACCAATTTAAATAAATCAACATGCTTATTCCAGAGGCAAAAAATAGCAGCAATTAACCTCCTTTTGCAAATTGACGATCCCAATAAGACTCTTTGTTAGCTAAAGATAATCTAAGATTCTAATGAGCCACCATGAGGCTACATGACAAGGGATCATCTTATAGCATGACACATTCCATATATTTTGCAATAATATTTATATTTGCATAATTCAAACGATAGAAAACATATTTTTTATTCAAATAGATTGTTTATTAGACAAAATGGACAAAGGACCAAAACGAAATCTAAAAGGTGATAATTAAATGATTATGATTATTATATGCAATGCAGATGCAATAGTATATAATCCACATCCACTACAGTTCAACTAAAACAAAAATAGATATGTGAAGTTTTAAAAAGTAAATTAACAATTTCCATATAACAATTTCAGACAATAGTTCCTAGTGCTAGTAAACTACTATTTATGTAGCAACCATCTTTCAACCTCGTGCCCACTGAATTGGATTGGAATGCACGCTCACTCCTCGAAAGATCAACAAAATTCTATAGCAGAAGAAAAATTATGTGATTTCCTATAGATTTTCTTTAAACATAAAAAAAATTGATATTTGCATATTTTCCTGTCATATGAGTGAAGTACTCATACAACAGAAGCAACAAGAGAGCTAGACTTGTCATTTCCAAGGAATTCATATGCAGAAAGATGTACCATAAAAATGCAAAAAGGTCATAGCACTTTAACAAAAATAGTAACATTTAATACCAGTATGAGAATCTAATGAGATATGGAGCTTGCTTCATTCAGTGATGTCTCCCCTATCTGCCTTTGAACTGCAAAAATGCGATCAATTAAAGCATAACAATATGCATTCAGCTCTAGCTGGACAAAAATTTTGTAAATAGGAAAAAAAATTAAAGAAACAACTTAAGTTCAATCTAGGTAACTTGGATGAAGCAAAAATCATTCAAATCATCCTTTCTTTCATAGAACAAATAAGTTCTGTAAAATGGTTCTAGTCTCTCAAAGTTTCCTCAGTTAGTTTCTCGACAACTTTCCTACTTTAATAAAATGACAAACTATAAGTAAAATATACATATACTAGCTCTGTTGAGGAAATCATAGATATTTACCTATGGATCATCAAGAAATCTGACAGGAGTATAGTTTGCACAAAGGTGGTGCTTCACAAATTCATTAGAAATCTCAATTGTTGAAAGCTCTCCACATAAAGTCACTTCTCCACCTTTAGCACAAAAATTAAACATTTAGTGATTTATTTTTTATATATTAGACGGGTACAAAATTGACTTATGGAATTTCAGATAGATGAGATAAATCAATAACCATTTACCAAAAAAATTATAAGACACCAATTTTGAATCAGAATATCATAAGCCATTTATAAGTAGACAAATATGGAAAAATTGGGAAGAAAGACAAAAAACTTTGCCATTTCAATCCTTTGTATATAAACACTTAGAAACAAGCCTGGTGGACATATTTAGTTAGAGGCCCTTAGCATGTGTACCGATTATGACATAGTTTTGGGTTATTGAAAAAAGATAGAACAAGAAACCAATATAATGAGGGAACTACACTGAGACCAAAACAAACCAGATAATATACTAGGACTAGGTATATCAAGACAAATAAAAAGAACTACTAAATATTTTTTTAAAGCCTTTAAAATATTGAATTTAAGTACATGTTACCGGACTGACTAGTTATTATAGGC
This sequence comes from Styphnolobium japonicum, assembly GCA_023212625.1. NCBI lineage: Eukaryota > Viridiplantae > Streptophyta > Magnoliopsida > Fabales > Fabaceae > Styphnolobium > Styphnolobium japonicum. The sequence goes on from JALBWW010000009.1 coordinate 31,266,097, forward strand.
AAAGAAAAGCTTGTCCTTTCAAGAATTACACAATGCTTAGTGTTTACAATAATGGTGGACATTGCACATACATGTTTTAGGTGGGAATGGGAAAATGGATAAATAATCAATAAGTCCAAACAACCCCTTCAAAATCAAGAATTACAGTGGGAGTAGGTACATTTCCCCAATCAAGTTTCCCCATAAATCTTTTTTTTTTATGTCATAGCTTGCCCTTAAATCTACTTTCTTTTAATTCTCTCCATTTTGGTGGGTTTGGTAAATAACTCCAATCAATAAAAAATGCCCCACCTTATCAACAACAAATTTAGGCTAAATTTATTTGATGTATCTCAGTGCTACACACCTTAATATTCAATCCTTTTGCAGTGCCAAATCCTGCAATCTGCAACCATGGAGGTGAGTTTGATTCGTATGGATCAACAGTTGAAGCAAAAAAATATTTCCTTACAAGCAGCAAGGACTTCTTGCTCACACCTTTCACCACATTGATGACAGTGAGGAACACAATAAAATGAGTCACTTAATGGACCCTTCAAATCCTGATGTGAAGAAAAAAAGCCACCAAATGGTAGAAATGAATCCATTAAGGTGTAAATATCATGACCGAAAAAACTTAATTTAGACAAAACAAGTGCAACACTAATTACAATGTCAAAGATGCAGGAACACATCCATTCATTATTTCAAACTAATCATAATAGTTCACTTATTTTAGTACAGTACAATCCAACTACATGCTTTTAAACATTAGCATATTAATTACCATAACACAACATACCAGTACTTTTGATATCCAGATAAAGGCCCCGATTTAATGGAATCACAACTTATTAAGATGAATCCAACTTATAAAAACTTAGCAAATCAAGAAAAAAAAATTATAAGAAATTAATTGGCTGCAAAAAAGCATTGTGTAAATGGTTGTGATCAAACTCTAAGTTACAAACTTAAAGGAACGATTGAAGGAGGAACCATTAACGAGGTTGTTGCTCACAAATATTTAAAATACAACATATGAAACAATAATAAATAAAGAAACTACGCCATCAACAATGCCACCGCAAGGAATCAAGTGGCACTAAATAAATAAAACTGAAGGAGGGAGAGATAAAGAGGCCTCCAAATGAATTGCATGTGAGAAATTGAGAACAATAGAATACTTATCTACTCATCTTAAATTTTAAGGTTTTATCAGACAAACAAATATGGTGGTTTGTAATATAATAAATCTATAGCCTTCACATAACTTAAAATATCACAATATATAGAAGACACAACTTCAAGTCAATAAATGCCTATCCAAACCTTACCCGAAAAAAGAAATTTCAAAAGACAATAAGAAAGTAGTCACATTTATTTCCTACCTAGTCTTCATAGAACAATAAAGGAGCTACCACAGTTTCAAAAGAGGATTGGTTTAATGTGTTTGCCATCCATCATAAAGAACCAATGACTGTTGAGAAATTACTGTATATCAAACAAACTAGCTCAAACAAAATTTCTGAGTAAAGCTTAGCCAAATTAAATGTTAAAAGCCAACGATTTTTTCAAAAAAAATAAAAGAACACAAATGGGAGGAGGAAATTAAACACCTTCACAATATTATTGACAAAAAATAGGATTCCAATCCGCAAGCAAGGGATCATGAAAATTTAACAAAAATACACCAAGATGCCATCTCTTCGAGAGCAAACAACAACCCACCAACAGGGGCATGGAAGGCAACAACAATTTCACCTACAAATCCACATGGTATTAGACACATTGGGTGGTCACTGTTTTTCGTTTTCCAGCACCAACCTCAACAATACAACTTGGGTGTTTTTGTTTTCCTTTTGCTACATTGGGAGCCACTGCCATTAGTATGCCTGGTTCACCTCTACCCAAATATCCACCCTCCCCAAACGATTAACCAAAGCACAATTGAAATCCATTTCCTGAATTACACACATTGCATGCTTAAAGCTACAATGCAAGCAAGCTTAATAAAAACATTACTAGAGAAACAAGACCTTACAAGCATTATGACAAAATGTAGAGAACATTTGTAGGGCACCTGCATACGAGAGCATTAGGACCATGCAATGAAAGGGTAAGGGGAAATTAAAAATCAAATAAGAAGCTCACTTCATAATGCAAAGCACCTGGTCCCTAAGTTGCAGTGCCCTCCCTCAGTCAAAGTGCTCCCTCCATTGCAGAGCTTTTCCATGCAGAACAAACTCCAAACATGATGGGTGGGAAGCACAAAGCAATTTGGTGTTCAAAGGTCCAATCTCGTATCGCACGAAAAGCAGCTACAGGTGATGGGGCCTCCTACACGAACTAATATGGAGAAAGAAGGTCATTTGGGGGTTTAGGTGATTTTGCAATATTAAAAATTAAATAGGTTATTTGGAGATTGAGTCATTTTGTAAATTAAAAACTGAAGAAGATGGTTAAGGAATTTTACCTTTCTCTTTCCAGCTGAAAAGGGGTGCTTTGGTGTCATGATTTGTCACTCTACCATTGGTCCAACTCACATGGGTTTCAAAACCCACCCAATTCTATGGGTGCCTGAGAGTCCACCTTCTTTCAATTAAAAATGGCTTCTAAAATATTAAAAGAGAATAGTGCAAAGGCTAGCAGATGCAGCATGGATGAATAAACAATTACACATACCTTTTAGTTGCAACAGCATTTTTCAATTGCAACGGCTTTTTCTTCTTTCTATGATGAGTACAAGGGTTTCAATAGGAGAAACAACTATAGAAGAGGCAATGTGAAAATTTTGGTGGGAAAGAATAGTGCCAATTTTTAGGGTATACAAGTAATTTTATAAATATTTAATTAAAAAAATAATTCATTCCCCCTCCTTACCTCCTAAGTTGAGGGGGAATAATTTTGGAGCTTTGAGGGGGAATGAGGGGGAACACTTCCCTCTCTTTCCCCTTCCTTCCCCCTCATTAAAAGTTATCCAAACAAGGGTTGAGGTTATTTTTCCCTTCCCTTTCCCCTCCTTACCTGCATCCAAACAATGCATTCTTGTTGAAGGAAATTAGTAGAAAAATTAATTCAGAAGAGAAAACACATAAATATTTCATAGCTATACAAAACGCAATGGAATGAAAATCAAATTCCATCTTCAAGTGCCATTCTGTGTAGGGTACTGGGAAGGCCTTTATTGCCTTCACAAAATACTTGAATTGAAGAGGACCTGGCAGTCAATTGGGTACAATACATGGCCAAAACTGATTTGGAATTAAATTAAGATCATTGAGCAACCTTTATAAAAATGAAAAGTTTGTTCAAGCTTTAAAAAAGCCAAAGCACGAATCATAAGATGATGAAACTTTAGGATATACAATCCTAGATATTGGTACAACATGGATTAGATTCAGAAAAAAAAATTTATATATGGATTTCTTTCGTAAGCATCTTTAGGCTTTCAGTTTATGTTGAACCTGTCTTTGTTAAGTTTTTTGATTTGCTTGTGGTTATACTTTTCTAAGTGTGTATCCATTTCAGAGATTTTATGTTTGATAGATAGGCAAGTTTGTTTATGTGGTTATACTTTCCTTGAACAATAATTTTGTTGTACAATAATGTATGCATTTAAACTCTAAAGTGATTTGGCAACGAGTTATGGCTCATTTGGTCAAACCCTCTACCCTTGTTAGTCATGACTTTGGTTTGAATTTAGGGTACATTTGCTAGTAGGCAATTTGTAATCTCATCATAAATCTTCACTGAGATTGGTGATTTGTCCTAGCCTTGAACTGGGGTGGACCTTCCCATCACCTAAACTTACTCTAAAGTGATTGATGTATTCAGTTATTTGGGACTTGGGTGTAGTCTGTTATTATTGGTATAAATATGTGTATATGGGTTGTATTGGTTCACTATTGCGCATGATTATAAACTAGTGATATGTGACATGATTGCGTAGCAGGTCTTTGAGGGTTGCAACTTGTAGTGTGTGAATATCTTAGGCCCTGTTCGGGGTGGTTTTTGGTTTTATGTTTTGAAATTTTCAAAATCCAAATCTAGTTTCAGTTCTGAGTTTTGAATTTTAGTTCTAAGTTTTGAGTTTCAATTTTTTTTTAAGTCAAGCCACTCTCTTTACCTCACCTCACTATGAATTCACCTAATAAAAAAAAACATTGACACATAAAAATTATTAAAAATGACAATAAAATTATTAAGTTTGGAAAAAAATAAAAATACTCTAAAAATTAATATAAAATTTGACAACAAAAATAAATATTATAAAACTATAAAAATAATAAAAATGGTAAGAGCCATGATAACTACAAGTCATATCATTAGAAAAATACAAGTCTTAACTAAAACAAAATATTAATATTCAAACATAAACATAAATATAAATATCCATCATACACATGTCTTAATCCAAACATAAACATAAATTTTCAGAGATTAAGGACAATATCTTTCTTCCGCTCATCTGTTAATGCCAAAAACACGTCCCTCCATAGAGGGTCTTCTTTCAGCATCTTTACTGGCTTTGTGAAAGGAGTAGCACGAATGCCTTCAAGTTTGTCAAGGATGCTCAAACAAGTCAGCAATTTCTTATTTGCTTCATTGTCTTGTTCATCTACTTCTACCGTAGCATTAGAAGATGACCCTACAACCTGGCTGGTGCTCATCTTCTCTAAAATATCAACTTTTCTTTTGGAACTTTCTCCCATAATTGTTAAAGTATTAGCAAATGCTATTTGAATGTTCTCTCTTGTTTTCCTTTGTTTGGAGTCAGAACCAACATTTGCTTTCTTTTTTTGTTTGATAGCTATGTTCCTCCTTATCAAAATCATTTTCTCCTTCACTATCATCATTACTTATCGAAGGACTTTTGATAGAAGGGTGTTGATTTGCACCAAAGACAATTGTGTCTCCAAAATTGATGCAAAGTTTATTATAATGAAAACATCATTTCTTCTTAAATTGCTTTGCTGACTTATACTTCTACAATATCATATTTGAATTATTAGTATTTTGTAAAATCCTAACATACCATAAACATGTAAATATCAAATTATAACACACCTCACATAACTTCTTCCATTCATCATCTGAGGCAATAATTTGTCCCATGGCTGAATTGTACCCTAATCTAGTCTCAATTTTAATCAAATTAGTAAAATCTTTCCATCTTCCTCTTAACTGATTGTATTTGTTCTTGAATTGCTCTGTTGTGTATTCCTTTCCAAATTTTGTTTTTAGCTCTTCCTTGATATGTTTCCATGCCACCTTTGTAAGAGTAGATGTGGGTCTATTACCCTTCTTAACTGCTTCCTCCAATAAAGCTATGAAATGAGATTCAACATTTTGTGGCTATATATCTTTTTTAGTTGCTATAATCTCAACCATGTCATCTCTAACCGCTTCATTCTCATTTGTCATATAATAAAATTGTCTTAAAAATGTGAGCTATTCTTATATCTAACAAATTAATTGACATGAAAGTACTTCATGAAATGAAAATTGTAGCACAAACATCATAAACCAACCAATAATTACAAAGCAAACGTTAAACGAACCAATAATATTCCTAACTACTGCAGGATAAGCAATTTTACAATTTGCCGGAAAATGCAAGAAAGGTGAATGAAACCACAATTACCAGAGCTAATATTATTATCTCGTGAGTCATTTTACATCAATAGAATTAGAAACCAAATTTATTGGTGAATGAAACTTAACTGTAACTATATCGTGAGTCATTAACATCATTATAAACCAACCAAATCAAAACCATAACTGTAACAACATCAACCTTGTTGAGAAGGGCAGGGAGAAATGATGAGGAATGTTTGTAAAGAAAATGAAATGGTGAAAAAAAATACAACAAAGACAAAAAAAATAGAAAAAAAAAATAGCCAGGGAAGAAAGAGAGAAAATACCTTCACAAAAGCAAGAGAGTCAAGAGCAGAAGAACCACTAGCAGGAGAGACATGACGAACGGGCAAAGAGGGATGATGAAGGGCATGAGAGAGAGATGTGAAGGGGCATGAGAGAGAATGTGGTTTTAAGATGAAAACTATAAAAAAAAAACCACAAAACCTATTTTTATGGTTTTATGCCTTAGAAGAAAACTGTTTTAAAATTAAGTAAAAAACCAATTTGAACCTCATTTTACCCGAACACGTTTTGTTGGCAACTTCGTTTTCTCCATACAGACCGCCCCAAGGATCGAATTTAGGACAAGATACTTAAGGTGACCAAGCCCCTTCCACTCGAACCAACACAAATTGGTAATATCTTAGTTGGTTGCATGCTTGTAGTACTAACTATCGTTACTTATTTGGGAAGTCACAAGAAAATGGAGAATAGAGAAATTTGAGAAATGATGATCAACTGAACTTATGATTAATGACATCAGATAGATCAATATTTATATCTGTAAGCTGGTTGTAGCTTTATAATTCTAGGCTTTGCTATACCGTATAAGTTCCCATGTGACCAAAATAGAAAAACAAACAAACTATAACAATTATAGAAAATTAGTTAAGTATCACATGACTCGGGTAACACCCCCCCCCCCCACAAGTTGGAGCTTGGTAGATGTTGACCATGCTCAACTTGTACAAGAAAGTAGAGAATGGGCGAGGGGAAAGAGCCTTGGTGAAGAAATTAGCCAGCTGACCATGGGAGGAGATGGGAAGAAGGTGCAGCACTCCTGATTGAAGCTTTTCGCGGATAAAATGGCTGTCAAGATCAAGATGCTTGGTGCGTTCATGAAAATCGGGTTGTGATCTATGTATAAGGCACTGCGATTGTCACAATAAAGGGCTGGAACACGGGAGCAAACAATGTGAAGATCAGAAAGCAAGTATTGCAACCATTGAATCTCACAAGTAGCTGCAGCCAATGCTCTATACTCCGCTTCAGAGGAGGATCTAGAAACAGTGTTCTGCTTTTTAGAGCGCCAAGAGATAAGGGAGGAGCCAAGAAAAAATCATTGGCATGAGATGGATCGCCTGGTATCAACACAGCTGGCCCAATCTACATCACTAAATCCAAACAGCTGAAGAGATGAATTGCAAGGAAACAGCAAACTACGACCAGGACAACCTTTGAGGTACTTGAGAACTCGGCATGCTGCTGTGAAATGTGTCATAGTTGGACTGGAAAGGAATTAACTTAATTGTTGAGTAGCAAAAGTGATATCTGGTCGGGTTGTAGTAAGGTATAGGAACCTACCAATTAACCTGCAATAAGAAGGCACATCCGGGTAAGCTTGATCGCCATCTTGGGAGAGTTTGAGGGACGGATCTAGAAGTGTTTTGGCAGGCTTAGCACCAAGAAAACCTGAATCAGATAGAAGATCTAAACAGTACTTCTGCTGGCAGAGATATATACCCTTATGAGAATGTGCAACTTCAAGGCCAAGAAAGTATCTTAATGTGCCCAAATCTTTGATTTTGAAGGAAGTATTGAGAGCGGCTTTGATGGATTGAAACTCGGTCAAGGAATTTCCTGCTAATATGATGTCGTCCACATATATAAGGAGAGCAGTAACAACTGGACCAGTAACTTTAACAAACAAAGAGTGGTCAGATGCAACTTGTTTGAAGCCAAGGCTGATGAGTAGTGAGGAAAGCTTCTTATACCACTTGCGACTGGCTTGCTTTAAACCATAAAGCGATTTCTGAAGTTTACATACTCGGTTGGGCTTGCTATTTTGGACTCCCTGTGGTATGGCCATATAAACATCTTTCAAATCTCCATGTAAAAAGGTATTATTAACATCAAGTTGATGTAAATGCCATTGGTGAATGGAAGCAAGAGCTAGAATCATCCATATAGTTGTAAGTTTAGCCATGGGTGAAAAGGTATCGAAATAATCCAACCCTTCTACTTGACTATAACCCTTGGCTACAAGTCGCGCTTTAAATCGCTCACTGGAACCATCAACTCGACGTTTAATCTTATAAACCCACTTACTACCAATGGGTTTCACATTAGAAGGCAAATCCACCAACTGCTAAGTACCATTAGCCTCAAGGGCTTGAAGTCCAGCCTGCATTGCTTGATTCCAGCACTTAAAATTACTTGCCTCAGCAAAGTTTTTAGTTTCAGTTTGTGTAGTAATGGAAAGGGAAAACCGACAATATGAAGGAGATAGATTAGAAAAGTGTAATTGATCAGAAATGGGATAAGACATACCTGAAGATGAAGGGTTTGCCTGACCAGTTGAAGAGAGACAGATATAATCTGCCAAGTGTGGTGGATGATGCCTGGTTTGAGTAGATTTTCTTGGTACAAGTTGGTTGGAAGCAGTATCAGCTGGTGGAAGGTCTTGGCACACGTGTGGTTGATCCGATGACTATTGTGGGATAGGTGAATTGTTTTGTGGTGAAGAGGAATTCAGGTTTTGTGGTGAGGCAATTTGGTGTTGAGTAGGAGTAGGTACAATAAGCTCAATATATGTAGGTTGTGGAGGACCGGATGGTATTGGCAGGTATTCCCAGTTTTGAGGGGATTGAGGTGAAGTAATGTATGGCATGATGTTCTCATGAAAGACCACATTTTTGGACATAAAAATTTCATGGGTGTTTAAGTCTAACAATACATAGCCCTTGGTAACCGTTTTATATCACATAAACAAGCATTTTCTGGCTCTTGGTGCCTCTAGAATCAATAGCATTTATAGAAATCTTATATTCATCTGAATTTGCAAGGTTACCTACCCTCTCTTGTTGTATGACCATCGAGAATACTCTATTCAGTGCCAGTAAGGGATCCATTAAGAGGACCTGTGTCTTCACAATAGAGAAGTGTTCATTCAAACCAATTAAGAATTTAATAACATAGTCCTGCTGCTTGTAGGTTCGAGCATTCCTCATCGCTGCACAGTTGCATCTAATTAGACATGCAGAGTTAGGAATTGGCCGATAACTCTCCAATTCTTCCCAAAGTCCTTTCAATGCAGTGAAATACTCAGTAACGGATTGAGAACCTTGTTTCAATGCACTAATATCCAGTTGTTTTTAATTTTTTAGAATTGGACATATATAAAGTCACAACAACCCAGCCATGACGAAGTTACAAAGTTCTTTTTTGTTTACCTAAGCACTTCATGTTACCTAAGTCACGTGATACTTAACTAATTTTCTATAATTGTTACAGTTTGTTTGTTTTTCTATTTTGGTCACATGGGAACTTATACGGTATAGCTAAGCCTAGAATTATGAAGCTGCAACTTAGAGATTCTGATAAGATCTGCTTGAGAAAATCTTTCTTGCAGATCCTTCTAAACATCAACTGCATTTTCCAAGAACACTATGCTATGTGCAATTGTTGGTGTGACTGAGTTCATGATCCATGAGTGGATGAGATTATTGCATCTCTCCCATGCCTGATAACTTGGATCTGATTCATCTAGTACATTAATGCTGCCATCGACAAACTTGTATTTATTCTTCTCGCCTAAAGCACAACGCATAGATCTGGCCCAAGTATGGTAGTTGGAGCCATTCAATGGCGGAACAACCATGACTGAGGAAGGTCCATCACCTGGATGGACATAGTAATGGCTAGAAGGGTTCTGCAATATATCAAGGATGACATTGTTGTTTGCGACCACTCGAGATCTGTTGTTTGACAAATTCGGATGTGAGTTTCTCACCATGAGAGAATGAGTTCGCAAGAGAGCTCTCTCCTAAGAGAGCTCTGATACCATCACAAGAAAATGGAGAATAGAGAAATTTGAGAAATGATGATCAACTGAACTTATGATTAATGACATCAAGTACATCAGTATTTATATATGTAAACTAGTTGTAGCTTTATAATTCTAGGCTTAACTATACCGTATAAGTTCCCATGTGACCAAAATAGAAAAACAAACAAACTGTAACAATTATAGAAAATTAGTTAAGTATCACGTGACTCAGGTAATAGGAAGTGCATTGGTAAACAAAAAAGAACTTCGTAACTTCGTCATGGCTGGGTTGTTGTGACTTTATATATGTCCAATTCTAAAAAGTAAAATTGAAATAGCAAGAAAAAAAATTGCAATAAAAATGTTATAGTTATCTTATTGTAATTAAAATTAGTATTATTATAATATTTCTTAATATATATATATATATATATCATACTTGTTTTCTTATTTTCATAATTTTTTACATCATTTTAAACGATTTCAGGATATACTAATTTAAATTTGTATTCAAAGAAATAAAAATGAACATACAGTTATGTATTTCACATTACAATTTAGGGAGAATGACTTAAAACTTCTTCTTGGTAAAAGGTTGCACAATTTGGTTCATTTTAAACATTAACCAATCATTCAACTAATTTAACCAATAATTTACATACAATTAATCAATAATTTATCTTTATTTTGATACTTAATATGTGGTTAACTGTATATAAATTATTGGTTAAATTAGTTAAACAATTAGTTAATTTTTAAAATGAACTAAATTATCCAACCTTTTTACCAAGCTGAACTTTTAAGTCATTCCCCTTATAATTTATACGAAGACATCGAAGGAGTAAGAACGTTAGACTTTTACTTTTTTTTTTTTTTTTGTGGGATGGTTTATAATTTGAGGGTTGAGCGGACCCAGTCGGGTCAAAAGAAAATTTGGGCCTACTGGACCGGTACACAAAAGATTGGGTAATCAAATCAATATTTATGCAGAAAGAATCCAAAGAAATGAAAAATATAGGGTCAAACCAGATGAAAGGTTAGGAGAGTGAGGGTTGAGAGCTGACAAGAGTTCGTCATTCCATTTGAAAGGAAAGACGCCAGCCACGCACAACACAAGCTCCCCGGTGAAAGGTAAAGCTGAAATTGGTTATCTGGGATTTATCATCCTATGTTTTACTCTTCTTTTCATTACTTCTTTGATTTCTGATTCTCTCTGGCCATATTGCTTTCTCTGTCTCTTTCTTTCTTTTTCTTTTTTCTTTTTTAAACTTTTTACTTTTTCATTTGGTTATATTGGGAATTTAGGAAGTTGTTATTTGAACCTAGGACCTCAACCACTTGAGCTAAGCCCTGGTGGCTACATAACTGTGATTTTGATATTTAAGTTAGTTTTTGCCGGATCAGCGTTCTTCTGTTTCCACTCATGTTCATTGTTTTATTTAAAAAATTTCAGAAATTTATTTCAAATTCTGTTACAATCTGCTTTGTTATATATCATGTTTCAGTAGTAGCTCAACAATAGAGGGTGAAATATGGATGACAAGAAAGAAACTATCTCACTTCCAAATACCGTTTCTTTCTCTTTGGTTTGTAATAAGGGAAATATATCCACTCTACTTTGAATCCTTGATATGCTCGCTCATAAGTCCAATATGTTATTGATTCTGATTCATAGAGAAATATTGGTTTCGTGATATTTAAAGCCATGTCACATGTGTTTCGCTTGATAACTGATGCTTCATGAAATCATTGGAGCAATCACAGAGCTTGTGTTTTCTTTGTGGTCTGTCTTATCATCAGCTAATTAACTAGGATTAAGGCCTCTTTAAGTTCAACCTTGGCAAACAATGACATCAGGTTTCTTTATTGGTTTTGGGCTAATCGCTTCATGCCAATTTTCTTACATTTTATTAAGGATGTGGCTTTTAAAGTCGATCTTTCTTTTTTCTTTTGTTAATATTCAGGAAGAAATTCATAGGTTCTTGATAAAAAAACAATTGGATTTCATATGAATTTTTTTCTTTTATCTATTCTGTTCTATCTGGCTGTATGTACTAACCCTCTTGCAAATAATCCTTTATTTTTTTTTGTAATTTTTGTTTCTAACTGTTTTTCTTTCTTTCTCCCTCTTATTTTTGAGCTATTTCTGGCTTTGGAGCATCTTCTTCTGTTTCTAGTACATATACTAACTTCCCTCCTGTATTTTAGAATTAAATTGAATTTACTGAAAATTTATGACTAGTTTTACTACATATATTTTTGAACTTCTGCAGTAGCTTAATCCCTCCTTGGTATCTATCTTTGTCTTCTTTCTGTTGTAATTGTCAAAGGATGCTTAGGAGAATCTCTTCTTTTTCATTGCACCAACTAATTGATTTTTTGAATGTGGTGTAACCAGGAAATAATCAAATAAACCTTCTTAAATTGAGTAGAAATATGAGCATCATTGGTGTGCAAAATTTTATTAAAATAATTTGTCTGTTAAAAGTATTATTATGTTCTGAAGAAAACCCCAAGTCGTCAGAACAGTATCTTGATTCTGGGTATGTTGTGGAGAACTCTGATTTGTCTGAGTATGTGATAGGGTACTCTGATTAGTGTATATAACAATATCTTGTTTTCTTGGAAGTTAAATTATCTAGTGGAAAGCTTTAAGCTTAGTGATGACATCCACTTACATAGTCATGTTCTCGTGTTCACTGTGTATCTATTGTTCTGTCAGTTAATCTAGGATTCTTTCTTTTTTAATTTTGTCAGTCGCCGGAGAGGATTTAGATGAAGAAGTTGTTCTACTGATTTAGTTTTAGCAGTGTTATGAGCATTGATTTATGTTGTCATATTGAATTTTTAGCAGTTTGCAGGAAAAACATGTCTTGCATCCACTAGTTTGTCTCTGGCTGCTTATTGTATGAAGGGAGGAGATATGATGGAAGGAGATATTAAGATTTGGGATGGAGATGACACGAACAGCAAGAAAGAATGTTCTTTGGTGAAGATAAAAGTATTGTTTTTCGCCAGAGCACGTGATCTTACTGGCTTGAGTGAGATGCCATTGGAGGTGTCATCTGGAAGTACTACTCATGATTGTTTGAAAAAACTTCTTGTCAAGTTTCCAAGTTTGGAAGAAATTCGAGGGTGCATGGTTTTGGCCCTGAATGAGGAGTATACAACAGAGTCAGCGATTGTTAAAGACACGGATGAGTTAGCCATAATACCTCCAATAAGTGGTGGTTGAACAACTTAATTTATTACTGCAGGGTACTTCTACTTTTGTACTCTAGTAAAGTAAACATCTTACTGAACAAAATCCAAATTTGAATAAATCCTGTGAGTTTATATATCATCTAGGGTAATTATATGGGGGAGGTTAAGTTCTCAAGAGGTTAAGCTTTCTTTTTGTCAAAAAAAAAAAGAGGTTAAGCTTTCTCACCATAAGATATATATTGAGATTTCTACTTAGATTTCTTTAATCAACAGTTCAATCACTGAGGTTAATTGAAAAATATTTTTAACCAATGAGTTCGACCTTTTGAGAAGTCCAACTCTCAATGGAATTACCCTATCACACTATATATAGTGAGAATGATTGTAAACTTTAAATTAGTGTTGTAATGATTTTAATGCAAGATTTATTGGAAACTAATATTGTTAAGTAGCACTTCATTTAGTACTACGGACCATGGATGAGTTTTGCTTTATTCTTCTGATTTATTAATAAGACTTTGTTGCTCTGAAACCGTAAGCAGAAAAATCTACTTTATCGTCTTTGATTGTTTGTTTATATCTATTTCTCTTTTAGGGTTAGTGTATCACTGTATCTAACCATTTTTTATGAGGTCCTTAGCACGCAATTTGAGTTCATCTGGTTCAGCTTCTCTCATTTTTGGATTTGATATTCTTTTTCTCTCCTTTTTTGTATCCTGACTAAAATATAATAATTGTCCAAGCTTAATTATAAAAGCTATCTCTGATATTTTATGCAGAGGTACTTTTGCAACGAGTATACGTGAAAAACAATGAATCCTTATAGTTTTGAAGCTTTTTTCTTAAAAAACACTTGGGAGACTAGAAGGAGTGTATCATTGATTTAGTTAAGCCTTCTTGTGTGATGGCAAATGATCAATTCAACTAATAAATTCTACTATTATCACATTGATTTTTAAAAGTGTCACAGCTAAATTCTCTTAATGATCATCGACCCATCCTTTAGTATTATTTTGTGCAAACATATAACCAAACTTCTTGCCATGAGAGCTCTTTGTTGCGTGAATTTATTGATCTGAACCATATGGAGGGAGATCGAACCTAAATTACCTTTACCATTTTTAACTCATTAGCTCAATTGTTGCAATCAAACTTCTAGTTTTTCAAAAATTCCAAATCTTCAATATTTGAAGTATTTTTTTTTTCTTCAAAACTTTTAATTTGCTTAAGCAAGAAAATGATATTTCAGTTCTTTGTTCCATGCTCGTTAAACCATTGAACTATCCTAAGTAAAAAGATTGTTGAAATTATATGGTTTTAGGTACGGAAGTAGTAAAAGAGAGAAGAAATACTAATGAATAATATGAGATTGAATTGATTTGATGTGTTGTAAAATATAAATCATTAATCCCTATTTATACTAATAATTAGGTCAAATACTAGTGTAGTACTACTAGTACAAGTCAAAGCCTACTAAGATAATAAGAATCTTAATCCTAATTAGAAAAGAAAACAAATCAGGAAACATAATGAAATTAGGAAATAACTCCTAAGATTGCTTCCTCAATTAGAGGACTAATTGATTCCATAATATATTTTAAAGATCTTCTAAAGATATGCTAAGATATTGTAAAGATATTCTGAGATATTCCAACACTCCCCCTCAAGCTAAAGTTTACTAAGCTTTAAGCTTGTTACAAATAAACACACTAAAAGAAACTAATCATAAAAATAATGTGGGTGGTATCTAGCAATACATAACTACTACTCAAGTAACAAGAATGTCAGTGATTTGATGTAACCTCTCCTGTGAACAATGTTACCCTGTAATCTAATCTCTTTGTCTAGATATCTCAATTGAACACAAGACATAGAACGTGTTACTCTTGTACAGTTCAATATTTAATTTATTGATCCCCGAGTATACTTACTAAAACAAATGATCAATATCTCATATTGATTCATTTGAGCACGGTCAGACATTTTGCAGTCAAACTCAATCAAGAGGCCCAAAGATATCACTCATGTTGTGTAGGAGGGGCAAATCTTATCTAGGTCACTCACATCCCTTCGCATAATTTACAGTATGTCTAATAATCGTCTTTATAGTCATCTTATTATAGGGGACATTTGACGGTATTAAGTCATACAATTCTTCATATAGGGAATTATAATGCCTTCAAGTCAAAGGACCACATACATCATTGTCACTGTGAGAATCTCTTATAACACTCACGCAATGATCTATGCAACATTCTCACGATGGGTCAATCCAGTACATTATTACTCTAATATCTACCCATGTGAAGACTTGATATCTCATATCTATGACCTGTAAGATATGATCATCAGTTTAAACATATGCCAGTCTCAATGCATTACGGTTGTCCTAATTCACAATAATATTTTACTAGGGACATTTAAGAATAGTATTCCGATTACAACTAATTGGATCTCACAACTAGGGATATCTCATGACATTGTATTTACTATTCTAAGGACTTTATTATATATATTTAAATAAAACAAATAACATAATAAATGAAATGGCTCATATAAAATAAATTACAAGATACAATGTATGCTAGAAAGATCAATATACAACTAGCCTCTAGGGCATACACCAAAAGTAGTGTGCTATAAGTTTTAAATTTATGTCAACCTTTGCCTATAACAAACAACTGCACTTGTTTGGTAAACTCCGATTGTATTTGATATTTTGAGTGTGTCTTGTGAAAAATTTATGAATTAATCATTGCCCCCACTACTCAAAATTTCTAGGCCCCTCACTATACACACACACACTGCCTGTGAAGCCTGATTCTAAAGATGAAAGTAGGCCTAACTTGCTTTTATACTGTTGTTGAAAGACATGGAGGGATACCTAGATTAATGTAATGGAATTTTGGAACGATGAATTTTGGAATGCCTAACTTACTGAGGATTACACGTAGGCACCATTTTTATTTACTTTGAGCCATGTGTTTTGATTTACTTATTTATAATTTAACCTTTCTTATTTGCTTAATTACTTTGCTTCTGCTAACATTACTTTCCATACTTTGTTTTTCACCTTGTTATCTGCAACAACTGTTTTATAACTTAAACTTACTTAAGTTTTCAGTTGGAATTTGTAGAATTGTTTTTATAAGAGCAGAAAACTCAAAAGTGTGAGCACAATTTAACTCCACTTTTTGTGCCTTGTCTCATCTTCAGTTCTGATATCATATGTAAGCATATAATTCAAATCATGTATGTTATAGCACCAAATTAAATAGAGTTGGGATCAATGGTATATCTGTTTTGTCCATCTTAAACTGATCAGGTGGGTGGCCAAGTTTTTCTCTCCAACTCCAAAATTAGAAGTGGTGGCTTTCTCTGATCTTACTCTCTAGCGTATAGGTTGGAGACCGACTCATCACGTTTATATTATCTTAATTCTCACAAGTCCTCCCACATTACGGGCTATTGTAAGATTGGGTCAAAACTAATACTGCTTGTCACAAAGTCCTACTAAAGTGTAACAAAACCAAACCCTATAGTCATGATCACAAGAAAGTGATCATAACGAGCATTAGCATGATACTTCAGGATTTGGATTCTCTCCCGTAACAGGATCATAATGTTAGATGAGAGAAACTGAGAAATATATTTTAACAATTAAATGCAAAGTGTTATTCTCTCTTTTTTTTTCCTTGGTCCTATTACAGGAGAGGATCTAAATCTGATACTTCGTCGTTCCAAAAATGTCTAATAATGTCCCTAATTATAAAATCACAAGTGTTCTTCTCTATATGCATATCCTTAAGGTTTATTAGGTTTATTGTTTTTCTAACTTGATGAAAGCCTGTTTTGCTCTTTCTTGAGTTGTCCATTTCTTATTCCCAAAGTTTTTTCAATATATATTGTTTATCTTTAATTTAAAAAAAAGAAAAAGACTTTCAATCTCTTTTTTTTTTAATTCGTATTTTCCTTGTTTCTTGATTTAAGGCATATATTGTATTAATGCATACAATTGTTGATTTTATCAGTAATATATACCCGTTATGAAGTTAAAAAGTAACACATGATTCAAGTTTTAAAATATTAATTAGCTATTGGATTTGATTTTTTTTTATGATAAAAAAAATAATCATTGTTATAACAAATTTATTTTTTTTTAAAAAAATCATCTATTTTAATTAATTTATTAAAATAAAGGTTTTGTATTATAACTATTATATTTAAAGATATTCTTTATAAATTAATTGACTGATTTTTTCACTTCTTAGAGTTTAATACATACAAATCTAAGCTTGTGATGTAACATATATCTAGGGAGGAAAAAAGTTATCTCCCGCAATTATGTTTTCCATAACCTGTCCTGGAGTCTCACACTCAATCATTATCATACTCCATTAATTTTTCTCTCTCGCATATATATTATTATGAATGATGTTTTATAAATAATTAAAAAATGTAAAAGTATTAAATTTATATATTTATATTAATTATAATATAACATTATAATATTTTTCAAAAATAATAATATGAAAATTTATGTAAATTTTTGTCTGTATAAAATTTGTTTGTATAGTATTAAATTACTATTGAAGCTATAATTTCAACAAACCAAACTTTATCATCATAACTTCGTTGCCCATTAACATTACTCCCCATTTTCGTTAATTAATCATTTCACCCTGATATTGCACACATCCTCACACGCACATTGACTTGATGGTGAAACCCACTCATACTGGTCACAATTTTTCCCATTAAGTTAACGCGTAAATTCACATTTATTAAAATAATGCGTATTTACTAATGCCGAACAAACAAAACATTAGCGCAAAATCCGTATGAGTGCACTTAAATGTTTGTTTTGTTTGGAAGCAACTCATATGTTGGTTGTTGGGTAGGACTTCCTTTTTTTTTCTTTTTCTTTTTTACGGAGATCTTATTAGATTTAAGGAGAAATAGAAAATGGAAATATAATGAATCGAATTCCCACCCCATAATCAGAATAATTAGAAGAAACAGCAATTGAGCTATACATAATATCTTGTTGGGTAGGACTTTGATAGTGAATGGATAGGAATTTGAGTTTTCAAAGAGAAATGAGCGGATGATACGTAAGAGAGGAAAAGGCAAGAGTGGACGATGAGTTCATTTCTACAATTAATTAAGTTCATAAACTTAAATAATTTGAAGGAAGTTAACTCAGAGCACTATAAGATAAAATTATACAGGTTCTTATTTATAGGCACAAAGGGGGCACTAGTATGGCTGAAAATAAATTGTGCTGAGCTTGAAAGTCGGACTTTGCCAAGGCTCAACTCAATAAGAAATTGAGTCTATTTTCTTAATTCAAGTTCGGCTCACTTTCAATTCACAAGTTATTCAAGCTCAATGAATTTATATTAAACTTTATATTAATTGAGCCTCCTAAGCTCAATAAGTTAGGCTCAAATTTGTAACTTAATAAAATTTATTTATTTTTAACAAATATTTAGTTTAAAAAATAATTTAGTCAGACAAAACTAAAATCAAATGTTAATATATATTAAATTAAAGCAATTATTATTATTATAACTATATACATATATTGAATCGGCTCACGAGATAATGAGTCGAACATATGAAAGCTCAAGCTCGACTCATTTAACAAATGTTAAAATTTTCAACTTATTGAGTTGTTAATGAAATGAGCCACAAATAGGCTCACGAGCTGACTTGACTCATTTTCAGAATTAGTTAGTAGGTATAATTGGTTTGTAATTTGTATTGCTTATTATAGTGGATAGTTTTCCTTTATTACTTCATTGTTTGTTTTAGATTTCAAACTATCCAGAATCACATTTAGTATTCCAGTATTAATTTTAATATATTTTCATGATGTTTGGTACAATCGGAGAATTGATGTTCACAATTTTCAAAGCAAAGTCAAAATTGATTCTTATGGAATTGAGAAAAATGAACTTTCTTAGTGACAATATAAAGAAATTTTATGCTGATAGTGGATCAAAATTAAATTCATTTTATTTTATGTCATTTAAATAAAATAATTTTTTTAAAATAATTTTTTAACTATCATTCCTAAACATAATTCAATTATTTTAACATCAATTCTTTTATAATTAATTATTTTATCATCTAATCCAAACAGAACCCAAGTTAAAGCGGAACAGACAGACTGAATGAACTACACTCTTTGGGGTATAGAGCCAGTGGAATCTCAAGAGTACATGATTGTTGCATATGCTGCTGGAAAATAGAAAAGTATTAACTCCAAAAATCTGCTGCAGTGCGCACTATATCATTGCCCCCTTCAAAAAAGTATTCTCACACATCTCTTCAAGGAAACTAAAAGGAAGTGGGATATATGTAAGTCAAAATCACAAGTTGGGAATTATCATATTATTTATATAACTCAATTTATTGATACTAGCAATGAAAATATAATAATCTGGGCAATTGTTCCTCTTTCTAGATGGGCTAAAACATATAATATCGAATCACAAACAGACAAAAGCCTTGATAACTTAGCTGAAGACATTATTCACAGAAATCACAAAGGGACAGCAAAAGAATTTGGCTACCAAGTGATGGAGTACTCCTAGAGATTGTGAAACTTTAACCAAATCAGTTGTTTAATTCACTTTTTGATAAATTAAACCACTGGGGTGGAAGGTTGGGGAGTCTAAAGGGAAAAGCTGGCTTCCCCAGGTTGACTCCAAAAGGAGTCGTTACCTTTTCCATGTGAGCCAAGACTCAATAACCATTGTTTTAATTAACTTTAAAACTTCATATTTTTTTTACAGTATCAATTTAATTTAAATAACATGAGGTAAAACAAACCCAATTACCTTAATTTGTTTTAAATCATCATGTTTTTATAATGTTTTTCATTAGTTTACCTTTTACGTTGATTCCTTGGACTTATTTTGGTTCTCTAATATTGATATCTTCAATTTTATATTTAACTATACAGTTTCTAAAGGATAGTTTAGTGATTAAGTATTTAATATGGATTTAATTTTAATCTACTGTTGGTGTAAAGTTTTTTCACATTATCATCCAATTATGTATTGACACATTATTAAAATTGTTAGACTTTTAAAGTAGTTGTTATAATAGTCAAACTCTTTTAATAAGTTGGCAATACATGATTGGACGATAGTGTAAAGAAACTTTACACTTACAGTGAATCAAAATTAAATTAATTTGATATCCCGTTTTGGAGGCGTTACCTTTTTAATCTCATTTGGATTTGGAATGAATTGAGTTAAATATATGAGAGGGAATAAACTACTTTCTTTGTATGTAATTTTCTATATAAAAAAGTGAAATTAGTGAAAATTTATCCAAATTTATTGTACAATTAACTCGAAAACTTCAAATTTTTAACTGTTATATAATATAATTTAAACATGAGATAACACACATTCTTTGATTTTTTTTTTTTAATCTTTCCCTAAATTTAATCACTAGTATATATACAGATGAAATCTTTTTATTAGACACTTTAGTAATTGAGTGCTTTATATATTATTTTATAATCTTAATCCCATTTAGAATGGGTTAGGTGAAATCATTCCAACTACCTCTTTTTTTTTTATGGGTGAGAAAAATTGTGGAGGAAAAACCTCACAATCCCATACTAGAGAGCACATTGAGTACAGGTCCTCCTCAGTATGGTGACTCCAATAGGATTCAAATATAGGGCTCACATCTAGGGATTGCAAGCCGCTACCACTTAGCTCAACCACTTTGGGTTCCAACTACCTCTTTTGAATGTAGCTTCTATTGAAGAAAACAATAGTGACATATATATATATATATATATATATAAAATTTACTTCGAAAAAATATAAATCAAAAGTTTTTATTTTAAATTTCATAAAATTTAAAAATTAATTGTTATTTCATTTTATTGCTTTATTTTAATGTAAATATATTTTTTTGGTTGAATTATTCAAATTCGTAAATTTTACATAAATTTTATTAACAATGTAAGACTTATTCTTAGAATAAATAGATATCATGATGATCATGCATACCTAAAACTTACATTTGAAGTAAGTAGGTATCGTGATGATCATACATACCTAATTTATGATAAATGTATCTAATATAATTGTTAACATTTACTTATAACATTGTCTTAGTAAACCCCCCCTCCCCCTGAAATAACCAAGTGAAACACAAGAAGGGGGGTTGAATTGTGTTTCTTAACCCTTTTAGAAAATTAATAAAAGATTTTCCTTTTTAATCGAAGATTGAACACAGCGAAGGATAAAGTTTGACAAGTAAAGAACTTAAAACCAACACCGCTCAGTCCTATTGGACTCTAAGGATTTTGAAAAGACTTTTAAGGGAACAGTTAACACGTTCTAAAACTAATTAAAAGGTCTTTGTTAATAAACACAATAGTAAACCCCAGAGGTTAGTGAATATAATAAAACACACTAGAAGAGAAGAGAAGCTTACACACGAGATTTATCCTGGTTCACTCTTATCAACCAAGAGCTACGTCCAGTCCCTTCACCCAGAAGGATTTTCCAACTAATCTTTTTCGAGATTACAAGTATTATACACCTCTTCAGGTAACAAGTATTTTCAACCTCTTCAGGTTTAACCACACCAGTATTCTTTTACACACAGCCTCTTCAGGCTTACAACGCTAAGGTGAATAAGTAAAAGTAGATGAATGCTTGAGTTTGAAACTCACTAACAAATGAGAATAGACAATAAAAATCTCAAGACTTTTTCTTTATACACGAATATGAAAATAAGGCTTTTTAGACTTTTTAAGATGCTTCAACAAAAGATCTCTCCTACTTCAAGTGCTGCTTCTTCTCTTTATATGTAAGAACAAATTGAGCAGACTTCATGAGCTAAATCGTCCAACGAAAACATTTATTACCGTTCTGAGTAGCATTAAATGCATCTACTAGAAAAGTGCTGAACTTCTTCTGACGGTGACTTTTATTCTCTGAGATTTCCAATCAGTGAAAATAAAGTCCTGATTTGTCTAAGATTGCAGAAGGTTTCTTATTTGCAGATCTTTGTAGTTGTTAGACAATGTCAGCAAAAGTGGCTTAGTTGACTTCTTCTGTCGCCGAGAGCTGTCAGAGTTCTTTTCTAGCATTTAATGAGGAACAGTTCTTCATTTTTGAATTTTAACTTTGGACGAGAGCTTGAGCTTGAACTTTGAAAGAGTGAATTGAGTCTGAGCTTTGGCAAAAAGATCGTATTGGACGAACCAATAAAAATAGTAACAGTATATGCATACAAACATTGGACGCACCAATAGTAAAAGTATATAAGACAGTTATTGGACGCACAAAGCATTTTTAGACAATCATTGGACGCACAAAGAGTTTTCTTTAAGCTTAGAGCAAAATGGACGCACATACAAGTAGCGATTTGTTAAAGCTATTGTCAAAACACTTACTTGTTCAAACTAAATAAATATCTTTGTTATCCTCAAAACTTAAACAGGGAAAGTTACAGCTTTTAAATATTAGTGCTTAAACCTTTTTATAAGAATTTGGTTTCAACAATCTCCCCCTTTTTGATGATGACAAAAACTATTAATTTGATTGAACACAGATTATTTTTAAAACAAAATTTGCTCCCCCTAAGAAAAACATTTCAAAGAGATGAAACTCAGAGTCTGTTGGATGCAGAGTCGATTTGACGTAGTATACGAAATTTATTTTTACGAAACAAGTTTCAAGAGCAAGTAACATTATTTTTGTATAGAAGTTTAGTACTTGAGAGAAGTGTTAACAGAGACAATACCTTTTGAAAAGAAATAATCATGCTAAAATTTAGAGCAGATCCTTCACAGCAACACAGTGTATTAGCAGAGTATTCAATAATTTCAATTAAAGCATTTATATAAGGGCAACAGAATAAGCAGAGACAAGGATAATGAAACAACCAGATAAAAAATTCAAAGTTTCATTGAATCAGTATGAATTATAAAACAAGTTTGTAAATTATAAAACAAGTTTGTAACAAGTCAAATTCCCATTATTCTCCCCCTTTGTCATCAGACAAAAAGAAAGAAAGAAAGACATCATTGTCAAAAACAATTTTGGCTAACAAAAAAAAATTAAGAGGAAGAAGGTGGAGGAGGAGGAGGTGGCCCTTGTTGAAAAAGAGATTTGAGGAGGTCTTCAACTCTCTTGTACATCAAGTCCATTTGATTATTCACGTAGGCCTGAAAAGCTGGGGGCACTTGGTTGAGAGTGTCAGCAGAAGGTTGTGGTTCCACAATAGCTAACTCAGTGGTGGAAGCAGGAGGGGTCACATCCAATTGCTGCACAACAGATTCAACTTCATCTTCAGACAGAGGAAGGTCAACATCCCAAGGAAGAGAATCTCTCCGGTATCCAAACATGTGATCCCAGGGATAAGGCCTGCCTATGTTGTCAGACGGAGGTCCAGAGACATAGCTTGGACAAGAGAAGATTGTTGGCAACTTGTGGCCGAAGTTCAGGCAGGTACCAAGAATATCATCTACCATAAAGATAGGGCGAAAACACTTGGAAGCTCGACCGAGCACGCTTATAGTATCTTCCTTATCTTCATCGCTTAGACCTGAAGAAGACGCTTGTTGTTCACATTCCCAAATGTGCTTTTCCCAGAAGGTCTTAGCCTCGTTCTCCTCAGCTTCTCCTTTATTCAAAACTTGCCACAAGAATTCAACATCAACATCAGGGGAACGTAAGCTCCCAAATTTTGGCTTAAAGAGGATAGGCTTGGGAAAGGTGGCTTGGCTTCTGTACTTTTTCAAGTCATTATTTTTATTTAAATCCACCATTAGCAACCTTGGACAAACCCGATCCGGCTGAATCTTGATGGCAGTTGTAGAAGAGATGATCAGTGAAGGGGGTACAAATCTCATATCTTTTAACAGAAGACTCCCCTTAATGATACTGACAAGGATGGTGTCATAAGGGCTCGCAAACTGACCCATTTCTTCCAAGGTGACTGGTTTGAAGGAGAGGTCACTAGGGAAGATGTGAACTTTTGTTGAGCAACCATCACAGCACCGGGAGCGTCTTGCTGTGAGTGAGAGAGAAGAGTCCTTGGATTCCCAAAGAGGGATAATGTGGGGGGTAACGCCCACAGTGAAGAGGTTAAGGTTAGAGGAGTTTGAGAAGGTCTTTGGAGAGAGTGAAGGTGAAGGAGATTGGAAAGGTATGATGTGAGTTTGAGAAGAAGGTTCAATGTTTAAGGGAGAGGAAGTTATTTGAGAGGTTGGGAAGGAGGTTTGTGGTTCTGGTTGAGAAGAGGGTAAAATGGAGGAAGAGGGAATGGAAGGAAGGGGTTCCTTAGGAATGGACGCAAGCTTGGAAGAGGGTTTCCTTGTGATGGGTAGCTTCGTCCTGGTTCCCTTTGGAATGCTCGCAATGGACGCAACCTTCATCCTTTTAGCGATGGGTTGGTCATCTTCAGAGTCATCGTCCATTATGAGTCTCCGCTTGAGAATGGCTTGGACGGATGGTGATTTCTTCTTTGGACTCTCAGCCTTCGCAGGAATTAGAGGCTTTTTCTGGTCCAGAAAATATTGGACGCTTCGAAGTTTCATCCTTAGAAGATTGCTTCGTCCAAAGATTTGTTGCTCTTGGATCCGTCCAAAGATCCTCTTCTTCTCTTCAACATCTTTAGTCTCATGGGGACTAAAGATACCTTGATCTCTGAAGATCTTGGTTAGGAGGACACCATAGGAGATGGTGGTTTTCTTCCCTTTTCCTTCTACGCTTCTCTTGAAGTTCTTAAAAAGCAGGGAAGGGAGATTGACCTGTTGACACAGCATCAGATGACACAGGCAGAAGGCATGAACTGTAGAGACTGAGTCTTTGGACCCTGCCTTGTGGAGTACTGCCTTGTTCAGAAGTTGATGTAAAACTCTTGCCTTGTCATTCATCTTGGATGCAGTTATCTTCCCCGTGGATGACTCCTTTAGTAAGGTGTCAAGAATAGCATCAGTTCCCCCAAAAGCTTTTTCCCAGTCTGAAGTGATGGTGGCTCCTTCCAACCAACATTGGGTGGTGTTGGAGATGGTTACCTCTGAAACCACAACGGGTTTTCCCAATACACACCCCTTGACCTCTGTCGCAGACACCGATGCGTCTTTCCAGAACATTTTCACCAATTCCGGATAAACCTCCATCGGTTCTCTGAAGTAACTATCCCAACCAGCACCGACGAGACATTCTTTGATATCTATTCCACATTCTGCTAAAATTGAAGTTTGGAATGAGTATTCAACCGATACCTCGGCTCTTTCAACATCAAGGGTCTTTCCTCCGGCCATTTCTCAAGGTTAAGGAAATTTGAGAGAGAGAGAGAAATTTGCTAAGGTTCTTTTTGCAAAGGTTTTCTTTCAAGGCTTGAAGGCGTAAAAATTTAATCTTGTAAAGAAGGAAAATATTTATAGAAGAAGGTTGGTTTTTACTCTGAAAGGTTTCTTGAAAGAAAACGAATCGTTTTTTTTTCTTTTTTTTTTAAAAAAAAAAACAAACACATTAAATGTGTATTAAAAGCAACTGTCACGTCCGCAGTAAAAAGTTACTTTCGTGACCTTTCAAAAACTGACTCAACGTGGGAAATTTGAAAAGTTTCAAACAAGATAAATGCAAATGATTTATGTCTTATCAAGAAATTTACCACACCATTTAACAAGTACAAAGCATTTTGGACGTAGATCTTCAATGGACGCAAGAAATATTAATTCTTTACAAAATGCATACTTAGATGTTTTCGAATAAGAGTGAATCTATCCTCTGAGAGAGGTTTTGTGAAAATATCTGCCCATTGATGATTCTCTAGATTCACATATTGAATATCAAACACACCTTTACGAATATAGTCTCTTATAAAGTGATGTTTGATTTCAATGTGTTTTGCCCTTGAGTGTAGTATAGGATTTTTGATAAGTTAATTGCGGCCCGGTATTATCACATAGTAAATGAATCTTACTTTCAAAGATGTTGTAATCTTCTAATTGATGTTTGATCCGAGTAGTTGAGAGCAACAATTGGACGCAGAAATATATTCGACTTCGGTATTGATAGAAGCAATTGTGCTTTGTCTCTTCTTGGACCATGATACTAGATTTCCTCCAATGAAGTGGCATCCTCCACTTGTACTTTTCCTTTCGATTCTATCTCCAGCATAGTCAGCATCACAAAAACCAACTAATCTGTACTCATGAGATTTCTTAAATACTAAACCCAGATTAGTAGTTCCTTTCAAGTATCTGAAAATTCTTTTTACAGCAATTAAGTGTGACTCTCTAGGATCAGATTGAAAACGTGCACAAAGACACACACTAAACATTATATCAGGTCTGGACACAGTGAGATATAAGAGTGATCCGATCATACCTCTGTATACCTTTTCGTCCACCTTTTTATCCTTATCGTCCAATCTTAGAGTGGACGATGGATGCATTGGTGTGCTAATTGTTTTGCAATCGTCCAATTTGAATTTCTTCAGAAGTTCATTTGTATATTTTGTCTGATGAATGTAGATTTCGTCCAATGTTTGCTTCACTTGCAAACCTAGAAAGAATTTTAATTCTCCCATTAAACTCATTTCGAACTCCTTCTGCATCAGATTGGAGAAATCATTGCAAAGAGATTCATCAGTAGCTCCAAAGATAATATCATCAACATAAATTTGAACTAAAATGAATTTCGAGTTTTTGTCTTTTCGAAAAAGAGTAGTGTCAACTTTTCCTCTAGAAAAATCGCTTTCTATTAAAAAAGTGCTTAACCTTTCATACCAGGCTCGAGGAGCTTGTTTTAAACCGTACAAAACCTTTTTCAATTTGAACACATGCTCAGGTAAATTTTCATCCTCGAAACCAGGTGGTTGTTTAACGAAAACTTCTTCATTGATTATACCATTTAGAAATGCACTTTTACGTCCATTTGATATAGTCTCATGCTACGATGAGCAGCAAATGAAAGTAAGATGCGTATGGCTTCTAATCTAGCTACGAGCAAAAGTTTCAGTGAAATCAATACCTTCTTGTTGTGAGTAACCTTAGGCTACCAACCTTGCTTTGTTTCTCACAACCTTACCATCTTCGTCCAATTTGTTTTTGAATATCCATTTTGTGCCGATGATGGTCTTGTCTTTAGGCTTTTGAACCAGCGTCCAAACATCATTTCTTTTAAATTGATTTAGCTCTTCTTGCATGGCTAAGATCCATCCTTCGTCCTGTAGTGCTTCTTCTATTTTTCTTGGCTCCATTTCAGAGATGAAGGCTACATTTGAGTATTCTCTGAAGGTAGATCTTGTACGTACTTTATCATCTGGATTACCAATGATTTGGTGTTCTGGATGATAAGTTTTGAAGTGCCAACTTCTTTGACCATTAGTTGTTTCTTCTTTTCTTTCATCGTCCAATGCTTCTTTGTTTTGGGTTGCTGATCCTTCTCCTTTGTCTTTTAGATTTAATTCTGCAAAGGACTCATCTAGCTCTGACAAGTCATTGTCAGGCTTTTTGTCATTGAATTTAACATGAACAGATTCTTCAACAGTTAAAGAGCGAGAGTTATATACTCTATATGCTTTAGATGTTTCTGAGTATCCTAAGAAAATACCAGAGTCAACTTTAACATCAAACTTTCCTAAAGAATCCTTAGTATTCAAGATAAAGCATTGACAGCCAAAAGAATGAAAGTAAGAGATGTTGGGTTTTCGTCCTTTCCACAATTCATACGGAGTCTTGTTTAAAAGAGGTCTAATATATATTCTGTTTTGAATATAACATACGTCATGACTTCAACCCGTAGTGTTTGGAAATTGAGTTGTCATTGAGCATTGTTCTAGCCATCTCTTGAAGAGATCTATTTTTTCTTTCTACCACACCATTTTGTTGTGGTGTTCTAGGGGCAGAGAAGTTATGAAGAATACCATTTTCTTCACAGAACAATTGGAAGCTCTCATTCTCAAATTCTCCTCCATGATCACTTCGGATTGAGTTGATACACATGCCTTTTTCATTTTGAATTCTTTTACAGAAAATAGAGAAGACTTTAAAAGACTCATCCTTGTGAGCTAGAAACATAACCCATGTCCATCTAGTATAGTCATCTACTATGACCAATACATATTTCTTTCCATTTAGTGAAGAAGTTCTTGTTGGACCAAATAGATCAAGATGTAACAATTCTACTGGTCTAGAGGTGGAAACGATGTTTTTGGATTCAAAAGAGTTTTTGATTTGATTCCCCTTTTGACATGCTTCACAGAGAACATCTGATTTGTACACAAGCTTTGGTAATCCTCTCACGAGGTTATGCTTATTTAGCTTAGAGATTAATCTCAAACTTGCATGACCAAGCTTCTTGTGCCATATCCACTGTTCTCCTTTTATGGAAACTAGACATGATACATTTTGATCTGAAAGATCTTTCAAGTCAATTTTATAAAGATTGTTTTGCCTTTTAGCAGTGAAGAGTATGGATCCGTCAGAGTTTTTAACTATACATTCTCCTTGATTGAATGAAACATTAGATCCACTATCACATAATTGACTAATGCTAAGCAGATTATGTTTCAATCCTTCAACTAGAAGAACATTATCGATAAAGGGAAAAGGATGCTTTCCAATCTTACCTATTCCAACTATTTTACCTTTCTGGTTTCCTCCAAACGTGACGGAGCCTCATGAATTAGTTTTGATGCCTTGGAACATAGACCTTTCTCCCGTCATGTGCCGTGAGCAACCACTGTCCAGGTACCATGACAAGTGTCTTTTTCTTGTTGCTAAGCACATCTCATCTTCTTCTTCTTCTGACAAGGTGTTCGCCATGAGACATAGATTTGCTTCTTCTTCTGCTTCTTCTTCATCATCAGTAGTTGAAAGATCAAGATCTTCCCAGGTGGCCATTAATCCTCTTTTCTTCTTTGGAAAGAATCTCCTTTTCTCTTTCTCCTTGTTTAGTGAAGGGCATTCCGCTTTAATGTGTCCAGGCTTCTTGCATTCATAGCATATGATTGGACTCTTGTCTTTTGTTTACATTTCTGTCATTTTGGTGACCTTCGTCCAAAGTGCTTTCTCCGCATACCTCCTTTCTTTTTCCACATTGCTTGTATCTTTCTAGAGATGAAAGATAACTCGTCATTATCAGATATATCATCTTCAGATGACTCAGCCTCGTCTGATGATTCT
Source organism: Styphnolobium japonicum (assembly GCA_023212625.1). Lineage (NCBI taxonomy): Eukaryota > Viridiplantae > Streptophyta > Magnoliopsida > Fabales > Fabaceae > Styphnolobium > Styphnolobium japonicum. The sequence continues at coordinate 31,295,157 of JALBWW010000009.1, forward strand.
TCAGCTTTAAGTGCTTTGGACGCACTGCCTTTGTGAGCTTTAAGGGCAATTGATTTCCCTTTTCTTGAGCTTTCCTCTTCTTGAAGTTCCAGCTCATGAACTTTAAGAGAACCCAAGAGTTCCTCCATGGTAAGAGAAGCTAGATTCTTTGCTTCCTGTATGGCAGTAACCTTAGGTCTCCACTGTCTGGAAAGGCTCCTTAGGATTTTTCTGATATGATCTTGATTATCATAGGTTTTTCCCAGAGATCTCAAGCCATTGATTATTGTTTGGAATCGTCCAAACATTTGATCAATGTTTTCATGTTCTCCCATTTTGAAGAGCTCATACTGGTGAACCAGCATGCTTATCTTTGATTCCTTGACTTGAGATGAGCCTTCATGTGCTAGGGCCAGAGTATCCCATATCTCTTTAGCTGTTTCATAGCTATGAACTTTATCGTGCTCTGATCTGGTGATGGCACACATAAGATAATGTTTGGCTTTTGAGTTAAGCTGATGTCTGGTTCGTTGTCCTTCCGTCCATTGTGGTCTAGGGAGATCCTGTCCTTCTGCGTTGGTGGGTGTTTGATATCCATTTTGAACTAGGTCCCAGATGTCCATATTTTGGGCATCAAAAAATGCAATCATTCTCTTCTTCTAGTAATCATAGTCATTTCCATTGAATAGAGGTGGTCTGCATTCCTTTGCTTGTCCTTCGTTCTCCATTTAAGGGTGTACTGGATCTTTTTCCTCTGCACTGTTAGATGCTCAACCCAAGAGGCTGAGCTCTGATACCAATTGAAATAACCAAGTGAAACACAATAAGGGGGGTTGAATTGTGTTTCTTAACCCTTTTAGAAAATTAATAAAAGATTTTCCTTTTTAATCGAAGATTGAACACAGCGAAGGATAAAGTTTGACAAGTAAAGAACATAGAACCAACACCGCTCAGTCCTATTGGACTCTAAGGATTTTGAAAAGACTATTAAGAGAACAGTTAACACGTTCTAAAACCAATTAAAAGGTCTTTGTTAATAAACATAATAGTAAACCCCAGAGGTTAGTGAATATAATAAAACACACTAGAAGAGAAGAGAAGCTTACACACGAGATTTATCATGGTTCACTCTTATCAACCAAGAGCTACGTCCAGTCCCTTCACCCAGAAGGATTTTCCAACTAATCTTTTTCGAGATTACAAGTATTATACACCTCTTCAGGTAACAAGTATTTTCAACCTCTTCAGGTTCAACCACACCAGTATTCTTTTACGCACAGCCTCTTCAGGCTTACAACGCTAAGGTGAATAAGTAAAAGTAGATGAATGCTTGAGTTTGAAACTCACTAACAAATGAGAATAGACAATAAAAATCTCAAGACTTTTTCTTTATACACGAATATGAAAATAAGGCTTTTTAGACTTTTTAAGATGCTTCAGCAAAAGATCTCTCCTACTTCAAGTGCTGCTTCTTCTCTTTATATGTAAGAACAAATTGAGTAGACTTCATGAGCTAAATCGTTCAACGGAAACATTTATTACCGTTCTGAGTAGCATTAAATGCATCTCTTTGGAAAAGTCTTGAACTTCTTCTGACGGTGACTTTTATTCTCTGAGATTTCCAATCAGTGAAAACAAAGTCCTGATTTGTCTAAGATTGCAGAAGGTTTCTTATTTGCAGATCTTTGTAGTTGTTAGACAATGTCAGCAAAAGTGGCTTAGTTGACTTCTTTTGTCGCCGTGAGCTATCAGAGTTCTTTTCTAGCATTTAATGAGGAACAGTTCTTCATTTTTGAATTTTAACTTTGGACGAGAGCTTGAGCTTGAACTTTGAAAGAGTGAATTGAGTCTGAGCTTTGGCAAAAAGATCGTATTAGACGAACCAATAAAAATAGTAACAGTATATGCATACAAACATTGGACGCACCAATAGTAAAAGTATATAAGACAGTTATTGGACACACAAAGCATTTTTAGACAATCATTGGACGCACAAAGAGTTTTCTTTAAGCTTAGAGCAAAATGGACGCACATACAAGTAGCGATTTGTTAAAGCTATTGTCGAAACACTTACTTGCTCAAACTAAATAAATATATTTGTTATCCTCAAAACTTAAACAGGGATAGTTACAGCTTTTAAATATTAGTGCTTAAACCTTTTTATAAGAATTTGGTTTCAACACCCCCAAGGGTCTCTCCCAAATAAGATTAAATGTCAAGGATTAAAAAAATAGAATTTGAAATATCACACATGATAATAACGGTGACAAAATGAGTCTATTATTTAGATGTGAACGACTAAATTGTAAAAAAATAAATGCCAGAACATAATTGATAATAAAACTATGAGGAACAAAAATAGAGTTTTATTCTTTACTTTTTTGCGAGTTCATAAAAGAACAGGGAAAAATGGGTCAATTGCAAAGCACATAATCTGACGTGAGCACTTAACCCTACACACTTTGCCACATCATATCCAACTCATCAATAGTTGATGCCATATAGCGAAATGTTATGCCACCTTACACTTTCCTCAGTTCCTGCCAAAAATGGATAGCAAGTCACTACGACAGAAAAGGGTTTTTAATTCGGCTGTGAAGGCAGTTTCTAATTCGGTTCTAACAACGAATTATGTCCGGGGGTAGTCTTTTCTTCTGACTTTTAACAACGCATAAAAGAAACCGAATTGGAAAATACTTTTCCAATTCGGTTTCTGTAGTGGCGAATGGAGTTGGAAAAATGCCATAAAAATATAATTCGGTCAAAACACCGGATTGGAAAATATGCATTAAATCCGGTTGACTAGAACCGAATTAGAAACAACCGGAGTGGATGCCCAAATCAAATCCCTGGCGAAAATAACCGAGAATCGGAAAACATCCAATTGAATTCCTTTTTTATATAATCAATTGGAAAATTGACAATTGAATTCGGATTTGTAAATAACCGAATTGGAAATTTGTGTTTTTTATTTTAAATTTGGGTAACAACTAAATTGAAAAGTACTATACATATCCTATTAACAAAGAATGTCCGGAATCCATTTACATTTTCAGAATCATTCACAAATAACCAAAAACAATATACTGAGTTTATAAAGTAAATCATGTACATAATATTAACATTTATAAAGAATGTACGTACAACATGAAAGTATTAATCCTGTACATAATAATGTGAACCTAACAACATTTCCTAAATGATACTGTTTATGGACAAAAAGTAGAAAAAACATCAATCATCTGAAGCGGATCTTTGATGCTTATTCTAATTTGATGTACTAGAACAGGATGTCAGCACATTCAAGCTTGATGTCTCCTTTATCTCTTCTTTTTATAAGTTGCTTCTCTAAAACTAGGCAAGCAAAAAAATAGCTAAAGTTGAGATATTTGTACAAGTCAAATACGAACCACATCAATATAAGTATAAACCTTAAAACTTACTTTCGACTCATTGTTTTCATCTCTGTTGACTTATGATGTCTTTCATATATTTCAAGACATAGAAACCACATGTTTTACTATCGGGTTGCCTTGGTGCCTATACATAATATCAAAACTAATTAATTGAAACAAACAGTGGTCCAAATAATGAAATCTCTGTTAGAAAACACAGTATACACAATACCTTGAGAATGATGATGTTGACAGTGTCCTTTTTGCCTTGTGATAGTCCTTTTTCTTTTTTGTAAGACCTCACAACTCTTTTAAAAAACCAAATGAATACATCAAGGTTATGTTTAACATTAAAAAACCAAGTTACACATGATGGGGGTTAGAATAACTTACATTCCAAGTACTTTCTTAATGTCATTTCGAATTGGTTTTCCTGTAGGGTCCATCCAATAAAGAAAGGTGCTCTTGGAGATCTTAGTCACAGCAAGCATCCAATGAGACCTAGGAAATACAACATGTAACATATTCAGTACATATATGCAATATTTGTATTAAATTTTTAAATTTTATGAATCTTACCCTCCATTATAAGGTACAAAGACCATGGAGTCTCATGGAACCCATGATAAAACCTCAGATAGGTATTGGCCCCTTGACTTGGGATCCTCTTGGCCTCCAAGAAGTGACACCCTCATTGGGTCAGCAAACCCATAACTTGGACATCCAGGAATGCGGTCAATCAAGTCAACCAAGTTACTTGAAATGAAATGAACAAAATTTAGTATGAAATTGTCATAATAACTAAAGCAATATTTACATCAAATACGAGCTAATAATTAAGATAATTGTCCTACCCGAAGAACCACATTATAGAACTAGCAGATATGCATTCCAAATTTATAAAGTCATGCATATCTTCTGGTGAGACATATGACATGAAGTCTACATCCAACCCAGGAGCTTGTATATTACGTGAGAGTACGTCATCTTTAGCCATTTCATCCGACAGTTGGATTAGCCGGTCCCAATTAGTTATGTCAGTTCCTGATCGTCTTTGAGTTGCACTCGTAGTCAAAATAATAGGCAACTAATGAGTCTAAAAACCACTAATCCACATATGCGAGAATCTTTAAATTACTTACATCCATGTCGTGAGTGACAAATTTTCGAGGCCAAGCAACAAAAGTCCCCAATGCATCTTTACCGCTTCCACATCGTCGTTTGGGCATGGGCTGAACTGTGCATCGGGTTTAATGACCCTGTCCACGTTGACCTTGACAAATTCCAAGGAGGGCCTGTTGTGGAGGGTCATCCCTTTGCCACCAACGGCATGTGCCAGTACCTTCCGCCAACATAATTGCCCATAATGTTGGCGGCGATTAGTAGACAAAGCATGTTTGGCTACATAATTGTCCATAGTTAGATACATAATAATGTAATTTTAAATTACTTTAAATGCAATATGAAAGTATGTAAAACAATAAACTTCTATTTACCACTTGTGAAAAGCCCTCACACCATCCTAAAGAATGGGTTGTATCATCGAGTGGAGTTGTAGGTGGACTTGTTGGAGATGATGCTGTTTTTGGTTTCTAACATGCCTCCAACGATGACTGGGTCCTCTGCGACATTCTTCCCGGATGTTGTAGGGTGACATTCGAGGTTGATTGAGTGGAGGAACTCGATTCACCCCTTTGTCTCCCATCAAAGCCTTCCAAATCTAATTTTGGGATATTGGGGTTTGTTACGGCATCTTCTGCCACTGCGGTATACCCATTAAAATTGTCTCTATTTGTGAGACCTTGTTACAAAGCGCCTTGTGTTCTTCCATCTTTGTAGTGTTCCTTTTTCCCCGATTACATCGTTGGATTGGACAACGAGCATGGTCAGCACGTGTCGTCCACTATGTTCGGGGAGTGCCCAATGCCTGCTGGTGGAGTATATCGTTATTTCCAATTGGCTTGATCAAACCTAAACTTTGCTTTGTTGTGAGGTCATCCTGCAACCATATATTTATTAGATAGTTTAAACAATGGATTTAACCTAAAAATTTTTTATAGCTACTTTAAACCATATAAGTTGCACACTTACTATTCGTCTTGCTATTTCTGCTTCTTCGGGCTTCTTAAACTCCCCTTTCTTGTCCACTCTTGCTTGTTTCCACAGCTCATACCGTTGGATTTTCTCTGTTGTTTGTAACTTCTTTTGCTGTAATGCATTAAATTAAATATGATTCATATTGAACATATATGGACAATGAATTTAATAATAATAAAATGGAAAATGGCTTACCAAATCTCTCTCCAATTGAGCGTATCCCTTCCTTGAAGTGCGATGCCGGAATTTGGTTTTCTGGATCGTGCTATGCACTTCTCCCTAGTTTCCTGTTACATTAGGCAGATGTCAATAAATCACATACTTAACATCATCAAGTCAGTAGCCCAATTTAATTAAATGTACCTACTTTGAATTGATCGGACAAACGTGATTTGACAAACTCATTCCATATGTCCTGTGTGATGAATTTGTATTTTGCTGGGGGGTTAAACATCCACTCATGATCATCCACCTCATAAAAAGGCCATATGTAATCCCTCCCTAATCTGGTCTTGAATTGTTTTAACTTATCGTGGACTCTTCATCATCATTTTTCGAATTTCTCTGTCTCGGGTATTATAAATGAGTTCTGTTGCATAAAACAAACAAATGATAAGTTCAAAGTGTAATATACAATCAATATTAATATATATATTTTTAATTCAAAGAATGTTAAAAACTTACCGTTAAAGTATCCCAAATTCTATCCTTCAAATATTTGGGAACCTCACCCCATGAGGCCATATTGATAAGAAACAATGTCTCTTGTCACTATTCATAAATAAGTCATGAGGTCTTTCCCACCACGTCTTCAATAGGAACACCATTGTAATTAGTTTCAACCGGAATTTTTTTGGACCGGTTGCACGCTATAGAGATCACGATCCAAAAGCTGTTGGACCCCTTGTTCTCTTCTTTGAAGAAGTTTGCTTACTTGAAGAATCTCCGGTGTCGGATGTATGTTGATAATCCGGATCGAGGCTGACATACGTAATAAGCATACACATTACCAACACATAATAAGCATACACATTACCAACACATAACAAGCATACACATTACCAACACATAACAAGCATACACATTACCAACACATAACAAGCATAACAGCACAATCAAGAAGATGCATGCATGACTGTATTCTAGCCTACTGAAAGCAAAAGTAACAATGGTCCACATAAACATTAGAACCTCACCCTAATCGATGGACAATGCACATTACAAAATCAATATTCAAGGTTGTTCACCGTTTGATGAACGTTGTTTGTCCTTTGAAGTATTTGAGGTAAACTATAGTTCAAAAGCACTTGTATAACCTGTCGAGAAGACACGAAACGTAAATCCGTTATGTTTCGTAGGCGTTAAGTCACAAAATTTAACGAGAAATGTTAAATCGAAAGTGAAAAATGGTTACCCCTTATGTAGCTCTCGACGATGATGAAGATGGAGTCACTTGCGAAGTTACGAGAAGCGACAATGGCTGGATTTTTGGGGTAGTAGAGCAGCAACTCTTGTCTCGGATACGCAAAAAACATAGAGAACGCGAGGAAAGAAAAGTAAAGGTTTCCTACCTTAGGTTCTATTTTTGAATTATGAATACCTTTTCAATTCGGTTATAGTAAAAACCGAATTCCAATAATTGAATGTGAAAGGTCCTAAGACATATAAATCCGGCAACCCAATAACGGAATCAACTTCGTTTGTCTACTTTCCAATCCGGTTACTAAGGCAGCGGATTTGAAAATATCAACCTATTAATCAGGCTACTATTCCATAGAATTCTAAAGTATGTAAAAAAAATTTAAAACATTTATAAAATTAAGTTTTCATTTAATGACTTTCCAATCAGGTTACTAAGTTAAGCGTGATTTGAAAATTTCAACTTATTAATCAGCTAGTATTCCACTGAATTCTAAAGTATGTAAAAAAATTTAAAACATTTATAAAATTAAGTTTTCATTTAATGACTTTCCAATCCGGTGAATGAGTTCGCAGATTTGAAAATTTCAACTTATTAATTCGGCTAGGATATCACCGAATTCTTAAGTATGTTATAGGAAAAAATAAAAAAATTTATTAAATTCTATTTAAAGACTTTCCAATCCGGTTACTAAGTTAGCGGATTTGAAAATATCAACTTATTAATCCATTGGTATTCCACCGAATTCTAAAGTATGTAATAAAAAAATTAAAACATTTATGAAGTTCGGATTTCATTTAATGACTTTCCAATCCGGTGAATGAGTTCACTTGATTTGAAAATTTCAACTTATTAATCCGACTAGGACATCACGAATTCTTAAGTATGTTATAGGAAAAAACATAAAAAATTTATTAAATTCTATTTAAAAACTTTCCAATCAGGTTACTAAATTAAGCGGATTTAAAAATATCAACTTATTAATCCATTTGGTATTCCACGAATTCTAAAGTATTTAATAAAAAAATTAAAACATTTATAAAGTGCCGTTTTCATTTAATGACTTTCCAATCCAAAGTGAATGAATTAAGCGGATTTGAATATGTCCACTTATTAGAAAACATATTTAAATAAAAAAATATTTCTAACACGTTTTCACTTTGTAAGGTAATGTCATGGCGAGGACCAAACGCATTGACATTGACTTGCTAGAATACAAAGTTTTATTCACATCGAGTTGGATATTATACAATGAAAAACATTAACGAGTGATCACAACGAATAAACGAGTTGGTTTATTTATTACAATGAGAAACATTAACTAATTTAGAATAGTGTTAAACAAGATTAAGTTTTCCTTGATTCTTCTATGAGCCGCATCTCCCCCATTGCCCAACCAGTTTGGTTCATCGTATGCATCGATCAATGAACATGGGATTAGTAATTTGGTAAATGTTCCCGAGTTCCATATCATCTTCCCTGGATGGAGTTCCCTTACGGCATGAATCTTGAATTCCTTGCAAGGACTATTTTTGAGCTATATTGCTACCGTCATTGACATAGAAAATTTGTCTAGCTTGTGTAGCCAAGATAAATGGATCATTCTTAAACCCAATCTTGTTGGAATCGATGAATGTTAACCCTAAATCATCAATTTTCAATCTTGTTGGATCAAACCATCTACACTTGAAAACAAGAATTCTGAATTTTATGTAATCAAGTTCCCATATCTCTTGAATCATCCCAAAGTATGAGGTACTGGATAGTATTGGGTTTGCATCCTTCATTGATGACACATGGTATGATTCAACCACTAATGTGACTCCGGAAGTTCGACTAATCTGCATGTTGTCTCTGCATGAAAGTATGGAACCTAAAACCATTAATCGGTACCACTTCCATAGCTCAATACTCGTGTTTGTGGCATATGACTAAGCCATCTCAAAGTATCATCAATAGATGAACCACATTGAATCTCTTCATCTATATGGTTCTGCAACCATGCTGCAAATGATTTAGTATGATAGTTTTGTAAACTTACCTCGGTTCTACACTTAGAAGGGAATGATTCTTTAATAAATGCAAAGTGTTTTTCCACATATGGCTGGATAATAGCCATGTTCCTCAAAACATATAGGTGAGCAATATTAAGATCGTCGGATGGAACAAACAACATCTTGGGTCCAAATAATCCTCTTCCGGTTCACGGAAATATTTTGGGAACAGAGAGTCCAATGACGTTTGCCTTAGCAACGTACTACGAACAAAACACAACTGCTTCTTCGCGATGTGAACACTCTATAATACAAGCCTACGGCCTACTTTTGGTCCTAACCATGCTCTTCAATGTTCTCATGAGCCGTTTAAATGGGTACATCCACCGAAGGAATACTTGGACCACATATCTTTACTTCACATACTAAGTGGACTACCAAGTGTCACCATGACATCAAAAAATGATAGAGGAAAATACATTTCCAAACTGCAAAGTGTTTCAACGATATGCATTTGCAAGTCATCAGGATGGAAGGATCCACAACTTTAGAACATAACTTATTGAAGAAGTAACAAAGTTTGGTTATGGCAATCCCAACTTCTTTTTGTAAATTTCCTCGCAACGATACCACTTTGGAAGAATTTGCTGCATTAGCACATGGCAATCATGAGACTTCATGTTTTGGCAATTTCCAACTCTTGCATATTAACCTTGGACCTTAAATTGGAACGAGTATCCTTCGTGCACCTTTAAATCCTTTTTATTATGAATTGATTTGAAGTTTTGTTTTTTTCTTTCCTTGACATTGTATAACATGACGGAGGGAAAGGTACATTCGGGCTATCCTTTTCAATTGGAGCAAGTGTAGTCCTAATCCCTAACCTCCACCATGTCGAGCCTAGATGAGGAGAGAGAATCTTTTTGACTTGCCTTTCCACATTTTAGCACAATGTGCTAATCAAAGATTCGAGCATACATTTCTTCTCTATGTGCATGACATCCAAATTATGCTCGGACCATTAGGAGATCCCCAATAAGGAAGCTCATAAAAAGATACACTTTCTCTTCCAACACTTCGTCATTGTCCCAGGTTATTAGAATTCAAAGAATCAAGAAGAGTCAGTAGGATTTGGCTGGAAACTTTGAGGCTTTGTGGTGCGAGAATCAAAGTCCACGTTGGCCATTAAATGCCTTTCTACGCTTTCCATATGGATGGTTTTGATGGTAGCCAGCTTTTCGATGTCCCATGTATGACATTTTCTTCCCATTGTCTAAGTCTAAAAGCATTGGTATTATCTCACACATGAATTGCTTTTGATCATAGTTGCCACTTCATTGTCGACCCGGAGAAATATTACCATATGCGGGAGTAATCGTCCACAGTCCACATCAGTCCATGTGATCTCAATGTGAAGGACTCCTTAGATAACCATCATAAGCTTCAAACGCCATTACTCCATAAAGTCTTCAAATCATCAATTAAAGGGCGTAAAAGTAAGTATCTATCTTATTTCTGTTGTTTTGGACCGAGATATCAACATAGGCAGGATGCATGAATCTTCGTTTCATCGTTAGCCACGGAGGAGGTTACATAAATAACTATAATAACCAGGCCAAGAAGCTGTGTTGAGGGTGCTCTTTGATTACTAAATGGGTTAATTCCATCGATTGCCTGAGCCAATCTACGAGATTTCTAGGATGCAGTAGAGAAATGTCACGGATATGCTAACGTCGAAACTCCTCCAATGAGGTGCATCATGTTTGGATGCTCGCAACTTGAAATCACACTTCCCTACAGTCTCCCATCCTTATGCCATGTTAACATCTTTGCATGCTCCTTGTTTTAGAAAAAGTCTCTTAAACCTTGGAATGATGGGCAAGTACCAAAATACCTTTGCGGAGATATTTTTTCTTCCTAGACTTTCGGCTAAACAACTGTGATTTCCATCTTGATTTTCCACATTTCGGGACAATAGTCGACTTCCTTTAATGCAGATCATAGTAGATGATGCAATCATTTGGACGAGCATGAAATTTCTCATATTTCAAACCAAGTGATTGACATTGTCTTCTTTATCGGTATTCGTTCATTGTTGTCGGAAGGAGGTTAGCTTCTTGAGGGAGCATATCATGAATTAAAGTAAGAGCGTCACTGATTTGAAACTTTTGTTAGACCATCCAGATTGGAAGCCTTCAAATTGAATAATCTAATAAGTCGCTGTAATTTTTGTGAATTGTTTACAACCTTCATATAACTTGGTAATTCGACCTCATCCATTGTGTCTTCAAATTTTTTGAAAATTGTCATGACATCAATTTCATGATTTGTCCTTAATTTGTCAATCATGTCAAAATCTTCATGTATGTGTCTCCAAATACGGTTGAATTTGGTTCTACATTGGATGTCCCACTGATGAAGTAGCTTCACCATGCAGATATCCACCATGGTATAAGTCAAGTCGAACTGGTTGAAGTACAAAGTGATCCTTGACCACATTGGATGCTTAAGCGAAGTTAGGTTGCCACTGTGTGACATGGACATCTTATCATCGATCCATTGAATTAGGGATTGTTTGTGTATGCGAGAAATCAGGAAAGCGCTCAACACCCATTCCATATGCACGGACAAACAATCCATGTGTATCCACGAGCGATCCATGACATAAGATGTTTAATTTTAGAAAAACGATAATACTATCACATTTCCCATCGAAATGAACAAAAGCAGGAAGTAACTTGATAGTTAAAAATGGAAATATTTAATAACTTCCTTACCTAACAAAATGAATTGATAGGGAAATGGAAGCCTTTGGATGCACAAATAATAGAAACCCTTGATGAAATGGAAGCTACCTTTGGATGCACAAATAATGAAACCCTAGATGGAAATATACGTATAGGTATACCTCAAAGGAGAGTGAAGGAAATCTTTGCTGCCTTTCCAATCCAGGTTATTGAATAAGCCAGGTTGGTAACTACCCACAACAAATTCGGTTTTATAATAAGCGCAATGTATTATAGTGTGAAAAATTACATTTGGACAATAATTTTTATATAAATAATTGATTTATAAATCAGCTATTCTAGTACATAAATTTAAACATCGGAGGTTTGTGTCCCCGGTTTACTTGATTAACTTAGGAGTTCGAAAACATCTGACGGTATGAGCCTATATCCATGTTTCCAAAAGCACTTCGGTCGAGATTGAGAGCATTAAAATCAATTCAAATGTCTTATGTATGGTCCGGTTTCTTTGGAATACCCGGATTCAAAAAAATAACTTATAAATCCGGTTATAATGAAGCGAATTAATGTCTCTTATATATGAATTCGGTCGTGTATAAGGAACAGAATTGGAAAACATGATTTTTAATCATTGCTAGCCAAATCACCGAATTAAAGTTGCGAATTTAAAACCCTTTTTTTCTTGTAGTGACGAGACTCAATTTAGGATCCTTTTCAATTAGACCCATGAAAACAAAATATTAATATTGTTGCACTGAGATGTAATTTTATTTAATGAAAATACAAGTCATTTTCCACAAATAAAAAATTAAGAGTAAATATTTATTTTGGTCCTTTAAAAGATACAAGTGTCATAAGTTAGGTCATTAATGATAAATATGTCAAAATAATTTTATAATATCAATTTTTTAAGAATTAAATTAATTTTTTAATGTCATTTTTTTATATCAAATTGTTCATTTAATGTCACTTTTTACATCAAATTAGTTCTCTAAAGGAATAATTTGATGTCAAAAAAAATGATAATAAGACTAAGCGATGACACTTATATCTTTAGAGAACTAAAATAAGTGTTTACTCAAAAATGAATGAAGATTCACATTTTGAAATAAAAGAGGGGAACTGTTATAGTAATAATGGTAATTTTATCTTCTTTTAATTGTTTAATAACAGTAAAATTCTATTTAATGATAATATAATCCTTTCCTTAAAATAGTCAATATAGCATCCTTTTTAATATTGGTTTAATTTAGACATGATATTAAAAATCAGAAATGCTAAATGCTACGAATGAATTTTTTACTAAAACTGCCCACGAATGAGCTGGCGTGATATCTGTGAGTCTTTCTCTTTTTTCTCTTTCTTTTTAATTATAATTTATTGGCAAAAAAACAGGATCCCGTGTGCCATGTTATTCATAGCAATTCATAATAATATTTTCATGACATATAGCATCTCTCTTATATGTTTTGCTATTCATAAAATTAATAGAAAAAGAAAGGAAAGAACATAATATTTTCTTTTATTTGAGTATCAACTTAAAGATGGAAAAGAAAGATGTTCCTTTTCTTTCTATAAACCTTACATTGTTCGTTCCCTCCTCTTTTAGAAGGACAAGCAGGGAAGGAAATCAAATTACTGTTTTATCTATTTTACTGACTTTACTTACTTTTTGGATAAAAGATAATAAAAATAATTTAATATTTCTTTACATGTATTTTCATTTTTTCTTTAATAAAACCAAATAAAAGAAGAGAAAACATCCCTTCTTTTTATTGGATAATACAAAACAAAATGAGTGGTAACTCTTTTACTTCTCTATTTCTTTCTTTTTTTATTTTATAAAAGTCAATATCCATTTGCAGCATTCCAAGCATACAATGAAAAGAATTTTTTTTATATATCATGAAGTACGTCAGGCTAATAATAGCTTGAATTAAATAATTCATGTGAGCCTTCAGAAGTTTAGACATAAAAACTCAAAATTCAATTCAACAAACAAATATTGAGCGATTTATAAAAATTACTATTTATTCGAATTAGAGGTGATTATTGTTAAACTCATTTACGAATGACCAAAAAAATTAAGTACTCCTGTTGTCCCATACAAAAATTGTATCTATATCCTTTTTATGATATATATCTTGCAGGGAATTGCTTCTAGCCACTATCAAACTTCATCTCGTTTTGGCTTCTTTCATTGCAAATGAGTTTGCACATCCAATGACATATGTTTGAATATTGTTACAGAAGGGAAACAACTAGAATAAGCATCATAAGAATGTAAATACTTAGTTAACAAAAATTTAAAGAAAAATTGGATTGATAAAGATAAAATAAATTGCGTTATCATTGACAATGGTAATGGTTTGTGCCTTTAATATTAGTAGGAGTTTTGTCAAATCCATCCATTGTTCATATGCGATTATATGTTACTGTCGATCAAATAAAAAATTTGCTTTAAAAGTATCCAAAACATGGAGTATAAGTTATTGATATAAACAAATTTGGCTATGAAAATCAAGACGGATCAAGATGATTTTGGTGAAACAACACATATAGAATTACCTGCACACACACAGTTAAGAGAACTGGAAAAAGGAAGAATTAAGAGATTCTGAAAAATGGCTCTCAGAGAATAAAATGACAACCAAACTCAAATGGTTTTCATACTGATATACAGCTCACCAATTTGACCCAACCCTAAAAATTCAAACTCTACTATAGAATTGAGTGATTTAATTTAGGAATAATCAATATTTGATATTATTTTTGTTTGTAAAAAGATTATGTTAACGTCCCAGATCTCCTGAGGCAAACTTTGGCGTCAATATGCACTCCTCCAAGATCTTTGAAGTGCTCTCCATGATGGGAGTGAGTAGCTTATAATGGCATTCCGATGCTCAAGTCAATTTCTATAAAATGTGGGTAAAGTGTATTAGGGTTCCATGTGTACTTGGGAGGTTGACTGATTCCAGTGTCGAGGCTCGATCAAATAGTAAGAAATTGGTTCAATTCAAGATTTGTAGTAGCAATAGGTGAACCAAGTTGTCTCCCAACGATCACGAGATGTAATTTGCTCCAAGTCAAGTAGTTAAAGAGAGGGGATTTGATATTGATTAACAAGATTAATAGAATTAAGAGAGAATTAAACTTGTAAGCAGGATATCACAGAAACAATTAATCCCAAGGAATTTGGTCATTCTTGTGTTTCATTCATCATTGATTTATAACAATTCATTCAATTGGTAACCGAATTCTTGACCTTAAATCACATTAAAGACGCCTCAAAATAATCTAAGAAATCTCTGTTGGATTAGCATCCAAGATTCAATCAATTGAGGTTAGACAAATTAAGCACTCATCCTAAAGCCAAAAATCAACTTAATAATCATAATTCAGCCAAGCTAAACAATGTATCAAAAACGCTCCAATACATTGTTCATTCTCTATAATTCTTCTTAAGCATGTGATAATTAAATTATCACATGAACATTCAAATCCAATTTAAACCAAAGAAGAAGAGAAGAAACTTAATCAACAATTGAATCTTGCATTAATCAAAACAAAATCTCAAAAATGAAACATCAACAATGCCAATCCCTAGGATTAATTAAAGAGTTCTAGCCATCTATTGATGGGAAGGAAGAAGCTCAAAATGTAGAGAGAGAATCTAGAGAGAAGGGAGAAGAGAAAAGAGATGAAAAGAACAATTCAAAAAAATCAAAAAAGTGAGAGAAGCTGAGATCTTGTTTTCGTAATCTGTCTTCTCCTTTATATAGAAGATCCTAAATTACAATTTATAAGAATGCCACTGGATTAGGATTAATCCACATCCTCTAAGATTTAAGTGGCCATCATATTTGCCCTAATTTGGATTTAAGATGAAGAAAATTATGTCCAAATTAGTCCAAGGAGTGTAATAAAGCGATCTTCGACTTCATATAAGAATCATACCCTCAAAACGCTGAAGTTTGGAAAAGTGTTTTTCATAAGAGTTGTAACCACTGGCGTTTTAGATTTCATATGAAACATGTTTAGCTCCATTGGACACCTACAACCCAAGTTATGGTCCATTAATAGCATGCGAGGTTAGGTTCCAAAAGCTGACTTCCATGTTCGACTTCTATGCCCAATGTGGCCCACTAGACATCAATTCGAAAACACCGAGCTTTTCATGAAAGTTTTAGATCTACCTCTCTTATATTTCCTAAAAGGTAAGATTCATATTCTTTATATGTTTAGAACTCAATATATGCACTAAAATACAAAATCGAGTGTAAAAATTCAATTAATGCTTTGAAAAGCGCAATTAAGTCTAACTAAAACCCTAACCTATAAAATGAAGCAAATTCTAATCAATTAAGCACAAAGAGGTATAAAGTATTAAACATGAGGAATTATTAATGTGTGTGAATAGTGTTTATCATTGATTCCTCCTTTTATACTGGTTTCAGGAACATTAGAAAGGAAATGAACCTTTGAGCGTAATTATATGGATCATGAGTCAATGCTCTTAGTCAGATTGACTAGGTCCTCTAGTGGTTACCATTCACAGACGTAATGGGCCTAACCCAATACAAACAGTAATGAACATTGCCCAAATTCGGTGCTTGATAGATTACGTTGATCGTGCATAACTTTCAATGTGTGCCAGGCCATTTGTTGAAAGCTTGATGTAGATGGAAATTTCCCTCTCTCCATCGTTACTCTCAACCTCTTTATCGTTGTCCTTAGCTTTTTCATTTCCTCACTTTACTTAGGTAATTTTCTCCTTTCTTCCTTTGTTTAAGTTATTCTTCTTCCTTTTGCCCACTATATGGTTATGAGTAGGAACTTAGAGAGTGATTGGAAGTGCTTCGTTGGAGATTACGGAGAGTCTCTCAACCCAATGTTGAAGCCTTTTCTAACAACTTTATAACGGTACTACATAAGTCATTAGTAAATACTACATAATTATATAATAACTACAAAACAATGGGCCTAAAAAGCCCCACTACACTCTAAAGTCAACTGCATATCATCCCTCGGCATTGTGGGTTATTACAACATCGAAAATCAGTAATCAAAATTATTCGTGGTACATCTTCTCAAACAACGGAGTCCTCACGGAAACATTACACTTAGGAGTGAGAATTAAATTCTCAATAGAAATTCAAACAACGAGTTAACATGATAAACTATAATATTTCGAGTTGCATCAAATCAAGCTGTGAAATACATTTCCATGGATGCTTAATACAATTTTAGAGTACAATCAAATACTACTAACAACATATTTTCTAGATATTGTATTGGACTTCTCATATCTTATAACATTTACTTGAGCAAAATAAACTATTAATAATATAATATTTCTATATCCTAGATAATTACATGCTCATACTCATTGTACTTTAAAAAGCTGGTCTTTTTTATCTATAGATATAGCCTTATGCTTACATGGTCAATAAAAATTACTACAAAAATAATAATAATAGCTCTTTCTTGGCATAGGACATCCCCTAAACCAAATGGTTATACCACATGCTTGGGGTGGATTCTATCACAGTCCTTAGAGAATTCTACACTTATGTTGTGGATTATTCATCTCTAAACACATGTAAAGAACCATAGATCACCCTCCTTACCGATGATCATTTTTTCGGGATCACCTTCCTCACTTGAGGAATCACATCCCTGTCTTTTATCTCTTCTTTCCATATCATTAAATGGGCATGTAATTTCATTTTTCTAAGTTTTTAGAGTAATTTGACATTTATCTTATAATGTCAACTTTCTTGATCTCTTTATTTCACAATTATTCTTAGAAACCTACTTAAATATTACCTAGCCTTAAAAACTAGGTTTTAGCCGAAACCCTAACCTATGGTTTAGGTTTCTTACATTCATCATTAAGATCTCTCAATTTGCTAATATAAATTAATAGTATAAGGAGTTTAGAAAATACTACACAACTTAGCCAAATTACTATTCATTTGGTCATTTCTACAATTCCTTTGGTCAATTTTTCCAAATACATGAATTTTCGTTTTCCTTGACACATAACCATGTTCATTCATTCTAATATTTATTTCATTGAATATAAACCAAATTTTAGGTTAATAAACCTAATTTGGCCAAAAACCTATACTAGGGTTTCTTTAACCATTTTCATCCACTTGAACTTATCATTTTCTTTTAATTCTCCACCAAGATCATCTTTCTAATCACAATGAAATAATCATAATGATCATCATGAAACATTTCCAACCTAGGTTATCTAAGTTTCTTGGTCAAAATCCCATCATGCTTGATTTTCCAAGTGATTGTTCAAGCTTTTTAATACGGCTTGAACTTTTGTCATATAACCTAATTAAACATTACTCTATTCAATTAACTAACAATGTAATAATTAAATACATCAAAACTTGAATCTAGTCTTGGCGAGAAATCTATCTCAAGCTAGGGTTCGTAGGATTTCCATCTAAATCTATCAAATTCATCACATCTTGCTTAGTTATCTTCAAATGTTCTAACTAATCACTAATCCACATAATTAACCCTTAATTCCATAATTTAACAAATTGAAACTCTAACCATGTAACTTGGCTGAAACATGCATAGTCATGGTTCCTAGGATTTTCAATCCAAACAACCAAATAACACTAAAATATAACATAAATTACTTGATACATCATCAAACCATCATCCAATACTCAACATCTATGAATTTCAAATTCCATAGAGAAGCCATAATCTTCAACCATCATCCATATTCAAGCATTATTTGATTGTATTCTTGATAAAAATTCATCCAAAATATCAAAACCATGGAGAAACTAATCAAAACTTCAAATTTTAAAATCTAAAGGATGAAAAACACTTGAACTCCTACCTAGCTTCTTCTTCCAATGAAACTTTGAGCTTGAAAACAAGATGGAAATGTCAACTTCTTCTTGGTTCTTGATGGATTCATGCTTCTAAATTCAATTTCCAACACTATTCTATTTTTTTTTTGGAATTTTTTCCTATTTTTCTTTCTCTCTTCCTCTCCTTCTCCTTCTCCTTTATCGTCGAATTCCCTATATGATTGATCTTCTTTTATTTTTTTTTATTTTAATTAAGATGACTTCTTAGAGAAGCCTTAGAAAAATTAATTTTTTATTCAATGTCTTCTTGAAATGTAGCCTTAAGATATTAATTTTGTATTGGTAATGGCTTCTTAAGAAGAAGCCTTAAGATATTAATTTTGTATTTAATGGCTTATTGAAAAAATAACATTTTATTCCCTAGTTTAGTTAGATTCTAACTAAAATTGGTTGAATTTATAACTCAATTGGTTGAATTAAGAACTAAACTAGTTAGGTTTTGATGGAATAAGTTTACATTTCTAACTAAATTCCAAGTCAAATTCTAATTGGATTAGCCAACTAGATTTCATCTAGTTAGGCAATTTTTGTCTTATTCTACACTACTAATTTAAATGAAAATTTTGTCCTTAATTTAATACATCACAAATTTTTTAATGTCATACAAGTCCCTAGTCATAAACCCTACTAAAAAAATGTCATTTTGTTTAATTAAAATAAGCTACAGCGACTATTTTAATAGATACCTTTGTTCACATAAGTAATTTTCAAAGTATTATTAACTTACAATAACGAGGAAATAAAAAATAATACTAACAATAATTTATTTTGACCAACTATATGTGTATCTTGGTCTATTTAAAATAACAAATGTCCATAATTAAATAAAATAAAAATATAATCAAAGTAATTTCTCTATTCTCTAATTACGAGTTAACAAAAAATCAGGATTACGAGACCATAACAATGTAAAAATAAAATAATGTATAAAAATAATAATACATAATTAAATATTAATTAATAATAAAAATTAAAAGTTAAGGGAAGAAGTTACATCTTTTACTTCTTCAATCCCTCGAGAGAAGCTTGAGGAACAACAAGATTGGGTGGACACCCCTTCCAAAACGAGAATTTGGTTGAAGGCTTCCCGAGCTATATGAATCCTCTTACAAGGATTTCAAGGAACATTATTTTTCGAATAGAGGGGGATGAAGGGAGTAGGCCAATCTTTGTTGATGTCGATGATAACTCAGGGGTTCCCTATTTGATGGAGTTTGATTCCCAATAGGGTGGTGCTAGTTAAGTATGTGTTAAGAATGCATGTAGTTCGAGAGGAGAGAGGAAGAGAAGATTGAGAGAAAACTGAAAAATGATATTGATTGAAAATGAGTAAAGTGTGTACAAAGTGATTATATCAAGCTTTATAGCTAATAAGGCTAACAAACTAGTAACAAACCTAACTACTAATATATAACATAATTATATTTCCTAATAGCATGTGCAGGCTGAAGAAGTTGTTCACAACACTTTCGAGTATGGGATGAGCAAGACAAATCCACTATCAAACCAAAGGGAAATACAATGAAAAATGTAGAAAATACGTCGACCAAAAGGATATGAACAAAGCTTAACCACCATATAAAGTGTAAGCTTCTGAAATACAATCATCAATGCCACGAGGACAAAGGCCAACCATTAAGTAGAAGCTACAACTCAAAGTTGAGCCACTTAACAAAGGTTCGACAGCCAACCTTTCTATTAGTAACTACCTAACAAAGGCGAGAAGCAAAAACCCGATGAAAAATGCTTAACCATAGTAAGGAGTAGAACTATTACGATCGATCAATTTGAGACTGACTTATGTTGGCACATATTTGTACTAGGCTTTATTAGATGTTTATTGTGCTAATATTAGTATTTTATCTGAGTTTAATGTTTTGGGGCTTATTGAGTTTTAATACAAATTGTGAATAATTCTTAGATTTTGATACATTTTGACCTTTCCTCGTTGGTTAGGCCATAGCACTTTAGACTTCGGTGATCAATTGAGGTGATCTTGAGTAATCACATGGAGAAAGCTAAGACAAGGCTCTACAAGTTTCATGAGAACTCAAGAGCTGGATTGGACTTCTAAGGGTCTAAAAATAGCCCTGTAATTCAGAGTGGCTATGATGTTATTGTAGAATCTAAGCGTGTGCATATATTGGACCATATCATGGGCTATAAAGGCCTCACGAGGTGAAACTGACCATTGGCGGAAAGATAAGACTTATGTATCCCAATTCACTTTGAGACTATTTAGTCAATTCAGCATTATTGTTTTTAGGCATGATTAAGGAAGGCTACAAGTTGCTTTGAATTTGGAAACATTACGCGGCGACTTGAGGTAGGTGCAGTGTTTTTGGAATATTTACTTGGAGTTACAAAAGTCCACAAATGTCATGAAACTAACACTCAAAGTTCAAGGAGACAATTGTTTTACAACTGTTATGAAGACCTCCAAGCCAAAATACATCGTTTAGGTCATGAAAATCTAGTTGGAAGTCGGAGAGAGGATTCTTTGACTAGAAGTCTACCAACCATACACCAACCCATCGACCATGCATCAAGTTTCTATATTTGACAATTTCCATGTTTTTACAGCTTGCATTCAGATTATTTTCAATTACAAAATTAGCCTCTAGGATTAGTATAAATAGAGTCAATCTCTTTGTATTATACATAATTCAATTTGAGAAGTAAGTTTGAGTGTTGTTTGAAGAAAGTTTGAGTATTTGTGAGGAGTTTTTCTTTCTCTTCTTCTCCATTCTCTTTAGAATTTCATTTTTGTTCTTTTTACATTTATGAGTTCTTCCTTCCCATCCATGGAAGACTAGGCTCTTATAATCAATCCAATGGATTAACCATCTTGATATTTAATTTGGAGATCTTGTTTCGATTGTTCATATTGTTTAATTATTATTCGAGTTTCTCTTCTTCCTCTTTTGATTTTTATCTAGATTGAATTGCTTAATTTGATTTAAATGTTGATGTGATAATAGCTTTATTATCATGTATTCAAAGAGAATCACAAAGACTAAACAATATATCAAAGCTTTTGATAGATTGTTTAGCTGGATTCGAATCCCAGATCTTAAATTATTTATATATTAGATAATCACCACCCCTATCTAGCGTTATTATTATCAAATCCCTAGATACTTATCCTAGTAAGAGGATTCTTAGATCATGTTGAGGCTTCTTGATGTGATCTAAGGCCAAGAACATGGTTAGCAATTAAGTAGATTCTTTGTGATTAATGATAGATTAAACTCAAGATCGGTAAATTTCCTTGGATTATTAATTTTGGTTAATTGCGTTTCTTTAATTCAATCGGTGTATTTTCTTTTCAAATCATCAAAACCTCCATTTTTATTTATCTTGATCTAGTTAAATCATTATTTTTTTATCCTTGAGGGAATGATTCGAAGTTCATGCTACATACTACAAATTAGTTTGTAGAACCATTAATTTTTATTGTTTGTGGTACTCGGCAACCTCTTGTCACTATCAAAGCTTAATCATCAAAAAGCGAAGGTATATTAAAAGCTTAACCACTTAAGACATAAGCAAACAACAAAGCCAATTTAGGCTAATCGAAACAAATCAATTAAAAAAAACAAAAGTCATCATTGGTGTGAATCATGACACCAAGCTGTTGCACGCATGTAGCATTTTGGAAAACCACATCCAGCCATTCTGATACATAACGATTCTATGAGCATCTTTGTAAGTGAAAGTGAGGCTAAAATTAGCATCGGGAGAGGAACCACTTGCACAAGCTTCATGCTGTAAATCTACTATCATCCCTTCCACACCACCCGTGTGCAAAGCGTGCCAAGAACTCTTGGAGTAGATGTCAATGATGAAGATGACCTTCTTTCCTTTGCACAAATGTCGAAAAATGCAGCACAATCATCAATAGTCCAAAGGCAGGTTAGAGTCCTCTCTTCGGCTATAATTGGCTTGAACTAAGTTAAAACTGACATTCTCAGTGGAAATCCCCAGAAGCATTTACGACTACAGTCGCCGATCATAGAAGCGCCGAGGTTCCTCCTCCCTTTGCCTTAATCGGCTTCAACAAGTTCAACTTCACACGGTCATCATGGAGGACCGGGGCTTGTACGACTACGGTACAATTCAATGACATTGATTCAAAAAGAGCTTCACAAATCCTACACAAATCCTAGCCTAGCCGTCACCAACGATCCATGTTCGATGTTCTAGAACAATCTAGAACACCATGACTATCAAGCACACTAGGCTTAGGTCTTGAATTTGGGATCTTGAGCCAAAAATGTATTGAAGAAGAAATAGAAGGTCATAAGTTGTTCGAGAAATTGTCTCAATTAAAGTGAATGAAAATTCTAGAGAATTTACTAGAAAAAAATGTGAGAGAGAGAAAAATTGAGAGTTCAACGTAGAACTGCATTATGTAGGGGAATGTAAGCAAATCTTCCAAGGTGGGTGGTATGACTCACGATACCATATCATGGTTCGAGAGGAGAGAGGAATAGAGGTGAGAGAAAAGCGAAAAAATGATATTGATTGAAAATGAGTAAAGTATGTACAAAGTAATTACATCAAGCCTTTATATTGGCTAACAAAGGCTAACAAACTAGTAACAAACTAACTATTAATTTCTAACTAATTATATTTCTAATAGTATGAACAACTGCAAGGAATTGGATGGGTTAATAGTCAATGCACTAAACAAGTTGCTGACTTTGAAATGCTCTGATGTATTCAACAAGTCGGGTGAAGCCTTTGTGATTTGTTTTAGTAAGTTGAAATAATTACCTGCCTTTATTTCTGATCATTTTTAATCGTATACTATGTCCTGATGTTGGTTCTTGTTTTGTTTTTCCAGGCATCATGGCTCCGAAATTGGCACTCAGCGCCCTGAAAAAGGAGTTAGCCAGGAAGAAAGTTGCTGCCACTATTTGTTGGGATTTCGTCCCGGTGCCGGATGCCAATGCTGCTCCCCCTCAACAACCTGTCCAAGGTAGAGAAGAAAAGGAAGACTTCCTACGTGCAGAGCAAGGCATAACAAGCGCTCAAATGGGGTGGTGATAGCCTGATGGACCCCTGCCCTGAGCTGATGTTGAGGGGGCTTTTCTTGATTTTGTAGGCTTAGATGACACGTTGTTGTCTCTCTCTAGGATATTTAGTTCAGACCCGACGAAAGTCATTGGCTGATGTATCCACAACCAACCCCGACCTGGAGATGCATCACCGATGTGGCTATGGGTTGGGCAATCCTATGCCCTCAAACTTGCCAGCCTACTAAGTTCGGCTGAGTTCGAGCTCGCCAATGCCGGGAAGGTCATGGAGAGAGAGTCTTACTCTACCAAAGTAAGTGCAAAAAATGGAGACTATGTTGGCAAGGGTCCATATTGAATGGGGCAGAAGCCCTCAAAGAGAAGGGGACCCTCGTTGGCAAGCTTCATGAATAATTCATGGAGAATAATATTTATTTCTATGGATAGACATACACTAATAATATCCTACCCTAATATAGGAGAGGTTAAATGTGGGAAAGAAAGGAAGAAATGTAGTAGTCATTTTCATGTATTTGGAGCTGTATTTAATTAGAAGTTGGAACGCAGTTTCAGCTGATGTTAGAAAATTTTGTATCATTCAAAATGAAATAAACTAAAATATATGAAGACTAAATATCCATTTGAATGGTCAAACATTATAATTCACAGAAATATTTGATTGGGAACACTCTTATTAAACTGATGAGATATTGGAATGATTGTTAGATTTTGCACCAAGATCGGCTGTATCTTGTAATAAAATTTTCTTATATTTTTCTTTCATATTGATTGTTTCTATAATCATAAAATAAGCATAATCATTGGGATGTAAATTGTCTTCATCTTAAAATGAATTCAGAACATGAAACTAAATATTTAAATAAATTTTACGATAAAAGTAACAAATGAAAAGACAAACAAAACTTCTAAATGCTTTGAATATTAGTAGCCATGCCAAAATCTAGAGTTACATTTGAACATAAACTTTCACAATAACTATATGATATGGCACCCCAATTCCATAGCAGCAAATAAGTTTCAATGAATATTTTATCTACACCATCATAAGTTTTTAAAATATTTTATATAATAACAAATTATTTATTAAAAATTCATTCATATAATAACAATTGTTGAAGAAACGGAATCTCTAACTCTAACAATGAACTCTATACCAATCAATTATATGAGAATAATCTAGTATAATTCCAATAAGTATAGATGTTTGTAGGAAGGGAGTGCTTCAATATTTTAAAACAAAATTGATCTTATACTCAAAGATGTGGAAATGCTCTCCTAAAGACAAAAAGAATTAATGTTCTTTGCTTTTGATTGTCTCTACTAAAAAGTCTGCAATAAGTACAAAGCAATCATGCCATATAACTTGCCTATTGGTTATGCAATGTGTGTATATCTGAATGTGTTGAAAGTGTAAAAGAGCATTATTCCTTCTGCACATAGCCCAATCTATAATGCTTCATGAAATCAAGTTATCATCAGCATCGTCTTAAAAAAATGCCTTAAGAAATATCACATATTTGTTGTTATAATACTAAGTCCTCAATAATTGTAATGATTTTTATGTCTTTTATAGTAGACGCCTTACGAAATACCCCATTGTATGCTGGTTTCTTCGTAATAAATAAGAAATTTGCAATTATTTAATAAATCATTCTTGTATATAATAAGAAAAGGTTAAAATAGCAATGGGCATTAAAATTTAATTTGTACAGTTAAATTAAATATTATAAATTTCAAATAATTAATAATATTACACCCCTAAATTATGTAAATTTCATTTTTTGTCAAATTTATTGTGAGAATATTTTATTTCTTTATAAGTAGTTAATGTTAGCATCTCTATTTTAAGTTAGCAAAACTTGAAAAAACAGAAAGAATGAATAATTTTATGATCTTAATTTTTTTTTTTTTTTTGCTTTATTAATGAGATGAATCCTTTATTATTATCAGTGTGATCATTTATCTTTAGGTTCATACCACTTAGCATTTGTCAAGATTTCATATTACATTTGTAAAAATTTGAGATTTTTAAGATGCAAAATGTCAAAATTTCTTTTATGATATTAACTTATATATGAATATATTCTATTCTGTAATCGGCTTTAAATATGCACGTTATAATTTTGGTCAAAGTAATTAATAAAAGTATATAAGTGGCACAAGAGAAAAAATTTAATATATGACCATATTTAGATTCTGAGGTGGGGCCAAAGGTTTGTGCATGTGGACCCTTTTCAGAGCTTCTGAAATCTAAAACGTTAGAAAGAAAGTGAAGCCATTTGAGAAATGGAAGAGTGAGCGCTAAACGCCGTGACTTGTGCATGGGAGTCGTGGCTGACCTGACTTACCGTTTCCTGCCTTCACTCTCACGCATATCACTCACATGGCGTGACCGGCAATAGCCCGTCGTACTCATCTCTGCCAATTATTTTTTTCTCATTTTTCTCATTTAATTCTTTTCCTTATTATGATATTATCATGTAAGCAATGTATTTTTACGTTATTAAAAAATTTAGATAATTAAAGTTAGTCGAGGTTAGTAAGTGGGTTGATCGACCTGTCGTCTTTGTGTTTTAAAGCGGTAATTGTAGATTAATGTCGTAAGAATCACCAAAGAACTTGTGTATGGGAGTCGTGGGCGGCCTGACTTACCCAGTTTCCTGCCTTCACTCTCACGCATATCACTCACATGGCGTGACCGGCAACAGCCCGTCGTGCTCATCTCTGTCAATTATTTTTTCTCATTGTTTTAATTTATCGGAGGTGTATATTTTTCTTCTTTTTCATGTTGCGATATTTATCATGTAAACATGTATTTTTACATTATTAAAGAAATTTAGATAATTAAAGTTAGTCGAGTTAGTAAGTAAATTGATCTACGACATAATGATGCTTTTGTGTTTTAAAGCTGTTAATTGTAGATTAATCTCATAAGAATCCTAAAGAACTTAAATTAAATAGGATACTACAGAAACCACTTGACTCAAAGGGTTAAGTGGGATGATTGTAAAAAAATAAATTAGACAATTAAATAATTATAACCAGAACAACACAATATTTAATAAGTAATAATATAAAAGGGTTTATAAGTGAAATTTTTGGGAAAGAAATCAGATAGATCGTTTGTGATATTTTTTGGAGTTTTTATCGTGCTTACAAAATAAAGAAGGTATATTTGCAATCAAATTCATTTTCTTTTATAAAAGATTTGAATGATTCTTTCCTTGTTTAATTAAAATCACATAGAGGATGGCTTAATTCCTCAATTACCGTGTCGATAAAATAAAAAATTAGAGTTTAAGTAGAGAATTATTTTGATACTCATATTTTTTTTAAATGTTAATTGGTATCTAAGGTGAGTTGTCAAACGTTAATTTAATTATTATTTATATTTAATACGATTTTAAAGCATTTATTATGAAATCGTGATCGATAGATAATTCGACAAGTCGTCCACGAATCTGGCACGAATTTAAAATCACGTAGTAACTCCGTTAAAGTGAATTCATTCTTCTTCAGGAAATATTTTTTAAGATAAGAAAAAAACAAAGTTACTATAAATATATTATAAAGCATTCACGTAAATGAGTTCAAATATAAGCAATTAGAACAAAATAAAAATAGCTTAATCAACAAAATTATTGAATAATGATAAAAAAAATCACAAGATGCTTTTATTCTAATTTTTACATATTTACTACATTCTCCATAATTAAGTTTTTATCCTAGGAAATGAACTAGCTTCTATTTTACAACCTCAAAATAATTTTATTTTAAAAATCATCCTTTTAGAAATAAACAGAAACAAAATAAATAATATATTAAAATTAAAAATGATTTGAAAATGGGAATCCAAGTCTTTGGAAATTGACAAAATTATGCTGTGGCTTTCATTCTAGTACTATACTAGAAAAAACAATCTTCATAAATTAGATCAATTATAAAATAATTTTTGTTTTAGTAAGAGATTTTCCCAGAATAAGAAAATATGTAATAAGAAATTTGAAAAAATTTCATTAAGAAAAAATAAGAAAAGCATCAACAGGTTCAACCAATATCAGGTCATTGATTGAGGTTCACCCTGTAGTACTATTTTCTCTTACACAATCGATGTTTTGGAAATACAAATAGCCGTTTTCTCTCTCTCTCTGTCTCTCTTCATATGATCGTGTAAATGACCAGAAACTCTCATAGGTGACCTTTGCAGAACACTTTGAAA